>OX369284.1:2458333-3072916 GCA_947284805.1 Coleophora flavipennella
TTTATGTGAATACTAGCTTTTGCCAGCTTTTGACATCGTTTTCTTTGAGGGTTAGTGGTGCGCGAGCCGCAAACGGCATGAGACATGAGTTTCCTCCAGATCCTTATCCCAGATCGGGTTATTCTGATTAGCAGCCTATGTCACTTCCTACTCCAGATCCCTCGGGAACTATGTCAGGATATGCTTCAAGTAAATTATGTCATTTCCCACCCCCTAAACCATCTCTGTGCAAAAATCACAAAAATCCATTGTTCCGTTGAGATTTTAAAGTAATTAACCAAAAAAGGAAACATCCAACGGTGAAGGAAAACATCGTGAGGAAACCTGCACACGCCTGCGAAGAAACTCGAAGGTTGTGTGTGAAGTCGACCAACCCGCACTGGGCCCGCGTGGTCGACTAAGACCTGATCGCCCTGATTCAGGGTAGGCTCGAGCCCCTCGGTGGGGACGTATATGAGCTGTAATGATGAACCAAAAAAGAGTATTTTTTCAGTTCCCTCAGGCACTGCATCGGACTATGCTACTTTCGCAGGATAAAAAGTAGCCTATGTCCTTCCCCGTAACACAGGCTACCAGCATCATAGAAAAAAATAATTTTAATTAAAACTAAATTTCATCAAACAGGGATAAAATACTTACTTATATACTTTATACTTATTACTGATATTTCTTCCGCTAGTCCGCCTTTGTGCATTCTACTTCCATTCTTTGTCTTTATTAGGAATGACGACAGCATCACAAATAAATTATAAACTCTTGATCACTAAATTGCCCTCAAACTTAAACTTCGGAAACCTTACTCGTTTTGTTTACCATCAAGTCTTCGATTTTTAACTCACTAAAATCACAAAATGAGTACATATATGACGCCCGCTGAACTATGACGTCACGTCGTCACAGGTATTTCAAAAATTTTTAGAACAAAATGTCGTTTTTGACAGATGATAAAAAGTAACTCAGATGATGACTGGCATTCGTCATCCCTATTGTATATTTTGTTGTACAATAAAGAGTATACAAACAAACAAACAAAGGGCGAGCACATATAAGAAACAAATTTTGCCGCCCCGATATTCTTCTATTCTGTGGTTGCGAGTATGTGTTATTTGGAACTGATGCATTTTCCTTGTTTTCATCTAGTGGTTTTGTTAGAGTATACTTTGAGTGTTATTGAAGGTTACTTGTACATAATTTGTAAACTGAAGATCGTAGTTATTTGGCGACGTACCTCTGGCTCGCGCGTGAAATTATGTAAATATCCGTATTTTGTATCTTTACAAACAAAAGTAGATCCTTTTGTGTGAATTTAACTTGGACCAGACCGTAACGACAGCCAGAAAAAATACCATTGTTTTATGTCTTCAAGTTTTATATAAAAACCGGCGAAGTACGGGTTGGAGTCGCGCTCAAAGGGTTCAGTACCACCATACCTCTCCACACAACCACACACCGGACACTGCATACAACCACACCCCGGACACTGCATACAACGGTCGTGAAATGACATTTCTAAAAACAAATGACAGAGAAAACAATATCACGGCGAAATCCTATACGTTCGAGAACCAAACTATAACCATTCTGAATCAATCTGGGTGACGAGGGGGTGAGGTCGGAATCTAGAGAACGGCAGGGTGTGTCCATACTGTAAGTTAATATACATATATATACCTATATAAATACTTTGACACACCTATGATATTGATACCTATTCGCATTACAAGCAAAAGAGATCAAAGCGAGCGAAAAAAAGCTATTGCATAGATTTTATCGCAGGCTTTGAGCGCGGGGACCGAATCCAGAAATTCCGTAACGAAGAAAAACCTGACGCTCGGTTGCCATGGCAACAATATCGGTTGTCAAAACAAACATATAAGAAGATTTGATCATTTTCGGAGAATAATAAAACTCTTTTCATAAACTGTATATACCTCCATATGACAAAAAAGATTTGATTATTTTTTATTTATCAAATGCAAAAAGATTTTATTTAAGACACAGCTGTTTGTATTTATAGAGATAGGTACAAAAAGATTTTATTCCATATTTGGCTGTATAGTTCCAACTACCATTGCTTAAAAAAAGTACAAAAATATTTTATTCCATATTTGGCTGTATAGTTAGTATAGTTCCAACTACCATTGCTTAAAAAAAACAAAGATGTAAAAAAGCGCGGTTAAGCGAAAATAAATAATAAATATGAATGAACAAAGTGCATTTACTATTAATGAAGAAAGTAATAAAAGCGCGGTTAAGCGAAAATAAATAATAAATATGAATGAACAAAGTGCATTTATTATTAATGAAGAAAGTCACGAAAAAATAGTGAAAGAAAATGAGTGAGTACTCTATATACATACATTTTATTATTATCACAAATGCAGTATTAATTTTGAATTGAAAATATAATACTGCTATAAAGGTGACCTAAATTTTTGATATTAAAATGAGCGATATATATATATATATATATATATATATATATATATATATATATATATATATATATATATAAATAAATTCATTCTTCATTATGTATATAACAGAAACCATCAAACCAAGCAAGTGTACTATTCAGTACCTTTGTTTTTGGTGTATAGATAATGCACATGAATGCCGCGCAGAGAAAGTATATATGATATTATATCTATATAAATGTACATCGCGCGAAATTCGATAATCACTTCTAAATATTGTTATTTATTTAATAAAAGAAAAAAATGTTTTCTTATCGGTCACCACGCTCAAAAAGTGTAACTTGAATTTAATATCAAAGAAAAAGAAATACTGCATGAATAAAATAAATAAATAATTATAATTGCATAAGTTGATACAAAATGCTATGCAATAGCACAGATTACTAATTAGTTAATAGCTTTACCGCGGCAGTCCCCGAGTGCCACACGTCTTTTCAGGAATATTTTGTTCAGTTCATACTCCTCAGCGCAAGTACGACTCACATTTAGCCAGCTTTTATTATTTGTTATTATACTTCAGGATAAGCAGTTGCTGTAACCACACTAAGTTTCACGATTGTATGTAAAGTCACCGTTTTTACGAGAGATAAAAAGAAACTGGCCAAGTGCGAGTCAAACTAACATTCCGAGAATTCCGTACCACCATACCTCTCCACACAACTACATAGTATAACGACAATGACACCTATTCACATTTTAAACCAAAAAACATCAACGCAAGCGACAACAATATGCTGTTTTTGGCATTCAGTTAGGACTCTTTAGTGCGAGTACGACTCACACTTGACCAATTTTTATCTTTTTTTATTTTACTTCAGTATTAGTACTATAATTACACAAAGTTTCACGTTTGTGTGTATTACGGTTTTTACGATAGAGAAAAATACAATATACTTATATCTAAACACTATAAAAAACATGTTATTTGCATGGAGACCCCCCCTTATTTTTCATTTTTACTAATTTGTAGTGTTTGTTATTATAGCGGAAACAGAAATACATATTCTGTGAAAATTTCAACTGTCTAACCAATATGTATCAATATGTATCAATCTGGGTGACGAGGAGGTGAGGTCGGAATATACAGAGCGGCAGGGGTGTCCATCCATACTGTATGTTAGTACTAATATTATATACTTTGCTCTGTGTTTATACGGAACCTAAAAATATTTATTTATTTATTTACACTTATAGTACACCAAAACAATTTCGTTCAAACAAAAGATTATTGTTGTATTATTCAAAACTAAAATGTATTTTATCGTCTTTTATTGTCTTTTAACATACTTTTTGATTCTTAGTTTTACAAATATTTTTTTTTCTCTAATAATTATCCATTCTTTTTACTTCTATTTTGTTGTTTTCTAAATTTATTTTATAGTTTTTTAATGACAGCTTTTTGACTGTTTATAGCGGTAGATTGATAAGTAGGCTTATATTTTTAAATAATTGTGGAACTCGTTGTTGGAATGTATAGACTTACCTTTCTATTTATATTTTATCCCTTAAGTATCAATGTACATTACCGTTTGTGTTCTCCTAATAAAAATAAAATAAAATAAAATAAAATCTTTAAACCTACCTATAAAAATCGGTATACACATATACATAAATTACATGTATATTTTAATCACATTTTTAATGCCCGATTTGTGCCGATGGACCGCATTTTTTTACCTAAAATATAATAGTTTTTGACAGACTTAGAAAAGGAAGTTCTCAATTCGACGCTTTTTAGGGTTCCGTACCCAAAGGGTAAAAACGGAACCCTATTAATAAGACTTCGCTGTCCGTCCGTCTGTCCGTCTGTCACCAAGCTGTATTTTATAAACCTTGATAGCTAGACAGTTGAAATTTTCACAGATGATGAATATCTGTTGCCGCTACAACAACGAATACTAAAAATTTGAAAATTGGAAAAAATACGGGAGTTTCCAAACAAAAAACGTGTTTTTTTTAAACGTGAAGAAACTAGCACCATCTAGTATGATGGTACGGAACCCTTTGTACTAGCGCCATCTAGTATGGTACTCTATGTGTGCGGTTCTGACTCACACTGTTACTGATTGTAAACAAATTTAATGATTATTTTTAGTCAGAAGATTAATTTCTTCAGGGTGGTCTCATATAAATTGTATTAAAAGCAATTCAGAAATTGTAGTTGTTTCGATTGAAATCTGTTATTTTTAACGATTTTAGAGTTGTAAATTACTTCCTTTTAAAATATGAATCATCTAATGAAAGGCCTTACCCCAGCTAACCAGAGCGCCACCATCAGTTAAAAAATAATTAATCGCTAAGTTGATACTTATCGAAAATTTTCGACTGTTTATCAACTCTTTGAAATATAGCTCGCTGTAGTTACAGATAGCATAAGTACCAAAAGCGTCTACTTTTATCACACGCTATCTGTCATCATCATCATCATCATATCAGCTCATATACGTCCCCACCGAGGGGCTCGAGCCTACCGGGCCCAGTGCGGGTTGGTCGACTTCACCCACAACCACCGAGTTTTTTCGCAGGTGTGTGTAGGTTTCCTCACGATGTTTTCTTTCACCGTTAAAGTAATTGAGCAATCGGTGAGTATATGTACGTAAGTTTCGAAAAACTCATTGGTACATTGGCCGTCCGGATTTGAACCCGGCACCTCTGGTTAGGAGGACCGCGTCGTTACCGGTTGAGCCACCGACGCTATGTGTAGCGACTACTGTTCAAAAAATTTGGGATAAGTTGTGTACTCAGCAACTAATTATTTTTAGCTGATGGCGGCGGCGCAAGGTAGGTAGAGGGATCGCCTTAACAATTGTCATTAAAAACAATTCAATTGCTTAAGAATGCTCTTCTCATTTAAATTACCTTCTTGGCAATTTGATGAGTTCATGCCGCGTTATACCTGCTCAGAGCTGCGAGATGAGATCTCATTTTGTTATACGGAATGGGTTTGGCTGTTTTAGTACCGCCGGCATCGTTTACGCTGGCTTTTCAAATCAGTTCTTGGCGGAATCGGTTCGCGGTGGAATAGGGTTGTCGCTAATCTAATTTTAATATACATACATTCATACATAGAAATTGAAAATATTATCTATTCATAGCGATATTTATGTATTAGGTCGGGGAAAAAGTGTCTTCGTATTTTGTATGCAAATTCAAACAGGGCTAACGAAACGAGCTGCATCTTAAACGTCACAGATATCCAGACTGAAAACGCTCAATTTTGTGCTGCAGGTCCATAAACATCACAAATTTTATTCGCGGCCTGTGTTAAATTTTTACTTTTTTTAGGGTTCCGTACCCAAAAGGTAAAAACGGAAACCCTATTAATAAGACTTCACTGTCCGTAAGCGAAATTACAGTGCAGGCATAATTTGAATTTAAGAAATGTTAACAAAATAGATAGCCTTTTTGAGACTCAGTAAGGTTAAAACGTCATTTATGGGGCAGTGTGATTCTACAATAAAATTCCAGAAAATGTAACTAGTTTGTAAGAGAATAAACTCAAGACAAATGCTTGTGCTCTAGAGGATATTATAAAATAATAGATTATGTTAAAGACAAAGATATATATGGGTGTCAATTAAATGGTTAGCATAGTATTGTTATTTCTGTGAGCAGAAAAATATAATCGGTGAGCAGAAATAGCTAATTGGTCAGCAACTCATGGTCAGCAAACATTTCAAAATCAATCAGCAATTTATGTCATTCTGGATGGCTGTAATTATTTTAAACATCCCCGTACTACACTCTTCCTACAGTGTTGAGTGGTCGACGGAGCCCCTTCGGGGCTCCTACTTCTGTGTTCTCATGTTAAACCTAACACTACGACTGTGCGGGGAGGCGAGCTTAGCTCGCCTCCCCGCACAGTCTCCGAACCTAACGGATCCGAGTCGGGGTGCTCCGCAAGTCCGAGCTCGCTTCGCTCGCTCCCGCTTCCATTTAGAACTCCCCGTACCACACTCTTCCTACAGTGTTGATTTGTCGACGAAGTCGGACCCGCGTGCTTTCCCCGCCCTGATACTCCCACATCCCCCTGGGATCCTGCTTATAGACATGTTTTTCTGCGCTCAATCATGAAATCTTGCCGCTCAAGTAGTTATTTTGCGGACTGAATGTTTATTATGCATTTCAAATATATATGTATCGATATATATTATGTAGATTCTATAACAAATATACTAGGTACCATTACCTGAGACTGTAATCTGAATCATATTATTTGTAGTAGACAATAAGTTTTTTTGACTACCTATTTCAAAGTATGTGTAAACACCTATTTAAAATAAAATATTTTGATTTGATTTAACATCTGTCTGTCTGTCCGTCCGTCTGTCATTAGGCTGTATTTCATCAACCGAGACAACTAAAGACTCGACTGTTTCGCGAAACAGCTGATGCAAATAAACCGGTTTTTTTGCAATTTTTGTAATTGTACAATAAAGCATATTTGATTGATTGATTTAAGTGGCTTATACAACCAAATTTATTTTTTTACTTGTTTTTGCTCGATATGATAATGTCAACAGTTAGACGCTTGAAATATTCACAAAATATTTAGTTATATATTAACTTTAAAAATAAATAATTAAATTAAAATAAAACAATTATTTAAGGGAGGCCTCTCATACAACAAACGTTACTTTTTTTTGCTTGTTTTTGCTCGATATTGATAACGGGAACAGGTAAACGCTTGAAATATTTACAGAATATTGAGTTGTATTATTTACTTTAAAAATAAATAATTAAATCACAAACACAAAACTAAGTATAATTAAATTAAAATAAAATTAATATTCAAAGGGGGCTCCTATACAATAAACGTGAATTTTATAGATAATGGTACGGAACCCTTCGTGCGCGAGTCCGACTCGCACTTGGCCGGTTTTTTACATAAAACTTCAAAATGTAGCGAATTTCTCGTTACTTTCACTCATTTTCATAGACGGGAATGCTATTTTTTCATTTGTAAAATTATTGTAAATTGACGTGAACTTTATTTTTTTATGAAAACTTCGAAAGTTCAATTATTTAATTTTATTATAACCAGCCAAGTACAAATAATACAAGCAAAGAGATTTGATTATAAATTTATAGTTACAAAATGCGATAAAACTTTTCCCCGACTTACCTATTATGTTGTTATTTCTTATTAAATTTAAGTTTTCTATTAGTACAGAAAAGAAACACAGTACTGAGTCACGGCCCTTTTGTACTACTGCAACACACATATGTTTTGTATTAATTTTTTTTTGCTTTTTTAATTTGTTATGTTTTGTTTTATATTATGTATGATTGTAATAATATGTGTGTGATTGCAGTGACAAATAAACGTGTTATCTATCTATCTATCTATCTATCTACAGCAGGTAGTACAATAAAAGGGAAAACTAAATTTTTAATGATTTAATTGAAATGGCGTGTATGGTAGGCAAGGTAAACTTAAATACTTACGTGAGATATCTTTACGTTTGGAAATAGTTTCAGCCCCAATCAATTCTATTTGTTAGAATTGAAGTGAAAAGGTTTGAGGCAATATTCTCGAGTGGAGTTCCTATTGTCTAGCCATGGGACACCCTGCTACGTCAGAGGCCAATGAACCTATGACCGCTGGGACCCGGGTCGGCCTTAGCCATCAATTCTTTCTATAAAGATACTGCTTGAGGTAAGCAGAAGACCAAAAATTACTAGTGTTTTAGATACACAAAGCCATCATCACTTTCAACTGAGGAGAGTTTTCATCATCATCATCATCATATCAGACGGAAATCGTCCACTGCTGGACAAAGGCCTCCCCCAAGGATTTCCACGACGACCGGTCCTGCGCTGCCCGCATCCATCGGCTTCCCGCGATCTTCACGTCGTCGGTCCACCGCGTGGGAGGCCTACCTACGCTACGTTTTCCGGTGCGCGGTCGCCACTCGAGAACTTTACTGCCCCATCGGCCACCTGTTCTACGAGCTATGTGCCCTGCCCACTGCCACTTCAGTTTTACGTTTTGAGGAGAGTTTTACGTTCTTTAATTTTTTTGAAGAAAACAATATTCTTTAATAATCTAATAATTTTAAACCAGCAATCTGAATCTCGGAAACGGCTCCAACGATTTGCTTGAAAATTAGTATACTGGGATTTTTGGGGGCAAAAAATCGATTTAGATAGGTCTCATCTCTGGGAAAACGTTATCCGATATTTTTGCACTGGAGTCGGGCGCGAAACGAAATATGCCGCGCAATGTGTATCATAGTTAATGTATTTTTAAATGTTTTTAACTGCTCTGGGTACTATGCCCCGAGTAAAGCTCGGTCACCCAAATATACAGATATATTTTTCGCCATGTTGTAATGTTTCTTAAATACTTATAATAACACCTAATTTTAAATTTCACAACTGTCACAGGCAATATTTTTATTTCGATCCAATCTAAGCGTAGAGCCTGCTACGCTGCGCTCAAACAATAGAACCAACGAAAAATGAAGGCCGGAGATACAATCTACTAACTGTAAGGCAACAATTGTGCATTATTGTAATAATTACCTACTAAACCGATATGCTGTTAGACAACACCTAGCTTCTAGCCATAGTGAAGTTTAGAGATTTTGCAGAGCAGATTAGATATAAGAGGTTTCAGTAAATGAGTTTTGTATTTAATGAACTATGCATTAAATAATTATTTACTAAAAATACCCCCAATACAATATGACTTTATAGAATTTCAAATTAACATTTTAAGCTTTCTCTTATTTATTGAACTCATTTGACATTGCTAAAAACGGTAGGAACAACTGACTTCAAACATTCATCATCATCATCATCATATCAGCCACAAATCGTCCACTGCTGGACAAAGGCCTCCCCCAAGGATTTCCACGACTTCAAACATTAACCGATTTAAAATATTAACCGACTTCAAACATTAACCGAGGACGTGTTTTTAGGGCTCCGAACCTTAAAACGTAAAAACGGAACCATTATAGGATCAGTAGTGTGTTTGTATGTACGTCCGTCTGTCACGGCCGATTTGCTCGAAAACTACTAGATCGATTAAGTTGAAATTTGGTACACATAGTAAGTCGGTGGCACAAAGACGAACGTGTAACGAAAACAAATAAATTTCAAAAAAGGGGGCCTTTTTTGTGGGGTAAATTAATAGATTAAAAAAATTCAAAATATATTGTGTATATATTGTGAGCTTATCGTTTTTTATATTTGGCTTATTGTGAGAATTTCAAACACATCTTTTTAATAATTTTATGATAAACAGTTTGAAGCTATCTACGAAAATAAATGGGTGAAAAGTGACCATTTCCTTCCCTCCTTAACTTCGAAACTACTGGGCCTCAAAATCTTGAAAAATCACCGTAAATAAAGTTGAATGTATAATTTACAGAAAAATCTATGAGAAAATCCATAATCTTTCCGTTAAAAATAAAATTTCTACGTCCTGAATAAGTAGACCCCTATTTACCTAGAGGTCTTGTTCTTTTGGTAGTAAACTTTTGGTGCGGAACCCTCTTTGTGTGACCCGGAGTCGCACTTAACCGGTATTTTTAGTGATAGGTACACTATTAAAGTTGCACTGTTCCCTAAGTTGAAAGATACTTATTCCAAAAGCAAAAATAATTATTGCAATTCAATTTCTAGTTTCCGAGAAAAAGATACGTGGACAAACATACAAACATACGTACATACATACACTTATGAAATTTTGCACATCTGTTTAGAAGCCTTACAATATACAATATCGTAACATATACAAATATCGTAAAATTCTAGCAATTCTCATACATAATGGACCGAATTAATAACCTATTTTTTTTTGATATACGTTAAAAATAACAGTGTAGTGGTAACTATTTAATAATCTGTGGTAGTGGTACAAAATTCGATAAACAGTGGCTGTGGAGATCGGTCGCAAAATATATTATGGAGTTTATTTAAATTGACATCTTACCTGGTACAAAAAACAAAATTTTAATACCGCGAGTGCCATTCGAGAAGCTGGAACACCCAATTAAGATAATAGCAGCTACAGAATATCTACGCAGAAGGAGCTATGAGCACAGTATTAATACCAACACGATAATGTAATGATATAACATGCGTTTACGCAACACTATTACACTCCTGCGCAGCTAGGCTATTTGCTTAACGGTTCACTACCAATAAATAGGCTGGCTCCGAACTCCAAATCACAATACTCGTACTTTGGAAAAAAATTAAACCGATTGGTATAACTGTGCATCTCGGAGACGGGCGGAAGTATGAACCGCAGGGTCACATCATGTACGACGTGATCATTTGAACATTGTAAATAACGTAGAAGACATTTTAACCGCCACCTCACTCACTCACTCAGGGGCTCGAGCCTACCCTGAATTAGGGCGATCGGGCCTTAGTTGACCACGCGGGCCCAGTGCGGGTTGGTCAACTTCACACACAACCTTCGAGTTTCTTTGCAGATGTGTGCAGGTTTCCTCGCGATGTTTTCCTTCACCGTAAGAGCGTTGGATAAATATACATATGAGATCGCAATTCGAAAACACATTGGTACGTGACAGGACTCGAACCACGACCTCCCAGATAGGAGGTAGTGGCCCTTGCCGTTTCGCCACCGACGCCTCCCCGATTTCGATTGCCGGTGGGGTCAACTTGTATGACTCGGTTTAGTTGGTGGTAGGACATTTTATAAGCCCGCCTGGCTAGCTACCACCATCTTATCTAAGTCTTGCCGCCAAATATTAGTGTTAACAACATAGATAGCCAGTTCTCCATTGCGTTGAGGAATCTTGGTAAGCTCGCTTCCATCTTCGGTATCATCGTCACTTACCATCGGGTGAGATGATGCCAAGGGCTTACCAATTGTGAATAAAAAAAGGCTACTAAATCCATTCCGTACCTAACAGAAATTCTCATTTGAAGTACTGTTCATTCGTTCTGTTCTGTTCTGTCATATACAAAGTCTAGTAAATACTAGCTAGACTATTACGTCTCTTGTTTGTGTTGAATGTAACATAGGAAAAATAATTTTCATTGAGTAGTTACTTATTGAAAATTAAATAATATGGACAAATCTCTAAGCCGCAGTTCATGACGGACCCCTCTAAGAAGAGCACGATGTCGATGCGGTACACATAAATATGAACTAGATTAAGATTTGATTTTAAGTAAGTCGTTTTATACAACGGTTATACGAACCGTTCAAATTACAGGGTTTCGGTTGGGTGCTACCGTAGAGTGTGGAGTGCTCGCTTGTCATGGATTAGAAGCCATTCGATTTCTTTGGTAGAATTGCGATAATTTTCTCTATGATCGCTTTATGAAGGCTTGATTGGCTGTTATTATTATTTACAGTAGGTGATTCAAAATAATGAATAGTTTGTACCTATGCATTTGTTATTAATATTTGATTGCATTCAGAAATGCGATGATTGCCGAGTAGCACTAGATACCGATTGAGTATTAATGGGACCCATCGGTCCCGGTAAGTTGTTCTTTCCGTTGAGTATTAATGGGACCCATCGGTCCCGGTAAGTTGTTCTTTCCGTTGAGTATTAATGGGACCCATCGGTTCCGGTAAGTTGTTCTTTCCGTTGAGTATTAATGGGACCCATCGGTCCCGGTAAGTTGTTCTTTCCGTTGAGTAGTAATGGGACCCATCAGTCCCGGTAAGTTGTTCTTTCCGTTGAGTATTAATGGGACCCCTCGGTCCCAGTAACAACACGCGACCTTATGCTCTAAAGTACACAAATATAGTTAAAACTGCCTTGGGTTGATTTATGGACTTACGTCGTTATTAAATTCGGCTTCTAGTGCCATACGCAGTTTAATAAAAAATCATAGACAAAATTTTCAGAATTTGACAATTTCTTGTCATTTTCCGCCATTTTGGAAAATGGCGGGTCCGCCTGAAGGAAGGGAACGTCAATATTCAAGGTCGGCCTGGACGGTTAAAGTTTAGTATTCGTAGATTTTGGTTAAGTCATTGTTAGTTTTATTGGTGGAAATATCAATTAAATTAAAGGCGAAAACTAGAATGAATTATCACCTCGTATTTTTGTTGCATATTCGCTCAGTTAAATGAAACAATACCGGTGAAGTTTTGTGAAAGTTAAAGCGGTGAGCTAAGCCTTGCCTGGTGTCTTGACGCAAAGGTCATGCATATTTAACAGACGCAGGGCACTTGGCCCTGTGTGACGAGACTTGCGAACGAGAAGACTGCCTCACAATAGTGTTACATAAGACGGTTCGATTAGCACAATAGCGCCGCTAATAGAATTAAATAATTTACACATTCTTATGGACTTTAATTGAAATCATTGAGTATTTTGCGCATATAGGGGGGCAACAACAGTTGTTTAATTATTATTATATAACATTAAATATTAGACATATATATTTGTCGAAGGGGGGTGGTGGTTAGGTTATGGATGGCCTTGTGGTTCACATCCTTAAGTATTTCGGTCGTGGGCGTTGAAATAACAATGCAGCTATCTCACAGAGGTCCTCCTTCAATAGTCTTGATCATTCGGCAATCGAGGTACTAATACCTGACGTTTGATCCAAATTAAGTTTAACTATCTAAACTTATCTCGAGCTGGTATTGGTCGCGTTTTCAATGACGCTCCGACATATTCATCAGCATCATCATATCAGCCGACGGACGTCCACTGCTGTAAATAGGCCTCCCCCAAGGATTTCCATGACGACCGGTTCTGCGCTGCCCGTATCCAGCGGCTTTCCGCGATCTTCATCAAGTCATCGGTAGATATATTATATTACAGTTACAAAACAGTTGTTTCCGCCCACTTTGCGCAAAATACTCAATGATTTCGTATAAGAATGTGTATATTATTTAATTCTATTAGCGGCGCTAGTGTGCTAATCGGACGGCCTTAAGGCGGTAATATTACAGAATTTCGTTATTTTTGACGTCAATTACTTCTAAACGATAGTAAGCCCAAGGTTGAACAAAAACACCCTTATTGTTGATGATGTTCCTTAAAGTGTAAAGTTATTGGAAACACGATTGAGCAGTTTTGGCTCGATAGAAGAAAATTACACCGTTACTTTCAACTCCAGTTATGTCAAATATTTTGAAGTAAGAATAAAAAAAAAAATACAACAATATTTGTACAAAGTGAGTTGATGTTATTATTTTTTATACTTTCATTGTAGTTTTATAATGAAACGAAAAACCATCCAAAAAGTGAAAATGTGTGGTTATTTTCTTACTCTTTACACGTAAAGAAAAAGACAGAAACAACTGTTCCAATCAATACTTCGTCTTAATAGTAATTAATTATGAAGCGGTCGTAGCTCAGTTCAACTAGCGTGGTTGGGTCGATCACGCAGGTAAACTGACCTGAAGTGCGGTCATTACCTGGATGGATTTGCATGTTACTGCCATTTTTATTAACCGCTTCCGTGCTTCGTAAGGCACGTTAAGCCGTTTGGTGCCGGTAGCTGTCACTAATTGTCAGTGGTTAAGCCGTGTCAGATGCCTTATAGGCGGCCTGAAAAACTTGACAGTGGGGTTCGCTGCTAGCCCCACGACCTCCACCTAGATCAACTTCAATTTAATTCAATTCAATATATATATTTAAAATAGGTGCAAATTACACTCTTTCTGATAGTCATAAAATAATAATAACAATGTCATTTGTGAAGAATGAAGAAATAAACAATAATTAGTTAATAACGTCAAAATTAAATCCTTGATATAAACCAGATTATGTCATTAGAACATGAAAACAATATGACACGAAAAGTTATACATCATGGAATGTATTTAACAAGAATAGGCCAGTTCACACGGACAGCACCCGGTCACGAGTATAACTTGGCCCTCGTGTGTGGATATGGCTCAACCTTCCCCAGTTTGGAAGTGACTCGTGCCGTGCCCCGGCAGTGGGGACATGGATGAGTTGATAACAAAAATTAATTTTGTATTGTAGACTCAAGTGGAAGTAAAGTTCTCTAGTGGCAACCGCTTACCGAAAGACGTAGCGTAGGCAGGCCTCGCACTCGATGGACCGACGATCTTGTGAAAGTAGCGGGAAGCCGCTGGATGCGGGCTGCGCGTTTGTGTAAATCTTTAGGGGAGGCCTTTGTCCAGCAATGGACATCTTTCGGTCGATATGACGATGATGATGATGATGAGACTCAAAAGAAAATGTTATTCTTAAGGCGATACCCCTGCCTTACTAACGCGACCATCATTTAAAAAATAATTACACGCTGTGTACATACTTTATCAAAAATTGGTAATGAATTTGAGGAATTGGAATTGGTAAAGATTATTTAGTAACTAAATATCAACTGTGAAGTTATAGAATGCTAAGGTTACGCAGGACAACCAAAGTAACCGACATAGCTCACAGAATCGCTAACCTGAAGTGGCAGTGGGCAGGGCACATAGCTCGTAGAACAGGTGGCCGTAAAGTTCTCGAGTGGCAACCGCGCACCGGAAAACGTAGCGTAGGCAGGCCTCTCATGCGGTGGACCGAAGACCATGTGAAGATCATGGGAAGCCGATAGATGCGGGCAGCGCAGGACCGGTCGTCGTAGAAATCCTTGGGGGAGGCCAGCCGTGGATGTTTTTCGGCTGATATGATAATGATGATAGAGGTTACAACGAACTGTATTTCACACTCTTTGTAGAGATATTAATATTCCGTCTTTGTAAAAACATCTAATGTATTATGAATTAGTTACATACGATGACCACCTCCGCAGCGTAATAGTTAGTACATTAGCTTCCTAGCAGGAGGTCGCGGGTTCGATTCCCGGCGTAGTCTCACTTTGTTATAATAGGTTTGGTTGGTAGAAGGACATTTTTTAAGCCCGCATGACTAACTACCAATATCTTATCTAAGTCTTGCCGCCAAACATAAATGTTAACAACATGAATGTGTTCCGGCTTGATGATAAGATAGCCAGGTCTCCATTGCGTTGGGGAATCTTGGTAAGCTCGCTTACATCTTCGGACTCATTGTAACTTACCAAAAGATGAGATGATGCAAGGGGCTTACCAATTGTGGATAAAAAAAAATCTTAGATAACAACCTTATGACTCTCTTTTGTAGGTTGATCAATCAGAAAGATAACGGCTACCGATTCATCTATTCTCATTTCTCGTCCTGATTGGTAAGTTACAGCCTTAAAGAATCGTTATGTAAGGCTGTGTAAAGCGCTTTATAGACATTGCCATATATCGCCTCGATGCCACGCACCAAGCCGACCGGTTCCAGTGGCCTCAATCCTTACTTATAATATTATAAATGTGAAAATGTGTTTGTTTGTTTGTTACCTCTTCACGCTTCCACGCCTTGACCAATCTTGATGAAATTTGGCATGCAGGTAGCCTGTGTCACGAGGAAGGACATAGGCTACTTTTTATCCCGTGAAAATAGCATAGCCCGATGCAGTTCCTGAGGGAACTGAAAATATACTCTTTTTTGGTTAATTTCTTTAACATCGCAACGGAACTTGTGTGTTTTTTACACAGAGATGGTTGATGGGGTGGGAAATGACATGGTTTACTAATAAGCATATCCTGACATAGTTCCCGAGGGGTCTGGAGAAAATTCATGTCCACGCTCGCTAGCCGCTTGCGGCTCGCGCACCACGCATCCTCTAAGACAGTCATAAAAACGGTGTCCACGCGGGCTTAGCCCCGGGCAAAAGCAAGTATTTAGAATAAACGTCATACATGACAGTGGGCGTCCATCTCAGCCTATGTCCAGCCACTAAACTTAGTACCAGCCAGAGATAACATATTCGTTTATATTTAGCGGCTTCTTGGTATTTATGTTTCGACCGAACAGGTAAAAAATCGGTTAAGTGCGAGTCAGAACCGCGCACAAAGGGTTCCGTACCATCATATTAGATGGCGCTAGTTTCTTTATGTTTTTTAAAAAAACACGTTTTTTTCTATGGAGACTAACTTTTTCTAATTTTTAGTATTTGTTGTTGTAGTGGCAACAGAAATACATAATCTGTGAAAATTTCAACTGTCTAGCTATCACGGTTCATGAAATACAGCCCGGTGACAGACGGACGGACAGCGATAGGGTCCCGTTTTTATCCTTTGGGTACGGAACCCTAAAACAACCAAACAATTCTAAATATCTAATGTTGACGGTCAATATAAAGTCCGGTTAGTTGGAACTGGTTTTTGAGGTTCAGTTTTTTAAAATTCACAGTTGGTAAGCCCCTGGCATCATCTCACCAGATGGTAAGCGACGACGATGCCGAAGATGGAAGCAGGCTTACCAAGATTCCCCAACGCAATAGGGAACAGGCTATCTTATATTCAAGCCGGAACAAATGTTGTTTTGAATTGATGTTTGGCGGCAAGACTTAGATAAGAAGGTGGTAGATAGTCAGACTGGCTTAGAATATGCCCTGTCTCAGTTCCGTAAGTCATCACTGGCAACACACACTGGTCAAAGACCTTAGTCTTGAGACACTGCGGTATTTGGGACGTGAAGATATTGCGAAGCTTCCCGAACGCTGCCCAGCCGAGTTGGATTCGTCGATTGATCTCTTTCTTGATGTTGGAACTACCTAGCTGGACTGTTTGTCCCAGGTATACATATTTGTCAACAACTTCCAGTGTAGAGTCTCCAACCATTAGAGGAGTGGGTGCGACACGGACATTTAACATTATTTTCATCTTGTCCATGTTCATTTTAAGACCCACTTGTTGAGAGACTTTACTGAGGCCATCGAGTATTGTGCTTAGGTCTTCCATAGTCTCAGCCATGAACACGATATTGTCAGCGAATCGGAGGTGGGATATGTACTCGCCGTTGATATTGATGCCGAGTCCACCCCAGTCCAGAAGCTTAAAAACATCTTCCAGGGCGGCGGTGAACAGTTTCGGAGATATAACGTCTCCCTGTCTCACCCCTCGCTGCAACTGGATAGGCCTCCCACGCGGTGAACCGATGACCTGGTGAAGATCGCGGGAAGCCGATGGATGCGGGCAGCGCAGGACCGGTCGTCGTGGAAATCCTTGGGGGAGGCCGTTGTCCAGCAGTGGACGATTTGTGGCTGATATGATGATGATGATTTGTAATATGGGTATCAATGTCATCATAGTTGTGTGGAGAGGTGTGGTTACTACCACACCTCGGAACCCTCGAAGTGCGATTCCGACTCGCACTTGGCCGGTTTTTTAAATCAGTGTAATTGACGTATACATTATACAGGTTGGAAATTATAAGTGTTCACACCTAGAACATATATTGTGTTTTAAATCAATCAATCATTATATTTATTTAGATAGAATCGACATTAATCACCAAAACAAGGAAGATCGACTCGCTCAGAAAATATGAGCAACAGTATACTAAGTTAGGTAGTATACGTCCCCACGGAGGGGATCGAGCCTACCCTGAATTAGGGCGATAATATGCGATAGTTAACTTTCTTTTTATTCGTATGGCTTTCCATATCGCTTTTTTAAAAATAACTGTCACACTGTCAAAAGTTTTTTTCAACGCCTCCGTGGTGTAATGGCTAAGTCCATTAGCTTTACATCAGGAGGTCGTGGGTTAAATTCCCGGCGAATTCTTACTTTGTAAGACTCGGTTTGGTTGGTGGATTATCAAAACCCGCCAGGCTATCTACCACCATCTTATCTAAATCTTGCCGCCAAACATCAATGTTAACAGTTTTCTGGCTCCCCAATGCGTTGGGGAATCTTTGTAAACCCGATTGTAACTTCGGCATCATCTTTATTAACGATCAGGTGAGATGATGCCAAGGGCTTACTAATTATGATAAAAATTTACCATAGATAAAGACTATAATATTGATGTTTTTACTAAAAAAGCAAAGATCCAGATCACCAGTGTACTTCTGTTTTGGGCAGTCGTATAATATGATACAGTGGATGGATTGCACAGGTGCACCACAGTCACATGGTGAAGCTCGGAGTATCTCGCCACCCACATATGAACATGTACTCCCCTCATAGTCCGTGCTCAGTTCGGAGCTTGTTCAACTGGAACCATTCCCGTCTTGGGGTCGTAATACCATGGGGTTTATATATAAGGTCATAGTCCGAAGAAGTGATTTTTTTTAAATAAAAATTGAGTGTGCGTTTGGCTGCACCTCACCTGATGGTGAGTGCCGATGCTGACGAGGATGTTTTAAGGTGAATTTCTTTTCGTTTCACATCAGTCTTGTTCATTACCAGCATCAATTGGTTTTATCAAGGTTAACGACTAATAAATAATAGATTTGTTCAGTAATCAAGCAGGTAGATATACGTTTTTAAAAATTATAGGTCAAAAAGTATAAAAACGTTGGTACTTCTCCTTTTACACTCGAATTTGCGACTTCCCACGGAAACGGTATTGCATTGTGTTCCCAGTCGAAGTAGGAAGCTGTCAATGATGATTACACGTGTTTACAGCGAACGGTCACTCTACTGGCGTATCAAATGATATGTCTTTCGTGTCGCCCAGTACCGTTTGTGTCGCCCAAGTCTGATTGCGAAGCGACTCCGATACGCTGCTATTGCGACGATCGTTGCTAAACTAATGAATGCATGTTTGTTTTGACATATCCTATTGATCTGGGACAGTCAATTTGCTAATCCAACACACAGGGGTGTTTTTGTAATTCTTCAGAAGTTTAAAATATAGGCTGACTTTGCTTGTTATTTTCAGAAAGTCTTTCACAACCAATACGTATTTCGGAGTGTGTGTCCAGGAGCTTATCGACCTTAGACCTCCTTCTCTATTCCACCACCGGACGACCAAGTGCGGGGGGGATTTCACCCCTTTTTCGTTTATGTTTGACCTCTAAGTACGAAGCGTTTTGCTTCGTCATTCATTATGTGATCGGCAAAAATGTGAAATTCCTCGCCAGCGTATGAGTTCATCATCATCATCATCACATCAGCTCATATATACGTCCCCACTCGAGCCTACCCTGAATTAGGGCGACCGGGCCTTAGTCGACCACGCGGGCCCAGTGCGGGTTGGTCAACTTCACACACAACCTTCGATGCGAAGTTTCCTCACGATGTTTTCCGTCACCGTAAGAGCGTTTGTTTTCCTCCTATCTGGGAAGTCGTGGTTTGAGTCCTGCCACGTACCAATGTGTTTTCGAATTTCGATCTCATATGTACGTTTATCCGATTTGTATAATTTGGCAATAATTAAGGCGAGAGCGAATGCGCACTATTTGAGCTTTCGTGTTACATTCTCGGCTGCATCCGCATCAGGTGAAGTGCAGCCTAACGCACTCAATGTTTTAAGAAAAAAGAACGTGTATTTTGCTTCCAAACATTTTCAAGTATAATTTCAAATTAACATAACAAGAGACAAAATTTGTTTTGGTCATTATCTTAGTACTGACAAGGTTTTTGTAACTCTCAATATATCCCAAGCTGTCGGACGAATAACAATATGCTACGGACACACCTGTAAATCAGATAAGTAACGTCGCACAAACACTTGGACACGGTACGATAGGAATGACGTAAGGTCCAATCGTGACCAAATATATAGTGACTACATAAAAGGAGCCTATGTTTATTTACTAATTCACACCCACGTATAACGTTTCCTGTTAAACATATGGTTCCAAATAGGGACTTTTTACCTAGATTTATAACACTAGATATTGAGATATTTTGTTATGTAACAGTGCGTTAGTTAAATAATCTGTCCTAGAAACAATAACATTGTACTAGATACAATAATCATCGTATACGAAAAAATAGCCCTGACCTAAAAATTGCTTTAATATTAATTACTTACACTGGAGATAAGTGAATTACTTCCCGTAATTTACTGAACATTACACAATTTTAACACAAAAATTTGATTAACAGAAAGGATGGTGTTATACATGTTACGAAGACCAAGAAGCGTTGCACAGTGGGTGCAGGCAGACACTTCCGTGAGGGTCGTTATCAAGGCACGATCAGCCCACGGGCTCGCAATCAGAGCGTTGCGTGCGCACCAAACGCGTGGCGAATGCCGAACATAAAGGATGACTTTTAAATATTCCCCTGTGTTTCAGGAGGAATTTTCAAAAAACCACAATCAAACTTTTGACAATTGCTTGTTCATATTTTTTTAAAAAAGCAGTTTGATTAGATGTGTTTTTATATGAGAAGCCAACTGCCATAGCTAAACTTTGGCAGATAATAAGAGGACCCTGTATAGCTCAAAGAAATAGCTATAACTCTTATTCCTTGCAATTTGGTGTAAAGTTATAACCGCCATCATGAATGCATGCGCAAGATTGATTGCCGCGCAGTGAGGTTATGGGAAATAGATGGAGATCATTTGGTATAACCCATTATCACAAGCTATCGTAAAGACGTCACCTAGAAAATCCAACAAATGATATATTATAGAGAAACCTGGATTAGTCAAATACTCCCAAGTGCAAGAAGAACTGTAACCTTTGAAAAGTCTACTGTTTAACCAAGCTTTTGCTAGATTTCTTATCGAATGTATTATGATTAACAGTCACTTATTAAGGACGGCAAAGTTATGCACCATAAGCAACTAATAAATGTTCATTAAACAAGGTAATGAAGAGGATGATAGGACCTCGCACAGCGTCGGAGGTCGAGTGCGTTCAAGCTAGACCACTTAACAAGTTAACCGAACCACGTGAAAAGAACACTCCTTACTGTTCTGCAATCTTTTATGCGATTATTTATCTTACTAGAAACCAAAAAAAAATATCGGGTGTAATGAAGCTACCTCCTACTACAGCCAAAGCTGCACTGTTTATCTTGAAGTTGAAATCCGCCTTATTAAGACATATATTTTTTTACTTAAAGTTTGAGTGCCTTTGACTACATCTTACCTGATGGAAAGTGACGATGTAGTCAAGGATGGTAATGAAGATCCCCAAATTGTAAAAGTTGGGACACACAGACACAGGCAAGGAGTTCCACTCCATTGCTGTCCGCATAATAAATGAGGAAGCTTAATGCTTCTTGCGGATAGGCAAAATATTAACAATAAGGGAGAAGAACCTCTCCCTTCGTCTCGTTACCGAAGGTGAAATGGAGCTGAGGAATAAAGTCATGTAGTTCTTGCGAGCACTCTCCGAAATTAATTCGATAGAATACTGAAAGACAGGCCACTTTACGGCGATGCTCACTCCTTTGAAGCTTGTTTTTGACAAGCACATCGAAATCGTCGCCAATGAGTTTCCGAGCGCGACGGTTGATAGCGTCCTAGGTATCCAGCTGATAGCGCGCTGATATAATGCCATTCTCCAAATCAAAAAATGAGAGCAAAAACCATTAATCTCTCAGTTGATAAAGAGGACAATTTCATAATTTTTGCTTATCTTTTTGCTTACCCAATTTTAATACAGTTTTACCGTTAATACATCTGGGTGGCGATGAATGGTAAAAAAGAAGGTGACAAAACCTCGTCTAGTTGCAATCTATGACGACTTTAATAGAAAAGTCCCGTTTTATGACATACAAGCACAAAATACAAGTATTAATAGCTAGGTACAAGAGCTGTTGAATATTGAATTTGCCTTGAGTGCTCTGCTCAGGCATGCGCTACGCGAGTTGCACCTCAAGCACGTTTATGTTTCGTTTGTCAGTGGCCGTCTGATGTGTCATTAAAATCGTTCGTCTGCGCATGTTTTATGTATAAAGTTATGGTTGCTATTTTTACGGCTTCGGTTAGTTTGGATTAAACAACACCTTTAAACAATAGTATAGTTGATAAATACATCGTTGTTTCGTAAGTCACACTTACGTACTTCTGATTTTGCTTTTAATTTAATTATTATCTCTTTTTAATAAATTTTTGCTATCATTACTTTTTTTACGGCAACATGTTTGTGTCATCTAAATTTTGAATAGGTACCTACTTACATTTTAAATTCATGTTCTCAAATTTGTATTTTTGTAATACTTCTTATTTTGAGTTTAATTTAATTATCTCTTTTTAATCTATTTTTAACTCCCGACGCAAAAATAGTGGTGTTATTATTATCATCACCACCATCTTATCTCAGTCTTGCCGCCAAACGTCAGTGTTAACAACATTGATGTGTTCCGGCTTGAAGATAAGATAGCAGATCCCCATTGCGTTGGGGAATCTTGGTAGGCCCGCTTTCACCTTCGGCATCATCGTCACTTACTATCAGGTGAGATGATGCCAAGGGCTTACCAAATGAGAATAATAAAAAAAAATCTCTTTCTTTTTCGGCAACATTTGTATAATCCAAATTTTGAATATTTTAATCTTTAATACGTACTTGTTTAATCGTACTTGTATCTTTGTTTTAGTTTCTTAAGCATGTGTTCTGAATTTTCTACGCTTCTTATATTGGTGCGGGTTTATTTCTAGTAAGTTAAGTTATGCGATGGCGGCGCACACGCACATACACTCACACACAGCAAGATAGCATAGCGCGCGCTGTTTTGACTACCTATCGTACCTACCTATCATATCAGCTATGTTTTTTTTATAAATATCACCAGTGAAACATTAAATTAGAATTTGAAATGTGTTAATAATTTTCGAAAAACCCAAATGCTTTTAGGTACAGGCGGCTTCTATTTGAAAATATTTTTTATGCTCAAAAAAAAGGTTCCAAATTCAAGAAAGGCTGTATTTCCTTCAATTCTATTGAAAACAAAAGATGATTCTGGGACAATGGTTTCAACTCCAAATTTCATCATCAGATCAACTTCAAAATATCTAAGGGATCTATTGTCACCGGAAATACGTCTTATTTCCAAATTCCAGATCAATCGGGTCCCTGAAAGTCGCTCTTAAAGCGATCACAGGATTTAAACTAAACAAACATACATACAAACATTGCAAAGCTAATCCAAATAGTGGTAAACTGTGTATTTCATTCGATGGATCTGGCCCTTTCCTTCTAAACACTCCAGTCCCTAATACCTGCTAAGAAGGATCACGCATGAAGCTGCAAGGTAGGTGTGTATTAAGGTACTCAGTTGACTAGATCAAACATAAATTATGACATAAATTATGACTTAAGCGTCGGTGGCTCAACCGGTAACGACTCGGTTCTTCTAACCAGAGGTACCGGGTTCAAATCTGGACGGCCAATGTACCAATGAGTTTTTCAAAAACTTACGTACATACTTACCGATTGCTTTAACGGTGAAGGAAAACATCGTGAGGAAACCTGCACACGCCTGCGAAGAAACTCGAAGGTTGTGTGTGAAGTCGACCAACCCGCACTGGGCCCGCGTGGTCGACTAAGGCCTAATCGCCCTGATTCAGGGTAGGCTCGAGCCCCTCGGTGGGGACGTATATGAGCTGTAATAATAATAAAAAAATATGACTTAAATTGTCATTAAGTCACAAAATTATCCCATCAATGACACTTAAAAACTACAACACCACGCCTTTTGATATTTTAATCATTTTTATTTGAACAAGATTTTGTTTTCGACAGATGTGCTTCGACGACTTGGTCCAGTGCCGTCCAGAAGGATGTGAAGACAATGCGTCTAATGGCGCAAGAAGATTAGGAAGGCCTTCCACATTGATACGGCCAGGAATGATGATGATGACAGATGATAGAGTAAATCAAACGACTATTAGAACAACATTTCACAATATCCAAGTCTTGAAATTAATCAAGCTAGACAATAAAGCGTAGGTATTTAAGAACTTATTTCGTAATGTATCAATCAGCTAAGAGTCGATTACAATTCGTTTAACGACTTGACCTTCAAAGTTTTGTAGCGACTATTGAAATGGTAACTGATCTTTTATATAAATTATTTTTAATTTCACTTTATATTTAAGATGTATTTAAGTAGGTATTAAGTACAATAAAGTAATAAAGTTATGTTTAATTATGTACATATTTGCAAGTGATTATTGCGTCATCTTTTATAAAACAAAGATGCATTTTGGTAGGTACTAGCTGCCCCGACGAATTTTGTACCACCTTAAACTACACTTTACTACCCTACCCTACCCTACACTACACTACACTATTATACACTACACTACCCTACCCTACATAAGAACCTTCTCCTGACCATATCGAACTCAACAAAAAAGAATTAGCGAAATCGGTCCAGCCGTTCACGCGTGATGCGAAATAGGGGTTATATTTAAATATATTAAGATTAAGAACAGTAAAGTAATAAAGCAAGTGAATATTGCGTCATTAATACAAAGGTTTGTTAATTCACGTTTTTGATGAGCTAAAAGAAACCTAAGCTTCGAAGTTTTTGAAAAGGGGTTTGAATATTATTTATATATTTATTGTTTATTGTACACAGTAAATGAGAAATACATAAGTAAAAAACATGAGATTTACAATTGTAGTGTATTATTGGCATAGTCCATTTTATTTTTTTGTCAAAATTGTGTCGCACGGCGAAACCTATATATTTGGATATTGGACAAACAAATAAAATCATTTATAGTATAAGGTCCTTAAATTTCACATAGCGGAGATAACGAAAATTTAATTGCAGAATGACTAGAAATATGTTCCTTTTTATTTCTCTAAGTCCATATATTTTCGTAACGTGACGTTTTAGGACACAATGCTAAATGTCGTTTTCTGTTCGCCTAAATGTCCTCTGTTCAAATAAACAGGTTTAGTTATGCGACGCTGTTTTAAAAATGGCGGACCTGTTACTATGCCAGTCTCCATATAAAAATGTTCAAACCCCTTTGCAAAATGATGACCATCGTCACAATAGTGAAAAGTCGTCTACTGCTGAACAAAGGCTTCCCTCGAGTTGGAGGAATTTATTAACCTTGTTTATTAACTTATTAACCTTGCGCAATTAAACAGAATTAATTAGAACGTTTTATCTGGATTTAGACATATACCTATTTATGGACATCTGAGACAGGCAAAGGAGGATTCTTACAATTTTGCAACTGACTAATGACTAAGAATGTGCATGACAAAATGAGTCAATACCTACGTATATGCGAAATTGAGTCACTCACTCACTCCTAACCGTTTCCATGAATGAAGTACTAATAAATAAATATCATAGGTAGGTATAGTGAGAGTAGGTGTAGGTGCTAATATAGTAGCTTGATTTTTCATCCTTAATATATGTATTATAAATGTCAAACTCCATCGTCGGTCTTTTTGTAACTCTTTCACGCTAAAACTACGGACCCGATTCCGTTTATATTTGGCATACTACCAAAGGGTAGATATTAACATAGGAAAATGCATAGTTACTAGTGTTGCATAGTTATAGATCTGGGAAAAACTGAAGTGTGTTTGTTACTCTTTCACACTGAAAATACTGAATAGATCTTACTGAAATTTGGAATAGAGCTAAAGTAAAGGGCAAAAAACGACATGGGATAGAAATTTTATAACAAAAAAAAAGTTCCCCAGGTGTCTGGTAAAGAACTTAATTCCACGCTCGCGAACCACTTACAGCTCGCGTACCGTGCACTCTCGAATCCTTACTAATATTATAAATCCGAAAGTGTGTTTGTCCGTTTGTCCGTCTGTTTTTACGCTAAAATCTCGATATATTCAACACACCCTTGACAAGATATAGAAAAAATATTATCCCTATTCTTTGTTATCGAATCCTTACTAATATTATAAATCCGAAAGTGTGTTTGTCCGTTTGTCAGTCTGTTTTTACGCTAAAATCTCGACATATTCAACACACCCTTGACAAGATATAGAAAAAATATTATCCCTATTCTTAAAAGCGCATAGAATAGCAGTTTTACTGTCTTTTATTGTTTTTTTATTACATTTTTATTGTATGTTTTCTTGTGAAATAGTATTCTATCTATCTTTCAGCATTATATCTATTCTGTTTACGACTAATTTCATAATTACTGTTGTTTTCTAAATTAATTTGATACTTTTTTAAATTAATATTACGGCTTTTTGTCGGTTTATAACGGTAGACCGATAAGTAGGCTTATAGTTTTAAATGTTTGTGGAACACGTTCTTGGAATGTATAGACTTACCTTTCTATTTATATTTAATCTCTGTATCATACATCACCGTTTGTGTTCTTTTAATAAAAATAAAATAAAATTACTGGACTTATTTCGCTTAAATTCGGCATACGGCTAAAGTTTCTAAATAACAAAGGAACTGTGTCTTGAAAATAAAATTTAAAGGTGTTTCCCGATGGATCACGGAAAAATTTAATTTCACCCTAGTGAGCCGCTTGCGGTTCGCGCACTGTGCACGCTCGAACCCTCACTGATACCACAGTCTAAGAATCCACTACTATATATATAGTACCAATGTTATAAATTCAAAACTGTATATCTGTTCATTACATTTTTACGCTAAATCACATATTGCATAGAGTTAAAGTAAAGGGCAGAAAAAAAGACAGAGAAAACTTTTATCCTAAAAAAATATTTTTATCATAGTTCTGGATTTGGAAAACAACTTAATTCCACGTTTGCAAGTCGCGGGAGATCGCCAGTATGTATTTACATACTTATACTTGTGCTTATACTCGTATACATTCGGCACTTAACTTGGAATGCTCAGGTCTTAAGTTAACCACAGGTTTTTTATAACAATTGTTTAGGTGAACTTGTTGAGATTCTGTTTTAAGTTTTTTATAAATGTCTTTTGTGGTTTTACTTGTAATATGTACCATAGGCAAGCAACTAAGTGCAAAGTTATTACATTGTATATCCTGACTAATATTATAAATGTGAAAATATATTTTTTCGTTTGTTTGTTACCTTTTCACGCTTCAACACCTCAATCAATCTTGACGAAATTTGATATGCAGGTAGTTAGTCTGTGTCATGGGGAAGTTAAAGGCTACTATTTATCCTGGGAAAATAGCATAATCTGATGCAGTTCCTGAGGGAACTAAAAAAATACTCGATTGTTGTGATTTTTTGCACAGAGATGGTTGAGTATTCTCAAATAGTCTCAAACTCCATCTTTTCCTGCTTTCTTTTCAACCCGACTTCAATAAACGAAGAGGTTCTCAATTCGCCTGCACTTTATTTTAGTTTGATACCTCAGAACTCCGTCATTTACATATAAACTAATTTAGATTTTATTATTTTTAAAAATTTTATTTGAAAGCATCTACTTTAAGATTAGTCACATAGAGGTTCCATCAAAATTATTTTGTTACTTTCCTAGAAAATTAACAAAAAGTAAAAAAAATGTAGCAAAAATGTATACTTGGTTGTTGTGATTGTAGTCAGTTTTTTTAACGTGTTTAGCGTTTCCAATTATTAGGAAGCCACTTAGCAGGAGTTAGTAGGACAGTTCTTAAGGTTACTGAAATGCTAATTCACCATCCGCCTCTAAGAACAAAAAAAGTAGTGTGGTTTTATGAAACCACTGTAAAACTTTTTTCACATTTACAGAGGACGAAACGATCATGACTGAGCTCTCGTCTTGGAGCTACGGTACAGAGGACGAAACGATCATACCGAACGTCACGCGACACACAGGCTTAAAAATTTGAGACGATGTAATAAAAGTTTCACTTTAAAAGGTTGCCAGGTGCATGTCAGATCACGCGCAAAGTAGCATTCCGTAGTATTTTCAAATAATACTTGTACATTATATTTCACGCTCACGGAGGAAAACATCGCGAGGAAACCTGCACGCGCCTGCGAAGAAACTCGAAGGTTGTGTGTGAAGTCGACCAACCCGCACTGGGCCAGCGTAATCGACTAAGGCCCTAATTAAGGGTAGGCTCGAGCCTCCCGGTGGGGAAACATATGAGCTGATATGATGATGATGATTAAATATTTCAAAAAACATAGTTATTTTTGCATTTGGTAAAGAACGGAAAAGCTATGAATTTTTTTTCAAATCCAATTGCATATCTTAAGCACAGATTACTAAGTAGTTACTTTGATCGATTACTCCTAAACTAACAATGCCTTCTTAGCTGTGATAATTATCCTTCTAAATTCAGTATATGCCTTTCTATTTTCAATACTTTTGGATTTTCTGAAACAGCGGTTTAACTGGTAGGGGGTGGGGATATTAGCTATAACAAAAAAATACCACGTAAACTTAATATTTAGTGAACTATTCATTTACTTATCGGAAAAATAACGTAAAAAAAAAACCTCCGTAGTTTTGAAAGTCAGAAAAAAATTACCCCACAGTAACTTAAACATTTTATTTCACAGATTTTATTCCACAACTTTATAGGGGTCAACTATTTGTATAACCATCCAAATTTCAGTTTTATAGATGTGATAGTATTTGAGAAAAATGGCTGTGACACACCTACAGACAGACACGGCGGAACTATAAGGGTTTCTGAGACACTTTTGTTAACATTAAAGGTAGTCAAACTGATTTGTTATTATAGCAAAAATAATCAAAAAGACATAGGTACCTTAGTAAATAGGAGAGACACTTTTGTTAACAGTAGGTACAGGTAGTCAAACGGATGTGTTATTATTATAGCAAAAATAATCAAAAAGACATACCTTAGTATATAGGAATAAATTAATTTGGATACAATTAAAGGTTTTAAATATTTATTAGAATATATCTATAATATAAAAATGAATCGCAAAATGTGTTGGTAAGCGCATAACCCGAGAACGGCTGGACGATTTCTAAATTCTTTTTTTGTCGAGTTCGTTATTGTCAGGAGAAGGTTTTTATGTAGGGTAGGGTAGGGTAGGGTAGTGTAGTGTAGGGTAGGGTCACAAACCATATATAAGTCTGTGGGTAGGGTAGTGTAGGGTAGGGTAGGGAGGTGTAGGGTAGGGTAGGGTAGGGTAGTGTAGTGTAGGGTAGTGTAGGGTAGTGTAGTGTATGTAGGGTAGGGTAGTGTAGGGTAGGGTAGTGTAGGGTAGTGTAGGGTAGGGTAGTGTAGTGTAGGGTAGGGTAGTGTAGTGTAGGGTAGGGTAGGGTAGGGCAGTGTAATGTAATGTAAGGCGGTACGTAGTTCGCCGGGACAGCTAGTATAATATATATTACAAAACAAAGCCCCCCGCCGCAACTGTCTGTCTGTCTGAACGCGATAAATCCAAAAATTACCGAACAGATTTTCATAGTGATTCATGATTCAATGCGCTTGTGGCTCGCGCCCTGTGGATCCAGTAAAGTATGGTTTTTTATAATTAAAAAAATTGAGTGCGTTTGACTACGTTTATAAAACTAATCAATTTCTGAAGATATACAAGAGAAAATACTATATTAAAATATTATAGTAATTTTGTTAATAATTTTCTCACTGCCTGGAATATCAAGTAGGGTAAAACCAGAATAGTTGCCCCAGGGGTATAGTTGCCCCGATTGTAATTACTCTAGTTTCGCGGACGAATCGCATACTTTGGTATTCATCTATCGAAATACCGTGTTTCATATCTCTGTACGATTGCATGGGAAGGCAAAATGCGATCAAAGTTTTTGCGGGGTAGATGTCCTGTTTCTCGGCGGTAGATGCCCGTAACGTAATTTACATGGATTAGGAAACTATCCCTTATGTGGGATAGATGTCCCAAAATATAGAGGTCTGCAAAAATCTTTAAATATTTTTTTTTACTTTTCATAAATTTGTAGATAAAAAACCAAAGTACCGGCCAAATAAAGTTTTACAAATAAAGTATTTTGCTTTTTGTACTGAGAGATATAGAGTGATTTCAAAAAGTGTGGCAACTATCCGGCTTTTACCCTATCTCCGAAGAAGTGTAGGTGTACGCGGTAGCCTTGCGCGCCCGCGCCGCCAGCACCGCTGGCATTGGCACGGAATCTGCACCATAAACGGACTGGTGAAGGCAGAGATTCGAAATTCATATTGTATGTTTGCACAGCATCAAAATTAATACAACCATTATAAATACATGTACGGCAGTTTCTTTGCAACTCTTGTTATAAATTACATCGATTTTATATGCTATTGAAAACCGCGTTTAGCAATTCTAAGAGCTGTGTCGGTTACTTTGGTTCTCCTTCGGATCTCCTCGTTTCTGATTCGATCACGCAGAGAAACTCCGAGCATAGCAGGCTCCGTTCCCCTTTGGGTGATCTTGAGCCTTCTAATGAGGCCCATAGTAAGCGTGGTGTAGGCAGGCCTCCCACTCGGTGGACCGATGACCTGGTGAAGCCGCTGGATGCGGGCAGCGCAGAACCGGTCGTCGTGGAGATCCTTGGGGGAGGCCTATGTCCAGCAGTGGACGTCCTTCGGCTGATATGATGATGATGAAAATCGCGTCGATCATTCTGCCTTCGTGTATTTTTTTTGTCCCGTTTCATATTTTTTACGAGCTTTATATTAGTTTGCCGTAATAGTTTGGAAGCTAAATTAGAACTATTTCCCGGTTTCCGATTGAGCCGAAATTCCGCATACACGTTAAGTTTAGAGAACCATGCATGGTTAGCTAAGTGACGTCATTCTATATCCAATATGGTGGACTCCTAAAGATGGCGGACCAGATATTTTTTATGCACCCCATGCAATAGGTATTAACAAAAGGGTTTGCTGAGAGGAATACGAAATAATTAAAATTATTTTCAAATTAAAGCTTGAGCCTAAATGTATTTAGATTTTCGAAATTTTCTTAAATACTGACAGGTACAGTTTCTACAAACAAATAATAATTTGTCATAGAGACCAAACACAAACTAAGTAATGACAGTTTTAAAGCAGAGGCGTAAAATGGTTATTTATACAGCCGAGCATAATATGATCAACCTTCCTTAAATTTACATAAAACAACACTTGGCATACGTTATGGTTGTTAAGGTATTCTAGCATAAAGGATAAAACATTATTATGGTGATTTGTACTACTTGTAGCATCTAATATCCTATATATCAAATATATAAATAATTTTATTATTTATTTTTATTTTTATTCACAGTTGGTAAAACCCTGACAACATCTCACCCGGTGGTAAGTGACGATGTTGCCGAAGATGGAAGCGGGCTTACCAAGGTTCCCCAACGCAATAAATAATAAATAAATAAATAAAAGAAATTGTAGAATCTTTTGATGAATTTCAGTTACGTTATCTACATTTCTTACTTTGTAATATATCTTTTACTAGCTTTTGCCCGCGGCTTCGCCCGCGTGGACTTTGTTTTTATGACTGTCTTTGACAGTGAGTGGTGCGCGAACCGCAGGCGGCTCGCGAGCGTGGACATTAGTTTTCTCCAGATCCCTATCCCAGATAGGCTATTCTGATTACCAGTCTATGTCATTTCCCTCTCCCTCAACCATCTCCATGCAAATAATATCAAACCCGATCGAAAGTAAACTAATAAAAAGTTCATAATTTTAAACAAAAAAAAACGACTTCAAACGCACTAGTCGCCACTACGATTTTTGAAGGTTTCTCTCAATTTCTCTGGGATGCCATCATCAGATCCTGGTTTCCTTATCATGGTAACACCCTTGGGATATCTTCTTTCTAACAAAAAAATAATCATCAAAATATATATATACGGTCGAATTGAAAAACCTCCTTTTTTTGAAGTCGTTTAAAAATCACAACAATTCATTGTTCCGTTGCAATTTTAAAGAAATTTACCAAAAAAAAATCAGTTCCCTCAGGAAATGCATCGGACTATTCTATTTTTATGGAGAAGTAGCCTATGTCCTTTCCCTGCATGCCAAATTTTATCAAGATTGGTCAAGGTGTTGCAGCGTGAAAGGGTAAACAAACAAACAAACAACTACATTTTCACATTTATACTAATATTTGTAAGGATTCACATAATTCTACACCAAAATTAAGTCATACTTGTAATACGATAATATCATTAAAATGAATTCTAAAAATATTATAAACAGGACGTAAATTTAAAGTGAATTTCCTTGAAAAGTGATTTATTGCGGTAGTGTTACACGCTCTGATGGAACCCTGAAATACTTTCACTTATGCGTCAAGTAATTACTGTAATGTTTTGATGAAATCTAAGTTAAAACCATCGATCAATCACATGTTCATTGTTTGTTATATAAAAAGATATGAAGGAATGGTTACGAAAGGCCAACTGATCTGAATTAAGAACATTTCTATGTACTGCTCTAAGCTATGTACCGATAGAAAAAAAAAAAAAAAAGAAAATGAATTTATTTTTACAAGCAAGTAAGTATGTACAATATTTATACTTATGTATACTTATATTATAGATTTAAATGCTTTGCCAAAAAGGGCACCGTCTCAGCATAAGCCAAAGCGCTGATTTTCAAAAAATGATATATTATATTATATATTATATTGTCTGATATGTACAAAAGATGCTAAGTGTAGGGATGTTATTGTTGATATAATTTGAACAACTTCAATTTATTGTCTCAGAAATAGCCACAGATGTAATAAAATTTATGTAGGACTCGGCAACCGGGGCACCTACTGATAATAGTGAACATCTTATCGTAACAGAACATTTTTTAAAACTTTTCATACAAATCGATCAACTGATGGACTAATTCTGTATGTAGTATCAATTTCTTTTTTAAATTTACTATTGGTTCCCTAAGGAAAGTAGTTGTCCCGAGTGGAAGAACAGTGGATGTCCCACTTAAAGGCTTCTACACCACCACTGTTACATAATTTGACAACATTATAGAGTTTTATGATTCTTTCGTGCCCGGTAGAGTTCTTAAAATAACGAAGATAGGGTAGTTGGTGAGAGTCTGGAGAGGCTAGGATTCTAGGAAAGCTGGTTCTTTTAACAGATACTAGCTTTTGTCCGCGGCTTCGCCCGCGTGGGTTTCGTTTTTTGACTATCTTTGAGGGTGTGGACATTAGTTTTCTTCAGATCCCTATCCCAGATCGGGCTATTCTGATTATCAGTCTATGTCATTTCCCACTCCCTCAACCATCTCTTTGCAAAAAATCACAACAATCCATTGTTCCGTTGCAATGTTAAAGAAATAAACCAAAAAATACTATTTTTTCAGTTGCCTCAGGAACTGCATCGGACAATGCTATTTTCACGGGATAAAAAGCAGCCTATGTCCTTCCCCATGACACAGGGTACCTACATGCCTAATTTTATCAAGATTGGTCAAGGTGTTAAAGCGTGAAAAGGTAACAAAAACATTTTCAAATTTATGAAATTGGTAAGGATTATAATTCCCAATGTTTTACAACCGCAAAGAAAAAAAATACTTTGGATTTAACATACTGTCCAAATTTTCTGGTGTGCGATAAAGAACAATCTTACTTTACTTAGATACTAATTACTGTCTAATAATTGATTTTAGAAATGAATTAATTTTAAAATTATAATTAACTACATTAATAACTTGATGTAAATTTTGTTTCCAATGAAGCTTTCAAGGTTTTTAATTCAATTCAATATATTCAGATTTACGTAGTATTCATTTCGTTTCAAGGCCACATCGCCAAAGTTTGATCAGTGACAAGTCTTACAAGAATTACTTTTCACTCTTTATTTATTCATGCTGTAGGTTTTTGTTGATAAAACAAAATAAATTTTAAATAAATAAAATTATTATTACAAATCAAAGTGTCAAATATACTTGAACAGTGTTGTTGGTAACTGATTACGACAATTGGCCATTAAATGTGTCAAGCTAGTATAATTATACTTTAGTCACAAGTCACAACCCACAAATAGCAATACTCGTAAGTCAACTGATGTAATATGCTCAATGTGACTCACAGCATACCTGCCATTGAGTTCGGGACAGTATTGATAATCGGTATAGCTGTTGCATCAATGTTTGCGATACCAACCTGCGCGTACGCAGACAGGAGCACCGCAGCTAGGGAGGACCACAGGAACCACATTGTCACTTGTCTATAAGGCACGGTACACACAGGTTTGTCAGTAGCGTGTTATGATATGAGGAGGATGTCGGGTGGTGGAGTCGTGACCAACTGTCAGCGTATCATGGCGACCGGTTCGAGCGCGGGACGGAGCGCCACTGCCTGTGCCTCATACAGAGTTCTCAGAACAACAAACTTTACTTTCTGCGAGCGGACGTGTTCACAATGCGGTAACTTTGAGCTCCAACTTTGAACGTTGGACTTTATCAGTGGTTGAACTGTTTTTTTAACCGACTTCAAAAAGGAGGAGGTTTCTCAATTCTACCGTATACATATATTTTTTTATGTGTGTTCGCGGATAACTTCTTCGTTTATGAACCGATTTTGATGATTCCTTTTTTGTTAGAAAGGAGGTATCCACAGGGTGGTACCATGATAAGGCAACCAGGATCTGATGATGGCATCCCAGAGAAATCAAGGGGAAACTTAGTTTCCTATTTGAAGTTTTTTTTTGAAGTGAAAACTTCTTTAGCGGCGTTGTGCACTTGTTTTGTAATGGGTAAAAAATGTTAAACTCGCGTCAGGACACGTGACCTGATCGAAAATTCGTAAGACGGATGGAGTAGTGAAAACTTCTTTAGCGGCATTGTGCACTTGTTTTGTAATGGGTAAAATATGTTAAACTCGCGTCAGGACACGTGACCTGATCGAAAATCCGTAAGACGGAGGAGTTGATTTTTGTTGATTTTTCTGAGATATAAACTTTTTAAGGTAATATAAATTGTCATGTTTGTGTACGATAGCGCAATAAATAAATATTGTATTCTACCACATAAATGATAGTACTTTTATACTGATAATCAAAGCAATTCGTGCAAAATTATTCCCTAACCATTCCAAAATATCAAAAATGCACAACGTTAATATTCAAGTTTTCACTTCTGCCGGCACTCCCGGAGTGCAACCCGTCGTTTTTATTTTTGTTATTATTTAAATCCAATATTTTTTTTTGGATTATCTCACCTGATGGTAAGTGACGATGATGCCGAAGATGGAAGTGGGCTTACCAAGATTCCCCAACGCAATGGAGAATTGGTTATCTTAGCTTCAAGCCGGAACACATCGATGTTGTTAGCATTGATGTTTAGCGGCAAGACCGAGATAATATGGTGGTAGTTAGTCGGGCGGGCTTAAAAGCGCTATTCCACCAACCAAACCGAGTTTTACACTTTGCTCCGCCGGGAATCGAACCCGCGACCTCCTGATGTGAAAGTAGTGGCCTTAACCATTACACCACGGAGGTGTTTAAATTGTTGAGTGTTAATTAACTGTTCATTATTATTGTATCTTCTGATAGATCGCCGTATCAGCTCATATACGTCCCCACCGAGGGGTCCGAGCCTACCCTGAATTATAGGTAGTTAATTATAATCTTCTTGTTAAACAACTCGTGATAACACGTGAGGCTCAGTTTATCTGTATTGTAACCCGTACGAACTTAAAATAAAACATGTATTTCGTTCAATCTTTAAACATTATACAGGTGTTACAAAATGGCTTGAGGGGCTGTTGACTAGGTCTTAACTCTTCATAGGCACTTATCAACTTTCCTCAACGGGTAAACAGGAATTACCCCTACACCCACCAGTGGGTGAAATCAGTGGGGTGCACGGGTCGCGAGCGAGGAATTTATAGTTAATTCGCAAAATAATTGTTCTTATACAACAAATTAATATAAGTTTGTAATAGAAAAAAACCCGGTCAAGCTGGTTGTTTTTTTTTTCCCTCGGACTGCGGAGAAGGGAAGGGGAAAATGCTTTTACGCATACCAATAGGTACAGTCGGCTGTACTGGTTATGTGGGACTCACAGCCCTGCGCCTGTATATCAATAAATATTCATAGGCCCAAGACCGCACTACCCACTAAAGACCCCCTGTAGCCTTGGCAGCTAAGCTGCCTTAAAAGCTAATCGGAGCGACGCCCCCCCTAGGGAGGGGGGCTGCGTGTTGGACTCGCCCACCGAGGCTTTTTTACCACCATATCTCTTCTCACGAGTATAGACGAGCCAAAGAAACGGGGTAATATCTTTTCATTAAAAACAAAAGATATGAACGCGAGCATTAGAAATGTTCCTTAGCGCGAGTGCAGCTCACACTTGGCCGGTATTTGTTAATTGTTGTTTTATTACAGGACTAGATTTTTTCAGCGGCTTCGCTCGCGTGAACATAGTTTATATGACTATCTTCGAGGGTGCGCAGTGCGAGAGCCGCAAGCGGCTCGTGAGCGTGGAAAAATGTAGCCTGTTTGTTAATCCAGGTCCTTATCTGTCTACCTACCAAATTTCAGCCAGATACGTTCAGTAGTTTTTGCGTGAAAGAGTAACAAACATACATACATCCAAACTTTCACATATTTATAATATTTGTAGGGTTCGCTCTGTAATCAAACCAAGTTTAATACTTGTATGTGTTACCGTATTTACTATAGAGCAAAAACAATAAATGTGAGTTTTTAATCGCAAAAAAATATATTTTATGTTGTATTACTACAAATTTACGGTTTTCGGATTTTTCCCTTTACTTGTGCTATGAGACCTTGCTTTTTGCCAATATTTATGATTCAAGGTAAACAGGAAGTATCCTATATGTTTTGATGAGTTAAAAATTTAAAGTTAGTTTGGAGGTACCAAAGTATGAGACATAAGTGGAGGTATCTTTTAATTGTGATGAAATTTGTACTTGATATTATTTCAACTTGATACCCTAACCCGTTAAAGGGTCTTGACAGACAGACAGGCGGAATGACAGACAACATAGTGATTTTATAACGGCCTTTTTTCCCCCTTTTGAGCTACGGAACTATAAGAAATCAGTTGATTGACCAATTTCTCAAAAATATTGAGATTACACCATACCGAATTTGTAAAAAGTATTGTGATTACACCATACCGAATTTGTAAAAAGTATTGAGATTACACCATACCGAATTTGTAAAAAGTATTGAGATTACACCATACCGAATTTGTAAAAAATATTGAGATTACACCATACCGAATTTGTAAAAAGTATTGAGATTACACCATACCGAATTTGTAAAAAATATTGAGATTACACCATACCGAATTTGTAAGAAGTTCTCCGCGACTCCTAAGCCCATTTTTACGGTTCCGTACCCAAAGGCTAAAAACGGGTACCTATTACTAACGCTTCGCTGTCTGTCTGTCCGTCTGTCACCAGGCTGTATTTCATGAACCGTGCTAGCTGGACAGTTGAAATTTTCACAGATGATGTATTTCTTTTGCTACTATAACAACAAATACTAAAAATTAGAAAAAGTGAAAAAATAAAGGGGGTCTCCATACAAAAAAACATGTTTTTTTAAAACGTGAAGAAACTAGCGCCATCTAGTATTATGGTACGGAACTCTATGTGTGCGGTTCTGACTCGCATTTGGCCGGCTTTTTTACCTGTATATACAATGTATGCTATACCTACATATTAAAAAATATCCAATTATTCAAATAAAGTACGTTGACTAACACCGTTCTAATATTGGGCACCTGTTATAACACTACTAACAACAGCTGTTCCATCAAACCGCTCAAATTCCGTGGCAGTGTGGACGCGGCGCGGCAACGCAACGCTGGGCACGCGGTTACGACACACGCCCACACAGACGCACGCACGCACACACTTGCAGTTTTCAACAGAACCTCCGACTCCGATGGACCTCCAGACGTCGTCGTCGGACCTTTATTGTTTTTTTTTATGTCTTTAGCAATAAGGGCGTAGAGCGCAACCTATTTTTTTTTGCTAGCCAGTGTATTGCACGTAGAGCGTTATGTTATTGAATTAAAATCGTGAACTTTAGTGGTACGACTACATTACATTTTTTTTTAGGAAAAAGCATCAATGATTCAACAAATAATAATATTAAATAGCATTTGTTTGTTTACTCAAAAATGATTGTAATTTGGTCATTACTTTGACAAACTTCTTTGAGAAAATCGGCCTTGCCATACTACTCGGAAAACAGGACCGGAATTTTCTAAACAAAGAGATTTTATTTAGAATTAGGCTGTATCTATCTTACAGAAAGAAGGTCGCATAGGCATACCAAATATCATTTACCTAATTAAAAAAAACGTGCGGTTATGAAGAAGTGATCCAAGAACCAAACTCCGCGCTAGGATTATCACAAACTGTACTAGTTTTATTTAAATTACTTGCATTTTTTGAGTGAATACAAGCCTTGGTTCGTAATGAATGACTGCACTGCTGGCCACAGTATGATGGCCTCTAGCTTCGCATAGCTACGCTCCGGCCTTCAATCTTAGTCAGCATTGCATATTGCAGCCCATACCACACCCTGGACACTTCATACAACGGGCCAGAAATGACATTTCAAAAAAGGAATGACGGAACAATCAAAATGGCGGCGAAATCCTATACGTTCGACACAATACTGTAACCAATCTGTATCAATTTGGGTGACGAGGGGATGAGGTCGCAATCTAGAGAGCGGCAGGGAGTGTCCATACTGTATTATTATATATATAGCCCGTTTCCATCTTCGGCATCATCGTCACTTACCATCAGGTGAGATGATGCCGGGGCTTACCAATTGTAAATAAAAAAGGAAAAGTTATTACTAACAACAAGGTAAAATGTAAGTTCTTTACCAAATTGTATGTTAACTAATATATATACTTTGCCCATACTGTCCGCGCTTTATTCCAGCTTGGACTACAAGGGCTGCGATTTTAACCGCGCTGTGATGGCCACGAGCGGCGCTATGCTGCGATTTCGGCCATCACTAGCGTAGCTCGCAACGCAGTCATTCCAGACCGCGAAAGTAATGTACTCTTGTAAAGCCGTAGAAACAATGCTTTCACCATCATCATATCAGCCACAAATCGTCCACTGCTGGACAAAGGCCTCCCCCAAGGATTTCCACGACAATGCTTTACTTTAAAATAATAAATACAAAATAGTTCAACGGTTTCGGTTATATGTTTAACTAGCTGTTTCCCGCGGCTTCACCCGCATGGACAACGTTTCTATGACTTTTCGAGGGTGCGCAGTGTGCGAGCATGAAAACAAGTAGCCTATGTGTTAATCCAGGTCCTCATCTGTCTACCTATCAAATTTCAGCCAGATCCGTTCAGTAGTTTTTGCGTGAAGGAAGAAGTAACAATCATACACACTCACAAACTTTCGCCTTCATAATTTTAGTGTGATAAGTACACGACTACGAGGATATCGTCACTTACCATCAGGTGAGTTGTAGTCTAGCGCGCTCAAATCTTAATATATAAAAATTAATCTCTATTTCCCTTGGTCATCGGATCACGCGTGAACGCCTCAACCGATTTCGCTTATCCTTTTTTTGTTGTGTTTATCATTGTCAATAGAAGGTTCTTATGAAAGAAAAAAATAAGAAAGTGGCAAAAAACGGGAACAACGTGGGCGAAGCCGCGGACAATGGCTAGTTAAAAAAAAAGAAACTGAAGCTAATAAGTTAAAATTAGTGAAAGCTTATGCTAATGAGTAAGGATTAAGCATTACCGCCTCTGTGGCGTAATGGTTAGTCCATTTACTTCACACCAGGATGTCGCGGGTTCTATTCCCCGTGGAGACAACTTGTAAAACTCGGTTTGGTTGGTGGTAGGGCATTTCTAAGTCCGCCTGGCTAGCTACCACCATCTTATCTAAGTCTTGCCGCCAAACACCAGTGTTAACAACATTGATGTTTTCCGGCTTGAGAATAAGATAGCCAGTTCTCCATTGCGGTGGGGAATCTTGGTAAGCCCGCTTCCATCTTCGGCATCATCGTCACTTACCATCAGGTGAGATGATGCCGGGACTTACCAATTGTAAATAAAAAAGGAAAAGTTATTACTAACAACAAGGTAAAATGTAAGTTCTTTACCAAATTGCTTAAAAATTAACAACCACTGATGGGTAAATGAAAATCAAGCAACATTTGTAAGACTGAGCCGCAGGCATTACGACATTTTTAGGGTTCCGTACCAGGAAACGGGGCCCTTTTGCTAAGCCTATGCCATCTGTCTGTCTGTCGGTCCGTCTGTCAGTCTGTCCAAACTTAAAATGCCTTTATCTTGTGAACAACAATAAGTAAGTGGCTTAAATTTTCACAAAATATGTGTTAAAGAATCTGTAAAAGCGTATGATCATAAAAACGTATGAGTGTCTTTGAGGTTGAGTGGTGCGCGAGCAGGAAGTGGCTCGCGATCGTAGACAAGAGCTTATTCCAGATTCCTCCAGAACTATAACGAGTTATTCCTGATCCTACTCCCTGAACTATTCTATCCTATTTCTATGCAAAACACCACGTTAATCCGTTAGGACGTCGACGTGCGCGAGCCTGGAAATGAGTTTTCCCTCGAAACTAATTTGGGCTATGATTATTAGTAGTATATGCCATTTCTCACCCCTTCAACCATCCCTGTTCAAAAAACCACAACATTCCGTTGCTCCGTTGTGATGTTAAAGAAATCAACCAAAAATATAGTCTTTTTTTCCGTTAACTCAGGAACTGTATCGAACTACGCTATTTTCACGGAATAAAAAGTAGCCTATGTCCTTCTCATGACACAAGCTACCTGCACGTCATATTTCGTCAAGATTGGTTGAGGTGTTGAAGCGTGAAAATGTAACAAACTTTTATATTAATTCACAAAAAAATGTAAAGAGTAAAAACTAAGGATGTGCCCATAGAAACGATTTTTTCAAAGGTTTTTTTTTTGGTTTTTGCTCTATCGTAAAAACGGTAATACATAAAAGTGTGAAATTTAGTGTGATTATAAATCTAAATTAGTGGTAATCCTAAAGTAAAACAAAAAATAATAAAAATCGGCCAAGTACGAGTAGTGGTCGCCCTGACATGAGGAGTCTGAACTGAATTAAAAAAAAAGTGGTTTCGTACATTATTGCACGGTTGTCCGGTTTTTCAACTGAGTTGTGAGAAAACGGGTAAAAACAAAAATACAGTTACAGAAACACTTTAAATTACGTAATAAATATTTTTCCTTTTAAATTAATTACATGGCCGACTTTTTCTATTGCCTTTTCCTCAGATCAAAAATTGATCTGAATACTTTCCTAAAAATAGGTATTGGTTTAGCTGGAAGGGGGTGGGGAAATGTAACTCTAACAACCTGTTCTCCTCGTTTCTGATTCGATCACGCAGAGAAACTCCGAACATAGCACGCTCCATTGCCCTTTGGGTGACCCTGAGCCTTCTTATGAGGCCCATAGTAAGCGACCATGTCTCAGATCCGTAAGTCATCACTGTAACACACACTGGTCAAAGACCTTAGTCTTGAGACACTGCGGGATTCGTCGATTGATCTCTTTCTTCAAGTTGTACCTACCTAACAGTACTGTTTGTCCTAGGTGTTTGTCAAAAACTTCCAGTGTAGAGTCAATATATATATATATATATACTAGTGGGTGCTCGCGGCTTCGCCCGCGCAGTTCCCGTTTTTTGGTGTTCCCGTGGGAATTTCCCGAAATCGTTTCTTAGCGGATGCCTACGTCATAACATCTACCTGCATGCCAAATTTCAGGCCAATCCGTCCAGTGGTTTGGGCTGTGCGTTGATAGATCACTATGTCAGTCAGTCACCTTTGAGTTTTATATATTTAGATTAGTACTAACATACAGTATGAACATGACCTGCCGCTCTCTAGATTAAGACACCCCGACTGATACAGATTGGTTACAGTTTGGTTCTCGAACGTATGGGATTTCGCCGTGATTTTGTTTGCTCCGTCATTTGTCTTTAGAAATGTCATTTTACGACCATTTGTATGCAGTGTCCGGGGTGTGGTAGAGTCTCCAACCTTTAGAGGGGTGGGTGCGACACGGACATTTTAACATTATTTTCGCCTGTCCATGTTAATTTTAGGACACACTTGTTGAGAGACTTTACTGAAATTAAGGTTGTGTGTTACGATATGATGATAAACGAACATGTGATGATGATGATGATATGAAAGTATCTCCCATACAAACCGAAATTATTTGTAAATTTTTCATCAAGTCTGATATACCTAGCTTTACTATTTACTACTAAGCAAGTGAAATGAAAAATGAAATGAAATGATAAAGTGTTATGTTTAATGTAGATTTATTTATGCCCGACTACGACAAACGGTGAAGGCTTCGCGAGAAAGTATGCACAACGTTGCTGTACAATTTATTACTAGTTGTACTGTACTGTACTCTTATAGACTTAAATAATACCAAAAAATACAGTTAGAGTACATTCGAATAATACTGAAGCTCAAAAATCTTTTTATTGACGAAAAAAAATTGATTTTTAAAAGTAATAATATTTTATAAGTAATTTTTTGACATTACATATGAGGATGTCCTCGAGATATTTGAAGTAGGTATCAACGTTTTATAAATAAACCGGTAAAGTGCGAGTCAGAACCGCGCACAAAGGGTTCCGTACCATAATACTAGATGGCACTAGTTTAAATAAAATCACGTTTATTGTATGGAGACTTTCACTTTTACTAAACAGACAGACAGACGGACGGACAGCGGAGTCTTAGTAATAGAGACCCGTTTTTACCCATTGGGTACGGTACCCTAGAAACTAGTGGGTGCCCGCGACTTCGCCCGCGCATATCCCGTTTTTTGCCGATCCCAAAATCCTTTTTTAGCGGATGCCTGTATCATAATTGCTGTGCCAAATTTCAGCCTGATGTGTGCAGTGGTTTCGGCAGTGCGTTCATATACCAGACAGTCACTTTTATATATTTAGAATATCTACTAGCCGTTTCTTATTTGGAGGAGCCCAAACAAACTTATTAGGTATGTTTTGAAAATACTTTTTTCAACTCCCATTCGCTAATTTGCTTAATACATAACCTCAAATCATATCACAAAAGTATTCATTCCTACAAGTCGTTTTACAATGATCATTTCAAAACGAGACTAATGTACTACAATTAAACTTATTAAATATTTTTATGGCTTTGGCTTCAAAAATTGAATATATGATTATGACAAAATTCCAATGTTTTTTGTGGAAGATGCCAAGGACATTTAAAAAACCACGCGTACCTGCGCCATGGCTAAACATCGCGTGTAATTGGGCTGTATGGATGAATTTTCGAGGGTTAAACATTTTCTTTTATTTATTTAATGGTCGTAGAAAAAGTATTGTATGCCACTGCACGCAATTAGCCACCGTAACACTCGTGCTGTCTATTATTATTTATTATATCAGCTCATATACGTCCCCACCGAGGGGCTCGAGCCTACCCTGAATCAGGGCGATTAGGCCTTAGTCGACCACGCGGGCCCAGTGCGGGTTGGTCGACTTCACACACAACCTTCGAGTTTCTTCGCAGGCGTGTGCAGGTTTCCTCACGATGTTTTCCTTCACCGTTAAAGCAATCGGTAAGCATATGTACGTAAGTTTTTTGAAAAACTCATTGGTACATTGGCCGTCCAGATTTGAACCCGGTACCTCTGGTTAGATGGACCGAGTCGTTACCGGTTGAGCCACCGACGCTTATTATAATGATTATTATTATTATTATTTATTTATTTATTAATCGAAAAAAATGATTACATAGGTAAACATTTGACCCACAAAACTGAATGATCTGAATGCTTCGTGGCACAAACTAGCACTCATGTTACAATGACTCTCATTACTTGGCAGTGGCATAAATTTGGATCTTTAGAAAGTAAATGGCTGAAATGTAATGCTACCTCATTTGATACCCCACCCGATACCAACCTGAACTGGGCCCGCGTGGTCGACTAAGGCCCGATCGCCCTAATTCAGGGTAGGCTCGAGCCCCTCGGTGGGGACGTATATGAGCTGATATGATGACCCCACCCGATAGGTTTTAGAAAAAATCATATTCCGTACAATAAATATATGACGTCATAACTATTTTATATTTATAGCTTACTAAGGGATTGCTAAAGTACCTGCGTACTGTAAAGATCATATAGCTTTACATTTGCGCATTCACAACTCCTTTTATATTCTTGCCACCGCGGATCGTATTAAAAAGCTAAGTTTAAATTCAAACTAGTAAGTAGTTCGAAAGCTTTCCGAAACAGTTGAGTTTGATTGATTCCATTTGTGACCGCGAGTCAGGACAGAGTACCTTTATCCAAAGTAATATCTATTTGTGACCGCGAACCAGGGCAGAGGTCCCTTTTGAACGTGTTTTCCACGGCAAGGATATAATTTAGCTAGCTCGCATAATTCGCAATCCATTAATCAGTCAGCTGACAAAGTATATAATTTACGAAGTGAATAAATAAAACTCTACCTCTTGTTCATAACGTACAACGTATTTTATTTTATGGTACCTCAGAGCTACTACGCCCTGACGATACGTTGATCCGTCATAGTACCGAATGGTATCTTTTGCAAAGATTTGTGGTTGTCGATCTGTATTTGTAGAAAAACGTCAACGAATAAGTTTGAATTGAGTTTTGTCTTTGAAGGCAACTAGGGCGCTACAGCCTCCGAGTGGTGAACGCCATCTATCGGCGGCGCGTGTAACCTTGTTGGTGTTACGTTGTGTCCACATGGAGGCGTAGGGTCGGTCGTGCGGGTCACGCTGCCGCAGTGTTGCCAGATTTATTGTAATTACAGTGGATTGACTGTATTTTCATGATTGTGTCAATTTTATGAAAACAATGTGGACTTTAATACAAACATAGTCATCATATCAGCTCATATACGTCCCCACCGAGGAGCTCGAGCCTACCCTGAATTAGGGCGATCGGGCCCTTGTTCGACCACGCGGGTCCAGTGCGGGTTGGTCGACTTCACACACAACCTTCGAGTTTCTTCGCAGGTGTGTACAGGTTGCCTCAAGATGTTTTCCTTCAGCGTTAAAACAATCGGTGAGTATATGTACGTAAGTTTTGAAAAACTCATTGGTACATTGGCCGTCCGGATTTGAACCCGGCACCTCTGGTTAGGAGGACCGAGCCGTTACCGGTTACCGGTTAACATAGTATTTTTTTGGAAATATGTGGTAGGTGATTTTGTATGGAGACACTGAGATATTTGGAGTTAAAACACTGATTTTCCTCTCTATCTCTCAAAATATCTTAGTAACATGACGCTTTAAGTTAAAATGTCTTAATACAAGATAAGTTTTTAATGACACAACTACGTTATTATACGAATGAAAAGTGGTAACTTTTGTTCTACCACTATAATTGCATTTTTGTATCTGGCAATACTGCGCTGCCGCCCAAATCAATAGCCCACCGAGCGTGCGCCGCCCGCCCACCGCGCCCGATACCTTCCGCCAGTGTTTCAGTAGGCACCTCCTTTGCTGCCCATATACGCATACGTAACGCGCAACCAGTGCCCCCTTAAGCGGATTCAAACGTTTAACGGATTTGCCCATTAATCTGTGAGTAATCACCTTTTAAACACTACACTATTTTACACTCTCGAATTAAAAAAATATATATAGCGAAAATGTTATTAGTTTCATTCATGAAAACGTAGGAGGGTGGCAAATTGCTAGAATCAAGTTCATAGCGGGTGAAGTTAAAGAGATGTGGGGCGGGGAATGACCCCGGGGGCGGATTTTGAGTTGCTCCCGTTTACGTAATCTAATTTACGCGTAAACGTCTTTTGACTTGGAAAACAAAAATGATAACATGTAATGATATTTTTAAAAGATACAGTTTGCTACACATGTTGGTACACATGATATAGTAAGAGTGCAGGTTAGCATCACTCACATTTTATCATTGTAAGTAAACATGAATCCATTAAAAGCCTACATCAATAGATAGTATCATTACGTGTACTATTTTTCCACTTAAAGTACCTTATCAAAAAATGTAAAATAAATAACTCAATAATATAATTTTTTGGATACGATCCCGAACTAGAATTTCAGTACATTAAATTAAGGTTCAATGTTAAATACACAAATTTATTTTTACTTTAAAAAGAAATGCTCCAAAATAAATTGTAATAACGACTCACTATCAAGATCGTTCTGGCCTCGAATGTCCAATTCCCCAAATGTCCAGTACCAGTATGTCTAAGATGACCTATTCTCTAGATTATAATTATATTTCTATCGCCTTGGAGCCATACAATTGGATCCAACACACCATACACCATTTCCATACAAAAAATAGTTATGATTCAAAAGAAAAACAAGAATCCAAACGTCCCCAAACCACAAAGGTCAATTTGTCATCCATCTTGTACGCATTTGTACATCCCAAGGGGCCTACGTCGAACCTATGGCAATTTCAGAAGATCCCTTTTTGTTTGGAAGCAGAAACAAGGTGTAAATTGGATGATAAGGAAATATGAATCTTAGCTTATTGTGGTTGAGATGAGTTTTCAAACATACTATACCAGCTTCACAACGTCACATAAATTACTGAATGAAATTGGAATTATTGGCCAAATTTTAAACCCATGGAACTAAACAACTTTCCCCAAAGGAACGTTTCGTAAAGTAAAAAGTCTATAGTGTTTGCCTACATGGTCATGGTTGTAAATAGATATAAATAGAGTCACACATAACAAGAAAATTGTAGCAAGGGAGAGAAATCAAAGAAAAATAGCACTGAAGTGCTAACCATATTTCAAAACCTATTGAGGGATTTTGAATAATCTGGATAGTAACAGAGATTTACACCTAAAGAAAAGGTCCTGTTCTTAAATCTTTCCTCGACTAGATAATAATTTATCCGCTCGGGATTTGCTCAAACAGCTTTTATGTACAAGAAAACAAAATAATATCCCAGCAAGTACCAAGAGGCATTAAATTCTTGTTAGTCTTTCTCTCTCATCGGATTGCCTGGTGGCCAATTACAAAACAACCCTTCATCCTGTTGGACTGTTACTTTTTATTAGTTTGGAACCGGGCTCGCCCCAAACGCGCCCGCGCCGGCCATTTAAACCAGCAACCCATTCCAATGGTTATGGTTATTAATTCTTGGAGTGCTAAAAAGACCTACAGGAGCAAACATATTTGTATATCTCCAGAGTAGCTGTGTGACTCTGACGATGTCTTTGTCAAACTGTTTTTAAAACTCCTGACAACAAAATACGCGACAATAGGGATGACGACAGCATCAGAAATCAATTATAAACTCTTGATCACTAAGTTGCCCTCCTACTTAAATTTCGGAAAACCCTATTCGTTTTGTTTTTTATCAAGTCTTCAATTTTTAATTCATCATAATCACAAAATGAGTACATATATGACGCTGCTAAACTATGACGTCACGCTTAGGTATTTCAAACATTTTTAGAACAAAATGTCGTTTTTGACAGATGATAAAAAGTAAATCAGATGACTAGCATTCGTCATCCCTATTCTGGTAGCCCGCCGCCGCCCTGACTGTCAGTACCCCCCCTGGAACCTCACGCCTAAAAATGCCATCTTACTTTGTAATATTTATACCCTCACTAAATATATATAAGGTTTGACCCTCGTCCCACCTTCTACGGTATTCGTAATTTGCAACATCAGCGTTTGTTCATAATTAATAGCATTAACGCCTCCTAATTAGAGAAATATGGAATATATCAAACATATTAGTATATATATATTGACTGCCTAGTGTGGTCAAACAATCTTTTGGAATAGAATCGATTTTACGGGTTTATAAAAGTGGTTTAAAGGCAGTTTAAAGAGTTAAATAGTTTTGAAGGTTTGGTATTTATTATACTTCCCAACATTTTAATAAGGCATTTGATGCGCCCGTTTTGCGTGGTTGGCCCGCATCACTGCCAGGCGAGCTTTTCTTGAAATTTCCAGTAAGTTGTCGACGATTTCCAGGAGTGTCCTTTAGGTCTCCGAGATGCTCGGCCCTGTATGCTGCCACCTCCTACAAACCAGAAGGATATGGGCAGGTGTAACATTGACTTCCATGCACGCGCAGCACAGTGGGCGGTCTGTAATCCCCTGGGTAAAAAGATGTTTGAAAAAGTAAGCGTGACCAGTGATCCCGAGTTTCAGGAGGCTTCTACTCTACAGGCCAAGGTTGGTTAGCGGTAGTGCCCATTTGGACTGCAGACAGACTTCCAATTCTGGCCAGTACCAGTTATGTTCTGACCTTGTGAGCTGCCACAGAGTGGATCTGAACCAGCCCGTGGGTAGGGATCCGGAACGTTCCGGTCCCACAGCCACGACTTCCGATCTTCTCCTGGCTAATTCATTTGCTGCGTCGTTTTCGCGTTTTCTGTGTCCCTTGATCCACTGCAGAGTAACGTTGCTGTGGTAACATACATTCATTAGACTGGTGACACTTGCATATTAGCCCTGACGTGATGAACGTACTTTAGGGGTCAGTAAAACCGCTTAACAGTCGGAAAGGACACGAATTGGGTAGTCCCGTACCCTTCTAGCGATGATTAAATTAGCAGCCAGAATAATGCCCTATATTCCGCACGAAATACTGTGTTGTTCGCACCAAGTGGTTTGGCTATCCTTGTGGTTAAATCATTTGAGAACACACCGCAGCCCGTCCCAATTACGGTTTTGGACCCATCATTAAAAATCCAGATCCATTAGGTTCTGACCTTCCCAGCGGTCTTCGTAAAGGTGTTTCTTGTACTACTTATGAAATACTGTTTCGGGATTCTATCATTGATGGCTCCGAATAACGATACTTCCGAGACGATATCGTTCAACGTGAGGAACGCTATTCTTGCTTCACAGGTTTAACAGCCTTAGTCGTACCGTAGCGCTGCGCTGGCTGCCTCCTGATCGGTGAACAGTTACAGAAGCAGCACGTCGAGCATTGTCTCCAAGGCAGCTTGCTGTTGGTGTTGTCCGCATGCAGCTGGAGACGGCTATGCATGTTGTCCATTGGGAAATTTGAATACTTACTACAGTTAAAAATTTGTTGCGTGGCCACCATACTGTAGCGCTGTAGCTTACCATAGGGCGACAAACCGCTGTGCAGAGCCATTATAGCGTGATCTTTGAGGTAAGGCACCATTTCTTACCAACCGTTATACGGCATTGCCACAAAACTATCGTTGTTTTGTCTCATTTACGCTTGAGATGAGTACTCCAATTCAACTTGCTGTCAAGTAAAAACACTTCTGGTGAAAGTTGGAGATCTGTGTTGAAGAGCCGTTTTCTTAGGGTTCCCAGAAAGTTCAAACTTAGTGCACCAGCCTTCCACGATACGTGTAAAGCAGATCGTAGGTGTAGTGTGAAGTAGAGATGTCTGCTAAGGTTGGTAATTTTGTCGTTTACCACCAGATTCAACAGTAACGTTTATAATACACCACATTATGCTGCTGCGTCCCGTCGTCGTCATCGTCGAAGTGGATAGCCCTTCTTTTAGTTTTATAGGGTTGAGCTTACTGAAATGAAATTAGGGAGAGGGGGAGGTCTGTCCTTTAGGGCGCTTGTACACTACGCTAAATTTTGCCAAACGGAACTGCTGATTTTCCTAGTCCGATGTTGCAGGCCAATTATATAAACAGGCGCTAGTGCACTAAAAGGAATTTTACCTACCATAAATTCAGATTTCGCCATTCCATATAACTTAATTTTTACTGAGCAATACGTGATATTTTTTAAATAAATTGATTTTAAAATTATTAAAGATACAATAGGGGTTCTGGTGAACGTAGGCAGCGCAAAATAAAAAAAAAACCAGTCAAGTGCGAGACAGAACCGCACACAAAGGGTTCCGTACCATCATACTTAAATGTCGCTAGTTTCTTCACGTTTAAAAAAAAACTATTTTTTTGTATGGAGACCCCCTTACTTTTTTCAATTTTTCTGATTTTTAGTATTTGAAGTTATAGCGGCAACAGAAATACATCATCTGTGAAAATTTTAATTGTCTAGCTATCACAGTTCAAGATATACATACGGACAGACGGACGGAAAGTAAAGTCTTAGTAATTGGGTCCCGTTTTTTCCCCTTTGGGTACAAAACCCTAAAAATGAGGATTTTTCGCATTTTTTGTGTTTTTAATCCTCCATCTGTAATGATGTGAACTATTTTAACATTATGTACCGGCCATACGGGGTTTTTGGGTCCAGGTTACGAAGTAACTATTTAGTAATCTGTGGTCCAGGTGTTATCGTCAAGTGCACAGCGATCACGCACGCCTTTTTTAAACGTCCCGAAAAACTGAAATTCCGGACTGTAAAATTCGGTGTCGTTCGGTGTAGTGAACAAGCATACTTACTCTCTTTACACTGTGACAATAGTATACCTTTAGCTCCTGAAGTCAATTGGAGTGACCAGGATCGATGCTTGAATTGTGACGTCATAATCTGGCCAGGAGCCAGCATAGGTCTGGGTACTGATTGGAGGCTGACGTGCTTATATTATTTTTGCTATCTTTTACTGGCCTTAAGGTTCGTCAAATAAACTTAAAACTGAGGTGGCGGATGGCAGAATGTTATATTCTCCCAATTCTCATGTATCGTTTTGAAAGCTGGACCTTAAAACAAAATGTAATAAATAACTAGAGAGCCTGTGAAATGTAGATCTAACGCAGGATGCTTAAAATTAAATTGACGGTAAGAATAACTAATATACAACTAATGAATAAATACACGATCAAAAAGAAAAAAGCAGATTATTTTGGGCACATATATAGTAATAATGGAATGATGAGCGTCGGCGGCCTAACGGCTAGGGCCGCCGCCTCCTGTCCGGGAGGTCGTGTTTCGAATTCTGCCACGTACTAATATGATTTAGAATTTAGATTTCTCACGTTTATACGACGCTCTTACGGTGAAGGAAAACTTCGCGAGGAAACCTGCACACGCCTGCGAAGAAACTGGCAGGTTGTGTGTGAAGTCGACCAACCCGCACTAGGTCCGAGTAATCGCCCTAATTCAGGGTAGGCTCGAGCCCCTCGGTGGGGAAGTATATAAGCTGATATGATGATATAGAAACGATAAATACAACTTATTGAGGATAATTATAGAGGCGAAGATTGAGGGGAGACGAGGACGAGGTAGAATAAGAATTTGATGGACTAAAAACATAAGAGACTGGTTGAAGATGGAAAACACTAATTCGCTAGACGGAGGGAGGACAGAAGAATATATGGACGACAAATGGTCGCCGACCTCCTGGATGGAGATAGCACGTGAAGAAGAAGAAGAAGAAGATTCGTCTCTAGTAAAAAAGTTCAAATGTAAAACGTATTATTAAATACCTGAAATACGTTATAAAATACGAGCACTTACTCGTGAGTTAAAATGAAAGTAAGTTTTCTTCTTTATTAAATTTCTTGACGGTTATGATTCCTTTTTCAATGAAGAAATGATATTTGGGAGCTTAAATCTCGTTGTCTACGAAAATATCGTTTATTATCTTCGCTAACGATCCGTGTTATGAGCTTTTATTATTTTTTTATACGTAGATAAGAAGGTACTAACATCACTTTCCTAAATGTCATCCTTGACATATGGTAATTTTGAAATTCCTGAAAAAATAAGCCAGTCTTTATCTTATGAAGCTGATAAAAAAACTTGACTTCTCATACAAATCGTTAATGTAACAAACCAATTTTGTATGGGGATACCATTTTTTTGTAAAATCCAAAAGTAATCTGTAATCAGTGTTGTTACGTTTTATCAGTAAGACACCTACTTAAATAAAAAAAAATAGGTACATTCCTATTTCAGAAAGAAATAATGAAACTAAATCGGCAAAGTGCGTGTCGGGCTACGAATAATGTAGAGTTCCGGAGTCATTACTTAAAAACTGTTTGTCTCAGGATATCCTAAATCGTTTTCCTAGATTCAATAGCTAAGAAACACCAGGGATATTGATGAGCTATTTATGTTCGTGCCGCTTTTAGTTGCATAGGAAGTACCTCTATTTATTTTAAATTCTGAATAAATAAAAGTTATCATTATTGTTAAAAAGTTTGAGGGGATTACTTTGGAGCTTAATATTTTGTTAACGCTAGGTACCTATAATTTATTTTACGAGATCTATTTAAAAATACCCGACTCAACCCTACTACTACTCTAAAAACATTTTCATCCCCCTCTTACATGAAGGGACGGCTACACTATTTTTTTTGACATATTGACCTTTTATTCAATTTTTGGTCATAATTTTACATTTGTGTTCCGAACTTCATCATTGTAGATCTAATAGGAGCAGAGAAAATTGTCTTTGACATACAGATGGACAAACGGACGGACTGACATGACGAAATAATAAGGTTTCAGCTTTTTTCTGTTTAAGGTTCGAACCCTAAAAACCAAATTCTTAAGTAAGTATTTTCCGATTTTCCGGGCAAGCCGCTCGCGGTTTTTTTTTATTATAAACCTTTCCAAGCGTGCATGCTAAACTAGTCGCCAATGTTTCATGTAAATCGATCAAGAAGTTTAGAAGTTACACGATTGCTAACAATCGCACACAAGATTTTTATATATAAAGATTTACTAGGTATTATTTTATCTAACCATTAAAACATGTTATAAGATTATAGTATGGGAAAAATAATAAAAAAATCTGCATGAAAACCTATGGTCTACATGTAATGTACTAGTCCAGTCATATCTGGTTTTAAATTGCCACGTACGCCATTCCCATGGGGAGTTTTCTTGTAACTTTCCGTTTCGTTCGAAAGCCTTCTTGCCAATGCCGGAGTATATATGTATGTTAGTACTAACGTAAAGTATGGACATTCCCTGCCGCTCTCTAGATGGCGACCTCACCCCCTCATCACCCCGATTGATACAGATTGGTTACAGTTTGGTTCTCGAACGTATGGGATTTTGCCACTGATAAGAAAAAAAATTTGCCGCTCCGGATTTTGCCGTGATTTTCTTTGCTTCTTCATTTGTTTTTAATAATGTCATTTCACGACCGTTTGTATGCAGTGTCCGTGATGTGCCAATGCATTCCAAATATGCTTGTGGTAGCATCTTTTGTTTCATTTTTATTTATTCGGATAATTTGAGTTACAAAGTACAAAATACTGACACATAAGGTATGTCAAATATGCATGCCAACCTTAAGGTTTGTAGCCATTTTCAACCAACTTCAAAAAAGGAGGAGGTTCTCAATTCGACCGTATGTTTTTTTTGTATGTTTGTTACGCGATATCTCCGCAGATTGTGAACCGATCTTTAAAATTATTTTTTGAATCGAAAGAATATACTCCTGATGGGGTCGCATTGTCACCAAGTCAGGATCTGATGATGGGATCTCAGGGAAATCGAGGGAAACCCCTAAATTTTTATAGGCACGTATAAAGGGTTTCGTATGTTTTCTAAAGCTATTAAAGTATTTGCGTCTGGTAGTCATCATCTCATGTTGATGAGCTGATGAAGGAAGGTACAACTCCTTAACAATTAGGAGTTTTTAGAATAATTCTAGGTACGTATAGACCGATAGTTGCATTCTTTTAGGTTATTCAGATGAGCTGATGATGGAAGATTTAACTCCCCAACTTTCATGCTGCTAAGATGATGATGGAAGCCACAGGACTCTGTATCTATTAATGAAACACACGCAATACGATTTGATGATTCCTATTGGCGAGTGGGTTATTGGGTTTAACGCTGTTAGATAGATAGCATTATCACTAAAAATAAAGAAAATAAAAATAAAAGTTTAAAAAACTAAAACCAGCTTCAAAATGAAATTCACTCAAAAGTATAAAATAATATTATTATACTTAAATACACGACATGAACCAACAATAACGAAATTAAAAGTGGGTACGAATTAAATAAGGGGCTTTAATTTTTTTTGAGGTCAGTTTCAGCAACCCATCGAATCTAAAACATTTTGATTCGTAAGTAACTGTGTGCTGGTACCGTCCTCAAAAAAAAATTAAGCTCCTAATTTAATTCGTACTCACCTATGATTTCGTTATTGTTGGTTAATGTTGTGTATTTACTGGTAAGTATAATACTTAATATTATTTAATACTCTTGAGTGAATTTCATTTTAAAGTCGGTTTTTAGTTTTTTTAAACTTTTATTTTTTTCAAATTCTTTTTAAGACTTGAGGCTAATCATCGATGCTAAGTTTAATAGTGTTTGTATATATCTATATTTTTATGTATTCATCATTAAGTTTATTTTAAATTGGGAAATTGGCCATATTTCCGACAGTGTATGCCTGTGTGGTCATATATACTGACTATCTCAAATATACTTATGAACTATGCATTAATGGATATCCCAATTTAATTAGATAATAAGATGCGGCAATTCGTTTTTGGTTTTCACACAGTAGTAGTTTTCCGCCCAAGGTTAAATTAGCTTCCTAGTTTTCTATGGCTGGCCGTATTTTGAGTTCTTGTGCTTTCTTATTCTTTCACCTGGAACGAGAAACGAGTGCAACGTAGCATATACTATCACACGGAAGTAGTAGAGTATACATCACTATACGTAACCACGATATGACAATAAACTCACCAGCAAAATTGGAAAGGTACACGTCGTTATTACACGTTATAACACGTTTTCAGCGTTTGCTAAATCCATTTTTCGATTCAGAAATCGGTATGCAAAATACAAAGTTTTAAAGTCCTAATTTTTGTTAATTTCAAGTGTTCCTCCCCTGTCGCCCTATCAGCTAATCCACTATTTCAGGACATCTGAAAAAAAATGCAAATAGTGGGACATATAATTAACTAGCTTTTGCCCGCGGCTTTACCCGCGTGGACATCGTTTTTTATAACCGTCTTTGAGAGCGAGTGGTGCCCGTGCCGCATGCGGCTCGCGAGCGTGGATGTAGGTTTTCTCCAGGTCCCTCAGGAACTATATCGGGCTATTCTGATTAGCAATCTAAGTCACTTCCCTCCCCCTCAACCAGTTCTATACAAAAATACTCTAATGAATTGCTCCGTTGCGCGAGCATTAAAATGAGTTTTTCACAGATCCCCCCCAGGAACTTTGTCTCAGGATATGCTAATCGGTTAATTATGACATTTGCCATCACACCACACCCCATTTTTTGCACAGAGACAAAAAATCACAACAATCCGTTGTTCCGTTGCAACGTTAAATAAATTATCAAAAAAGAGTATTTCAGTTCTCTCAGGAACTGCATCGGACTGTGCTATTTTAACGGCATAAAAAGTAGCCTATGTCCTTCAAAGTGACACATGCCAAACATGCCAAAAATTCATCAAGATTGGTCGAGGTGTTGAAGCGAGAAAAGGTAACAAACAAACAAACACATTTTCACATTCATAATAATAGTAAGGATTTCAAAGGAAAACTATCACGGCCAAGTAGGCTTTCTTACTTAAGGAGTGATAGTCGACGAACTGAAGATGTTCAGTTGGATTTGAAAAATGTTCATAGATATTCTATACAAAATATTCTGTTACCAACCGCGTGGACATCGTTTTCTTAACTGTCTTTGACATGACTTTCATTCAGATCCCTATTCCAGATCGGGCTAATCTGATAAGCAGTCTATGTCACTCGCACTTCCCAACGTCTTAACCAATTCCATACAAAAAATCACGTCAATCCGTTGCTCCATTGCGACACCGACGTGCGCGAGCGTCGTAATAAGTTTTTCCCAGATCCCTAGGGATCTACGTCAGGATGTGCTAATTAGTAAAATAATGTAATTTCCCACCCCCTCAACCACCTCTGTGCAAAAAATCACAACATTCTAGTGTTCCGTTTCGATGTTAAAGGAATTAACCAAAAAAGAGTATTTATTCAGTTGTCTCAGGAACTGGCTAGGACTGTGCTATTTTCAAGGGTTTAAAAATAGCTCATATCCTTACCCGTGACGAAGGGTACCTGCATGCCAAATTACACCAAGATTGGTCAAGGTATTGAAGCGTGAAAAGGTAACAAACACATTTATAATAATAGTGAGGACTTTTAAAACATACATTTATTTTTATAAACGACGACGAAAAAGCGTCGGTGGCTCAACCGACTCGGTCCATCTAACCAGAGGTACCGGGTTCAAATCTGGACGGCCAATGTACCAATGAGTTTTTCAAAAACTTACGTACATACTTACCGATTGCTTTAACGGTGAAGGAAAACATCGTGAGGAAACCTGCACACGCCTGCGAAAGAACTCGAAGGTTGTGTGTGAAGTCGACCAACAAAGGCCTAATCGCCCTGATTCAGGGTAGGCTCGAGCCCCTCGGTGGGGACGTATATGAGCTGTAATGATGTCGGTAAGAAAAGTTTTTTAACTTACATAAGGGATGACGAGAGCATCAGAAATAAATTATGAACTCTTGATCACTAAATAGTCCTCCTACTTAAACTACGCTGCTAAACTATGACGTCACGCCTAGGTATTTCAAACATTTTTAGAACAGAATGTCGTTTTTGACAGATGATAAAAAGTAAATCAGGTGACTAGCATTCGTCATCCCTATTTTGTGTCATAGTATTATCTTTTTATGAAATATACACACATACTTTGCCCTAGTTGAGTAACTAGGGCAAAGTATGTGTGTATAAATGGGTAGGTAGGTATAATCGCGTACATTTTGATTTCAAATGTGCTTGAGTTAATTCCATATCCTCAGATTATATAAAAAAAAAATTAACATCACCTAATTTAATTACTAATTATACTTATCAGTCGTCCAACCCCAAAATAAGACCGTTGTCTATGCGAAAACACTCTTGTTTAGAGTAAAACTGAAAGTGCTTTAAATGGACGCAACGGCCGGGTAATGGTCTGAGTCCCTGGTGAAATACGTAACGGCAAGGCAGCTACAACAGCCTCCAAGACTTGGCGATCTTCCAAAGAATTAGTATTTTTGGTGTACAGTCAGCGCCCAATGAAATAGGGTACATGCATGATTTTTTTTTATCGCACTTCTTAACAAAATATGAAAATTCCGTAAAACAATGTCGAAAAGTGAAATGAAAATTTAAATCGGACAAGAAATACGGAAGATATAAGCATTTTCAACTACTAATTATACAGAGAGATCCGATATGTAAATGTGACAACATAAAACACACGGTCCATATAAACTCTATGCTACATTCTGTTTTGCTAGAAAGAGATAGAGATAGATCTTCAATGGCTTACATCTTGGTTATTTTTAAAGTTATTCAAAAATATTTTTGGTAAACCGTTTCTTATATGAATTACCTTTTATTAAAGCAAAAAAACAATAATCATGCATGTTCCCCAATGGATGGAAATTCATTTCTAAATTGATTATGGATGATAATCTATCGCTAGAACATACAACGAAAGGTGGGTTTTTGCAACCGTAGCTAACTAATTGCCTTGTTTTATTCCGTTGACGATTTTCTAAAACATAAGCTATGTTAATCTGTAGTGTATCATTATTTAATTTGAATTTGGAAAATGTTGAATAATTACTTGGACTTTACTTTATTTTATTTTGTTATTTTTGTACTTATAAAAAATATTTGCATGCTAATAACACTAAAGTAGCTAAATAAGTGATTCTGAAACTATTGTAAGACCTTTTATACTTACCTTATTTAAAAGCAAATAAAGCATTCTATTCTATTCTATTCTATAGAAACCAAAAAAATACCTGTGACAGATTTTTTTTTGTAAATCGCTTTTAATAGATATAATTTCAAGTTAAAAAAGGTTTATTTAAAGTAGGCGCATGGTTACACTCCTTCTGATAGTCATAAAATAGTAACTGAATTACAATATATCATATTATGTAGAAACCTCAAAAACAAACGTAATAATTTGTTATTTACATAAAAATAATATAGTTTATATAAAAACAAATAAGGACATTAGAACTTGAAGATAAAAGTTCAACAAGAAGTTGCACATTAAAATTATATAATACTAGCTGTTTCCCGCGGTTTCACCCGCGTGGACAACGTTTCTATGACTTTTCGAGGGTGCGCAGTGCGCAAGCCGCAAGCGGCTCGCGAGCGTGGTAAAAAGTAGCCTATGTCTGAATCCAGGTCCTAATCTGTCTACCTACCAAATTTCAGCCAAATCCGTTCAGTAGTTTTTGCGATAAAGCGTAACAGACAGACAGAGTTACTTTCACATTTATAATATTAGTAGGGATACCATTTATGCCTTTGACAAGAGTAAGTCAGTTCACACGGATAGCACCTAGTCAAACCATATCGCTCAGGAGAATAAAGCGAGATTCAGCCATTTACAAGTTCTATGATGATGATGAAAGTGTAGAAACAAGTGTCTAGACGAGTTCGTAATGCACTGAACCACGCAGTATACCGCTTAGCATGCTAACATACTAATAATATTTTTTTCATCACCATCATCATCATATTTGACAAAAGACGTCCACTGCTGGACAAAGGCCTCCCCTATCCTTTTCCACGATGACCGCTCCTGCGCTGCCCGCAACCAGTGGCTTCCCGCAACCTTCACCAGGTCGTCGGCCAACCGTGTGGGAGGAGTGGCTACGCTACGTCTTCCGGTGCGCAGTCGCCACTCGATAACTTTAGAAAACGACAAAAACACTATCCAACTTATCACGAGTGGTCACAAAATTTAGGACACTGACTGTACCCGTACGTAATACCAACAGTTCGTTTTGTAGCTGCCAAGACAGTAAAGTTCTAGTTAATGAAAGTTGAACTTGGATTTAGTTGAGCGGAGCATGACTGGCATAGCCTGGAATCAGGCGTCGCAATCCGCTATTTGACTACTTGTCATTTGAGTTACTTTTGTCTACGTAATACCAACAGTTCGTTTTGTAGCTGCCAAGACAGTAAAGTTCTAGTTAATGAAAGTTGAACGTGGATTTAGTTGCGTGGAACATGACTGGCATAGCGTGGAATCAGGCGTCGCAATCCGCTATTTGACTACTTGTCATTTGAGTTACTTTTGTCAACGTAATACCAACAGTTCGTTTTGTAGCTGCCAAGACAGTAAAGTTCTAGTTAATGAAAGTTGAACGTGGATTTAGTTGAGTGGAACATGACTGGCATAGCGTGGAATCAGGCGTCGCAATCCGCTATTTGACTACTAGTCATTTGAGTTACTTTTGTCAACGTAATACCAACAGTTCGTTTTGTAGCTGTCAAGACAGTAAAGTTCTAGTTAATGAAAGTTGAACGTGGATTTAGTTGAGTGGAACATGACTGGCATAGCGTGGAATCAGGCGTCGCAATCCGCTATTTGACTACTAGTCATTTGAGTTACTTTTAAGCTATTGCATTGCTTTTATCGCGGGCTTTGAGCGCGGCGACCGAATCAACAAATTCCGTAACGAAAATAAAACCTAACACTCCCCACTCTGCCTACCATGTAGTTCGGCTGAGCGTAACGTAACGTTACCGCGTTCTAAAAACTTACAGTGCCATCTATTAGCGATTTGCGGTACTAAAAGGACTTAGTCAATTTTACTGGTGTAACTTTCTTAGTGTTAATTTATTACATAAACATCCTGCGCCCCAAGCATTATATGGTACTGGTAAATACTGCATAAATAAAAAATAAATAAATAGTTATAATTGCAAAGGTTGATAAAAAATGCTATGCAATAGCTTTATCGTGGCAGTCCCCGAGAGCCACACGTCTTTTTTGTTTTTTGAGTTACTTTTGTCAACTGTCAATAACGTCATTTTGTTCTGAAATTGTTCATGTCACAAACTCGTGAAATCATTGTTTTTGACGAGCTATATTAGTGATTTTCATAAATAATAAATTAAAATTGGTTTAAAATATCAAATAAATATGTTTTATGTTTTTCTAAGCGAAATGCTATTTAGTGAAAATTATTTTTCATTTATTAAAGATATTTTCAAATACCCTAATAGGTACGACACATAGATTTATTTAGAGGTAGCACGGTTGGGCCTGAAATTAGATATAAGATGTCTGGATTTAGTGTAGCTCTTTCCATTCCACATTTTGCGTCAGTCTTACAAACCACATTGGTCACTGAAACTTTTGACCAACCCACCCAAGAGGGCTAAGGGGACGTAGGGGTCTTGGTGTTTTTATATTCCAGAGCGACTTCCGCGATTTATTCATTTTATTTTTACTTTTCTGCTTGTATTTATGTAGTTTCGACGCGTAGTACCAAATTCGCAAAGTGTCAACGCACGCACATGTCTAATTACGCAAAACTCCAATTTGGCAAAGTACCAAGTTTGTAAGTGACAAACTCGCAAGACACCAACTACGACGTTAGTTACCATACCTGTAATACGCATAGTACCAAATACGCTAGTTACTAAAAAGGGAGTTGGCAAAAATTAGGTTTTTCTTAAAAAACTGTAAATGAGCTAACGAAGCGTGCGATATTAGGTTCGGTCAGGTTTGATTGATTATACAGTCAAAGAGTCTCGAGTTCGCGAGGCTCTCCCCCATGGGTAGCAGATATGGTATTTTCCGAATTTGGCATTATTCTTTATGGCACTAAGCGTATTTGGTATTCTGAGAATCTTTTGCTTTGCGTGTAAAAAAATACATTTTGCGAAACGCCATATGAAACTTTGCGAATTTGGTACTACGCGTCGAAAGGAATTATGTTATTGATTTTTGTGTGGATTGTTATGCACATTTCCCTTCGTAACAACCCTTTCTAATGCTGTCAGTGAATAAAATATGAACTCTACCCTCACTTACGGCGTGACTCAGGCAATTATATTTGAATAACGTACTTAACCTAGGAGATTGTAAATTTTACCCGTATTTCTACTTATTTTTGGTGGTGCTATGTATCCTAACGGATGTCAGCTACCACAACACGGAAATTCAAATATAAATGTATGAGTCACGCCGAAAGTGAAGCTAGAGTCACCTTTTATTCAGTCAAGCATTAGATAAAGGGGTAATGTGTATAAGAATCCCCACGAAAATCAATAACCATAAAAAATCTGAAAAGTGAAATAATGGACGACGCTAAAAACCCGTATTTAACTGACTTTAAAATGTAGGTTATGAATTCTATCCGTGTGTAATTACACAATTGTCATAATATTATACGAGTATGTGGGCTTCTAAACCGGTGTGTCAAATTTTATAAGTGTATGTATTATGTTTATCCACGTATTTCTCAGAAACCAGAAATTGATTAGCAATAATTAAAGTACGTAATCAAATCTATTATGCAAGGAACGGCGGTCAAAATTTTGAATTGAGTTAACCATGTCATGTGGGGTATCGTATAAATGGATCCATTAGTACCTAATTGTACACATTTAGTAGAGATTCTTATACACATTTAGTGGGGATACTTATAAATATTTAGTGGGGATTCTTATACACATTTACGGTTTATTTACAGCTTCAGTACATAAAAGGGGACTCTACGTTCACTTTTAGGCGTGATTCAGGCATTTATTTTTGTATACATTTTTTTTGGAATCGTTTTGAAATTTGAAGCCAGTAATCCTGAACTTATCAAGACCAAAGTTCATAAATAACAAAATGGACAATAATTATAGAGTGCCGCCGGCGGTTCTATTTGACTTTTCAGTAGGTGTAATGTCTATATACGAGTAGTTATAAATTATACGTAAAATCAAAGTGTACTATACCTAAACCTTATATTAGCTACTATTAGGTCACTTAAATGTTAATATATTTGAGAAAAGGCAGACAGACATTCGGGTCGTTTCTCGCATATTAATGTTGCTACTGTCGCATTCAAGGATCTGGCAACGCGCCTAGCCAGAAAGTGAGCTTCCATAATGTATATTACCATATGTTACCGTCACAAAAAACGAGGAATAGTTATTTATGACACAAGGGTAGTAAAAAGGTCAAAAACAAACGAGTGACATTTATGAGCCCGAGCCGCAGGCGAGGGTTTACCATCGTCACGGGTTTGTTATTTTCTTTTACGCCCATGTATCATACAAAGGTATTCAATACAGTTGTGACAAAACAGGTAAAATAAAAAACGAACGTGAGAAATAAACAATATACATACCTATCAAGGTTTCGGCAGCCAAAGTCCATTTTACGCGACTTGTGGCTCATTTTAAATGTCCGAGTAATCTTACTTTGCACAACTAAAACATCTCAATTCAAACATCTCAATTCAGTTTTAGTTTTCTTTTTAATACATTTTATCATAAATAGACAGGAATAAGGCTTGGTATAATATTATTATTAGTATTAAAAACTCTTTGGAAAAGATTAATATATTTCTTGGTGTAAACTATGTGCTTCATTCATTTTTATTCTCTTTTCTTCACAAAGATATAACCTAAAGAGAATCTAATAAGCTAGTAGTCTAGGAGGGCTTAATAAATCTGGTAACGATAACGGAAATGGATAAAGTTAGGTTAACAGGATAAATGGCAACCCTCTGATGTTAAATATGTCGGTCTGTTTTCCTGCGCAAAGTGGTTGCGTTATGTACATAGTACATACAGCGTCTGAAAAACAAGTTATCGTGACCAAAAAAACAATAAGGTATAAAAGTTTTACTCAGATAATTATGCAAAAACTAAACAAATTTTAATTTTAGGTTGCGTTATGGAGCAACGCTCGTTAGTAGTAGGAATTCTGGACCAGGACCCCACGCCCCTGCCGGAGCACTAAAGTTGGAAATGGCGGGGATTAATTCCCAAAAATAATATATAAATTAAATTGTTTGAATTTTTGAAATCGGAACATTATTTATCGAGTTTTTATTTCGTTTAATTTTTTTTATAGGAGGCCAGTTTTTTTTTTAGAAGAGTTTATACAAAACAGTTAATTTTGATGTTTGAGTCTTAGACAAAGTTGAATAGTGTATTTTTGTGCTATGGACAGAACTTGCATAAAATAGGCACCAATTTTTTAACATGTTTTTTTTAACACGTTTTTATTAACTCACTTTCTTGTTTGTCTGTCTGTCTGGAGTTCAGGGTGGAATCTTACAACTCAAATTTCGAACATTTCTCGATAAGTTATCCGGCTGAAACTTACAAAAAACCACGTAGTTACGTAATTAACCATAGTATATATAAATTTGAAATCCGGTGAAATAGTTTTCGATTTCTTCTCGAAACGTGTACGTGACTGCACATAATATGCGTCGTCACTGCGGCGTAGAACCGGGAAATCGTGTCTACGTGTCGTAGCGAGGAGAATACGGATAATTTTCCCTTTCTAAGTGTACCTACGGACGATAGCACGGTTGTGGAAAGATACCTGTCCAGTGCACGAGCTAACAGCGCTGATACGTTGTTTCTGAGAGAGGCCATGATAGAGCGAATAAACCTATCACTTCAGGCAGTGTCTAAGTGGGGTGATTCAAACCTCGTAAGGTTTAATGCCTCTAAGACCCTGGCGTGTCTTTTTTTCCGCCAAAAGGAGTCCATTCACTCTCCGGAATGAACTCTCGGCGTGGATTTAACACCCAATCTTAACTTCGGTCGTTACATTGAGTCCAAGGCATAAGTTGCTGCAATGAAGCTGGGCATTCTCTCAAAGGTGAGACGGTACTTCACACCTGGACAGCTGCTAACCTTATATCAAGCACAGGTCCGCTCATGTATGGAGTACTGTTCACACTTATGGGATGGATCATCCCACTATCAGCTGGATACCTTGGACGCCATCGACCGACGCGCACGGAGACTCATTGGTGATGACGAGCTAGTCAATGACAAGCTCCAAAGCCTTGAGCATCGCCGCAAAGTCGCCTGTCTATCGGTATTCTATCGAATTCATTTCGGAGAGTGCGCGCAATAACTTCACGACCTCATTCCCCCGGCTCCATTCCACCGTCGGTCAACGAGACGCAGGGAAGGGTTCCACCCCGTTGTTGTTGATGTTCCACCTTTTCACACGAATCGTTACGCTTCTTCATTTATTATGCGTACAGCGCAGGAGTGGAACTCCTTGCCTGCGTCAGTGTTTCCCGATTCCTATAGTTTGGGAATCTCCAAGGCAAGAGTGAACACGAATTATTTGAGTTTGCGTGTACCATCCTCGACTGCAGCATCACTTACCATCAGGTGAGTTGCAGTCAAACGCACTCAAATTTTTAATAAAAAAATAAAATAAAAAAAACCTTCATTTTTTTCTTCCGCCCAGATATTGAATAAAAAAATTATGGGGTGGTACACTTGGTCGCTTACGTACACGAGACTAATGGAACGACAGACGCATTTTATGAGGTGATTAAGAAAACGAAATTCAACAACTCTTCTCAATAAGAAACGAATGTGTTAATTTGCAAAAAAATAACTAGATTTGGGATAAGAATAAAGTAAAAGCCAGATCGTGGCCACACATTTAGAAATCACTCTGTATCTCTCAGTAGAAAAAGCAAAATACTTTATTTTTTAAACTAGCCGGTAATTTAACGTTTTACTTTATGAAGCGTCAAAAACATATATTTCCAGAGTATTAGCGATGTTTGCGAACCTCTATAGTTTGGGGCATCTATCCCACATTGGTGATAGTTACCTAGTTCATGTAAATTACGTATAGGATAGATGAAGCGCCGAGAAACAGGACATCTATCCCGCAAAAACTTTGATCACATTTTGCTTTTCAATGCAATCGCACAGAGACATGAGACATGGTCAACTTAATGGTAGTTGGAGAGTCTTTCGATAGATTAATAAAATAGTAAGCCATTCATCCGCGAAACTAGAGTAATTACAATCGGGGCAACTATACACCTGGGGCAACTATCCTGGTTTTCCCCAAGCTCATTAGCCAAATTTTGCATAAGAAGTAAAAACATTTTCTTGCTATAATTGACCATTTCATTTGACCGTGTCACCTTTTCAATCGTTGTTCAACCAGTCTCCCTGCATTTATACGTCATCATCTTCATATCAGCCGAGGGACGTCCACTGCTGGACATAGGCCTCCCCCAAGGATCTCCACGACGACCGGTTCTGCGCTGCCCGCATTCAGCGGCTTCCCGCGACCTTCACCAGATCATCGGTCCACCGAGTGGGAGGCCTGCCTACACTACGCTTGCCTGTGCGTGGTCGCCACTCGAGAACTTTACCGCCCAAATGGCCATCTGTTCTACGAGCAATGTGCCCCGCCCACTGCCACTTAAGTTTAGCAATTCTGAGAGCTATGTCGGTTACTTTGGTAGAGAACTGACCAAATACTTATTTATACGTAATTAATGTTATTGTTATTAATTAAATTAAAATTGTTTTTTGTTCACAGATCACCTCCTACATCCCGTTCAGCTGTTTTGCCTTTGCAGCCACAATTTACAGCCTCTGAAAAAATTGACAGAGGATTTCCTCAGGTAACAGAAAATTACTAGAATTACAAAAGTACTGGATTCAAACCATAGAAATCTAAGTAGTATAATTTAGTTTTATTTATTTCACGTCACAAATTCATAGTTTTACATGTCAGGTTATAATATAAAACGTTATTAGTGATGTGATCGTGAGAGAAAGCAATTCAGATTTTAAACTAAAAAAACCGGCCAAGTGTGTAACTAAGGAACTCATATTTAAATAAGGAACCTAAGAAATTAGCAATCGAAAAACTATACGTCATAAAAATAATTAAAAATCTATTTATCTTGTGCCAATTAAGCCCTTTCATACGATACCCCACATGACACGGTTAACTCAATTGAAAATTTGGACCGCAGTTCCTTGCATAATTGATTACGTACTTTAAATAAAGTCTATATTTTTTTATGATTTAATTACAAATGTATAGTTTTTAGGTTTTTTCCTATACTTGTAGTATAAGAAGGTATTACTTGCCTAATTTCATAGTTCTTGATCGACGGAAAATACCCTATAAATTTTGATTCCCTCGAGAGTGTCGAAATATACGTTTTTTGCGGCGTAAACGTCCATATTTTACGTTAACTTAGAATTTTGATTTTATCACAGCTTTAAGGGAATTTAGACAGGAGTATATTATTATGGTTTTAATTTCAACTCGATAGCTCCACGTGTTCCCGAGATAAAGGGTCTTGACAGACAGATGGACGGATAGATAAACAGACAACAAAGTGATTCTTTAAGGGTTTCGTTTTTTTCTTTTGAGGTACGGAACCTTAAAAAATAAACAAAATTTCAAAATCAAGTAGTAATTTGACACTAAAAATATAAAAATATAGAAAATTATAAAAAATAAATAAATAAATATAATAAATAAATATAATGGTATAATAAATAAATAAAATTTTGGTAACTTTAGTTACTAAATTTAAAAATGTCAAAAATAATATAATGTGTTTCATAAAATTCATCAACAAAATAAAATTCATTATATTATTTAGATTTCTATGATTTGAACCATTATATATAGTTATTTTTTGTTATTTTCTGAGGTTGTATTGTTATCACAATAGCTGGTTAGAGAGAACCCCATTAATAAATCGTAAATTTATGATTGATACCATTCCCACTGAACAAAGGACATAACTAAAAGCTATTGCTGCCGACTACTATCGGGGCGCGCGTCAGCTGTCACATAACATATTTTTTTTACTATTTTTAGTGATAAATTGTTAGACAGAGTATATATTATATTGAACTCCCACACGGAGAAAATACACATTCTCACAGGAGCGTCTTTTTGGAGCTTTCCCAGATAAAAACCAACTGTAAATTTTCAAAATAAATAAGTGGTGCCGTTAAAGAAAAGTTTAAAAATATACTTAGCATTTTTCTTGATTGTTTTTATTTTTTAAATATTTTATGTTATATTCATTTGCTAGTTTGCGAGCGTGTAATAAAATAGGCAGGTAGTTTGAAAGGCTTAACTAATAGTAAGTAATTATATAAATTACTTATAAGGTAATAAATGATTAACAAAACTTCAATTTAACATTAATAAAATTCAACATGTTTTTAAATAAAAATAAAAAAGCAATAATTAAATAAGAACACTAATTTCCAAAAAAAAATTAGTGTATTACAAAGAAAAGCGGAGTGCCGTGTTTTAACGCTTTTGGGTGTATTTTGTTAATATTTAAAAACCATTAATATTTCAAAAATTAAAAAAAGGCAGCCCTTTGCAAGGTATTTCAAACATCTATTCTAAATGAAAATAATCATCCAAGTGGGTCTAGCGTCGAGATTACGAACTCACATACACAAACATTTTTTTTTGCTGAAACACTTTTTAGTCAAAATCTCGAAGGCAGATTTTCGAACGATCACTTATTCTTCTTTTACCCCTTTGCCGCTCGAAGGCAAACTAACCAAATAGGTTCTCGGTACCTATCTACTATGTGCACAACTAATATAAGCGATTCGTTTTATGTCTATTAAGTAAAAAATGTGTTTGTCAGCTCCGACGCACGACAGGAGTTACTCATTAAACTTTTTTTTTCGGCCTCGCACGGAACGCTCCGGGCTCCGCCCTACGCGGAGCTCAGCCTACTGCCTCGTATTGGGTGGCATAGCCATGTTGCCTTAGCCTTCGTGACTGAAAAATGTCATGACGGTAACAGTAACGCGTTACCCATGGAAGAAAAAAATTGGGGTTTCCTTCATGGCGTTGCCGATCACCTCTCAATTTCACCCCTCATATATTTTTCATATCATGCCATTGGTATATTTTAAGTCAAATATATCGCGCCACGCCAGTATCGCGCTCCATGTGATAGGTCGGGGATAAAGTTTCATCGTATTTTGTAACTATAAATTTGTAATCAAATTTCTTTGCTTGTATTATTTGTACCTGGCTCGTTCATAATAAAATTAAAAAAAACGAACTTTCAAAATTTTTATAAAAAATAAGAAATGAAAATTACCGCCATTTTTAAATTGTTTTTTCTGTCTATGAAAATGAGTGAAAGTAACGAGAAATTAGCTACATTTTGAAATTTTATGTCATCGTAGGACGTCCACTGCTGGACATAGGCCTCGCCCAAGGATTTCCACGACGACCGGTTCTGCGCTGCCCGCATCCGTTACCGAAATTTTATGTAAAAAAAGATAAAATGCAACACAGGCCGCGAATAAAGTTTGTGCTGTTTATTGCCCTAATGCAGTACCAATCAGTATCACAAACTTGGTTCAAGAGTTTCTAGTCTAGAAATCTGAACGTTCAAGATGCAGCTCGTTTTGTTTGCCCTGTTTGAATTAATTTGCATACAAAATACGAAGAAAATTTTTCCCCGACCTAATATAAACCAATTCTTAAAGGTGTAATCTTCAAAAATAAAACAAAATCAACTAGGGAATCATTACTTTAATACCTTAAATGGAAAACGACTTTAGTACTGCTCAATAACTGCCTTGTATGGCACGTTTATGGTAGTTTTAATGATATGGAAATATAAGTTTTATGTTTTCAGAAACTTGCTAGTATCGCAACAGTAATTTTATGAAAGGGCTTATGTATTATTATTATACCTAAATATGTCAAGGATATATGGCTTAATAAGAGGAGATATTGTAAAGGGATCCCATAAGTTACATGGTAGCATTTTATCGATAACTAGCTGTTGCTCGCGGCTACACTCGCGTACATGTCGAGGGTACGAGGTACGCAAGCTGCGCCTCGCGATCTTTTTTACATGCTTTTGTTTAACTTGCAATGTACATATATATTGTATGTTTGTTTGGGTGAAATCTTGCAAGTTAAATTTGACCCACTTCCCGGTTTCCGATCGAACTGAAATTTTGAATGCATATGTATATTGCGTGACAATGCAATATTTAAAGCTTGTACCTAGAAGATTTTAGGTTTTTCGAAAATTATTTTCAACCTATATCCATCCTAAACGTACGTTGATGAGAGGATTTTTGAAATACGAAGAGTAGTTTTTGAGATTAACTTCTACATCCAAACTTACAAACAAACTTTACCTCTTTATAACATTAGTACAGATGTGGCGTCTAAAAAAAAACGAACGGAGCGCCCTGTGATAAGCCAACACCGCATTTACAAGATTTCTGGTAATAAATAATTTTACATAAGGATAATTTTTGGTAATGGATTACTTGCATTTCTTACATATGACAGACAGGACACATTGTCTTCTACATTAAGCCTTTTTTATCTTTATTTCCTCAAATAAAAAAGTCAGTTTTCAATGTAATTTCGTTTGCAGTTTATTTTATTTTTATTTTATCTTTATTAAAATACCACCAGCGATATACTCGTACAATTGAATTAATATAAGCACCTAAATAAAGGCAAGATTAGCAAACTTAGATACCTATAAGTTTTAAAAAATAATTAAATTTAACAAGTAATGAAACAGTTCCGTAACAATTATTATCAGATGATGCCAAGGGCTTACGAATTGTGATAAAGTATAAAGATCACTCGTGCGTTAGTCTGTCTGTACGTCCGTCTGTTACAGCCGATTTGCTCTGAATCTACTGGACTGAATCAGTTGGTATGATGGTGTTAAACTATGACCCAAACACAGATGTGCAAAGTAAATAAATATTTTTCTAAAATTAGGGTCATTTTCGGGGGACAAATTAGGAAATTTAAAAAAAGTTTTGCAAACCTTATTGTGTCATATATGAAAGAACAGGGCTCGTTATAAGGATTTGTTATTATTGTAAAAAAATAGTTTTGATTTTATTCATGAAAGAAGATAAAAATTGACCATTCCCCCCCCCCTCTGATCTCCGAAACTACTGAGCCTAAAACTTTGAAAAAAATACGAAATATAGTTCATTGCTTGTAGATTACAGGAAAATCAATAAAAATTCTATCAATTGAAAATAAAGTGGTAAACTCAATATAATACGTTCACTTACGGAAAATAGTTCACTAAAACACCACTAGATAACGTTAGCAGTAGTTAACTCGCGTCTTACTGTGAGGATTTCAAATGTGATATTATGTATTTGACTTTGGCATTGTAAGGAACCCTCTCCACGCGAGTTCAACTCGCACTTGGCCGGTTTATTTTTTTAAAATCGGATGAGTAGTTTTGGAGATGATTACCTCCAATATCCAATCTTACATACAATACAAATTTTAATTCTTTATAATATTTTTAGTATAGATGTGCCGTCAAGATAGAGTCGGAGTGCCCTTTAACATGTGGCCCATAAGCCGAAATCCCATTCAAAAGATTTTAACATCATTTACCTCGTGAACACCACAGGTTACTAATGTCTTTTATCACACAAAGGATATCAAGATAGATGGATCAAGATGTTCATTCGTAATCCAATTATCCCATAGGAGTAGATGGGATATCAGTATCTTGATTCCATTGTATAATAAATTAGCTTTTTACGTTATTTACTTCAATACGACTCCCACTACGACTCTTTATAATGATGCAAATGTACTCAGTGTTAGAAAACTTTTCATCTATCGAGTGACTTATCATGTCCATTGTATTGCTCTAAACTCAGTGAAATATAGTTCTTTGCTAAAGCAACGTCTTTTCAGACTACCCCAGCCTTTGGTTAAAACAACATTTGCGCAACGTTTTCAGACTTTTCTTTTCCCTTTTATCTATAATAGGATAGTAAAACACGTTGATATTATACGCTGCAACAGTCGAGAAGCTAAATCAAAAATTTTCAAACTGCTCATTACTTATAACTACAGTGAAACCGAAAATCTATTGAGAGTAGTCGGATAAATTAATCTAGTGCTCTCTTTTTCTATAATCTATAGTCAAACCAACATAAAAACAATAAAACTACATGTTAACGTGCAATTCAATCCAACACACACATACACTTACATACACACACACCCATACACACACTATTTCTTTAAGTTATAAGGATACCTACAACACATACACACATACATTTATATTATGTCTTTTTATAAATTTCTTCACATATCTCATAACTAATAAAATTAAGTACCTCTCTTAGTATACTCTCTTTGTATGTCATGTTTGGATCCTGGTAAAGCTTTTATTTTCGCCCCCCACGATACAGGCCTAGCCTAGTGTGGGGACCACTACTTACTGTATTATCGTTTAACTGTGTTTTTGGTAATGAAATAAAATTTATTATTATTATTATTATTATTAATATAGGTTAATCATCATATCAACTCATATATAAGTCCCCACCAAGGGACTCGTGCCTACTCTGAATTAGGGCGATCAGGCCTTAGTCGAACACGCGGGCCCAGTGCGGGTTGGTCAACTTCACACACAACCTTCGAGTTTCTTCGCAGGCGTGTGCAGGTTTCCTCACGATGTTTTCCTTTACCGCAAGAGCGTCGAATAATCGTATAAATATGAAATCGAAAGTCAAAAATACATTGGTACGTGGCAGGACTGCAACCACGCATATCTGGATAGGAGGTAACGGCCCTTGCCGTTGCGCCACCGACGCTCTATACAAGTTAATAATGTCGTTTCATTACTTAAGTGGCATCAAGATGGATTGAGATGTCCTGGGATTTGTAGTCCCTCCTACAAGCTGATATCTGATCGAAGGGGATGGAATTTTATTATATCTAAGTCCCCGGTGTAATAAAATCCTCACTAATATTATAAACTAGCTTTTGCCGGCGGCTTTGCTCGCATGGATATAGTTTTTTTTAAGTCTTTGAGGGTGAGTGGTGCGCGAGCCGCAAGCGGCTCGTAAAAGTGGACATGAGTTTTTTCCAGATCCCTCAGGAACTATATCGGGCAATTCTGATTAGAAGTCTTTGTCACTTCCCACTTCCTCAAACAATTCTATACAAACCACTTAAATCCGTTACATACCTGTATATTATTATAAATGTGAAAATGTGTTAGTTTGTTTGTTACTTTTTCACACTTCAATGCTTTGACCAATCTTGATGAAATTTGGCATGCAAGTAGCCTGTGTCACAGGGAAAGAGATAGGCTACTTTTTATCCCGTGAAAATAGCATAGTTCGATGCAGTTCCTGTGAGTAGTCGCGCGCCTTCTCACTCTCAGAGACAGTCGTAAAACGATGTCCAAGCGGGCGAAGCCGCGGGAAAAAGCTAGTGATGTATAATTAGCAAATGCTATCACAATAGGTTAACAATAGACATCAAAATATATGGATCAAGATGCTCTGGGATCTGATTCCTACCCCATACCCTCCCATTCATACTTTCTTACGCAAGCTTTTCATTACATATTCATTTCTAATGTGAACATCACATGTTAAAAAAGTTTTTTTTGAACACAGGGGACGTCAAGATAGATCGGTCGGGGTGCCCTGGGATCTGTGGCCCGCAGGCCGCGACCACATCCACCCTGTCTTTCTCCAGCTTCAAAACCTCCTTCACCTCAAATGTCAATTACCTGAAAAGAAGGTATATTTGTAGCCCGAAAAGAGCTTACCTATGTTTACTTCTATAAACTGTATACTGTATCTTTTCGATTCCACTGTGAAATAAATTAAAAAAATCGTAAAAAGAACCAAATGTTTACCATAGCTGTATGTACCTAGTGGAGATGAATGTTTACTCTGGAATCGATTTTTTACAGTTAACCGACATTATTCAATTTGTTTCAATAATTGATCATTCATTTATTTATACTTTTCAAAGAAGGTTTTTTTTCTAATCTATTTGAGATTGCATGTTAATTATTAATTCCTCCGCGTGAATACGCCAGCCGGTTTTTAATAATTTTTATATTCGAGCTTAATTTTTTTGCTTCTGTATTCGAAAATATTATTCACAATTTTATTCGAAGGGAGATATTGATTAGAACAGTTGTCTCTTCTTTTTCTTTACGTGTAAACAGTAAAGAAAATAACCACTCTTTTTATCTGTGATTTTTTTATCGACCCAAAACTACTCAATCGTGTTTCTAACAGATTTTTACTTTATAAACTTTTATAAGGGTATTTTTTTTGCAACCTTGGGTTTAAAACCCAAGGTTAAAAAAAAGGAAAATAACGAAAATCTGTAATATTACCGCCTTAGAAACATTTTTTTCACGTATCCTTTTCATCATTTCAGATATCTTTTTTTTGTTTTTTAGTAAAAACTGCAGTGAAATTAAAAACAAAATCTTACTTAGAAAATATACAGTGTTTAGAATAATAAATAAAAATGCCCAAAAGGGTCAGCTCATCCGCAATTTCGGATAAAAATAAAAGTGTAAGCCTACATAGCTCGCAAAAAGCGAGGCCACTTCACCGCCGCCGCTTCCCGCACTCAAAGAGCCCTTTCCCGCCCACCGCCGTGTACCACTCATCAGGCCTATTTAATTACCCAAGTATTTTGTGCCCCGGTCCACGTACGCTTAGGTCACGCATCAATTGGTTACTCAATCAGTTCTATCGATAGTTAACATCTTATAACCTCTTTATGCACATGTAAGTGCTCGAAAAAAAAACGTGTGGCACTCGGGGACTGCCGCGGTAAAGCTATTGCATAGCATTTTTTATCAACTTATGCAATTATAATTATTTATTTATTTTTTATTTATGCAGTATTTATTCACTATTTTTTAATGTTTTACTGTTTTCGTGTGCTGATTTTGATTAAAGAACCATAATATACTCCTTGGGGCGCGGGATGTTTATGTAATAAATTAACACTAAGAAAGTTACACCAGTAAAATTGACTAAGTCCTTTTAGTACCGCAAATCGCTAATATATGGAACTGTAAGTTTTTAGAACGCGGTAACGTTACGTTACGCTCGGCCGAGCTACATGGTAGGTGGAGTGGGGAGTGTTAGGTTTTTTTTTCGTTACGGAATTTCTTGATTCGGTCGCCGCGCTCAAAGCCCGCGATAAAAGCTATGCAATAGCTTAAAATGTTACGTAATATTTTCAAAGTTACGCATAAAATAATCTAACATTAAAACACATCAAAACTATCGATAGAATAAAGCAATTTTTTTGTTTTATTTTTAATTTATTTTGCTCTACGCATCGTCATCGCCAGGCGTTGCATGACGCTTACATTAATGTTATTACCTAGGTATATTGATGTCGTGCGTCGATGTTGTTTCACGATGAAAAACATGGTATTTTATATTCTTGTAAAACCTGGAAACGAAAAGCCCGTGACAGCCTCAAAAATTACATTTTTTTGCCTACCCGTGGAGTAGTCTTAATATCTTGGTATAGTTGTAATACAGAACTTGATTTTATTGTCAGATTATTTAATTTTTGACGTCTAAGTGGCAAGAATACTTACAAGGATGATACAATATGAAAAATATGATGATAGTAATACATGGAATCAGGATCAGGAAATATAGGTAAGAGAAGTTATTACTATCTCAGTACAATCGATAGATAGACGTAACGCCTCACTTACAATTTTATTAGATTCTCACATAGAAAACGTGCGTAGCTTTAGTTTAGAAGTAAATGCGTTGGGCTGTGAAAACTTGTTATTGGTATGGTAATAATAGTATGGTAATACTATTATTCATAAATGGAATGACGTATCAATTAAATTTGATCCCAGTATAGTTAGAAATGTAACGTTAAGTACACAAAAGTTAGAAACTCCAAATGATGGTTATTGTGCCTTGTCCGTCACCTTTGTACCATTTATTACACAAAAAGTTAAAGGAAAAAGACGTTAAATTTTGTGATTGATTGTCGTTAGTGTGTACATTTCTTGGCAGGCGTGTGCCAGGTTTCTTACGATGTTTCCCTTCACCGTTAAGAGCCTCGTAAGCTTGTGTATGAAGTAGACCAACCCGCACTGGGCCCGCGTGGCCGACTAAGGCTTGATCGCCATAATTCAGGGTAGGCTTGAGCCCCTCAGTAACCTACCTACAATTTAATAGTCGCGAGTGGCAGGGCTCTCTTCAGGGTAGGGTAACGGGTGGCTACATTGTGTCGGTTCCCCGGTCCTTCCCTGCTCGCGGTGGCGGTGCGGTGGTGCGGTGGTGACCCTAGCTCAGCGGAGGCGTTGCGCAGATTCAGCTCTGGGGACCTGCAGTCGGAGTGCGATGAGGGCGAGGTGGACCCCTACACCGGCCGGCAGGCGACCACCAGCCAGCCCAAGCCGCAGAACCAGAGGCCTACCTCACAAGGTAATAATTACATTAATTTATGAATCTTTAATTTCCCTTTGCCTTTGGCATCAGTTCGTCACAAGGTAATTGAGGCGATGTTAAAAGTGGAGGAAGATTTACTTAGAGCACAGTATTAGAATAAAGCGGCTACTAGCGCTTCGAATGTACTTACGGAGAGCAACGGAAAGGTAGTTCTAACTCCGCGAGTTTGCCAGGCTAACTACAGGCTTGAGGCTAGTATGGGCTAGTACCTACGCCGGTGGAGCATCGTGCGACATCAAATGCGTTGCTCTACAGTCTACTGCAAGCCATATCGTAATACTAAGCTAAGAGCCCACCAAGAATCAGGACACACCAAAATCGAATCGAAAAGCTTAACTATCCGGGATAAGTTAACATTTAAGATGTTATTTCTGTTAAAGGTAGCATATATCGCATAATAGTTACTGGTAAGAAATAGTTTAAGTTTTCACTAACTTAGACGACATTATTAAAGGTAGCAGTCGGTCTTGATGTGTTTCCTATACATCAATCTTATAATTGTTTATTAATATTTAAAGTAAAGGTGTATCTATTCTGCTTAGATCTGGCGCTATGACCACTACAATTTTATGTGTGTACTTACTTACTTTATCATTTCTATCCATACCCGTTCACCCATACAGTTGGGGAATCTTAGTAGGCCCGTTTCCACCCTATCATCATCGTTTACCTACCACCAGGTAAGCCAAGGATATAGTAAAATAGTGCCAAGTGCATGTTGGGCCATGCGCGCATAGTAGGGTTCCGTAAGCTTTTCAAAATGTATATTTTAAAAACCAAAGTTAGTTTTGCAACTTTACTCCTAAACTAAAAAAAAGGCTACTTGGCTGTTTAAATATTCCTTTGAAATTGAATATTTGCTCTACCTCGTACCAACTACATACTTAATAATTTGTAGATTTCCTGAAATAGTGGTTTAGTTGGTAGGAGAGGCAAGTGCTGACTCTAACAAAAATCATCACTTAAAAACTCAACATTTAGTAAACGAATCATCTATCGGAAAAATGATCTTAGCAACCCCTCAGTACTTTTAAAAGATCTATTCGACGATACCTTACACAATAGGGTAAGTAAACAAAATAATCATCCCCACTTTACATGTAAGAGGGATACCCATTTTTTACTGATATTATTCCATAACTTTATAGGGGTTACATATTTGTATAAACATACCAAATTCCACTTTTAAAAGAGTAAAAATAGTCTTTAAGCAAAACGCCTATGACATACCGGCAGATGGACAGACAGACAGACAGACGGACATTACAAAACTATAAGGGTCCGATAAATTTGATTGCGGAACCCTAAACATATTTGAAATTTTTAAAGTGAAACTTTTCTAAGCGCGGTAGGGCAAAATAGCAGATCTGACGAAAAGTGAAACTCTTGAAAATTCTAATGCGCGAAAGTCTCGCATTCTTTTTTTATCCAAATTTTTGTTGACATGTATGTCAAGCATCAGAAGTAATAAACAACATATTCTAAACCAAGTTCTTATATCTACCAATCCAGTTGTTGCTATCTTACCAGGCACCGGAGGCAGTATCAGCAGCGCGTCGGGGCCCCCGCCGGCGCCTTCGTCGAGTGCTGGCACCAGTGGCGACCTATCCCTAAACCTGCGGGGGGGCTCCCGCGGGACCTCAGCGCCCTCCTCGCCAGCTAAGTCAAGGGAATCCTTGCTCCAGCGGGTGCAATCACTGACGGGCGCCGCGCGGGAACAGGGCTCCAACTTGCTAGGTAAGATAAAAGATGCTAAATACTATAATTTTAAACAAAAAAAAACCAAACAAAAACGCACTAGTCGCCACTTCGATTTTCGAAGGTTCCCTTCGATTTCTCTTGGATGCCATCATCAGATCCTGATTTCCTTATCATGGTACCACCCTTGGGATATCTCCTTTCTAACAAAAAAAGAAGTATCAAAATCGGTTCATAAACGACGAAGTTATCCGCGAACACACATTAAAAAAAAAATACGGTTGAATTGAGAAACCTCCTCCTTTTTTTAAAGTCGGTTCAAAAGATTATGAAGCCAGTTAAGTCGGGCTTGCTGCCAGTCACCAGTATCTATAAATGAAGCTTCGATGGTCTCTGGGATCTTGTGCATCCTCATTGTCTGTTATGTCAAGAGAATTGCTGCGTCAGTCAATGTAGAGGAGACGTTGATTTGTGGAGACAGTTATCAGGGATACTTCTCCGAAGGAGTTCCCTTGCGTTTCTGGGCCGTCCGGTCCTGCTTTGTTTTTTTTTATCCCTAATTGGTAAGCCCTTGGCATCATCTCACCTTATGATAAGTGACGATGATGCCGAAGATGAAAGCGAGCTTACCAAGATTGGCTACGCAATGGGAAACTGGCTATTATCTTCAAGCCGGAACACATTAAAGCTCTTAAAATTGATGTTTGGCGGCCAGACTTACATAAGATGGTGGTAGCTAACCAGGCGGCTTAGAAAATGCCCTTCCACCAACCAAACCGAGTCTTACAAAGTGAGACTCCGCCAGGAATCGAACCCTCGACCTCCTGATGTGAAGCTAATGGACTAATCCATTACACCACGGAGGCGGTCAAATGTCCTAGAGGAAGTTAATAGAAGGTCCATAACATAGCGGTTAACGCTGTAAAATATGGAACGGAGTAGGCAATGACACAAATATTATGAAGATAAATGGGTAAATATTCAATTATTATTTTTTGTACTAAAAATTTGTGTGCGTTTGACTGCAACTCACTTGATGGTAAGTGATGATGCAGTCGAGGATGGTACACGCAAACTCAAATAATGCCTTTTCACTCTTGCCTTGAAGATCCCCAAATTATAGGAATCGGGAAACACTGACGCAGGCAAAGAGTTCCACTCCTGCGCTGTACGCATAATAAATGAAGAAGCGTAACGATTATAATAACTACTAGCTTTTGCTCGCGGCTCCGCCCAGGTGGAAATCGTTTTTATGTTTGTCTTTGAGGGTGAGTACCCCCTCAACCATCTCCGTGCGAAAAATCACAACAATTCATTGTTCCGTTGCAATGTTAAAGATATTAAAAGAGTATTTTTTCAGTTTCCTCAGGATCTGCGTCGGGCTATGCCATTTTCACGGGATAAAAAGTAGCCTATGTCCTTCCTAGTAACACAGGTTAACTGCATGCCAAATTTCATCAAGATTGGTCAAGGTGTTGAAGCGTGAAAAGGTAACAAACAAACAAATAAACAAACACATTTTCACATTTATAATATTAAGTATGGATTCACAAAATAATTCATTTGTAAAACTTCTTCTCTTGTCTCAGGAAGACTCATAGAACTGCGTAATAATTAATATTTTAAACTTGTGTTACTATTTTAGGAAAGCAGTGGCATGTATGCTTGTCTATCCTAAGAGTACACATGTCCTAAGAATTTTTTATAGCTTTCCAAAAAAAGGTCAAGTGCGAGTCGGACTCGCGCTTCGAGGGTTTCGTACTACTATAATTCTCCACACGACTATGACATTTTTTTTTATTTTTCCTCCTTTTTACTAATAACATCCCTAATCTAGTATACGATGTATTCCAATGTCCTTTTGGGGTTTCCGCGAACTGAGGTGCTATATTAATATTTGTGATAATAGATAAAACGTTTGAGGAAATACCCGCATGGGATATTCCCTGTTGCCGGTTTCCAGGAGGTCCTTCGCTGAAATTGGGGTTTGAGCATCCTTATCCTTACTACATATATTTTATGAATGTGAAAATGTGTTTGTTTGTTACCTTTTCACGCTTCAACACCATGACCAAGTGACATTTGCTACTTTTTATCCCATGAAAATAGCATAGTCCGATGCAGTTCCTGAGGGAACTGAAATATAACTTTGTTTGGTTAATTTCTTTAACCTCGTAACGGAACGATGGATTTTTTGCTCAGAGATGGTTGAGGAGGTGGGAAATGACATAATTTACTAATTAGCATATCCTGACATAGTTCCTGAGGGATCTGAGGAAAACTCATTTCCACGCTCGCGCACGTCGGCGTCGCAATAAAGCAACGGATTGAAGTATTTTTTTGTATAGAATTGGTTGAGGGGGTGAGAAGTGACATAGACTACTCATCGGAATAGCCCGACATAGTTTCTGAGGGATTTGGAGAAAACTTACGTCCACACTGTCGAGCCGCTTGCGTCTCGCTCACCACTCAAAGACAATCATAAAAACGATGTCCACGCGGGACAGCCCTATGTAGTTCCTGAGGAATCTTTAAAAAACATATGTCTACGTTCGCGCACCATGCGCACTCAAAGACAGACATAAAAAAATTGGTTGTCTGTAAAATCGGTTTACGGACGATAGTTTAACGTAAAAACGGCATAACGTAACGGGACAATGAGCGTAACGGGACAATGAGTCATCCTTTTTCGTGCGTGCAGGCGGCGTCCATCGATTTATTAGACGTTGGCACGTCAAAAGGATGTCCACGCGGGCGAAGCCGCGGGCAGAAGCTAGTAATAATATATGTAAAAGGAAATATCAGCAGACGAAAACATTTTACATTCGAATTCCCCTTAAGTATTTTTATCGAGCAGTTACGATATTAACAAGTTTATGTTTCGCAATTTACAACCCTTATAACCCCTTGAGTAGATAACGTTACACTTTGCACATATTGTAACAAGACGCAATAACCTTTGAGAGTCGTACATACATTGTTGGGGCACATTTATCCAGAGTTGTTTTGTCTTATGGTTGGTTTTTTTCTTGTTATGGGAGTGTTACATCAGTGGTTTCCTTTGGTCGTGGGTACAACCGTGACCGGTGCGGATTATTACTAGCTTCTGCCCGCGGCTTCGCCCGCGTGGACATCCTTTTTATGACTGTTTTAAGTTTTCGTCTGCTGATGTTTCCTTTTACATATTATGTAAAAGGAAACATCAGCAGACGAAAACTTCTTAAAACATTTTACTTTCGAATTCCCCTTATGTATTTTTATCGAACAGTTACGATATTAACAAGTTTATGTTGCGTAATTTACAACCCTTACAACTCCTTGTGTAGATAACGATACACTTTGTACATATTGTAACAAGACGCAATAACCTTTGAGAGTCGTACATACACTGTTGGGGCACATTTCTCGAAAGTTATTTTTAGTATTTTTTTATTCACAATTGGTAAGCCCTTGGCATCATCTCACCTGATGGTAAGTGATGATGATGCCGAGGATGGAAGCGGGCTTACCAAGATTCCCCAACGCAATAGAGAACTAGCTATCTTATCTTCAAGCCGGAACACATCAATGATGTTAACACTGATGTTTGACGGCAAGACTTAGATAAGATGGTGGTAGCTAGCCAGGCGGGCTTAGAAAACGCCCTACCACCTACCAAACCGAGTCTTACTAGATAACCCCACCGGGAATCGAACTCGCGACCTCCTGGTGTGAAGCGAACGGACTAACCATTACGCCACGGAGGCGGTTATGTTTTGTCTTATGGTTGGTTTTTTCTTGTTAAGGGAGTGTTACATCAGTGGCTTCCGTTGGTCGTGGGTACAACCGTGACCGGTGCGTCACACTGCTGGTGGTGGACGATCAGAACACCGACTGGTCCAAGTACTTCAGAGGGCGTAGGCTTCCCGGAGAATGGGATATAAGGGTCGAACAGGCCGAATTTCGGGTGAGTACACTTCAGTAATCTTGAGACATCCCAGATACCCTGTTGACTTAAGAGGTTTTAGAGTCAGCTTTCTTAAAAAGAAATAAGACAGGCTTCTTTAGTTTTTTTTTGACGAGTTGAACTTAACCTTGCATTTAACATATTGTTTGAAAAAACACGCCTTGAAGTGTTGAAATCGTGTTGCTTTACCTACAGTTACACAGGTACAAGTAACAAAGTTGGCGTGCTAATTAGAATTTTATTTCCGTGCCACTGATTAAACGTAAAAACCATTAGTATTAGCATTAACACATGGACTACAAACAGGTGCGCGCGCGTGCAAATAGGTAATCAGATCAATTCGCACCTCCAGTACGAAAACGACTCAATTCAAAAAAATTGATAAATGAGTTATGATCGTGAAAAGACCTAAAACAATCACGTCAAACTATCTGTAATTAATAAAAAGCCACATTCGAGCGGGAACAGGACAAAACCGCTGAGTTGCTCTCTTTCCCACTCGGAGAATTTCGGGGCGCGGCCATTTCTAAAACGACGTTTTCAGTGTTGAGTTGACATTAGTGTGGAGAGGACTTCACGCACACGGAAAGATAGTGACCTAACGCAGATTAAGTCGTTTTTATACCGATACCATCAGTAAGTTCACCTTAGTTTATTTAGTATTAAAACGACCGATTTAGATATGTGATTGTTTTCTTCCGACATTACCAAAAAATCCAATGACTTATTTAAGTTTACACCATTTTAGTTTTGAAGTTACTGTTCATTTTAGTGACCGATTTATTTTAAAGTCATTTCCATAACGAATAATAACTTAGGTATGGTTGTCTGATTGGACCTATTCAAAATTTTGACATTATCGTATTTAACACAGTATTATTGTGTATGTCTCATTGATTATTGGCTCTGTTTTTTAGTAAACTCAAATAAGAAGTCGGAGGTTCATTAGTAAATGTGTCGTTTTAACAACAAAATAATATACGAAATTTAAAAAAAGTTCACTGACAATGTCGAAAGGAAGAAGAGAGAACATAATGAAAACAACCTGAGAATGTAATAAAATATTGTTATTATTGTTTATTTATTTTATTAGATTTTTTTGGACAGATGGATGAATTTTATAAATAAAAAAATACTTACCCTTTAAAATCAAATTAAAAATTATTTAGATAATAACCCATAACTTTTGGGGTACCTCCCGAGAAGGTTAACCCTTGATTCGAAAACGAATTAATATCTACCTTATCTGCCCAGAACTATTTTTGATTTTTGATTCTTGTAAATTTTGAGTATGTTTGTGCTACATGTCTTTATTAACGTTTTAACTAGTTTCAAGACCGTAGGTATTGGATAAGTATGTTTTTTTAAGTGTTCGAAAATGAAACATGGGGCAGATATCATACTAACTGTTAGTAAATAAATAACACTAGATGATTCTACTTATGGTGCTCCGCAACATCAGGTTGCGGACATGCGTATCCAGACCTGTGATCAGCTCTCGCACAACTGACGGCAACCGAAACTGAGGAAGAACCCCGACCACATTGTCCGACACTGCTAATGTCGTATGACAACGCTTGCCTGGAACAGCCGTCCAGCGCCGTCCAGCTCAAAGATTATGTCAACCTGACCACTTAGAGGGACAACCTGTCCTCCAATGCCTATGGCATTTTGCCTCTTAACGTAAGCCTAGCCTGCTCACCAGTTCATTTAAGACGATACACCCTTGAGCTTCTGTATCTGGCAGAGCTCGTACCGACATTCTCTTGCCATTTGATCCCCTAGCGCAATTCCTACTAGTGGGCAAGTGCATTGTAACTAGCTGGGCGGCAAGGACGGTAAGTCCGGCAGACTTGGAACGATGATAGGGGTTCCAGGCCGGGTTGCATGCTGAATAGAAGAGCCCCGTACTTACCTGAGCCACCTCGGGGGTCTGTAATATGCCATCGGAATACGGCGAAATGGTGGGGGAGCGTAGACAGACGAGAGGATGCTCCACTAGTTGTGAAAAGATGCACAGGTTCAAATGAGGCGGCATGGCGCTGACTGACTCCGAATACTGTGAGTAAGGCCCCTAGTCTTGCATATATGGCCCCTGGCCCTGTGTGTGTTGCCCCAGACCCTGTGTACAAACGTGGCATCCGCCAGTAGGGTCCCGTGCTTCAGCTTCACGAAGTTCCGATGGGGGGGATCTGTGATAACATACGTACCTACGCTCATCCTGCGCGTGCGGGAGGAACGTACGGCGGCGAGGGTATGTTCCTCCCCTATCCAGAAACTTATCGTCTTGGTGGAGGTGGTGAATGCTGTCCCTTGCTTTCGCGTTCCGATACGAGAGACTGTTTCCGCTCCTGAGTGGCCACTTTACACCGGTTCATGCCCAGGAGCTGGTGGTAAAGCCATTGGCAGAACCGGAAGTTCCCAGACGTAGAGCAGTCTCGCACCATATGCGACCCTAGGCAGCTGAAGCACCACCTGCATGACTCCGCGGCGCTTCTGAATCCCCCTGCCTGGAAATCAGCACACGCCGTCACGTCACGTCATGACCTGTGGACTTACAGTAGGCACATGCTGGATCCTTAGCGGCGGCGGTGTAACGCCTGTCCAACCGACGCACCTCGACTGACCTCTTACCGTTCGAGTGTTCCGGGTGGCCAAATGGCATGAGCAAACTTGGCAGACCCGCAAGGCTGTCCATCTGTCCGCTGACACACGGCCACCTAGAAGCGCTGTTTCTCGTACGAGGGCAGATGTCAGTTAAAAAACGAAAGTTGTTAGAATCTTTACTCTAGGCGTCTGATACTCTGTCTATCCCATAAGAGAAAAAGTAAAGTACTAGATTAGAATAGTATTATACTGTATAATGAATGCCACATATTTTCTCTATGTATATGTTATTTTATTTTTGAGATTTAATTTCGTGTTGCTTATTCTAATAAACCGTAAAAAAATCTATTACTATAATTATAATATAAAAAAAACCTTACTTATGTTCAACGACCTCGTTTAAGGTTTTATTTCTTGTGGTTAATGCCAATTAAACATCAGAATATTGTTACATACGGAAATGTGACATGGTCGCTTACTATGGGCCTCTTATGAAGGCTCAAGGTCACCCAAATGGCAACGGAGCGTGCTGTGATCGGAGTTTCTCTGTGTGATCGAATCAGAAACGAGGAGATCCGTAGGAGAACCAAAGTAACCGACATAGCGGGGCACATAACTCGTAGAACAGATGGCCGTTGGGGCAGTAAAGTTCTCGAGTGATGGTCACCGGAAACCTTGAAGTAGGAAGGCCCCCCACTCGGTGGACTGATGACCTGGTGAAGGTCGCGGGAAGCCGGTGGATGCTTTGTGGAGACCTATGTCCAGCAGTGGACGTCCTTCGGCTGATATGATATGATAACTTAAAATTCCTAAGATTTTATCTAGCAGTAAGGAAAACAATGCTCCAAAAGTGTTTGTTATAAATATTATTGATTGAAAGCTTTAACAGTAATTAGGTACTTACATTATTTTTCTAATGACTCTTTTGTTTGACATTTACTGTACAATACTGTACATTTAACATTTTTCATGACCCAATTTTCACAAAGGTAATAGAAATCTATGAATTTTTTAGATTAATAGAGACTACATCATGAAAATGTCAAAAACTTACTACAACGTCTGTCGTCTCATAAATATTAAAAAGACATAACTCGTAAACAGTCTAAGCATTAGTCATTGTTTTAAATCAAAAAAGGACATAAGTTCTAATCAGTCAAAATTTTTGTTGTATTTTTCGGTTTAATAATGACTCAATAACCAAAAAACTTTTTTTTCCTATCATACTCGTTTTTAATAACTTTTTTTTTCAACAGATTCATAGCTAAATCTTTTCTTTAAAATTTTCAGTTTAAGCTTATATGCTAGCTTAAATAGTTATAAAATAATCGACGAAAGAATATAAAGGTGCATAAATTTACAATCTTTTTTAGCGATTTCCCGAAAAGTTGCTTTTTTGAATTGAGTCGTTTTCATACTGGAGGTGCGAATTATGCAGATTGGACACTGAGCGACCCATATGCCGATCGAGGGTTAACTGTTATGTAATATTCACACCTGTTCGATATTTTCTATATTAACTTTCATACAAAAATCTTGGTTCGACATTCCAATGTATTTATGTAAATTGTGTTCCATATGTAAAACTGTGACGTAGGGGGGGGGGGGGAAAGAATGAGAGTCGTTTGTGAGCCGAATTTTATTGTGGGTGGCGTCGCGTCGAGGTGACTCCACGAAATACGGAGTAACTACTTGTACATAGTAGAAAAGTCGACAACCGTTGTCGGGCGTGCCATCCATCTTCAACGAACACGACAAAAACACGTTCATTTTCCGAGGGTTGACTCAAACTAGCCAAATTGAGTGTGGCGTAAATTGTGGCTATTCTATTTGTGTAACAAACTCAGAAAACCTCTATTACTTCTCTTTTTAGAGACGTGATTCTCGTTCATTCCTTTGTGACGATTCGAGAACTTTTTATGTGATCCTCGCGTTAGGACTTAGGGTGTATTTATGGGCCCTAAAGAAGTCGTCGTCACCCGGACTGTATTCTCCTAAGAGCATGTTACACCTAAGTAAAACAGAATTTGTAGAAATAATGAAGGACTTCTCTGGAAGGTCTACTCTTAAATAACAGTTAAACAGGTATTAGCGTGTTAAGTACACTAAAATTCTATAAAAAATATTTAAGTTGGAATCAATTTTCTCGTAAGCTAAAAATATACGAGAAAATTGATTCCAACTTAAATATTTTTAGTATAGACCATGTCTGATGTTTTGGTTATTTTAAAAATGTTATTTATTTTAAATATTAAAGTGAAAAAAAAAATACCTCACTTCACCTCTAATCACACACTTCTTAATGACGATGTACGGCTGTTGGGGTTTGAAGGGACTTAAATGAATCCTCTTCATGATATCCACGTCGAGTAAAAATTAAATTTGTAGGTACTACAGATACTTCTAAGGATACGTTAGTAAGCGAGATCAGATACACAGGTAACAGGTACAATTTCCCACAGGAATTGTCAGTGACAGCGAACTCGGATGGCGCGAATGTTTCCATGGCCGTATATCGCAGCGGAACAAAAGTTACGCGTTGTTTCAAGTAAGTTTCCTGCTGTTTATTGTTTGTTGTTTGTTGTTGTATGTGTGAGCTTTTAAACTTCTTAAACTTTTGAAAATTTAAGTGTGTTAGCTAATACATAATATACATTAGCCAGGGATCACTTTGTGTAATTCTTTCCATGAAAAGAAAATGTCTTTTTTTATTACGGATACAAATTAGTTTTTTAAATTTATTTTGACATTAAAATACAGTTAAAGTTTACGGGTAAATTTTGAAGTTGAATATCTATTCTAATCTTCTACTCATGGAACTAAACAAGAGACCTAGTATAGAAGTGTGGTAGACTGCTTCTTTCCCCGACTTTGCCCTAGCGTCGTAAAATATAAATTTCCCAGATCCTTCGGGAACTAAAGATTTTTTGGGAGTTATAGTTTATGATGTTGACGAATGGTTGATGATGCACGGTGTGGCAGGCCGGACTTCGTGATGGTGCGACAGAACGTGCGTGACGCCGGCGCAGACCACCGCTCTCTGCTGCTAGGCCTCAAGTTCGGCGGGGTGCCCTCCATCAATAGCCTCAACTCCGTCTATCATTTTCAGGTAAGACGGCACAAAAATGAGAATCAATGCAGTGTTGAATAGTAATTTTGTTTCACAATTGGTAAGCCCTTGGAATCAGCTCACCTGATGGTAAGTGACGATGATGTCTAAGATGGAAGCAGGCTTACCAAGATCCCCCAACGCAATGGGGATCTGGCTTTCATTATCTTTAAGCTGGAACACATCAATGCTGTTAACACTGATGTTTGGCGGCAAGGCTTAGATAAGATGGTGGTAGCTATTCAAATTCAAAAAAAACAATCAAAATCTTTATTCGTGGTAAACATGGTGATTTTAGATGTTAATAACATAGGAGCTCTCATGTCTAGCTGAGTACAGCATACAAATTAAAATAATAAAAATATAAAAAATAAAAATTAAGACAATATTGGCACAATTTTATCTAAGGATGTCATTAAATAATGACTAAATAAACAGTAAAAAAAATATTGATTAATAAGCTGAAAATTGATTAAAGTTTAAATTGATTGTACACAAAAAATTCATTAATACTATAAAAATTCATATCTAGAAGCCACTTAAATAATTTATTACACATTAATTGATTAAGATTCATTGTTTTGAATTGGTCTGGTACCTTGTTATATATTTTAACACACATACTATAACTGTTCTTTAGATAAAGTGATGTCCTTGGATAATGGCCTAGAGCTAATTTTAATGGGTAATTTTAATTAGCCAGGCTGACTGTGAAATTATCCTACCACCAACCAAACCGAGTCTTACAAAGTTGGCCCCGCAGCCTCCTGGTGTGAAGCGAATGGACTAATCCCTAAATATGATTGGAATTAAAGGTGAATGGAATAATCCCTAAATATGATTGAAATTAAAGGTGGATGGAATAATCCCTAAATATTATGATTGGAATTAAAGATGAATGGACTAATCCCTAAATATGATTGGAATTAAAGTTAAATGAAATAATCCCTAAATATGATTGGAATTAAAGGTGAATGGACTAATCCTTAAATATGATTGGAATTACAGGTGAATGGAATAAATAATTCCTAAACATGATTGGAATTAAAGGTGAATGGAATAATCCCTAAATGTGATTGGAACTAAAGTTCAATTATTTTGGCTCTCTGTAAAACAAGCAAAAAACTAAAACCAAAGTTTTCCCAACAATCTTTGAAAATTCCCCCCACCCCCATGATTTTGGTGCTGATTCCTATCGTTGCGAAAAAAAAAACAAGTGTTTGCGAATAAGTAAGTACGAATATTAACCTACGATTAGTGAAGATAAGATAAATATCCTTTATTAACACGAAATATACAAAAATGAAACAACAAGTACAATGATATGCAAAGGCGGTGAACTAATAATTTATATTGGGAAAGCAAAACCGCCGCAAACATTTGTTACTTTCTATTCGTTGATTAAAGCCCTTCATTTTTTTTCTTCTAAAACATCAATTTAAATATAGGTTTAAATTCAACTAAATCTCGCACTTTTATTAAATTCCCCTCTTGCCGTTTAACTTGCGAAAATTTAATCCGAAGCTTTGACATTTTGCACTTTGTACACTCTCCTGTTTTTCTCACCTCCGTCCCTTTAAGATAACTTTGTAAGACGACCTGCGGAAGACTGTTTTTACGAGCCATATTGTTTCTACAGCCTGAAGTTGCATGACAGAAACGATTATGTAGGGTTGCATTTTACACAAAAATTTTACGTGATTTTTCACTGTAATGAATGTTACAAATAAAGGCGGGACGGACACACGCGATCCTATTTTTGAATGGGAGTTAACGTATAGTAAATTAATTATTATGCTGACTTACTTACGTAACTCACAGATAATCCGGTATTTGACTACAAGTCATTTTAGTAACTTTATTAAAGTGTCAAAAAAACAACATTTGGTTCTGAAATTGATCGTGTTACTAGCTTGTGACATCATTGTCTTTGATGAACTAATTTAGTGACTTAAAAGTACATAAAACTTGCGGATTCACTTTCGTGGACATCGTTTTTATGACTGTCATTGAGGGTGAGTGGTGCGCGAGTGCAAGTAAATAGGAACTGTGTGTTCCATCCTTGTCTCCATCGTCACCACATGACGCTCCGACATGACTATAAGACGTTGTCATGATCCACAGGACCGGCCGTGGGTGTTCGGGCACTTGCTTCAGCTGCAGCGGCGCCTGGGCCGCGAGAACTTCCCTCTCATCGAGCAGACCTACTACCACAACCACACCGACATGGTGAGTGAATAGATCTAGTACACAGGCCAGCACATCAAGCTACACACTTTGGACTTTGTACCGTTCTTAGGCCCAATGCGTATGGATCACAATCGCACTACGAGTGTATAGCTTGATGTGCTGGCCTCTGTACATATTATATTATATTATAATATTCTTTAATACATAAGTATCAGCCGTGATACTGACTTATTCAACTCAAAGAAGAATATGGCGGCTGCCTATACACATTTTATTCTAGATCATCGTAGTTATCTATGTTAATACTAATTATACTGTCTTATGTATAAATGTATCAGCGATAAGTTAAACCACACCAGTAAACAATATACATATAAAGTATAATAGTGCTGATATATTAAGTCTATGACTGAGTTGCTGGAAGAAGTTGAGAAGTTCTACGGACAATTGTACAAGACCACACGTCTGCCTGTCAGCGATCTGGCTGAAGACCCAAGAGCCAGACTAACTTGGGTTACATCAGCCTGTACGAGATTAGAGTGTCTCAAACAGCTCAAGAACAACAAGGCACCAGGTGATGATGGAATTACGGCTGAACTTCTGAAAGCAGATAGATCAACAACCCAAATATCTTAGATTCGTAGCACACTTTGAATACCTACTTATTATACCTACTATTAATATCTTAATACTTTATCGTTTGTTCTTTGTATCAATTCAATAATGATTTTTTTAAAATTTTCTGTGTTACAATGAAATTAATTTCTAGTACTTATTCGGTGGTTATCCCTTTTGTAAGTGTATAGGTACCTACTTACTTCTTCTTCTTCTTTTCGAGTCGACGGCAAACTCAGATAGTCTCAACCAAGTAAGATGGCAAACCTACTTACTTATGCTGTGTTCGTGTAGTGCTCTTGTAGGAGAGGCGCGCGCGTCACTCATGGTTTGGGCAGAATCATCAGCGTTGTGAATACTGTACTCACAGCACAAGCTGAGTCCTCACCGATTTCTCAAGCCTGTGTTTTGAACAATTTTGCTATTAATTTTAATTTTGTTTTTGTCATTCTTTGCATTGTTTTTTTATTATTATTTAAATTACTTACCTTCTTTTGTTTACCGTATACGTATTATGTATCTACTATAAGGCAATGAGAAATAAACGATCTAGGTATCTATCTATATAACACCCGTTCTAAAAGCTTTTCAGAAGTTATTTAATTTCTTTATATTCGAGGGACAAACGCCTAAGTCATGGCACAGAAGTGTGGTCGTGATTTTTTTCAAAAAGGGAGACAACACCCTGCTGAAGAACTACAGACCCATCTCACTTGTGAGCCGTGTCTACAAGCTGTTTTCGAGAGTCATTACAAATCGTCTCGCACGCAGGATTGACGACTTCTAGTCTCCCGACCAAGCCGGTTTCCGAAAAGGCTTTAGTACCATAGACCACATACCTACATACACTGCGGCAGATTGTACAGAAGACTGAAGAGTACAATCAGCCACTATGCATGGCTTTTGTGGACAATGAGGAATCTTTTGATTCAGTTGAAACCTGGGCTGTGCTACAGACCGCGCACCGGAAACGTAGCCCTCCCTCGCTGTGGACTGAAGACCTGGTAAAGATCGCGGGAAGCCGCTGAATGCGGGCAGCGCAGGACCGGTCGTCGTGGAAATTCTTGGGGGGAGGCCTTTGTCCAGCTCATCATTATCATCATCATATCAGCTGAAGGACGCCCACTGCTATATACAGGGTGTCCCAAGAAGTACAGTCAAGCAGAATTCCAGAGATTCCAGGGATATCCGAATCACCTGCAAGTATGTTCCGCGAAAGTTTACGGTTTTCGAGATATTCGCAATACATAAGGGTGATTCGAATACCCCTAGAGGTATTCTATCTCAGGACTTCCGGTTGACTATACTTCTTGGGACATCCTGTATAACTGAAAGAATAGTAGAATATAAATTACAAATTCACGATCGACAATGTTACGACTAAAGACAATCCATCCTGTTCGTGGAATTGCTATTTTATTGCAACAGGCGTCAATAAAAATATCAGTTTAAATGTTTGAAAATTTTCCTTTTATTGGCCTAACGTAAAAGTCACTATGATTAGTTAATTTACAAGAATTAACTTAGAAATAAATAATATAAAAATAACGTTAAAATTACCTTCTTAATACGAAGACAAAACAACAATTTTGGGATACTGAGTCCAAATGAAACATACAATCAACAAACAATCAAAGCCTTAAATATTTAAATGCCTAACTAAATTCGACGAAATCTATGGCGAAGAATACAGTGGTACATTGACTTGTGAAATAGTAATGAAATGACTGTTAGACTTTCTGTAAATAAGATAGAAATTATTCATGGTCGCTGTGCGGTACATGTTATTGTACTTTGTATTAGTAATTTACATTTTCCTGGACACATAAGGTACAATTAGTATTTAGGTGGGCTGGTCGATGAATCAGGTCATAGACATGGTGCTGTTGAAGTGTTTCGCCTGGACACACCTCGTGAGAGCCGGTGCCCTGAAAGAAAGTTGTAAACATATTTATTAATAACAACCCAACTTGATGGCGGAATATCAAACGGTTTAATGGGTATGTTTACGGTTTTGGCTTCGGCTTTGGCAATTCGAGCCCAATAAATAGATGTTATTGGCTGGGTCTGCGAAGTATTTACTGTTATATGTGTACTTAAATTAAGTAGACACGTTCTTTTCACAGAAATTGAAACAGATGTTTATGCAAAAGTAGTAAATGGATATCTGAATGCACAGGTAACATAATACAGTGAACACTCTTCTATACTCTAAGGTCTATACTATTATCAGTCACGATCTACCCAAATATGGGCAATTCAAAAAAAATGACTTTTTACACAAATCGAGTTGACAAGCTGACAGGTCAGTTTTGTAGGATAAGTCTGCAATTTTATACAAGCTTTTATTTAACTTGCAATGTCCGTAAGATGCCCACTTCAAAATTCGAAAGTTATATTGGACCCATTTCCCGGTGTTTGATTGAGCTGAAATTTGGCATGAAGCCCTATTTCCGGTAAAAATAAATCCTTTTGATATTTTGGAATTGATCTGATGATGAACTATGGAGGTGGAATTAAGGTCCCAGGTTCGTCTATTGTTTGAATAGATTCCTAAGCTTTATATAGATTTACTACGCTTTATGGCTATACCATACCTGGTTCAATTAAACCTCTAAGCGCGTTTGCGCAGGCAGATGCCGTGTCGCTCGTAGCACTCGTCGAATTTGGTATCTATAGCTATCTATACCATACCTGGTCCACCGACACCTCTTGGCGCGGTCGTGCAGGCAGATGCCTTGTCGCTCCTAGCACTCGTCGTATTTGGTATCTATAGCTATGTATACCATACCTGGTCCAACGACACCTCTTGGCGCATTCCTGCAGGCAGATGCCTTGTCGCTCCTAGCACTCGTCGTATTTGGTATCTATAGCTTTGTATACCATACCAGGTCCAACGACACCTCTTAGCGCGGTTGTGCAGGCAGATGCCGTGTCGCTCGTAGCACTCGTCGTATTTGGTATCTATAGCTATGTATACCATACCTGGTCCAACGACACCTCTTGGCGCGGTCGTGCAGGCAGATGCCGTGTCGCTCGTAGCACTTGTCGTATTTGGTATCTATAGCTATGTATACCATACCTGGTCCAACGACACCTCTTGGCGTGGTCGTGCAGGCAGATACCGTGTCGCCCGAAGCATTCGTCGTGTTTAGTATCTATAGATATGTATACCATACCTGGTCCAACGACACCTCTTGGCGTGTTCGTGCAGGCAGATGCCGTGTCGCCCGTAGCACTCGTCGTATTTGGTATCTATAGCTATGTGTACCATACCTGGTCCAACGACACCTCTTAGCGCGGTCGTGCAGGCAGATGCCGTGTCGCCCGTAGCACTCGTCGTGTTTGGTATCTATAGCTATGTATACCATACCTGGTCCAACGACACCTCTTGGCGCGGTCGTGCAGGCAGATGCCATGTCGCCCGTAGCACTCGTCGTATTTGGTATCTATAGCTATGTATACCATACCTGGTCCAACGACACCTCTTGGCGCGGTCGTGCAGGCAGATGCCGTGTCGCTCGTAGCACTCGTCGTATTTGGTCACGCACGTGTTGGGGGACTTCGATTGTCGCCGGTAGTGCACCTGAAACGTCCACATTTTTTAAATTTTAGTAAAGTATATTAAGACTGCTGGTAATATTCCTAAGTTATTTAATGTTCATGAATGCAGAGTTTTGGTCGTTTGCTTAATAAATCATGCCGAAACGCCTGAATGTTTCAAATATTTGTGGTTTCCAAACTCTACACATTCAAACTTTAGTTTACTGAGTCGCAGTTGGCCATTTAGTAGGTAAGAAAATGAAGCTTCATAATTTTAAACCCGTACAATAAAATTGTATTATTCATATTCGATAACGTATTTTAGTATTTATTTGGTAACACAAAGAAGTCTATTTTCAATTTAGATAATGCCTTTCCTTTTGTAACTTCGCATAAAAGATGGATCGATTAACGTTTATTCAAATAATGAATAAGCTCAATCAAGTAACCGATGCTTAAATGTTTTGAAGCTATTAGATCAATAAATCATACACGACTGACAAAAAGTTAATCAATGTGAACGAGTTTTCTTGTTGGTCGTAAGAGTTTTGTGGTTGCGTGACCGTTTTTCGTATAGTAATAAAATGTAAGTAATAACAGATCCGTTTTGCCTTATTTTATCAATAGTTTATCGAATCGGCCAAAGTATTTTTTAAACTATGGCTGATGAGTTAGTTTTAGACTAAAAAGCAATTGAATTTGTGCAAATACGAGACCTAAACGAACCTGCCCGTCCACTGCTGGACAAAGGCCTCCCCCAAGGATTTCCACGACTGCCCGCATCCATCGGCTTCCCGCGATCTTCACCAGGTCGTCGTAACCAAAGTAAATATATTAGTACTAACATACGAGTGCAGTATGGACACTCCCTGCCGCTCTCTAGATTACGACCTCACCCAGATTGATACAGATTGGTTATAGTTTGGTTCTCGAATGTATGGGATTTCGTCGTGTTTTTTTTTGCTCCGTCTTTTGTTTTTAGAAATGTCATTTCACGAAAGTTTGTATGGGGGTGTGCCGTAACTACAATGGGTGACTTTTGAGTCAATGGAAAGCGGGAAATAGTAGTTATCGATTCGTTGTAACACGATTTAACTTATTTTTTATCGAAAAGACAAGGACCGAATGCTTGCTTTTTTAAAATTTCTTTTAATCGTATTACACTGTATAGATGCCATTGAACAGGTTTTCGCAAAGAAGCTAGACAACACAAGCACAAATAAAATTTTACTTCCCCTAATCACTGTCATATCTATTTAGTTGATTTGCAAACTATTTAGTTATGTAAGGTCTGTTGTTGTTTCTACAAATGAGCCTCTGCTTGAGGTAAGTTGTTGAGTTTCATAAGTAGAATCTAGGTATTATATTAAAAGAAAATTGGTTACTATAGGATGTAAAAAAATATAGATTTGCAATCTATTTCTGTTACGATGCATTTGTTAATCGTCGCTACTTATAACTAGCCTATAGATTTTATCTACTTCAAAAATTGTCATAATTCCTTAATGAATGACGAATGATAGATTTTTTATCCACAATTGATAAGCCCTTGATGGTAAGTGACGATGATGCCGAAGATGAAAGCAGGCTTACCAAGATTCCCCAACGCAATGGGGATCTGGCTATCTTATTCTCAAGCCGGAACACATCAATGCTGTTAACACTGATGTTTGGTAGCAAGGCTTAGATAAGATGGTGGTAGCTAGCCAGGCGGGCTAAGAAAATGCCCTACCACCAACCAAATCGAGTCTTACAAAGTTGACCCCGCCGGGAATCGAACCCGCGATCTCCTGGTATTGAACAAATGGACTAGGACTTGCAGACTAAGACTATATCTATAATTAATAATTAGATACCTGCCAAGGTACGGTTTTTCAATCATACATTATTCATATCTACATATAATATTAGCATCTTTATAGGCGTACTTAAGTAGTTAAGGGTACAAAATGTGCTTGTAAAATACTACCTATTAACTACATATTTAAACCCTATCTCTATAAAATTTGTCACAGACAATGACTTCTATATTACTGGTCTGTGGTCACAGATCTATTTGTGAGGAAAGATAACATACTTACATAGAATATAATAGAATTCTGTGCGATAGTAGGGAATATACATATACATCTCATTTTATTATTTCTTGAATCGTTACATATACCTATATATCTTTTCCCTAACTATCCTAAGAATATTGTGTTCAAAGTGATGATTTATCTAAAATCGCATTTTTGTCTCTACAAATTGCTGTTGGTAAATGCAAAGTTATCTTCTGTTTTAGAATTTAAAGAAAAGAAGCATTACAAATGAGCATGAACCAGTTTTTTTCATTAGAGCTATTCGAAAAACGACTATTGATATTTTCAAATCAAATACAAAAATTCTTTATTTGCCATCAAATTCTACTTTGTTCCCTAGGGAGTTTTAGTTTCTCTCTTGTGATTGGTCCGCGTTCGAGCTGGAGTTTGAGCTATCTCTCTTCTGATTGGTTCGCGTTCGCATTCCTTTTTTGTCATGGGTCGTGAAGAAAAATTGTGTGTGTGTGTCATTCGAGGCCAACATATTTTATTCTCGGGCGACGTATATTAGATTTCTCGCTAACCTCAGGATTCTACTTTAAAATCCTTCGCTTACCTCAGGATTCCCTCTTACGTCCTCGGAACAAAGTATTACTTTGTCCCCTTTTTACACAAATAACTGTTGTTCACAAAATTGCCTTTCAACCGAAATTTTAAAAACCTTACTCGCATTGTTTTCGATTCCGTATTCAAAGACTACGTCTTACTTTGATGCTGAAAAATTATAATGTTATCCACGCTTTGCTATTTACATATACATAAGTTACGTGAATTTTTTTTTATTCACAATTGGTAAGCCCTTGGCATCATCTCACCTGATGGTAAGTGACGATAATGCATGTTACCAATATGTATTTTTTTCTTCAAAATGTTCGTTCTTTTCCCCTAATAGAAAATAAATAAATAGAAAAATTTCAACCACCTCCGTAGCTCAGAGGCAAAGTTCACTGGCTTTACACAGGAGGTCGCGGGTTCGATTCCCGGCGGGGTCAATTGTAAGACTCGGTTTGGTTGGTGGTAGGGCATTTTCTAAGCCCGCCTGGCTAGCTACCACCATCTTATCTAAGTCTTGCCGCCAAATATCAATGTTGATATCATTGGTGTGTTCCGGCAGGAAGATAAGATAGCCAGTTCTCCATTGCGTTGGGGAATCTTGGTAAGCCCGCTTCCATCTTCGGCAACATCGTTACTTACCACCAGGTGAGATGTTGTCAAGGGTTTACCAATTGTGAATAAAAAAAAAAAAGTAGCCAAGTGTGAGTTGGGCCACGCGCAAAGTTCGTTAGTCTTTTATTTAGAAAAATAAATGGTTATTTAAGAACACAAAGTTATTTTTTCAGTTGGTATAGAACATTTTGTATGGAGAAACTATGAAGGTTTTACAAATTCGACGGCAAATCTTAAGTTGGTCGACTACTACTCCTAAACTAAGAAAGCCTACTTGAACGTGATATTTTTTCTAGTGAATTGATTATATGCCTTACTATTCTCAGTAATTTTTAAGATTTTATGAAATAACGGTTTAGCTGATAGGGGGTGGGCATATTTTAACTCTCACAAAAATTTACACTTAAAAACTTAATATTTAATAAATGAATAATTTATTGGAAAAATGATCTAAGTACCCTTAGTAATTTAAGATAAGGTACATAAACAAAAAAATCAACTCCACTTGTCATGTACGGGAGGTACCCATTTTTCAAAGTTTTTTTTTCAATTATGATATTGATATGATAGGGGTCACAGTTTTTGAGCGAAACGGCTATGAGATACAGACAGACAGACGGATTAAGTGAAGCTACGAGGGTTTCTTCATTCATGTAGGTTTGTTCATTCATTCTAAAAAAAGATATCATATATCAGCCGAAGGACGTCCTCTGCTGCACATAGGCCTCCCCAAAGGATTTCCACGACGACCGGTTCTGCGCTGCCCGGATCCAGCAACACCGCGCCAAAAAAGATATAGAAGATACTAAAAGAGGATCTAGGAAGAAAGAAATTGATTTCCCATTTCAAAATACATATTCCGTTAAAATTAAAAATTGAAAAAAAAAACTTCATTTGCCTGTTACTAAACTGTAGCTTACATCATAGTTATAGTTAAACATAACAAAGGCATAGTTTTTGGTTCAAATATGGCCCTTCATAAATTGACTACGATAATAAGCTACCTACGAGTTTCTTGGGACAAGCGGGTCAGTTTGATAAGGCGAAACTGGTACAAATAAACTCTCACCTTGCACTGGCAACCCTGTTTGTACAGTAGCCGGAACCCCTTCCGCTGTCGGGGTGTCACCTCCCGCCATTTGTTCACGTACCCGCAGATATTCATGTGCGCCTGGAGGTGGATCACGCTCCCTGCAACACAACGCTGCTGTTACCCTAACACAGTCATAAAATTTTAATAAAGTAAGCAGAATGAGTAAAAGTCTAATTAGTTACAAAAGTACTCATTATAACCTAAAAGTAGCCAGTCAACAATAAACTTAAATACCTTTAGGAATTAATTACAAATTAAAAACCCAACTGCATAAAAACTTAACCCCTCTTTTTGTACAGTCGTGTAGAAAAATATTCAATGTCAGTCACGGGATTAAGACGAATCTAATGACACCTCGCACTCCAAAATCCATCAAGCCGTTTAGGCTACAGAGCGTGCCAAATAAATAAATAAACATACATACAAACATACATCCGAAAAACATAACCCCCCCCCGCTTCTGGCGCAGTTAGGTAAAAAAAAACAATCATTGAAATATTCCTCAGATAGAATAGGTACGTATCTTACTATGAATCGATATGTGATTTCGCATTAAGGCCTAATACGTATCTTTAGTAAAATTAATTACAAGCTTTCGGTCTAATTGAACTAAGAAAAAACTGGAAGAAGAGCTTGTAATAAAGATTATTATAAAAACCTTTTAAAGCTTTCAAAGATTAGATACAAAGTGTAGTGATTTTTTTCTTTTTATAATCTTCAATATGGTTGCTTTGTTCTAAGGAATTTCGCCATTGCAAAACATTCTGGAATATAGGGATACTAATAATTATAGAGCAGTATTTAAACGTTCATCTAAAAAAAAACTACTTTTTGTATAATAAAAGAATCCCAATTCCCATCAAAGTTACTGATTACACAACAGAATACATAAAAACACAAATTATAATTAATTAAGCAACAATTTAGGTTCGTGGCGCACCACTATAGAAACACTAATACACTATACACTATACTTCCTTAATCATTGTATCTTTTTTTTTCTCTTATGTTGTGCAATAAAGTGTTTTCAATCAATCAATCAATCAATCACTATTTATTTACCTACAAGTTTAGCGTTTATATGGTTTAAGCAAAACTGTTTTATAATTTCGTAAGTCAGATCTGCCACCCAGGAGGTATTCGACGGTATAATCAATTAAACATAATCGAACCTATTATCGCTCGCTTCGCACGCTCAACTCTAGTCAAGTTAAGAAGGACACATAATTTGATGTGCAATCAGTTTTTTTTAAATGTTTTTCATAAATAAATGATGAAAATAAATTGATAGATGATTAGTTGTCTGATGAGCTGATGAGCAACTAAAAATATTCCACGATTATACATCACCCTTTTGTTATTTTTTTTTTATTTTTTTTATTCACAATTGGTAAGCCCTTGGCATCATCTCACCTGATGGTAAGTGACGATGATGCCGAAGATGGAAGCGGGCTTACCAAGATTCCCCAACGCAATGGAGAACTGGCTATCTTATCTTCAAGCCGGAACACATCAATGTTGTTAACACTGATGTTTGGCGGCAAGACTTAGATAAGATGGTGGTAGCTAGCCAGGCGGGCTTAGAAAACGCCCTACCACCAACCAAACCGAGTCTTACAAGTTGACCCACCGGGAATCGAACCCGCGACCTCCTGGTGTAAAGCGAATGGACTATCCATTACGCCACGGAGGCGGTTAAAATTTATCATTACCCGGGTGGGTAATGACTACAAGTAATTGCATTTACTTGTAGTCATTACCCACCCGGGCGGCTCATTACAGAGTAACAGTTGGCACAGGCACGCTACTGTTCACTTTCAAGCCTTATCCTATGTAATTAAGGCTTTAATGCTTCTCGTTTCGATTTATGAGGAAGGTAACTCCTTGGATTTTAGGAAAATTGTTCTACTTATTTTTTGGATAAATCTATTATTGTGTGTTTCCATTTAAAATATAATTCTAAAAAGGTTTTACTTGTTTCTTTCCATAGTTTTTACTGTTATGTTATGTATGATAATTGATATTATTGGCACTAATTTGACCCGCCGTAATTTTTACGGCTTCCGGTAGGTCGACAGATAGGGAATTAGTTTTTTTTCCGTGTCGCGGAAATCGACAGACAAGTGGATAAAAGCAAAAAAAAGGCACTTTAGTGAGTGAAATTCAGGAAATCCTATAAGCTGCGAGGCTTTTATTATACTTTTAGTAGTCTTTGAAGTATTATGAAAGTCGAAATGCTTTTAGTTGCTAAGCCTAATATCTGCCGAATTCGAGAGCTCTTCAAGTGGTTAATATGTAGCACAAAACCCGAAAAAGGGCGCTCGTACCTTCAGAACTTACCTGTAATGACGTAGGTCTCTCTCGGCTGGAGATTAACCCCGCACATTGAATCATAGGAGGCCGTTAATATTCGCCCAGATTTTAGCGCCAACGCCGCTTTTTGGGTAGCCTGTAAAAATTATAATAAAAACTGTAATTGAAGGTTAAACGGAGCTGAAACTTGACTCGAGGAACAGCTAGATAAACTTACTTTAAAAACGTTTCGAATCTTCACTTTGTACGCGTCGTAGAAGTCGTCCTTGCCCCTAAACATTTTTTGTACTCTTCCAACAATAACTGAAAAAAAAAAACAATTTGATCAAAGTCAATTCAGTCTACAATTTACTTTACAAGAAAATTAAAAGTGAAATTTTAAATCATTACAGATTTCAAGATTTCAAAATGTTTATTCAAAATAGGTGCATGTTACACTCTTTCTGATAGTCATAAGACAGCGATTACATTACTTAATATCAGATTGTGTAAAATTATAAACAAACAATCATCAGTGAATAATGTCAATAAAATCATTGATAAAAAACAAATAATGTCATTTGGAGATGAAAACAATATGACACGAGAAGTAATACATGATAATTATTGAATTTGTCGTTAATGCCATTGACAAGAGTAGGCCAGTTCACATGGACAGCACCCGTTCACGAGTATAACGCGAGAGTCAGCCATCGCTCCCCTCGACCATACTAGAGGGAAAGGAAGGACCCCGTAAAAGGTATCATCATAATCATATCAGCCCAAGGACGTCCACTGCTGGACCTATATACCTACCCCAAGGATTTCCACGACGACCGGTTCTGCGCTGCCCGCATCCAGCGGCTTCCCGCGACCTTCACCAAGTCATCGGTCCACCGAGTGGGAGGCCTGGTATACTTCTAACAAAATTTTTATTATGTAGGAAAACTATGCCCTAGCAAAGATGTTTATTCTCATTTTGCTTGCACATTTCCGAATTTAACTTGCATTGTTTGTGTGTATGTACTTGTATGTATGTTTGTTTAGTTCAAATGTTGCGATCGATTTTACAGCGTCTTCCAGGGGTCCGGTTGAGCTAAAATTTAGAATGAAGCTGTATTCCTGGTGACAATAGATCCTTTTGGTATTTTGAAGTTGATCTCATGATGACATTTGAACGTGGAATCAAGGTCCCAGAATCGTAGAAAATACAATGTGCTCGCCTTATTTTAATTTAAAACCATGTAATTAAATTCATTTGGGAATTTGACTTTTTAAGCAAATAAAAGCTTGTATCTAAAAGCTTTTAGGTTGCCCTTAGCTTCGTTAAGTTTATTATGACCTTCCATTATATCTATTTATTTTATGACATTATCTTACTGACTTCAAAAAATAGGATTATCAATTTGAAACGTAACTATGTAATATTGTTAGAATTGAACAGCGGAGTCTTAGTAATAGCAAGTACTTATATATCTACTGCGGTAATAGGGTCCCGTCCCGTTTAACCCTTTAGGTTCGGAACCCTAAAAATTGATTTCGACATAAACACACATGATAAGCTTACTTACAAAAATGTAACTAAAGTAAAAAAATCAATTCAATTATGTTAACAAAAATAAGTTATTAAAACAACATTAAATTAACTCTAAGCTTTCTTATCAACGCTTTCGGTGCTGTTGGAAAACTCCAAAGCTTAAACGTTTTAAACATGAATAACCCTGAAATAAAACAACTATTTAATAATAATAAATCTTGGCAAGCCCGCTTCCATCTTCGGCATCATCGTCACTTACCATCTGGTGAGATGATGCCAAGGGCTTACCAATATAGAATAAAAAAAAAGGTATCGATGTTAGGTAATTAACTGTTTCACCAAATAATATAAAAAGTTTCATATAAAAAAGCTTACCAAAATCACTGTTACAAAAGTGTGTCTGTGGGTGCTGCATTTGGCACGAGCAGGCTACGCTAGCGCGCCAGCTCGCGGCCACCAGGGCCAGCATGAGCCACCTGCTCACCATGTTGTCCGATTGTAGGTCTGCAACAAGGAGAACGCAGTTTTAGTTAACCTGATATATTTTAGGTCTGCAACAAGCAGAACGCAGTTTTAGTTAAAATGATATATTTTAGGTCTGCAACAAGCAGAACGCAGTTTTAGTTAACTTGATATATTCTGCAACAATCAGAACGCAGATTTAGTTAAAATCATATATTTTAGGTTTGTAACAAGCAGAACGCAGTTTTAGTTAACTTGATATATTTTAAGTCTGCAACAATCAGAACGCAGTTTTAGTTAACTTGAGATATTTTAAGTCTGCAACAATCAGAACGCAGTTTTAGTTAACTCGATATATATTCTTTCTAGTGAGAAATAATTTGTGAAGGTCATGGGAAGCCGCTAGATGCGGTCAGCGCAGGATCGCTTGTCGTGGAAATCTTTGTGGCTTTGCCCAGCAGTGGACGTCTCTCGGCTGATATGATGATGATAATGAAGAATAGATCAAGCCGCCGCAGTAAAGCGATTTCGTTGGCGCTGTAAGAATGTCCCTGTATTTTTAACTTAAAAATACATGTAATACTTGTGTACGTGTGTATATGTCAATGAACTCATCCTTCACGACTTAACTGATTTTGATGAAGCTTTTCGTGTGTCCCTGGGGTCCCTGGATGATTTAGATTCATAATTGGATCCGGTAGGTGGCGCTGCGATTAGGTTGTAGGTAAAGTAGCGCAAGCCTACGTTCAAGCAGGACAACTTGTGTCCGCTCTGCTAGTGTAATATTAAAAAAAATATAAACAAGGACCCTGAAGAACTTTCCTCAGGAGACCCATTGCAATTCGTATAAAAATTGTTGGTCTCTTCATAAAAATCGATCAGTTGATATGAAGAGGCAAACATTTTTTGGAGGAATTAACTATGGGTACGTTGGGAAAAAATATTCAGGTATGATGAATACAATCCCTTATTAACGGGTCCTACTTAATTTTGTTACACCTGTATATTGGAGAGTGTAAAACAATTGGTGTAGAATCCGTCAACTGTGGATTCTACACGTCATACTGAACAACTTTCCCCAAGAAACCAAGAAGCAATTCTCAAAAAAAAAAGGAAAAAAGTCGATCGGTATGTATGAAGAGTTTTTTTTTGCGACTTCAGCAAAGCCGTAGAATAAAAGTTGTTCAGTATGATTAGTAAAGCCTCTGTTAACGGGACCTACACAAATTTTGTAACACCTATATATTCCCTTGGACATGAATTTTACTTTTTTTTTTATCGGAGTCATGCATTTTTCGTCCGACATCACAAGATATGTCTTCCTGACCTTGTCTAAGCTTTCTGAGGACAAGATATGTGATATCTCTAATGGAATGCAAGCCACAGACGAAAACCGAGCTCTCTTGGCTAAAGCTGACTCTTCACAAGACCAGTGCACCTTTTAATAAACATGTTCCCACAACGTGATCTCGATAATTTTGTAATCAAGTAAATTGGGTCAACTGGACTACTAATCGCAAGCCACAGAGTTAAAAAAACTTCCTTTGATTTATTCCCTTTGAAAATACCTCTCGATCACTTTAACGATTAATCACTCAACTACCACGTGTCAACTTTTAACGACACTCGCTTTGAAATAAAAAGTTTTGTATTATTTCTTAAAAAGGACATTTTGTTCTAAAAATGTTTAAAATGGCGAGGTATGACGTCATAGTTCTCATCGTCATTGATCTAATAAATTTGTCATTTGGTTAGTTAAAAATGTAAGACAAAACAAGTAAGGTGTTTTTAAAATTACAGTAAAAATAGTTCATTAATTTTTTAAAATTTTATATTTGGTAAGCCCTTGGCATCATTTCACCTTATTGTATTATCTATCTATCTATCTCATTGTAAGTGATGGATGATGATGCCGAAGGTGGGAGCGGGCGTGCCAAGATTCCCCAACGCAATGGGGATCTGGCTATCGTATCAACAAGCCTGAACACATAAGCCTTACCTATGATATGGTGGTAGCTAGCCAGGCGGGCTTAGAAAATGCCCTACCACCAACCAAACCGAGTCTTACAAATGACCCCGCCGGGAATCGAATCCCTTGAGTATAAGCTATGTTTATAAGTAAATGCCCTCCCGTCAACAAAACCGAGTCTTGTAAACTCCACTCCACCGGTAATCGAACTAGCGACCTCCTGATGTGATGCTAATGGACTAACCATTACGCCTAAAATTGCACTCTATATACCCGATTGCGCCAGAAGGAGGGTTATGTTTTTCAATGTTATGTATGTATGTATATTTCTGTAGCACGCTCTGTAGCCTAAACGGCTTGCGAATGCGAGGTGTCGTTAGATTCGTCTTGATCCCGTGAGGGACATAGAATATTTTTTTACCCGACTGGTCAAAAAAAGAGGAGGTTAAGTTTGTATGCAGTCGGATTTTTAATTAATTCGTTTATTTGATGAAGTCAACTAACCATATCTATAATTGCAAAACATGTTACCGAACGATATACGAACGAACATACTATTCCAAAAATAGTTAGTTAAATGAAAAATAGTTAGAATATGAAAAATGTTTATTTAAAGCTTTTCAAAATCAATCAATCAATCAATATAGTTTATTTTCTCACCACAAACTTGTCTCTAATTTATACATTTATCGTTCATAATATTATAACGTAGTTTGTGGGAGACTGGAGCCTAAACTAGGAAAATAAATTTCCTGTATTTTAGGTCTCCAGGCCCCCTCATCGGCTTATAGGTAAATATATTAGTGCTTCGATGTAGCAGACGTTGAGACATTAAAACACATATTAGTAAAAATAAAACCGGTGAGGTAAAAAATATACATATATACATATGTGTGTGTATGTGTATGTGTATGTGAGTGTGTGTGTGTCGTACATTTTGATTATGATACTGCTTGTAATAGTTTTTCGGTTTGATCATAGTCTCGAGTCATTAACCATTCAAATACAGCTTTTTTTATTTTCCCCTAACCCCTATGCACTTATGCATTCTAGTAAACCAGCTTTCAAAACATTTAAAAAACGTATCTTGCGGCAGGTCGAAAAATAAATGTCGAAATTCTTCGACGGCCTCGTCTGCTGTGTTGAATTTTTGACCACGAAGCATTTTTTTACCGTGAAAAATTAAAAAAAATAGCATGGAGCTAAATCTGGTCTGTACGGAGGATGGGGTAAAATTTGTACCCCCGAAGTTGTCAAATAGTCCATGGTTCTAACAGCTGTGTGAGCGGCCGCGTTATCATGGTGAATGCCACGGACGCCGCTCCTTGGGCGCTCGCTATTCATCTACCCGAAAGCTTGAAGTATGCTTTCTAACTTTAAGGTGTTCATGCAGAATGGCGGAAACTGACTGTGATCCAATCTTCAGTTCAGCCTCAATCTACCGATGAGTTATGTATATATTGTCCCAAAATAGCCACTCTAACCTAATGACATTTTCATGAGTTACTGCAGTTGGTGGTAGGCCGGGTCTGGGGTCATCGCTTAGGTTCCCTCGACCACCTTTAAGTTCACGAAACCAATAAATTACTGCTGCTAACGCAAAAACACACTCCCCAAAAGCACCTTGTTAATTTTCGTGAGATTCTTTGAAGGTTAACACTCGTTTATAATCATAGAAAATCATAGCACAAAAAGGTTTCCGCGAGACGTCCATTGTTGCAAACCAAAAGAGGAGTGACAGATAATATTTAAAAATATATTTTTTAAAACTACACATAGGTGGCCAATGATTTTCACCAAGGAGATTTGTATTTAAATTAGCCGTCAATTCAAAATAGTTTTAGGAAAAAAGAGATTGTATTTATTCTGTGTGGCTAACAATTTTCGGAACAGCCTCGGAAGTAATAGTGCATGCTACTAAAGATGAGACTTGACACACCAGGTAAAACATTAAAAAGACAAAGAAGAACATGGTTTACGACTTGTACGTCAATGTGTATGTCAAAAGAAGCAAAGTGTTATGGATAAATATTTCTTACACTTCCTACCCTGGCTTTTTAATGTTTCACGTGGTGTTTCAAGGCGAATCTTTAGTGGCACGCATTATAGCATACAGCTACCTATATTTTCATCACCGAACGAATGACCCAAATGGTTGTACAAGCGTAAAGCTATTAGTAGTCCTGTAGTAAGTGACAAACTAAACTAAAGTTGCCCGTTTGGGAGAGAAACGACTTTCAAGGATGCCTCTATCGTGACATCGATTTATTTGATCAACTCTATTTTGCTCCGTATAAGCTGAAATACATAAATGGATATCTACTTTTTAATACCATCGGATTTTTCTTACCTTATCTGTAGATATAGTTATATCGCGAAGCGCGAGCACAGCGTCTTCGTTTCAGCTTGGTCAAAAATGCTTTCGTATGTCTGTTCTGCGGATGTCCGGCTGTTCTCCTCTACAGGTCGCATTTCTCAACCGATTCGCGTGAAATTTTGTGAGCAGGTTTGATAATTATATTGTTTTTTTTGTCGATTTAGTTTTTGGAAAAAATCAAAATGGCGGAGCCATGGGGGTTGAAAGCGTAAAAATATTATACTTCAGCTATTTTGAAAAACTCGCGATGTCTACAGCTCATAGAGCCACTAGCAGTATTTGTAAGCAGTATAATATATGCAAAATCCTTATCCTTACCATAACTAGTATCTCATCTGTGTCCTTCCTTACTGATATTATAAACGCGAAAGTTTGTATGTATGGATGCTGGATGTTTGTTACCCTTCACGCAAAAAATACAAACTTATCTGGATGAAATTTGGTAGGTAGACAGATTAGGACCTGATTAATATATAGGCTACATTTCTCCACGCTGGCGAGCCGCTTGGGGCTCGCGCACTGCTCACCCTCAGAGACAGACATAGAAACTATGCTCACGCGAGCGAAGCTAGTTCGTTTCATAAATAAAAAATTCCTGCGGTACGTTACGTAGGCAGAGTTAATTGAAGCGGTACTAAACATTTTTGTTCAAATTAAAATGCAAGGAGAGTGCCTACCTTTAATCATCGGTTACCGAAAACAATAAAACATTTAAAACGAACCGTCAGTAGCACTAATGAGGGCAATTTAAGGCTGCAGCTCGATAATTACCTCTAATTGTGTTACAAAACGTTCGAGTTCTCTCATTTCGCGTACCTACATCAATAATCCACAACATTTGTCCGACACGTCTCTCGCCAAGACCAGACGGACGCTTTAAATAATTTGCCCTTGTTGTGTGTCTTTAAGTTTCTTAAAGCTTTTAATATTACCTTTACGTTTGACGTGCGTAGCATTAAACATATTGTTAAGGAAATTGTTGAGTATACTAAATGCAAAACATAGCTTATATGAATAAACGTGTTATCTATCTATCTATCTATCTATCTTATACTCAAGGGATTCGATTCCCGGCGGGGTCATTTGTAAGACTCGGTTTGGTTGGTGGTAGGGCATTTTCTAAACCCGCCTGGCTAGCTACCACCATCTTATCTAAGTCTTGCCGCCAAATATCAATGTTGATATCATTGGTGTGTTCCGGCATGAAGATAAGATAGCCAGTTCCCCATTGCATTGGGGAATCTTGGTAAGCCCGCTTCCATCTTCGGCAACATCGTCACATACCATCAAGTAAGATGTTGTCAAGGGTTTACCAATTGTAAAAAAAAAAAGAAAAAAAGGGAAACCGTTCATATCACATTTCATACTAAATGGCGTCGAAGATAAGTTATTTGATGTTTACTACGCTATCTTAAACTTGTAAGTAAAGTTTCTTTGAAATTAAATAATTTTATCAAATTAAGGGGTCATTAAATTAATTATGTTTGCTAGTTTTACAGCCATAAATTCTCATCTGAGACACGCCTCAAATAACGAGCTACCTATAATTATTTAGAAGCAATCTCCTATGTCTATTCAATATCCAGTAGATTAAAGTGACCCACTTAAAGTAACCTTGTTATTTTTCTTTGTGATGAGACGCGGGCCTGGTTTCTTTTTTTTTTGAAGTAAAACTTCTTTACGCACACGCTTGACTTGGGGAGTAAGCTGGCGGATGCGTGACAAGAGCGTTACGGAAGTGTGTTGGGCGAGGCGAACGGAAGTTGAGAAGGATTAATAAATTAGAGAAGATAGAAAGAGAGATACTATATATTTTTGTTTACCAACAAAATCGGTTGCCAAGGCAACAATATTGGTTGTCAAAACAATCAAAACCAACAAAAAATAAAAAAGATTTGATCATTTTCTGAGGATAATAAAACTCTTTATATAAACTGTCTATACCTCCATATGACAAAAAATATTTGATTATTTTCTGAAGACTAAGTATTTACATACATAAAGATGGAGCTAAAGAAATTTAACTTCAGTCGTGTGGTCTAAAGCACACTCGTATTTTTTTTATGTAACTCCATTGTGGCTGTGCAGTAAAGCTTACTGCACACAGAGAGAAAATGCGTTATAGATCCAAACGGAACTATTTTCTTGGTAATTCTTTGGTTACATTCTACAAAAAAAATAATACCTAAACACAGTTCGTAATATACATTGATAACTTTCGAAAAACCTTAAAGCTTGTAGGTACAAGCATTCATTTGAAAAGAGTTTTTATTCTCGAAAAGTCAAAAGCTCAAATAGACATGAATGCATGGTTCCAAATTCAAAAAAGGCAAGCACAGTATAATATTTCTTAGGATCCCATTGAAAATAAAAGACGACTATGGGACCCTGATTCCACCTCCAGATTTCATCATTAGAACTTCAAAATAACGAAAGGATCTATTGTCACCGGGAATACGGCTTTATTCCAAATTTACTGGAAAGAATCGTACAAAATTTAAGCTCTGTATACCTAAAAATTTTAAAGTCCCCTAACATAGGTATATATTTATACAAATATTTTCTACATATGATTCTTCTGTACGTACTGAACTCCTCCTAAACGGCTGGACCGACTTTTCAGGATTTTCTTTGTGTATGTTTGATTGGGGTCTTTGATGTTTTAGATTCACAATTGGATAAAATGAGGAAGTGTTTCTTGTATCTGGCTGACTTAATTGTAATATTTTTTTTTCACAAACTGACGTCAAAGTCCCTCAAAGATCATTTTCATACAAAACCTAAAGTAAAAATTAGAATATCTCGAAAACCGTAGACTTTCGCGGAACATACATGGGGATGATTTGGATACCCCTGGAGGTGTTCTATCTCTGGACTTCCGCTTGACTGCACTTCTTGGAACACGTTTCTTGGAAACGATATAACTATATGGGGGTTCTTGGAGGCGAAAAATCTATTAAGATAGGTTCCATCTGTGGGGAAACCCGTTATTCCGAGTTTTCACGCATTGCGTCTTTCCCGCGCAATAGGTATCATGTTTGTTTATGATCATTTCAGAAGCGAGCCTGGCTGAGGCTACAATCCAATTAGATCTCGGTTCAAACCTCGGAGGGGTGAACTTTTTTAGGTTTATTTTCGTCTTAGGAATTTATTTCAATTTATATTTATCCTGAAAATCCGTTTTCATACTAAAATATTTGTAGTTACCATGCGTAGGAGACTCCGAGCATCGCTTGGTGGCCCAGGTTTGATATATTGAAAGGTAGATTTGATATATTGATCGAGTATGGATTTATGAAAATAATATATTGATGCAAATGAATATCGTTAATTTATATAATTGGTAGTTTAATTACTCTGTTGCAAGTTACGCTCAATAGTTCATCATCATCATCATCATCATATTAGCCGAAAGATGTCCACTGCTGGAAAAAGGCCTCCCCTAAGGGTTTCCACATCGACCTTCCCGAAGGCGGCTTCCCACGGCCTTCACCAGGTCGTCGGTCCACCGAGTGGGAGGCCTACCTACGCTACATCTCTCGGTGCGCGGTCGCGACTCGAGAACTTTACTACCCCAACGGCGATCTGTTCTAGCTATGTGCCCTGCCTTTTGCCACTTAAGTTTGGCAATTCTGAGAGCTATTTGAGGGGAGCGATGGCTGACTCTCGCGTTATTCTCGTGACCGGTGCTGTCCGTGTGAACTGGCCTGCTCTTGCCAAAGAAATTAATGATTTTAATGTATTATTTCTCGTGTCATATTGTTTTCATATTCTAATGACTTAATTTGTTTTATATCAAAAACTGTATTTTGACGTTATTAAATAATGATTGTTAATATATTTTTTTTACATAAATGACATGTAAATTTATGTAATTACTATTTTATGACTATCAGAAAGAGTGTGATTTGCACCTATTTTGAATAAACATCTTGAAATCAACTTTCAATAATTTAAAATATAGTTAAGATAGCAAGGACAGATGACCCAGGACAGCCGTGCCTGGCGAAAGAATACTAGGAGAGCCGACCCCAAATGAAATGGGATAAGGCTAGGCAAGGATAGAGAGTGTTAAGATAGCAAGGAATTGAAAGTTCATGCTCCCATAAAGTCTTTATTGACAACAGCTAACTTTTATAACTACTACAGCTTTTGTAACTACACCTTGAGCCAATAAAGATCTTATTTATTATTATTATTATTTATATCCTCATTGCTATTTCGCGAAAGGTCCGTTACTATTATTTATTACCTAAGAAAGACTGATCTCTAGTACATATTTGAAACAAAAGTTCGGACACACACACTCGCACGAATCGTAAAAAGATGACACAACTTCACACTCAACATTAACACTGCACTATACCGCAGCGTAGGTACGTTTGCATCGAGCTCGCCTCCTTTGTCAACTCTCGCTCACTAACGTTTGTTCTCTTCCTAATAAGGGGTTCACAAAAATCACAATAAGAATTTTATGAGTCCATTCCCATGATCGTGGCAGTTCCGTCCGACCGCTGCGCCCTGCTGCACAATGCGTCGTTTGTCAGGGTTCGTCGAGGGGCCTCGAATGGCAGCCACATTATGTTCCTTGTTTGTAGCCCATACGCCGCAATCTAGATGCACTGACACCGACCATATGATATTGATCGTTCAAGGACATTGCGCACAAAAACATGACACTGACCATATGATATTGATCGTTCAAGGACATTGCGCACAAAAACATGACACTGACTATATGATATTGATCGTTCAAGGACATTGCGCACAAAAACATGACACTGACTATATGATATTGATCGTTCAAGGACATTGCTCACAAAAACATGACACTGACCATATGATATTGATCGTTCAAGGACATTGGGCACAAAAACACCGGCTGGTCAAACGCTACAAATCTGTTGATGTCATAATCGCTTTGCTATAACTTTAATGATGTCACCCGTGTATTTAGTGTGAAGTAGACAACTGTTTGTGTAGTGTCATATTTCGCTTGTTTTTCACTGACCGGCTGACAAAAAGTTAATTAATATTCGACTCTATTCACAGGTCACGTTGGCTGTTTTTAGTTGACTAAACCTACCTTCTTTGTCAAACTTAATTGGAACACGTCCTTAGACGTGAACAGATCTGACAGTACCTTAAATTCTTTTATTGAATATTGTGTTTCTCATTATTTCGGTTTTTCGCCTATTTTTCTGAAGTCACGAAGTCACGTAACCTTGCGTAAGACGTAAGTTTTTGCATCATTGTCTTTTTATGAAGTTTCCTTGGTGAGCTTTCCATTAATTGTTTAACATATTTTAAACCTATTACAGAATAACAACTACGTAGAAAAAAACATCCTTAAAGTATTTTATGGTTACCTCTTCCGGTGCGCGGTCGCCAGTCGAGAACTTTTCTACCCTAACGGCCATCTGTTTTACGAGCTGTGCGCCCTGACTTCCCACTTAGTGGACCGACGACCTGGTGAAGGTCGTGGGAAGTCGCTATATACAAACAGCGCAGAACCGGTCGTTGTCAAAATCCTTGGGGATGCCTTTGTCCAGCAGTAGACGTCTTTCGTCATTATGTAGATGATGATTTAATGGATTAAGAAATTACTGTAAATGTTTTTTTAAAACCATAAACGCGAACGAAATCAATTGGCATTGTTTCTAAAAAGTTCATTTCAACAGAATCGTCTCGTTAGTTAGTTAAAGTAGGAAACATTAGTGCTGTATACTCAAAGGTTATAAATCTTAAGTACAATAGTGGTCCTTAATACATTCTGACGTGTTCGTTCTAAAATGACCCAACCTGCGGTTAACCAACCTTAAACACAGCATTAATAAGATCCTTACCTAAGGTGTGGGTTTGTTCAGGAACTGCTCAATTTATTTGTTTAGGTCGAAATATTGCTTACTAATGTACATAATATATCCCCACTCCCCACGTAAGACAGCTAAAATATCAGAAGTGAAGTGAAGGCACACCCTGGGACACTTCATACAACGGGTCAGAAATTACATTTCAAAAAAGGAATGACGGAACAAACAAAATGGCGGTGAAATTCTAAACGTTCGACAACCAAATTGTAACCAATCTGCATCAATCTGGGTAATGAGTGGGTGAGGTCGCAATCTAGGGAGCGGCAGGGAGGGTCCCTACTGTATGTTAGAACCAATATGTATACTTTGGTGACGGAGTTATCCCCGTACCATTTGTTTCTAAAAAGGTTTTTGGAAATGTTTGGTTATTTTGTGTTAAATCATATTAATTGTTACGTGTAGAAATCTAGGCAATAAGTTAAGTATGCAAATTGTTTGGCTTCGACACACAATCTAAAAGATTAGCTCCAATCAATCATTGCTTCAATCTCTGACATTAATTGCATTTAGATGTTGGTGCATCATTGGTAATTGCTAGTGAGGGCAAAACTAATCAGTATCTAGTACTATGACGTCGTACTGTTGTGTCGCTTCACCTTAAGACCAAGCCAACTAGTACTCATCTTCATCAATGTCCCATTTTATTGATTGTCTTTTATCTACTTCTATGAATGACACGTATCTTTTACTAACAAACAGTATGGACACTCCCTGCCGCTCTCTAGATTGCGACCTCACCCCCTCGTCACCCAGATTGATGCAGATTGGTCACCGTTTGGTTGTCGAACGTATAGGATTTCGCCGCCATTTTGTTTGTTCCGTCATTCGTTTTTTAAAATGTCATTTGTGGCCCGTTGTATGAAGTATCCAGGCTGTGCCTTAAGATTATTTGTGAATTCTGATCCACTGATGACGTTATATACGAGTAGCGTAGGTACAGTGGACCTCAAAAAGATAGTACAATTAAGGAGGATCTCATGCACAGTTTTAATGATATAACCTTCTATAGTCTCTAGCGCAAAGGTGTAACTAACAAAACACAAGCAAACGATAATGGATTCAATCCATCCTTCAATCCTTTACCTAGTTCGTGACACTTCAATTACCTATCCTATTGAATGTATCAATCAATCTTCCAGTTTCATACATTAATCAATGTTTTATGAATAGGGTGCAGTGTTTACGTAACATTTTATAGTGTATGTTACGTTGTTGTTACGTTACGTTAAGTTATTGTATTTCATGTAAAAGTTAAAAAAATGAAAAATGGCTTTTTATTAATGTAGGTACTTTTCTATCACATTTTTTGTATATATTTGTATATTATACAGGAATTAAATCCAGGGCTTGAAACCGGTTAATTTTTATTTTTCAAAATACAAGTTAGCTTGAGCCAATTTGGTGTCGGTTCTAAAAAATGGCGCGTATTAAATTTACCACATTAATTATTTCAGTAAAAATGACAAAATACGAAAAAAATTTAACAAAAACCTTTATTAAACCGGTTTAGCTTCCATAGTAAATTTACCGGTTTCCAAGCCCTGATTAAATCAGTGAAGTCTAGATTATAAATGTTGAAAAACAGAGCTTTGTAAAAAATAACAAATGACATAAGCCGAGGAACAAAACTTTATGAATAAATTACCCTAATAAATTTAGCCCAAGCGCGGAGCGAAAATGTTTTTATAGGGCTGACCTAAATAGAGGGTGCGGGATCATACATAATAGTAGGTCTTTACCTATGAAATTGCCGATTGTGTAAAAAAGTTTAAAGATGAAAATTAATACTAAGAACAATAGTTATTAAAACAAAATTTATTCTCAAAATAGCAATAAACTATTAAAAATTAAATGGTGGTAAACATATGCCTATTGTTTAGATATTTTGACAGCACGGTGGCTTTAACCCCATGAAGTCGGGTGTTTTCATCTGAAAAAAATCGCCTTTATTTAGGCAAAAAAAACACATTTTTAATTTTAAATCTCTAGATTTATCGCAGCAGTTTCTTCGTTACTAATTTGAGGCATATAAGGGAATAACTCGCATAAGATTTCGTCACTTTCAGGAAAATTCAAGAAAATTAACTAATCTAAAAAATTGCCCATCTAACCACTAAGAAAACGCCTTTGTTCCATTCAATGGTACATAGCTCAGGGGATTGGCACATGAAAGACATGCCACTAGTTACTAATAAAAGATTAGGTATAAGCAGTGCCACAAAAAGTTTTTATTTTCAATAAAAATTGGCATTGAACTTCAAAAAAAAAACGTATTAAATGTATGTAACATAGGCACATTTTTCTACTAATTTTCTGTAATGTTCAATAAGATTGCGTGATATTTCATCCGTAGCTTGCTGCATTATTCTCATTAAAACTCACTATAAAAACTACAAAACTGCGAACAGCAAATATTTATCTTCCTAGTCATGCTTGCTTTGGTACAAGACTTTGTATCTACTCTCTAACGTAGTAATGTAAATAAAAGTCTAAAATACGTAAAAAGTTGTGGCTTCTCCGTTTGTCGACAAGAAGATACTTCCTGAGTCCATTCGTTACTTTCAAACGTGTAGGAATGTTGGCTGGCTTCTTTCCCTCGTTAATCGAATGTTGTATTGAAAGTCTAAAATATTACAGAATCATTGGACTTTTAACTGTCATTCTTTATTTTTACAATGTCTCTTACAATATTTTATTTACTTATTGATTGACAATTGCTGGACCCACCCAAAGGAATTTCATTCATGGAGCTGCTTAAGTCGTACTTAACTCGTAACATCAACGAGATTAAAATTAAATTAAAATGGAATTGATATAAATAAGATTCGATGATTATCAGTTTTCCACGTGGTGATTTAACGTCCATGGGTGTGTGTAGCTTGATAGTAAAATTTATGTCTCCCAATCTTCTTCACTCTCGACGCAATAACTTCAAATTAGTGGATTGAACACTCTTTATATTTACAGTAGGTTAGTTGGTAATAAAGGTAGAAAAACTAGAAACACAAGTACATAAAGAAATTTTTAATGTTCAGCTTGCTATTTACAAGGCTAGCGCATGAAAAAAAAAACTGCGGCACTGAATTTTCTTTTGCTTTATGGACATGCGTCTTTCGATCTCTGTTGCTACCAAAAGTATTAAGTAAAGAAGTTTTGTTGATTGTCTACAGCAGCGACTACACAGACAAGCGATAGAAATTTAATTATCGCTTTGATAATATGAATGTCGTAAATCAACGTTAAATAAAATCAACGCCAGAATTGAAAAGTTAGGTATCAAGATATATTTTATAGCTATGATACGAGTATGTTGAATCACTGCAGGTATTAGATCATTTTAATGTGAGTAATGGAAGCACCTAGAGCCTACATTATACAAATACAGGATAATTAGAATCGTCATTGTAATGCGCCTCCATCAATCGTCAACATAAACTAAGGAAGCGTATACCTGCTTCTTTTCATCTTGGCTTTTACCCAGACAAATAAACTGCTAGACATAGGCCTCCTCCAAGGATTTCCACGACGACCGGTTCTGCGCTACCCACATCCAGTGGCTTCCCGCAACCTTTACCAGGTCTTCGGTACGCCAATACGGGTACGCTTTCCGGTGCGCGGTCACCTCTCGAGAACTTTTCTGCCCCAAAGACTACTGCCACGTAAGTTTAGCAGTTCTAAGAGCTATGTCGGTTACTTTGGTTTCTCCTACGGATCTCGTCGTTTCTGATTCGATCACACAGAGAAAGTCCGAGCATAGCACGCTCCATTGCCCTTTGGGTGACCTTAAGCCTTCTTATGAGGCCAGTAGTAAGCAATCATGTTTCAGTTCCGTATGCCATCACTGGCAACACACACTGGTCGAGGATCTTGGTCTTAATATACAAATAAACGTGTTCGAGAAAAAACGTTTCTTTAACAGTCTTATTTTCACTGCAGCAACAATTCGAGTCTTTGCGAGAGACAAGCATGATGACAGGAGGTGTAGTAGTGGCGCCACATCCATCTTAAACCCTTAACTTTATATAGAAATCCATATTTATTTTCCCAAAATGATGGATGTTGAAATGCAAAAATGCATCCCGATGAGATGTTAACGACGACGAAATGAAGCGTTAAATCTGTCCGTACCAAGTATTTGTGGAGGATGTGCCGAATAAATTTTGTTCCGTTGACGTTGAAAGTGAGTTTATTGATGATTTCAAGGTGATTGGAATACTTATCGAATTTATTTTAAACTTGATACTTCATAATTTACGAAAAACGTAAAAGCTTTTAGGTACAAGCTTTTTTTTGAAAAGAGTTGCTCAAAAAGCTGAATGCTGAAATGAATTCAAATACACGGTTACAAAAAACAGTGAGAACAGTAAATTCTAGTTTTTTTTTTGGAAACATACGAGTCTTTTGAAAATAAAAGACGATTCTGGGACCTTAATTTCACCTCCAAATTTCGTCATCAGATCAACTTCAAAACAACAAAAGGATATATTGTTATCGGGAATACGACTTCATTTAAAATTTCAGCTCAGTCGGACCCCTGGAAGTCGCTCTAAAATCGATCGCAAAATTTGATCTAAACAAACATACATACATACACACATAAGAACATTGCAAGTTAAAGAAAAAGTTCGAAGGTAAACAAAAATGTTTACATACTTTAAAATTATTTTGCGCCTTTTGCTGCTGCAACTTGTAAGTCATCCGCTTACAAAAAATTACCTTCGTGGTTTATATTTCCTTGTTTAATTTTCTCTTGAAAATTTACCAAAAAGGGCCCAATCATTGCCTTTTATTTAAATTTGGAACAGACAAGTATCGAGAGTTGAAATAATAAGCAGTGAACTTAGCCCACACAAATGCGTGAGCGCAAGGAATTACTGTTGGTGTACGAGACACAAGTATTACCTGACAACCACTTCGATAAGCTATATAAACGAAAGCATCAATTTTCATCCTTCAATGAGCTTTTGTTGTTTCTATGGACTTATAAAGCTATCTATTTGTCTACCATTATTTTTTCAGTTTTGTTGAATACATTATTGTGTCGTTATAGGTATTCTAAAATTTAAATTAAATTTAACTCCATATAAAATAGGGGTGTTAATTGTTTTTGTTCTAAGTTTAACGTGTGTATCTGAACTATCTGAGTAGCTTTGTGATTGTCTGTGCCATCGTAGTTCCAAAACGAATAAACCGATTTGTTTTTTGTTTGAAAGTTGACGGGATCGAGGTGGTTCTTAGCAATAATTTATGAATATTTGTTCAGCCGTTTGAAGATTATCCGCTCATCTTTAGGTGATGAAGGGATTTGGGCTATTTCCACCGGTCTGATAGGTTCGAAATTTAGTGACCTGTCATTTAAATGATATTACAAGAACTTAATTTACCCGATGCTGCAGCATCTCCTGGAAACTGCAGGATACCCAAATCTTCACCAGCTTACACCAGGGGTATAGTGTTTTAGACTTATTGGAATAGTCTCAATAAAAAAGGTATTTGATAGAACATGGTGACCTTGACCTGATGCTGCAGCATCTCCTGGAATCGGCAGGATACCCAACTCCTCACCAAATTACATCAGAAGAATCGTATTTGGGCTCATTGGGATAGTTTCAATAAATAGGAGTTAGATAGAACATGGTAACCTTGAACTGATGCTGTAGCATCTCCTGGAATCTGCAGAATACCCGTCTGCTAACTAACTTACAGCAAAGGTATCGTGTATCGTGTTTGGGCTCATTTGAATAGTCTTAATGAATAGGTGTTAGATAGAACATGGTAACCTTGACCCAACTTCTCACCGACTTACATCAGAGGTATAGGCAGAGTTAAAAAAAGTTTAACCGCCTCCGTGGTGCAGTGATTAAGTCCATTAGATTCACATCAGGAGGTTGCGCGTTCGATCCCCAGCGGAGTCTATCTTTGTAAGACTCGGTTTGGTTGTTGGAAGGGCATTTTCTAAGCCCGCATAGCTAGCTATAACCATCTCATCTTTTCGCCAACCATCAATGTTAACAGCTCTGTGCTCCGGTTTGAAGATAAGATAGCCAGTTCCTCATTGCATTGGGAATCCTTGGTAAACTCGCTTCCATCTTCGGAATCATCGTCACTTACCTTACTACCTATATTAAACTTAAAGGGCCATCACAATATTATTCTATACTTTTTAGAGTTTATCATCGGGGTTTCTTAATATTTGAATAGGTGCTTATATCACCTAATGTATTTTACGTTTGATCAAATACGGGACGTGAGTTTTAAATATAAAGACTACATCTATTTAATTTACTTAACATATTTTACATGACATAATCAAGGGTTTACCAATTGTGAATAAAAAAAATAAAAATATTTTGCGCTGTCTTATTAAGGCGGTGATATTACAGATTTTCGTTATTTTTGAAGTCGATTATACTGCTAAACGATAGAAAACCCAAGGTTGAAAACAAAAAACTCTTATTGTTGATGATGCTGCCTCTGCCTAGAGCTACCCGGCTAGGTGGAGGTCGCAGCCGGAACTACGGGTCCGGCTGTTTGGATCAGGGTACTACGGGGTCGGGGGTAGCCCACCGCTTGCCTGCGGTTGGATCTATCGCCTTCGGCACTCTGGCTTGTCGGTCCCCCGACTGGGTCATGGACTCGTAGTGGTATGTGGTTAGTTGCAGGGGTTGGGCAATGTCTGTTGCCTGGCAAGCACGTTGCGTCCGGGCGTCCTTCCCCGCGCGCAACTAGTGTTGTCGTAGCCGGCCACGTGGGCTATGGGCGAAAACAACGCGGGGCACGTGAGTTGTCCATTAAGCGGAACTGCTGGTTTAATTACTGGCAGGGAAGCATCTCCGGCACTTGCCTGGTCAGCAAGTAGAGCTAAGCTAATACTGCTCCGGCCGATTCAGCCGCGTAGGAGTAAGTCTGGACAGGTGCGATAAGCGCCGGGAAGTGAGCGTACTACAGCTCCGTTACCACACCGGATATGTGGGAGCCAGCTTCTCTGGCGTCCCGAGCTGTGATCGAACCGCCAGCAGCGAAAGCCGCGGGAGGTGAGCGTGCCTACAGCTCCGGGACCTACCTGGACAGTAGGTAGTGGTTCTCTTCCACGAGGCACTCGCCTTGCAGAGTACTGGGACAAGCGTCTTGGCGGCAAGACCTACCGTAACTGGTCCTTGTTTTCACCTTATGGTATTGGCAGGAATAGCGGCCCTCACTTTATGACCTAGCTGTCGGTGAGTGGGGACGCTATATCATAAACCTGGTAGTTTGTTTGTTTTGTTTGTAAACTCTTTATTGCTTTTAAAACAAATACATTAAATATTTAGACAAAAGAAAATACATTAAGCAAAGGCGGACTTATCCCTTTCGGGATAGTTTAGCTTATATATACGAGAGGGAATGTTGATGATGCTCTTTAAAGTCGAAAGTTATTAGAAACACGATTGAGCAGTTTTGGCTCGTTAGAAAAAAATCCCTAAGATAGGTCTACACCGTTACTTTTAACTCTAGTTATGACTAGTATTTTGAAGTATCATCATATCAGCCACAAATCGTCCACTGCTGGACAAAGGCCTCCCCCAAGGATTTCCACGACGACCGGTCCTGCGCTGCCCGCAACCATCGGCTTCCCGCGATCTTCACCAGGTCATCGGTCCACCGCGTGGGAGGCCTGCCTACGCTACGTTTTCCGGTGCGCGGTCGCCACTCGAGAACTTTATTGGCCCATCGGCCATCTGTTCTACGTACCATTTGAGGTATACATTTTTAAAAATATTTAACAATATTTGTTATGAAAATACAAAGTGAGTACTGTTATTATTTTTTATACTTTTTTTGTTTTGATTGAAACGAAAAACCATTGAAAAAGCGAAAAGTGTGGTTATTTTCTTTACTCTTTACACGTAAAGAAAAAGACAGAGACAACTGCTCTAATCAATACCTCGCCCTATACATTCCATCACTTTGCTGCATCTTGTATGTGTAAACAAAACACCGTCAAGTTCTTAAAGTCACAAGCAAAATACCATTCTTTGTTTGTCATGCCCATAACTGAATAATTGCTGTGTTTGTTTGTCCATTATCCAATAGAGCTGAGCGTGTTTATATTCTTCCAGTTGGGTTAATGGTCATCTTCGAATATGGTAAAACATCTTATTGGCCTGCAAACATGTGAAAGTGTTTGTTTAAGAGATGAGATAGGGAAATCAACTCATTCTTAGTGCCTTCTTGGGTACACATTTTTTCTTTAAGTTTTGTGCAATTTTAGAAATAAATACAATAATCTTTTCTAAATTCCTTGCACAGAGCAACAGTTAGGTACCTACATAAGTTAAGGTTGGTTACCATAATATTGCTGCAATTTTGATTTATAATGGCAGAAAAAGTATGTTAAGACCCGAAAACGACACTGTTTCTTTCATTTTATGTATTGTTCTATGCATATTTTGTTTTTATGATTATCGATCTTATTTGTACGAAAATTTTCTTCATTTTGAGAGTTACTTTGTCAAATTAGGAACCCTTATAGTTACTCCATATCCGAATGTCTGTCTCTGCGTTCGTCGGTATGTTACAGCCGTAGCCTTTTTACTCTACGACACTGTTTAAGCTGTAATGTATTGTACGGTTATACATATCTGTGACGCCTATCATCATCATCATCATATCAGCCGAAGGACGTCCACTGCTGGAAATAGACCTCCGAGAATTTCCACGACGACTGGTTCTGCGCTGCCTGTAAACATAATGGAATGGAATATGTAAAAAAATACGTTTTTAGGTTAGGTTCCTCCCCTACAATGTAAAGTGGGATTGACCCCAGTAGGTGGTTTCTTTAAATAGGTGATAGTTTGCGAAGAGTTTTTTTCGTCGAATGGTTCGTTTGTAATAATTTTTGTTAGAGTTAACTCTACCAGCTCAACGCTATTTTGGGAAGTTTTGGAAGTAATAGGTAATAGATAATTAAAAAGAAAAATTATCACGGCTAAGTAGGTTTTTTTAGTTATGAGATATTCGACCAACTTAGACGTGCAAAAAGTGAGCTAAAAGTTTACAGATTTTTTATACAAAACATTAAATACCAACTGCAAAAATATATATATATATATATATATATATATTTTTAAAGACTACTTTGCTTTTGTTCTCTTTGTTATGTTTGGCTCAGAGGAACACACTGAAATAAATGATTTGACTGACTGACTTCAAGGTAATTTTTTGATACAGTAGAATCGTGCATAAAGTGCAACTACACGTGGCGCATGCGCGCGCGCCCTAGTCTCCGTCTTCGGGAATTACGATTGTTTTGGTCTAAAGCCAACTCACGTTCGGCGATGATGCGATATGGGTCGCCTTTCTACCACTCGTCACTGTCGTTGGATGCTCCGTGATATGCGTTAAACGCTATCCAACATGCATTTAAAATATTAAACCCATAACGTATTTACTCAATAGGTAAACGACTTTTCCTGTTGTGTTAAGAAGCGAGTAACAATTCCACTAATTTCTAGGTTGTGGTTTCTAGGTATTTATAAGTACTTTCAATTCCTATGAAACATTCAATTATTTAGTTAATTCCATTGTTGTTTGACAAAAAACCACAAAAACCTAACCACTCCGGAAATGCCGACAGAAGTAAAACTTTTTACAGTGATTCGAACACAAATATTTTTGTTAACGAAAAATATAAACTAAAACTGAAACTGACCCTTCGAGTGTTCCTGGCAAACGACTAGGTTGACAAAATTTTGACACTGCGAGTGTTCCTTGGTAAGGTGTCGGTAACGCAACCGTGTCTCGAGTTCAATGGTTTTTTCCCATCTCAAAAAATACACAATGCGCCCTAGAAAATTCACATAAAAATACGTTACAACGTTATTTACAGCGAAACTTTCGGCAAAGGAAAACAACCTATTTCCGATGGATACAACAGAATAAGCTGTCTACTTCCAAACATTGTGAATCATAGTTGTTGGTCTTCTGTTCAATAGGCGTCAGTGAACCGTTGACCCGGGGTCTAATAGGCAGCGGATTACAAGCGAACTTGACCGCCCACGCGCAAATGCCTTCATGCACCTAACACTATAAAACATGCTATTATAGCCTCTGCTTATGGAGCGATAAGCATCTCCAAACTCGCATATATTGGAACGTTTATACCTGACCAAACACCATACAAATGCGCGCACTTACTATTGTCCTCTGCGCAAAACAAACTTGTGGTCGTACTTGTACCGACAATACCGGCGATCAGAATCAATCACTGTCATCTCTTTACAAGCCAAGCCCATTCAAGTGTTGGCCCGGTGTCAGTGGTTGGTCATCGCGGCGGCGCCTAGCAGCTTTCACAACCATTACCTGTCCGATTACAGCGATAGCGGTTCCTGGCGTCGATAAGACTCTATCGGTTCTTGGATCGGACCATTACATCGATTTATGTGACGAGATCGTAGACTGTGACGCGACGCGTTGTAAATCTTCTCGCCAATTTCAGCGGAGCACAATCGGGACCGACACTTACATTGAGTCCAATAAAACGTATCAAATACCGTTCTTTATCTGATGTTGTCCTTCGAACTGTAGTAGAAATTTACGAGTTTGACATTCAAAAATTCCGACGTAAATGTCACTTTGTGGCACATATCGAGTTGCTAATAGGAAGTTAATTGTAATAGGGATGACGACAGCATCAGAAATAAATTATGAACTCTTGATCATAAAATTGCCCTCCTACTTAAACTTATGAAAACCTTACTCGTTTTGTTTTCCTTTAAGTCTTTGATTTTTAATTCACCAAAATCACAAAATGAATACATTTAAGACGCTGCTAAACTATGATTTTTAGAACAAAATGTCGTTTTTGACAGATTATAAAAAGTAACTATTTGAGTTACTAGCATTCGTCATCCGTATTCTCAGTAATAATTTTAAATGAAATCAAATTCCTTTTCAAACTCATTTATGTAGGTACACACTTAAAACAATTATCTATTTGATGAGTTAATAATTATGCAGCTTTTAGAACAATTACAGTTTCTTTGTATTGATCCCTCTTTTGAATAAAACGTAAAGTTTTTAGTTAAAGCTTAAGTAGGTACTTAGATACACATCTACTTTGATAAACGACTGACGATTAAACACGTAGTTAGGAGCAGATATGCTGAAACTTGCAAATAGCGCGCAGTCTGTTTTGCATGCATATTTAGAGGGAAAGTAGCGCGCACGGCGTGTCCCAACCACCCGGCGGGCGCAAAAGTTTCTCCAATGTACTAAGGCTACAAGATTAACTTTCGCCACGTGCACAATATAAAGCTTTTTCGAGGAAATAATATTTTCATGTTTTATACGAAAGCCCCGGAAGGTTGAAAACACTTATTTAGATTCCTGTGCTTTAAACACACATGCATGATGCTAAAAAACTAACAAGTCCAAACTCAATTGAAAACTACATTAAAATCGGTGGACCGATGACCTGGTGAAGGTCGCGGGAAGCCGCTGGATGCGGACAGCGCAGAACCGGTCGTCGTGGAAATCCTTAAGGGAGGCCTACGTCCAGCAAACAACAAAGAAAATATTGCCCTCTAGGCAAAAGATAAATGATTAAATAAATTCTTGATTATTTTATGAATAAGAAATTAATCGCCAAGGGTAGATATGTTGCGGTGGCTGTGTGGAGTCGCATCTCCGTGGGACCGCCCCCGGCATATCGCCATCAACATGCAAATTCCACATTATGCAAGCATTCCCTGCATTCGATCACCTTTAGTCAAATAAACAAAGAAGTCTAAAGGAAAAGAAAACTTGTTTTTTTTTAAATTATTAAATAAGTATCCTTGAGATTCCGCCATGGTTTCTTTGGGCTTCTTCCCTTTACTCCATGAGAGGATGTCATTATTTTTTCTTAATTAAAGAAACAATCCAGTTTCTGTTGTAAATAAAAGTGACTTATTCAATAGTAATAAAGTAATTGTTATTGGTACCTGTAATAACCGCCCTAATTTAGTGTAGGCTCGAGCCCCATGGTGGGGACATATGTAAGCTGATATGATGAAGATTTGTACCTATTAATGAGGACCAGTGACAAACCGTGTTTATATTTTTTTTTTGGGTAGTATTTAAAAGTTACTATTTGCACAGCAAAATACTTACCTCAAAATATAATTAATTAAGCAACAACTTAGGTTCGTGACGCACCACTATTTACCTACAAGTAAGTTTATCTGGTTTAAGCAAAACTGTTTTATTATTTCGTAAGTCAGATCCGCCACCCAGAAGGTTTAGCTTCTCGACGGTATCATCAATCAAACCTAACCAAACCTATTATCGCTCGCTACGCTCGCTCAACTCTAGTCCAGTTGAGAAGGATTTGATGTGCAATCAGTATTTTTGATAGGATTCTCATAAATAAATGATGAAAATAAATTGAGAGTTCATTAGTATATTGTTATTGATTATTTATAGTATTTGCTTTTGCTGTAACTAATATAGGTTAAGTTGTGTTCTTACTAAAAAACATGGAACTTTGGTCTGAAAATAAATGATATTATTATTAGTATTTGAATATATAAAATTTAAGCTATTCTGCTCACTTAGCACGGGGCGAAGTGGCAGGAGCACCTCCAGCAGAAGCATAGTCGGCTGGAGTTCAGTGCGACGACGACTACTTTATTATTATTATTAGATGTTTGATGAGCAACTAAAAATATTCCTATTCTTATTGACAAAATAAAACTCGTAATAAAACCTTAAACCTTTCTTAAGGATAGAGTGGCGTATAGGTACAGTATGCCGGTACGGTACGACTGATCATAAGAAGCACGCTTATTCGTCATGATGTGTCTCTCTTCAACATCTACTCCTGAATGGAGGAATGATTCATTAAACGTAAGTTTATAGGATTATTTATAGAGCTCGCAGTATTTCAATAATTTACTACGAACTGTGATGATTCTCACGCTTTTGTATTATTCGTTACATTATGAATGGTTAATGTTATTTATGTAGCTAAATCAGTGTTTCCATTTGTTTTGTAGGCAAGACAAAAATATTGTCGGTTTAGATGAGCTTGTTGAGCATTATATTTAAGGGGATTTTTGTTATCCCTAAATTGTACAAAGCATCACTTTTTATGTTGTTATTTATTTTCATTACACCCTTTCTCACGTTATACTGCCTTTTCGTATCACATAATTCATCTTCATGCCGAGTTTTTCTGTATAAATAATATTAGCATAAAGCAGCTACAAACCTGGATAATAATTTTATTTAAATTTACGTTTTAAGCCTTGGAAACAGGCGGCTAACCCTGAAACGGTTCGGACAAAAAAGTAAAGGCGTTGTCTATCGTGACTGTCATATCAGCTGGAGGTATCACCCACTTTTGCATGTTTTATTCATGTGGTACCCGTCTCACTTGTTCCTGCATTGTCTGCAACTCTGCAATTATAAAATTTATGCGTAGCTTTAGGCAGATCAATGCGTTCAGTCAGCTCCGCGTTGAGTCACCGGCAGCGCAGCGGTGCGCCGACGCTGGCGAATCCCAAGGCTGTCCACTTGCCTGACTGATGCTGATTTATCGGACTCTATCAATATTGATCGATCGATGTGTCTGCTTGCGACTAGACAGTAGCAAAAAATTAAACATACCTCCGGTGGCATACAGAAGATTAATTTCCATTAATTGCATTTCTTGCTAGGAATTGAGAAATAAATTCTTTGCATTGAAATTAGCACTTAAGAGTGTTGTTCATAAATACAGAAAAAAAGAAAGGAATAAAACTAAAAGCCTACTACGACTTTAACTGCCCATTCAAACGTGACAATTCTAAGAAAAATTCTAAACACAACATTATCTACATTCAGTATTGTAATAAAATACTGGGATTAGTAAAAACGTCATAGGCAATCAGAATTGAGATTATCGTGTGGATACGGCGTTTTTTTGAATTATTATTATTTAAAGCTTTTATTGAATTTCACTTATATGTATGTCCTGGAATTTTGCAATCAATATTTCACCCACTTCCACTGTAGCTATCGGGCTGATATCAGACACACACGTTTGTTTCTCGTGGCAAAGCACGATTAATAAATGAAAGCTTTTACCTAATTTTTTTTAGGTTTTTTGAAATCATTACTAATTCTAATGTTTTGTTACAATATTGAATGTGGCTATTTAGAACGGTGTTTAGATTTTTTTAAAGTTATGTTTATAATTTTTGTATGGACAGTTTAAGCCCTGGTTGGGTTTAGTTATTTAATACTTTATATTTTTATGGTTCCGTACCGAAAGAGCCCTATTACTAAGACTGCTGAACGTCCGTCCGTCTGTCTGTCAGCGGGCTGTATTTCGTGAATTGTAATAGGTAGACAGTTGAACAGATGGCCGTAGGGGCAGTAAAGTTCTCGAGTGGCGACCGTGCACCGGAAAACGTAGTGTAGGCAGGCCTCCCACGTAGTGACTGACGACCTGGTGAAGATCGCGGGAAGCCGATGGATGCGGGCAGCGCAGGACCGGTCGTCGTGGAAATCCTTGGGGGAGGCCTTTGTCCAGCAGTGGACGTTTTTCGGATGATATGATGCGACAGTTGAAATGTTCACAGAGTGTGCATTTTTATTGCCGCTATTACAAAAAAAAATGTAGGGGAAACGATATTTCTTTGAAACGTGAATTTTTTTTTTTAACGTTTTGAATAAAAAATTGAAGTACATAGTGGTTAATCTTGTACAACGGTTCGGAACCCTTCGTGCCCGCACTAGAACTTGGCCAATTTTTCTACGTTGTTTACCGAAAAAGGTACCTAATCTTGCTAAGGGACTAATGGCGGTGTTCGTTTAGACAGCCCTATATCGCAATGTTTTGGCTGCAAATAAAGAATTTATTATTATTATTATAAATCCCTAAGCTTTCCTTCCTTTTTACCGACTTCAATAAAGGAGGAGGTACTATGTTCGACTGTATTTTTAAAAAAATGCATGTTCACCGATTTTTCCGTCAATTGTGGACCGATTTTCTAAATTCTTTTTTCATTCAAAATAGTATACTCCCGAGGGGGTCCCATTGTCACCAAGTCAGGATCTGATGATGGGATCCCAGGGAAATCGAGAGCAAACCTCAAAAAATCGAGAGCAACCCTCAAATTACTCATTAAGTAGGCACTTAATACGTGATTCATATGTTTTCTATAGCTATTAAAATAATTTCGTCTGAGACATAGTCCCATTGTCACCAAGTCAGGATCTGATGATGGGATCCCAGGGAAATCGAGAGCAAACCTCAAAAAATCGAGAGCGACCCTCAAATTACTCATTACGCAGGCACTTATTACGTGATTCATATGTTTTCTATAGCTATTAAAATAATTTCGTCTGTTAGACATAGTCTCATGTTGATAAGCTGATGAATGAAGGTACAACTCCTTAACGGTCAGGAGTTGGAGGAAAATTCTTTCAATATTATACATAGATATATGTATATGTAGGTATGCATAGACCGATAGGTTGTATTCTTTCAGGTTATTCAGATGAGCATATGATGGACGATTAACTCCATAACTTTCATGTTATGAAGTTAAATCGTCCATCATCATCTGCTGAGATGATGATGGAAGCCACAGGACTTTGTATCTGTTAATGAAACACATTTACTATGATTTGATAATTCCTATTGGTGAGTAGGTGATTGGGATTAACGTTGTTAGATAGATAGCATTATCACTATAAATAAAGAAAATAACAATAAAAGTTTAATAAAACTAAAAACCGACTTCAAAATGAAATTCACTCAAAGTATGAAATAATATTATAATACTTAAATACACAACTTTAACCAACAATAACGAAATCAAAGGTGGGTACGAATTAAATTAGGGGCTTAGAATTTTATTTGAGGTCGATGTCAGCAAACCATCGCCTCTAAAACATTTGATACGTAAGTAGTTGTGTGCTGACACCGACCTCAAAAAAATCCAAAGCCCCTAATTTAATTCGTACCCACCTTTGATTTCGTTATTGTTGGTTAATGTTGTGTATTTAAGTATAATAATATTATTTCATACTTTTGAGTAAACATTTTTACCGACTTCAAAAAGGAGGAGGTACTAAGTTCGACTGTATATTTTTTTTGATGTATGTTCACCGATTTTTCCGTCAATTGTGGACCGATTTTCAAAATTCTTTTTTCATTAGAAACAGTATACTCCCGAGGGGGTCCCATTATCACCAAGTCAGGATCTGATGATGGGATCCCAGGGAAATCGAGGGCAACCCTTCAAAAATAATGAAAAATTTGAATTTTAAAGGCACTAATTACGTGTTTCATATGTTTTCTAAAGCTATTAATATACTTGCGTCTGTTAGTCATATTCTCATGTTGATAAGCTGATATAGGAAGGTACAACTCCTTAACGGTTAGGAGTTGCAGGATTTTTTTTTTGAATGTTATACATAGATATATACGTAGGTATGCATAGACCGATAGTTGTATTCCTTCAGGTTATTCAGATGAGCTAATGATGGACGATTTAACTCCTTAACTTTCATGCTGCTGAGATGATGATGGAAGCCACAGGACTCTGTATCTGTTAATGAAACACATGTATTATGATTTGATAATTCCTATTGGTGAGTATAGGTGATTGGATTTAACGTTGCTAGATAGATAGAATTACCACTAAAAATAAAGAAAATAAAAAAGAGTTTAAAAAAACTTAAAACCGACTTCAAAATGAAATTCACTCAAAAGTGTGAAATAATATTATTATACTTAAATACACCACATTAACCAACAATAACGAAATCAAAGGCGGGTATGAATTAAATTAGGGGCTTAAAATTTTTTTGAGGTCGGTACTAGCACACAGTTACTTACGTATTAAATGGTTTAGATTCGATGGTTTGCTGACACCGACCTCAAAAAAAAATTGAAGCCTCTAATTTAATTCGTACCCACCTTTGATTTCGTTATTGTTGGTTAATGTTGTGTATTTTAATTATAATAATATTATTTCACACTTTTGAGTGAATTTCATTTTGTAGTCGGTTTTAAGTTTTTTAAACTTTTTTTTATCAACTCGGTTTTTAGTTTTTTTAATTTTCATTTTTTTACCATCCTCGATTCATAATCATAAGGCCTTACAATCTTTTATTTAGTTTCACCTGTCCCGGTGTCTGTAATGAAATAGTGCAAGTTAAATTTCATCCACTTCCCGGTTTCCGATTGAGCTGAAATTTTGCATGAATATGTATATCGCGTGATAATGCAATATAGCTTGTATCTAAAAGTTTTTAGGTTCTTTGAAAATTATATTTGGTATTTGTGATGAAGGCGCCTATTACTGGCATATAAAATAAACCCTTTTCCGCGGAAGTCTCACCAACTCGGATCCTTTCGTCACAAGATTGGCAACTCATAATCTTACTTTTGTGCCGCAGTCGGGTAAAAACAAGTCAAATCGTTCTATCAAATTTTGCAACATTACAAAAAGTATCTATTACTGTCAGATAAAATAAACCCTTTTCCGTGGAAGTCTCAACAACTCGGATCCTTTCGTCACAAGATTGACAACTCATAATCTTACTTTTGTGCCGTAGTCAGATAAAAACAGGTCAAATCGTTTATCAACTTTTGCAACATTACAAAAAGTAACTATTACTGTCAGATAAAAAAAAAACCTTTTCTGTAGAAGTCTCAACAACTCGGATCCTTTCGTCACAAAGCTTACTTTCAAAACATTTGACTTCGTAAATTAAATCGCGAACTAAAAGTTACTTCGACTTTAGTTGATTGGATACCTACATAAATAGACATAAGTACCAGACAAACAAACTTAACCTTTAAAGCATTAAGTTCCGCCTGAACAAGAAGATAAATATCGGAAATGTTATCGGAGCCCGTGAGGTCTTAAAGAACCGTGTAATGTTGTTGGGATCATCAATCATTTTAATTGCATGATGTCGGTAGCATCATTTACACCCATTGATCTTGTGGGCTTAAGAGACGTTCCGGGATATAGTTGCCAAAGGGCCGTCTGTGGATGTCTTTATTACACGGCGTCTTGGAATTGCCGATGTAAGTTTCAATCCATCACAGATAAGCATAAAGTGAACAGGATAAAAAGCCCTATCCGACTTACAACAAGATTAAGTCGTGCTCGTCTACTATTCAATAAATTAGCTATTGGTGCTTTTAAGTTGTTTTTTAAATCTACAGTTATTGTTAAGCCCTTGGCATCATCTCACCTAATGGTAAGTGGAGATGATGCCAAAGATGGAAGCGGGCTTACCAAGATTCCCCAACGCAATAGGGATCTGGCTATCTTATCTTCAAGCCGGAACACATCAACGCTGTTAACACTGATGTTTGGCAGCAAGGTTGATATTCTATTTTGTTATTGAATTCATCATCTTACAATAATACAGGTGTAACAAAATTGGTGTAGGTCCCGTTAACTGGGGCTTCTTCTTATCATACTGAACAACCTTTGTTCCATGACTTTGATGAAATCGCAAAAAAAAATTAAGCTCTTCACACAAATCGATTAGCTGTTCGACCAATTTCGTGCGTTTTTGTACAGAGGGTTCCTTGGGGAAAGTTGTTCAGTATGATATGAGTGCTACCCGTAGTTAACGGGTCCTTCACCATTTTTTATACCCTGTATAGGATTTAAAATATTTTTTGGGTCATCATCATCATATTAGCTGAAAGACGTCCACTGCTGCTGGACAATGGCCTCCCCTAAGGATTTCTACGACAACCGGTCCTGCGCTGCCCGCATCCAACGGCTTTCCGCAACCTTCACCAGGTCGTCGGTGCACCGAGTGGGAGGCCTGTCTGCCACTCGAGAACTTTACTGCCCTAACGGCCATGTTTTACGTGCTATTTGCCATGCCCTTGCTTAAGTTCAACAGTTCTGAAAGCTATGTCGGTTACTTTGATTCTCCTACCGATCTCCTCGTTTTTGACTTTCAATTCGCCACAGATTTTTTGGGTAAAGTATTCTATAACATGTTAATGCATGTAGGTAATCATTTTTCGTAAAGGTTTAATGGTTTACGTTTCAATATTTACTTTAGCTATATTATCTAGCTAGTATGTAGCATGAAGCATTGTAACAAAACAGTCGTAAAGATTCAAAGTTGGTCTTGGTCTTCGGACATAAATCAGACATTTAACAAAACAAGCGCTGTCAGGCCAATAAACCATTATTGACTTGGCGCGACTGTCCCCTCGCACACATCCTCGTGAGTCTTATGTAATAAGATTCATGTTCGTATTGTCCATTATGTATGTCTCTAATATTCATCGTCACCGAGGTGCAGTGGCTTTTCCGTCTCAGGTTAGATTCCCAGTTTCGTTGGTGAAAGGTTTTCTGAGCTCGCTGGGCTTACTACTACCATCCTTACTAATTACGTTATAAATGTGAAAATGTGTTTGTTTGTTACCTCTTCACGCTTCAACACCTCAATCAATCTGGCAAAATTTGGTATGCATGTAGCTTGTGTCGTGGAGAAGGACATAGGTTATTTTTTATTCCGTGAAAATAGCATGGTCCAATACAGTTCTTGAGGGAACTGAAAAATGGACTCCTTTTTGGTTAATTTCTTTTTATAGAAATGATTTAGACTACTAATAGCATAGCCCGAGATAGTTCCTGAGGGATCTGGGAAAAACTCATATCCACCCTCGTGCACTTCGGCGTCGCAACGGAGTAACGAATTGATGTGATTTTTACGTCTTCTTTCTTATCGTGTGGCACAATTAGGCGTGCTATCCAAGGGATAGTCGGTGGTTACCTGGTGTTGCACTTAGCGTCACCTGCGGTTACGTGTAGGGCATTTAGATTTACACCTACGGACGTGTGCAACGCGACCTTCATACACATTTGGAATCAGATGTGCAGGTTTCCTCACGATGTTTTCCTTCACCGTTAAAGCATTATATGTACGTAAGATTTTTGAAAAACTCATTGGTACATTGGCCGTCCGGATATGAACCCGAGACCTCTGGTTAGGAGGGCCGAGTCGTTACCGGTTGAGCCACGAAAGCCAAGCACGAAGGGGTTAGGGGTTCGCACCATCGTACAAGATTTAATACTTGTACTGTGTAAATACTTTTCACGCCTTGAAAATTACGTTTCTTGTACCCCTATCATTTTTATTTTTATATTTGTTGTTAAATAACAATACGAATACACACTTTGGGAAAATTTCATCTTTCTTCCTCCTACGGTTTATGAAATACAGCCCGGTGATAGACAGACGAACGGACGGACGCACAGCGGAAGCGTAGTAATAGGGTCACATTGGCACCCTTTGGGTACGGAACCCTAAAAATAAATCTCTCTAAGTATACCTACCTCCAATCTCATCCAGGCTCATAAACGAATGAGATCAACTTATATTACAGCTTGGTATTTGAAACTCAACCGAATAGGTAATCTGGTATTCTGGAATGGGAGAATACCAGGGAGAAAGAAATAAAGTTGTAATAAAATTTCATTTTTATTAGTTTGTTTTAAGTGCTAATTCAGGATAGGCTCGAGCCCCTCGGTGGGGACGTATATGAGCTCATTATATGTGGGGACGTATATAGCTGATATGACGTAGGTATATGATAATACGTACATAAACTAAAAATAGGTATTTATTCAAAATAGGTGCAAATACACTCTTTCTGACAGTCATAAATTAATAATAACATAATTTCATTTGTGAAAAATCAAGAAATAAACAATTATTAGTTAATAATGTCAAAATTAAATCCTAGAAATAAACCAGATTATGTCATTAGAACATGAAAACAATATGACACAAAAGTAATATACACAATTATTGAATGTCATTGAAACCTTTGACAAGAGTAGGCCAGTTCACACGGACAGCACCCGGTCACGAGTTATGTATGATTATGTAAACTGGTAAACTCGTACGTGGTTCTTCTTGTCCACTGAGAAAGCCGTTAACGAGGCCCCACAAAAGGGACGGTTGACGAAGGAGACAACGACAAATTACCATGATACTGTTAATTGAATTAGACGCGATAAGCAGAGGGTTTCAGCAGCAGCTCACAGCCTTCCCGGCTAGGGTTATCATCTGACCGGATAAATCCGGTATAGACCGGACTCCGCCCGGATTTCAATCGAGACCGGATTTTTCGTCATGCTAATAAATAACAGGAGTGGTCCGCGCAAATGTGTAGAATTTGACCGTGAAATTTCAACAAAAGTTATTTTTTGAACGCAATACTAGTGGATAGAAAATTAAATATAAGTTATAATAAATAGGCCTCTACAACATAAAACATGCCAATCCTTTCCATTTCTTTGTTTCCTCTTCACTCTCTCTTCTCTTGTATAGTGTAGCATAATTAACCGTACTATCCAAGGGATAGACGGCGGATGCCTGGTGTTGCACTTAGCATCACCTGCGGTCACGTGTAAGGCATTTAGATTAACGCCTACGGACGTGTGCAAAGCGACCTTCATACACATCTGGAATCAAATGTGCAGGTTTCCTCACTATGTTTTCCTACACCGTTAAAGCAATCGATAAGTATTAGAATGTACGTAAGTTTCGAAAAACTTATTGGTACATTGGCCGTCCGGATTTGAACCCGGGACCTCTGGTTAGGAGGACCGAGTCGTTACCGGTTGAGCCACCGACTCTTTTTACTAATATGGTATTTAGAGACTTTACTTAAGAAGGGCCAAGGAATATTAATGTTATTTTACATTTTGCTTTACAAGCCAAAAGTGAACGAAAGGAATCTTAAATTGAAATCGACACTGTGGGGAACGGTGACAGAATCACAAACTTTTATTACTGTCGACACAAATTGACGTGACATGCCGTATATTATTATTACGAGCTATATAAACCCTCGTTAATGTCAAAAGTGTCCCCTCTGTGGAAGCGTTTATTATTTACATTCACCAACGATTAAGGATCACCTTGAACTATTAAAATTATGTCACAATTTTTGAGAATCATTCTATTTTAAACATTTTTCTTAAACAACTAGTTTATGAGAAAGACTATTACGCTAATTCTAAAATCAGAGCCAATAAAACCGGAAACAGTGAACATAAAATGGAGTTTATGGGTTTCAGCCAGGCGTCAGCGCCGCAGTTATGAAGGAATGCTCAAAACAATATGAAATGCGTTAGCTCGCACAAAAACCAAGTGGGTGTGGAAATAAAAACAACCTTCGGCCTTCGCATGTTATTTATGACCTGTGGTCAGGTCAGTCTAAAGAAAAGTAAAATATGGTCCTCGGTGTTGGTGTGACGCGACCTCAGACCTCACTTGTTCTCAAAATGCCAATTCTGAGACATATTGCCCATTGTTTGGTGCCCGCCCATGATGTGGTCGTTGCATGGTTTTGTCTGTTCGATTAGCACGCTAGCACCGCCAATAGAAATAAAGAATTACACATTCTTTGGACTCTAATCAAAATCATTAAGTACGTTGCGCATATAGGGGAGCAACAACTATTGTTTTACTGTTATTTTATTACTGTAAATATTATTAACAAGTTATTTGTTGTAAAGCTGTTTAAAGTCGATACTTTTGACAATATCGACAAACAGAACTTGTTGCTAACAGGTAAAGTTATACAACTGGATGCGGGCAGCGCAGAACCGGTCGTCGTGGAAATCCTTGGGGGAGGCCTATGTCCAGCAGTGGACTTCCTTCGGCTGATATGATGATGATGAAAGTTATACAACAAAAATAGGGATGACGAATGCTAGTCATCTGAGTTACTTTTTATCATCTGTCAAAAACGACATTATGTTATAAAAATGTGAGAAATACCCTAGGTATTTCTAGGTGACGTCATAGTTTAGCAGCGTCATGTATAGAAAATAGAAAATAGTTTATTTTCACCAAAAATATTACATATTCCGTGGCTGAGACTTCCTTTTAGGTACGAAGTATCTATGTAAGAGGATCTCGCTCCTCCATCCTTAATCTATGGTATATTAAAGGTAAAAACAAAAAAATAAGATACAAGGTGACTAACATTAAAAATTGAAGGAATTAAATAAAATAACAGAGGAATATTTGTACTCATTTTATGATTTTGGTGAATTAAAAATCGAAAACTTGATGGAAAACAAAACGTGTAAGCTTTTTTCGAAGTTTAAGTAGGAGGGCAATTTGGTGATCAAGAATTCATTATTTATTTCTGATGCTGTCGTCATCCCTATTCCAGTATGTACGCAAATTACTCCATGATTTCTATTTAAGTCCTTAAAAATGAGTAAATTATTTATTTCTATTGGCGCCGCTAGTGTGCTAATCGAACCGCCTTTGTGAAACGTGGTAGCAACTTTAAAAAAATATGACTGTTTATTTTGTAGACGCGAGCTACTAAAATCAAGTTTAAATATTTATTATAGTCATAAATCTCGTTCTATGGTATTTCATCATCGCTGATGATCCTATCCGAACGGCGAGGTGCAATAAATTTAGTGTAAAACTTGTCTATTGCTGGAGTGGGTTGCTTTCCAGGTTGTTTTCCGCTAGTGAGGCTCCTTACGGGACCCTATTACTAAGCCTCCGCTGTCGGTCCGTCAGCGGACTGTATTTCATAATTGAACCGTAATAAGTAGACCACAGATAAGAAAAAAAAATCGTGTATTTCATGAACCGAAATTAGGTAGACCACAGATAAGAAAAAAATCGCTAGCTTCTAAGAATAAAAGAGAGGTAGACAGTTGAAATTTTCACAGATTTTATATGTATTTCTATTGCCGCTATAACAACAAATAATAAAAATAAAATATTTAAGGGGCCCCAACGCAAGAAATGTTTTTTAACCACCTCCGTGGCGTAATGGTTAGTCCATTCGCTTCACATCAGGAGGTCGCGGGTTCGATTCCCGGTGGGGTCAACTTGTAGGACTCGGTTTTTCTCGTATGGCACGGAACCCTTCGTGTGCGAGTCCAACTGGCATTAGCCCGTTTTTTTCTCGTGCAGCATAGTTTCTCCAATTGACGACTTTCCCTCTGGTAGCTCCACTCGCCACTCGAGCGCTAACAGCCATTGTCTGGCGTCACGGTAGTGTACCGGAGCCAGTGTTGCCAACTTAGCGACTTAGTAGCTAGATCTAACGTATTTTCGGAGCAGTCTAGCGACAAAAAAAATCGATGCTTCATACATTTTAACGACTTTTAAAGCACAGTAACACCATCATCTAGCGACAGAATTGCCATTTTTATATTGTTTTAGTGACTTTTTAAACATTATTTAGCTACATTTAACAAAGTCATCTGGCAACACTGACCGGAGCCCTTCTTGTGGAGATGCGCCCATCGTGTTTTACGGCTAACGACACACTTCACACGATTTCCACATTGTTTTGTTAGCACTTTGTTATTCATAATTCATAATTCATTTATTCGCTTTGTACAGGGTAAAGATACAAAAATGCAAGATAACAAAGCACAAAAAATCTCCTGGTACAACTATTAAAATAGCATGCAAACATAAATAAGTTAAATACAATTATAATTTTACTTGGCTACACTACATATGCAAGTCAATAGGTACATCTTATTATTCATTTATATTATTAAATTACATTTCCGAATTATATCACATGTCAAAGTTATAATAATTAGTCGTTAAATTTTCCGTCAAGAAATTCCTTAACGCTATAAAAATTATGCTCTAATAACCAATTAAATAGCCTCCTCTTTAACAGATTTATGGGCAGAATAATTATATTATGTGGTACTTTATTATAAATTTTGATGCACATATTGAAGCAATTATTTTGGTATAAGGTTGTTCGTGGACAATGATCTAGAACCAGTCTGTCTGGGTGTCTCGTGTTACGAGGGTAAATATCTTTGGCAGTTTTAAACAATTTATTGTTCTGTTTCACGAAAACACAAACTTCGTATATATACATACTAGGCAAAGTTAAAATCTTTAACTTAGAGAATAGTGGTTTGCATGAGTCGAAAGGATGGGCACTGCACATTGCTCGAATACACTTTTTTTGTGCAATGAAAACCCTATTCGCCAATGAACAGTTCCCCCACAACAATAGACCATATCTTAATATAGAGCATACACACCCGTGATACGCCATCAAAGTAGTTTGTAGTGACGAAACCTTAGTCAATTTGCCTAAAACATATACAAAACTGTTAATTCGACCACAAATATTATTAACTTGTGCATTCCAATTAAAAAACTTATCGATAGTCAAGCCTAGAAACTTTACCTCTTCAGCGTCTATCAAAGATTGTTCTGCATATTTTATGTCCAAAGTAATTTGATTGCGATGTCTTGTAGAGAAATTTACATATTTAGTCTTAGTCAAATTTACAATTAAATTATTATTAGACAGCCAATTCACAATATTTTTTACAGTTTCATTTATTTCATATTCAAATATTTCAATGTCATTTACTTTAGATGTCACAATAACAGAAATGTCATCAGCAAAGAGAATGCATTTATATTTAGTCACTTCAGGCAGATCATTAATATAAAGTAGGAAAAGTAGTGGACCAAGTACACTACCTTGTGGTACACCCTTCCTGTTATACTTGAAAACTGACCTGTATGTAGTCATTACTTTATCACTATCTAGATTGCTGATTTCAACACATTGTTTTCTATTTTGTAAGTATGAACGAATCCAACCCAGTGTCGGGCCTCTTATGCCATACTTTTTACGATTCACTTACGTTAACACGTGAAGTGCATGCTTACCTTAACCGTTTCTTTAACTTCATAACGATAAATGAATTTGTGTCGTTTTACAAGAGACATTTTGCAATATATCTGATAGATAGGTACGTTATGAAAATACGAAGAAATCCAAAATTTAAAAAAAAATCAAAGTGGACCAATGTGTTTTAGATTTTTGATTTCATATGTACGTTTATCCAACGCTCTTATACGGTGAAGGAAAACATCGTGAGGAAACCTGCAAACTCGAAGGTTGTGTGTGAAGTCGACCAACCCGCACTGGGCCCGCGTGGTCGACTAAGGCCCGATCAGAAGTTTTGGAAATAAGAGAGGTTCTCAATTGTCATACATTTTCCTTAATATCATTTTAACTATTACGAATTTTAAAATTACGAAAGAAAAAATGTTTTTTTATTTTTCATTGGTGCCGGCTTTTCCAGGATATTTCGTTTTTTTTTGGAATTTCTTATAACGTGCCCTTTAATTTGACGCGTCATTACACTGGCATTTTTTAAACTTTTTAATTTGTCCCCCAAAATCAAAAATCGTTGATTTACGCCTACGTATGTGATTGGGTTATCAAACTCTACATGTGTGCCTTTCAACTTTTTTCGTCCAGTAGATCCAGAGAAATCGGGTATGACAGACGGACAGACAGACACATGAGTGATCATTTTAAAGGGGTACTTTTTTCATCCGATGTACAGAACCCTCAAAATATTGCGTAACTTTGATTCATCGTGTTTTTAAACGACTTCAAAAAAGGAGGAGGTATATATATTTTTTATTTTTTTTATGTGTGTTCGCGGATAACTTCGTTATTTATGAAATGATTTTGATGATTTTTTTTTGTTGGTAAGGAGATATCACAAAGGTGGTACCCTGGTAAGAAAACCAGGATGTTATGCGTGACAAATCGAGGGGAACCTTAGTTTCCTGTTTGAAGTCGGTTTTTTTTTTGTTTAAAATTATTAGATAGTTGTTTAGCAAACACTGCATACTGCGTCTATTCATCGGACGCTCGCTATCAAGCCGAGTAGCACGCCCTGGCCTCGACCCATTTCGCCTACTCCTAATTTAGCCATTGGGAACAACCAATACTTTATAGGTCGTTAAGAACGAACGTGTAATATTTCGCATCATTCAACATGTTTACATTTCTCGACTACAAAGTGCTCACTCATCATAACATTATCGTATAGGGTGTCACAAAATTGAAAATGGAGCCATTTCTACGGTTCTAATTATCATACTAAACAACTTTTGCCAAGAGTCCCTAAGAGATTTTTTTTTCGAAAATCCTAAAAGCTTTTAAGTGATCAAAGTTCTCGCCAATAAGAGTCACAAACGAGCCCAAACTCGATGGAGTTGTGGCGTTTTATTGCGGAGTTCATAATCATACCTTTCAGCTCCAGCGTTAGATCATAATTCATACAATATTAAAGGTCATCATAATATTGCATTGTCACTAGCTTTTTCCCGCGACTTCGCCCGCGTGGACATTGTTTTTATGACTATCTTTAAAGACCTTAATGACTTAAGTATTGCGACTATAAATTGAAATGTAAGCTATCCTATCTTTCAAGTTAGTCGATTTGCACACGGTATGCACACGGTTTGCACACATGAAAAATTTCAGCTAAATCGGAAACCGGGAAGTGGGTCAAAGTTAACCTGCAAGATTTCATTACAGAGACTGGGACAGGTTAAGAGGTCCTATGGCCACCTTCCGGCTCCAGCGTCAGATCAGCTCCATGTCATCATAATATTGCATTGTCACGCGATATACATATACATATGAATGCAAAATTTCAGCTTAATCGAAAACTTTGGGTCAAATTTAACTTTCGAGATTTTATTACTGACACCGGGTTAGGTGAAAGTAAACAAAAGCTTATAAAAAATGCCATTCTTCATACAAAATAGGATTAGATGATTGATCTGTTTAGTGTATTTTATATGTAGCTTCGAAAATTTAACGGGTACTACATCAATTTTGTTACACCCTGTATACTAACAAAACCTACGTAATAATAACAAAAAACATGGGCATAAAAATTTACTTCGAACTGGATTGCTACTACGCAAAAATTTATCAAATAGAAGGGAAATAAAAACATACAGCTCTGCTTGCTATCAAAAATGTTTACATTTCATTGTTACATTGGACGTAATGATAAAAAGCAATTTATTATCAACTTTAATCTAAACTACTACCCACATGTTTGTAAAGGTCCCGTTCGTATAAGATCCATTATGATAAGGAATGTATGCCTTTGCAATGTCATTTTGTTGTAGGTATTTTATTAAAGGACAATGTTTTATTAACGTTGGTTTCCGCAATTAAAGTCCATAGCTTTATTTACCAGCTATGCAGCACAAGTTGCAGATGTTCTCGAGGAATTTTCAACACAGATAATTCCTCATTTTTCACAAATGGCATTGTCCAAAAAAATTAAGGTAATTTTTATATGCTTTTTCTTTATTTAGGAATTTAATTTAGTCGTTGGTTATTTTTTGTGATTCCAACGTTATAAGGTGATGGATGACGTCGCAGGCCCAAATACTATAAAAAAAACCGATCCCAGTACTTATTTGTATTTAGTTATAAAAGTCCTATGAAATTAATTTTTACAGTGAGGGACATAGTAGTGTCAGCGTTTTTTTTTTGTTTTTTATACATCCAAATGTTTTTTTCTTTTTTAAATACCTAATAATAATTTTAGAAAAACCATAAAGCTTTTTGGTACAAGCTTTTATTTGAAAAGAATTTTTATGCTCAAATGAACATAGAACACAAGATGCCAAATAAAAAATAAAAAAACTAGCCAAGTTCGAGTCAGAACCGCACACATAGGATTCCGTACCATCATACAAGATAGCGCTAGTTTCTTCACGTTTAAAAAAACACGTGTTTTGGATGGAGACTTTTATTTTTTACTAATATTTAGTATTTGTTGTAGCGGCAACAGAAATACTTCATCTGTGAAAATTTTAACTGTCTAGCTATCACGGTTCATGAAATACAGCCTGTTGACAGACGGACAGACGGATGGACGGACAGCGAAGTCTTAGTAATAGGGTCCCGTTTTTACCCTTTGGCTACGGAACCCTAAATAGATGAGCACAGTATTGTATGTATTTCCTACGATTCTATTGAAAAATAAAAGACGATTCTGGGACCTTGATTCCTTTTCCAAAGTTCATCATAAGATCAACTTCAAAATAACAAAAGGATCTATTGTCATCCGGTATACGGCTTCATTTCAAATTTCAGCTTAATTGGACCCCTGAAAGTCGCTCTAAAATCGTTCGCAAGATTTGAACTAAAAAAACATACATACTCGTACATACAAATATTGACAATGTAATAAAATATTTTAAATAAACACAGAGCAATGCCAATTATTACTAATATTATAAATGTGAAAATGTGTTTGTTTGTTTGTTAACTTTTCACGCTTCAACCCCTTGACCAATTTTAATGACATTTGGCATACAGGTAGCCTGTGTTACAAGGAAGGACATAGGCTACTTTTTATAGTGCACCGCGCATCCTCTAACTTAGTCACAAAAACGATGTCCACGCGGGCGAAGCCGCAGGCAAAAGCTAGTTTTTTTTTTATAAATTAAGGAAACCAGAGACTTGATCCTGCGATTCTAGCTCAATCATTTTACCTCTGTAGAAAACACAATACAATAATTCTTCGGCTAATCAGCAGATTTTTAAAGTATATTTTGGACACCAAAGAAGATAAAATAACATAATATATAAGGTGTAACAAAATTAGCTAAAACTATTTTAACTGGTGCTTCTACCCATGAAACTGAACAACTTTCCCCATGGAACCCATATTCAAATCGCAAAACAAAATTTGGCTCTCCCATACTAACTCGATCAGCTAATCAGCCAACTTAGTATGAGGAGTTCAAATTTTGTTTTGCGATTTGACTATGGGTTCCATGGGGAAAGTTGTTCAGTTTCATGGGTAGAAGCACCAGTTAAAATAGTTTCAGCTAATTTTGTTACACCTTATATATTAGACTGCGTACATGCATATAACTCTATTTGCACTATCATCACCACCTCCTCCCATTTGCTTAGGATCGACTGTTTTCGCGTCATTGAGCACAAGATACGGGCAGCGCAGGACCGGTCGTCGTGGAAATCCTTGGGGGAGGTCTTTGTCCAGCAGTGGACGTTTTTTTAGCTGATGAGCCCAAAATGTGAGTTAATCATCCCGCCCTGTAATTTGATGAAAAAAATTAGCTTTTAAAAACATATTAAGTTTTATTATTACGTAGATTTTATATGTAACATAAAAATAAGGTACCTAAATACGGAAACTTAAACGTTATAATGCCATTTTCCTTGTAAAGATTGTTATCGACCGACTCACAATTTCTTTTGATTCATATCGTAACTAATCATTTTATGAGTTCTACGAATCACAACAACAACCTACAATAGCAAGGCTACGGTTGTTAATAAACACACTGTTATCAAAACTACATGTACTTATGTATCGTATACTGGTAAAACCCAAGATTCCCAAGAACGAATGAGCCGTCATTTAAAAGAGTTCATGGTAGGAACTCATTTAGGTAATTCGAGCAACATTTCCTTAACAAATAAATGGTGTTTGAGGTCTATTGAAAACAAATCATTTATTTTTAGGTTAGTAAGTACATTAAGCACTTACTATCTTATTGTATAAAAATTACAAAAAAATAACCGCCTCCGTGGCGTAATGGTTAGTCCATTCGCTTCACACCAGGAGGTCGCGGGTTCGATTCCCGGTAGGGTCAACTTGTACGAGTAAGGCTCGGTTTGGTTGGTGGTAGGGTATTTTCTAAGCCCGCCTGGCTAGATACCACCATTTTATCTAAGTCTTGCCGCCAAGCATCAGTGTTAACTACAGTGATGTGTTCCGGCTTGAGGATATGATAGCCAGTTTTCCATTGCGTTGGGGAATCTTGGTAAGCCCGCTTTCATCTTCGGCATCATCGTCACTTACCATCAGGTGAGATGATGCCAAGGGTTTATTAATTGTGGATTTTTTTTGAAATGTCATTTAAGTAATTCATAGGGATTGTAATATTTGCAGCTAGTTAAAATCTTTGTAGTTTTTGTTTTGACCTATGGTGAGGCCGTATAATAGTACCACCCCATCTCTTCCCGAAGGTGTCGTAAGAGACGACTAAGGATCCCAAACGAAAGATGGGCAGCAGCGTCCTTTCTGCATACTGTGCCATCACACGGCACACTGCGATCGCCAACCCGCCTGCCAAGCGTGGCGATTACGGCAAAACCCCCCAAATCAGGGGAAACCTATGTCCACCAGTGAATATGTTTTGACAGTACTTACCTTATTTTTTTGTAAAATATAAAACGTACAAAATAATGAAACTTTAGTTTTTAAACACTGAAACGACTCTTGAAGGACATCTGTCTGTTAGTCTGCCAGCCGATTTATCATTTGCTTTTGCATGCGTATGCGCCGACCGGTACGGGTTTATTATTGTGACGGGCTCTTTATTGACTGTTCCATATTCCCTGCTGTCACTCGAGAATCCATGCCAACTTGTCTTAAAATAGCTGCTAAAACCATGTTATGAAATTCTCGTAATGTTGGTAATTATAAATTTGTAAAACATTCCTCGGGCCATGCTAACACCGTTAATCAAATCAGCACATTCGAAGGTATCGTAATTGTAGACAAGATGGATTAGAATTAGATAATGGTTTTCGATTTATTGCCTCATTGAGGACCACCTCGTGTAGCCGGCGTTTACAAGACAATCGTTAGCCCAGTTCCTTTGACGGCTCCTGCATGCATAATGATGATACAGAAGCCATCTGGCCGTGATGGCTGTTTTAAATAATGCAAATAATTAAATGGATTATGTTCACGTTACATTGATTTACTATAATAGCCCTATTGATTTGCATAGAATGTAATTAGATGGAATCGATACCAAAGAGATCTTTAGTAAAAAAGACAAAACTGCTCAATATTTTAAACACATATTTGATCTGATCGCAGTAAATAATTATCGCGCGTGCCAGCGATGTGGAGATAAGACTGGCTGATGGTCTTATAAGTAAATTTACATCGATAGCAAACAGACAAAGTTGACGACGTTATCTTACAATATATCTATGCACTGGGAAATAGTGACACACTGCATACCACTCTTATCTCAACCGAGGATTTTTGCAAGGTCGTAGCTAAACGTTACGAAAATGCTATACGCAAATAGAGTGAAAAACGCGCTTTAAAACGAGATTCCATTATAGTTCTTTTATGATATTAATCATCAATAATAAGATGATTGTCTAGACTTATTTAGAGATAAAAATATTTGAATTATTTTTTTCTAAAATACTTTAAAAAAAAACGTGTGGTACTCGGGGACTCCCGCGGTAAAGCTATTGCATAGCATTTTTTATCAACTTATGCAATTATAATTATTTATTTATGCAGTATTAACCAGTACCATATAGTCCTTGGGGCGCGAGATGTGTATGTAATAGATTAACACTAAGAAAGTTACACCAGTAAAATTTACTAAGTCCTTTTAGTACCGCAAATCGCTAATAGATGGCACTGTAAGTTTTTTAGAAATCGACCGAGCGTGGACTGTTAGGTTTTATTTTATTTACGGAATTTCTTGATTAGGTCGCCGCGCTCAAATCCCGCGATAAAAGCTATGCAATAGCTTAAAATCTTGTAATTTAGTACATCCAGAAACTATTCGGGATAAAAATGTAAATTAGGTAGTCTTCATTGAAGTGGGTTTCCTTAACGTATAACGACGGGATCTCTTTCTAATCGTCCATCAAACGAAGTCGATCATTGTTATTAGCAGTCGGCAATCGCGGTGGGCCACGATGGCCCACATAGGGGGTAATCACTGTGATTAAACGCAGGTCCGATGCACCATCCTTTTTATAGTAAATTGAATATTATTTGTCTTTCACCTGTTACAAAATAGTTTCTTTTCGCTTTTCATCATCATCATATGATCAGCCAAAGGACAAAGACCTCCACAACCACCTTCACCAAGTCGGCCCAGCAAGCGGGAGGCCTGCCTAAGCTACGCCTTCAAGTGCGTGGCACCACTTGAGAACTTAACTACACCATCAGTTTCACCATGTTAGAGTTTAGTTTTAATCAATTCATCTGGTATTTTTTTTATTAATTACTACCTAATACGAAAATATTGCAGTAGTAATAAGTGCAACATTTCTTGGATGGTATAGTGTATCAAGAAATTTTCTTTGATGCTATTTTAACGTTTGTCACATGACACAACGCGACCTTTATACACTTAAACGTAGCATCTCGATCGTTATTGATCTACGATAGAAGTTATATTTTATTGCTGCTTTACGCAGACGAGTTGACATAAGATTCAATGAACATTGTACTTTTATGTTTATCATTCAAAAAAAAGAGTTATTAATAATTTAGTAAGGTAGGTACTAATATATTTCGATGATATCGGCTTTGATGTTTGTTTCAAGTATCATCAGTATTTAGAATTAGGCAGATACTGCAATTTTTAAATATTCTCAGAGGTCAAGAGCTAGCTGATAAATAAATACATATTATATTTTTCAACCCAAGTCTCATCGCCACACTGAAGCATCGTAATCTGTTTCAAATTATATGTGCTGGTGACGGCAAAATGGGTACCTATTAGATAAAATTGAACGATCACGTTCTCGGAAAGGTGATACTTTCGCTTACCTGCACTAAACCGATATTGATGTCACCGATGCGCAACAAATTCTTCCACCCATATTGAATATTACCGAATCCAACGAACGATCGGATTCGATTTTGTCAATGTTCAGCTCAGGATGTATTTAACTATCGAGTTTATTGATGGAGAACCTGCATTGAGTTTTTTTTATCCACAATTAGTCAGCTCTTGACATCATCTCACCTGATGGAGTGACGATGATGCCGAAGATGGAAGCGGGCACACCAAGATTCCCCAGCGCAATGGGAAACGTAGTCTTTAAGCCGGAACACATCAATGCTATTAAAATTGATGCTTGGCGGCAAGTCTTAGTAGTAGCTAGTCAGGCGGGCTTAGAAAATGCCCTGCAACAAAAGAATCCGCCGGAAATCGAACCCGCGACTAATGGACTTAATCATTACGCCACGGAGACGGTTAAAAACGAAGCTATGCTAGATAGGTATATGTTGATGTATACAGGGTGTAACAAAATTGGTGTAGGTCCTGTTAACTGGAGCTTCCATTCAACATACTGAACAACTTTTGTTCTACGACTTTGCTGAAAACGTAAAAAAATGTTTTTACTCTTCATAGATAAATTACATTAAAAAGACTTCAGTTTAGATTAAATTAAAATTATAAATTGTAATTTTATATGAGCTAAACTGTAATTTAAATGTAATTCATCATTGCATGGAGTGTGACTGCAACTGTTTTTGTATGTTGCAAGGCAAACATGAAGAAGTTCTATTGTAACGCTAACATCTGTATTTTAATTTACTCATGTTTTTGACAAATAAAATTATCTTTATATTTTATCTTTAGAAATCGATCATCTGATCGACCGATTTTGTGCATTTTAGTATGGAGGGTCCAATTTTTTTTTCGTTTCTTGGAGAAAGTTGTTCAGTATGATGAGTACAACCCCCAGTTAACGGGACCTATACCAATTTTGTTACACCCTATATATCTGATATACTTACACAAAAAGTGGGCTACAATAACACCAGGCATACTCGTTTAAAAGTAATAATAATGGCAGCAATGATTACCTTTAATAAGAACACGATTAATCAAGTTATAAAAAGGCAAGTGTGTGTTTGAGGCTAAAAATAAAAGTGAGTGGCGATTAAGGAGAGCGAGCAGTTCTTATTTTAATCCGAGCTTTTTAAATCCATGTAATAATGCAACTTCTGATCGGGCAGCTGTAGACCTTCATATACGAAGCATTGCACCGCGGTGACGGTATGCACACCCGTTCTTTTTGAAAGTTTTGGATTCGTGCCAATGCGTGCACCATATATGTAGGTACTTCAACTAAGTATGCGATTTTAGAACAATTAAAGCTAAAAATAAAAAAAATAAAATACATATATGATGCCTCATTGCCAAGGTCGACGACGAGGCGCGGAGGGCGATTCAACCCCTTTGTCGTTAATGTTGGACCTTTACGCACGAAGCCTTTTGATTTTTCGTTCATTAAGGAGTTTGATTCCCTGCCTCTGTATTCCCCGATTCGTATAATTTAGGAATCTTCAAGACGAGAGTGAATAGGCAATATTTGAGCTTGCGTCTCCTCCTATCCACGGCTGCATCGGCACTTACCATCAGGTGAGGTGCAGCCTAGCGCACTCAATTTTTTATATAAAAAAAGTTAGATAGGTACTTAAATAATTGGTCAATACTTAAATGTCTTAATTGACAAGTAGTTTTACTAGTTGCTACGTAGAGTTCAAGATATAATACGTTATTTGTACTAGATTACTGATGGAACATGCATCAATAAAATGGGTCTATCTATTGATTAAATAAAAACCACTTCTTTAGACTTCCATTCATCGGGTTAATTCGGGTTTTTCTCACAACAATAGCAATAAAAGCTTTCATTGCCTCGGTTTCGTGGAGGCGTTAATAACGAAATTGAATTAGGGAGTTCCCATCACTGAAGGCGCAGTAGATTTGGAATTAATGTTGTAGATTTTTATAACTCTGAGTAAGTATAACCCGACAGTTTATGCTGTAATCGAGGGATTAGTTCAAATCCTTTGTAAATCTTTTAATGTGATTTACTTTTGTATACCTACTAGATTTATAGGAAGCTATGAGCTGCGTTAATCTTATACTCTGGTAGTTAATGGTTTATTCCGCAATTAAAATGGGATGTTTTTCTGAATAGTGTTGCTCGCGCCTACATCTACCAGATGTATATTTACATCAAACATCTATACTTAAAGCGTCGGTGGCTCAACGGTAACGATTATGTCCTCCTAACCAGAGGTCCCGGGTTCAAATCCAGACAGAAAATGTACTAATGAGTTTTTCCAAAATATTTACGGATTGCTTTAATGGTAAAGGAAAACCTGCATATCCTAATTCCAGATGTGTAATGAAGGTCGCGTTGCATACGTCCGTAGGTGTAAATCTAAATGCCCTTCTCGTGACCGCAGGTGATGCTAAGTGCAACACCAGGCAACTGCCGTCAATCCCTTGGATAGCACGGTTAATTGTGCCACACGATAAGAGAAGAGAGATCGTCTGTAAAAAGAGCGAAATAAAAGCTGAATTTATAAATTAATGCGTAGTACCTACACGTAACTAAATCAAAACTTTGACTTTTTCCGCTGATGTGAATCTTAATAATATCATTAAATAAATTGACAAATCAATTAACTAATAAAAATATTATATGACCTTGTTATCTTTAGAAATGAGTGGTGATGCGGTAAAGACTTAAATAATAGGACTCACTTGGCAATGACGTACCTAATCTACTCGATCGCATCAATAAAACGTAAGATTAAAAAAAACTGGCCAAGTGCAACTTGCACACGAAGAGTTCCGTATCATCGTACAAAAAAAAAACACTTTTCTTGTACGGGTGTTAACTGTTAACAACCCTTTAATATTTAGTATTTGTTGATAACAAATAATAAAAGTAAAATATAGCGGGAAAATTTCAACTGTCTACTTATAACGGTTTATAAAATACAGCCCGCTAACAGACAGACGGATGGACGGATAGCAAAGGCTTAGTATTGGGGTCCCGTTGGAACCCCTTGGGTACGGAACCCTAAAACATATCAAGCAAGATCTAAGACCACGCTCTGCCGCCTACTGCCGAAAACCGGTTATTTTGTCTAGAATTAAGTCTAGATTGTCTGTTAAATTAACTTCATCTCTGATGAACGATTATATTCTTGCCTTTAAGTATTTACATCATTTCGTCGAAAAAGCTACGGTGGTTGCATATGATATTTATTTATTGATTGAAAATACTTTATCTCACAAACTATAAGGAAATTGCAGGAAACTAATATATGGAAATTACGAGTAAAGAAGTTGTACATGTAGGCGGTCTTATTAGTAACAAGCGATCTCTTCCAGACAACCTTAGGGTGGAAGTCACAATGAAAAATCATTATATATTAATATGGTTGTGCGCAAGAAAAAAAATCATAAAAACATGGATGTATGTTTGTTACTTTTTCACGCAAAAACTACTGAACGGATCTAGCTGAAATTTGGTCGGTAGACAGATTAGGAGCTGGATTAACACATAGGCTACTTTTTTTCACGCTTTTTGCGCACCCACGAAACATCATAGAAACGTTGTCCACGCGGGTGAAGCTGAGGGATACAGCTAGTAACAATATACTACCTACGTTTACTACTTAACCATATTGAAATTATCGTCTCATTATATATTTTCTTTGATAAATGGTTTAGTCTTTTAATGTCAGAACCATTTTAGTTCACATGTAAATCTTTCAAAGATTTCCCCTACATGCGCAAAAGAAAACTGTTGGTGTAACAGCGATCTAGCGTTCGCGTATCCAACTATGTATACAATGTTTTAAAGCGTTACCTCCTTATCCAGTTGAAAACAATCTTGTCTCGCATCTGGGGTTTCTCACTCCATCCCGACTTCTTAAACTGTGCCCGAATTAGTTTCATTAATGAACCGTAGTAATGCGAGTTTAACAGAGAGTTATGTCGACCATTTAATCCGGTGTTATTTATGTGGGTGCATCAACATCATCGGCGGGTGACGGAGACGAACGTCTTTTTGAAAGCTTCGCCCCGGTCACTTTTATTTTGGGAACGAACATTACCTACCGGCATACACCGGCTACCGGCCCACCGGCACCGGTCGACACTGTGACAAATGCATGTCCGCTTTGCCCTGCTACAGCAGCGTAGGGATGTCACAGACAGACAGGCAGAGTATTATAGGCATCCTATAATACTCGTAGTTCCGTTTTAAGGCGCAATGGTACTTAAAAATCTGTCTTTGTCTTTTTCTTTACGTTTAAAGAGGGAAGAAAATAACCACACTCTTGCACTTTTTCGATGTTTTCGTTTTTATTTTCATCGTATTTATCTTAAATAAAAATCCATTAGATGTTTTCCCTTCAGTCACCCATGAACTTTATTTTAGTAAATAAATCATATTATCAAATTACTTATTTTAATATGAAACCGAAAATAGACAATAAAATGGCTCGAAAAGAGGTACCTCTGTGAAATTATTCTATCGAGCCAATATACCAGTTTGTTTTCATAGAATTTAAATTTACTGTTAACTATTTTAATATTTAGGTACCACTACGGAGCCCTAAAAGGGAAAGACGATGTTGATGAGGACGACATGCCACTTTCTGTCGTAGCAGCGATGGCGAATGACACAGCACAAACTGATGACAGCCAAGCTGACGAACTGCGAGTCCTGTCTCTTCAAAAAGAATTAGATCTCACCCTAGCTTCAGTTTCAAATATAAATGGCTCTGTAGTGTGCAGAATCAATTCCGTTGAGTATAGACTCTACTCTACTTCTATTTAATGAACCGCAATAGGTAGACAGTTGAAATTTTCACAGAGTATATATTTCTATAGGCACTGTAACAAAAAATACTATACGGTTCATCAAATACAGCCCGCTGACATACAAACAGACGGACAGCGGAGACTTAGTAAGTAATAAAGTCCCTTGGTCACACTTTGAATATACAGAACCGTCAAAAGCAAACTTTAAGAGGAAAGCTACAACCCTAATAATGTAATAAACGCATGGCGCTATTTAGCTCAAACAAATTGTTACAAGAGGATGATATTTTTCTTATAATTTAACTAGCTGTTGCTCGCAGCTTCGCACGCGCAAATCCCTTTTTTGCCGTTCCCGAGGGAATTTCCCAAATCCTACGTCACTATTGCTATCTTATTGCCAAATTTAAACCCGATCCGTCCAGTTGTTTGAGTTGTGCGTTGATAGATCCGTCCGTCCGTCAGTCACGGTTCGGTTCAGTTTTGAATATACAGATTACACATCATCATTTTAAAATCGTATTCACAACGATGAGCTGGTGAAGGTCGCGGGAAGCCGCTAGATGCGGGAAGCGCAGAACCGGTCGTCGTGGAAATCCTTGGGGGAGGCCTATGTCCAGCAGTGGACGTCCTTCGGCTGATATGATGATGATGATGATTCACAACTAAAATAGGTATTCAATGCAGTTTTATGAAAATGGTTCGTCATCATTATAAATAGGTTAATGTAAGCATGCAACCTCCTTGGCAAAGATGACATATTCGTTGGTGTGACCTCCTTCTGACACAGGCTTTTATGAGTAACTGGCTGTCCCGGCAATATTCGTTCCACCTTACACCACACTACACTACACTACACTACACTACCCTGCTCTACCCTACCCTACCCTAAAACCTTCTCCTAACAATAACGAACGCAATAAACAAAGAATTAGCGAAATCGGTCCAGCCGTTCTTGAGTTATAAATGGTGTAACTAACATATATAAATATAATATATAGATTTAACATCCTTTCTTAAGAATGAAAGGTATAACCTATCTCTTCTAAAATTCTCCCTTCAAAAGTCTTAAGGCAGAAGATTATAACATTATAAGATTTTTTATTTTTATTCGTATGGCTTTCCAAGTAGCTTTTCTAAAAACAGAATAATAATAATAATCAAAATTACTGTATTATGCATTAAGACATAAAATAAATTAATATTAATATATAATGAATCCCTATTTCTTCTGGTCATCGCATCACGTGTGAACGGCTGGACCGATCTCGCTTATATTTTTTTTGTTGAATTCGTTATTGTCAGGAGAAGGTTCTTATGTAGGGTAGGATAGAGTAGTGAAGGGTAGTGTATTGTATTATATTGTAGGGCAGGGTAGTGTAGGGTAGGGTAGGGTAGTGTAATGTAGGGTAGGGTAGTGTAAGGTGGTACGAAGTTCGCCGGGACAGCTAGTATGTTATAATAATTAAATTATAGGATCTTTGATTTTTATCAATTTTTATTTCCTAGTCTACAAATTAAAAAGTGGCAAAGTAAAATCAACATTACGCACAGTGAATTTTCATATTAACACTTATCACTATTCGAGCAACTGTAATAAAAAAAAAATTATAACCGATTTGATGAAGACTTTAAGGATTGATAAATAGATGTAAACATTGGTAGCGATACAAATATAAGTTTATCCTTATTCCCATCGGCAAGTGGTCAGACTTAGTGCAGTGGCATAAAATCACAGATTTAAACCAGGTCGCAAAATAGTGTCAAGGAATTTAGGTTCCACTTACAAACATACATTTCGAAACATCTTCGAAGTTATATTGTAATATTAACAACACAAATACAGGATATTTTTTACCGAACTGCGCCAGGAGGAGGGTTATGTCATGTTTTCGAATGACGTAGGTATGTATGTATGTTTATTTCTTTGGCACGCTCTGTAGCCTAAACGGCTTGATGGATTTTGGAGTTTCGTTAGAAATGTCGTTAGATGCCTGGATCCTGTGAGTGACATAGGATACATTTTTACCTGACTAGCCAAAAACAGAGGTTATCTTTTTTAACACGCTTCATAGCTTTTGGAGTGCGAGGTGTCGTTAGATTCAATTTAATCCTGTGAGTGACAAAGAATACAGTTTTACCCGACGAGCCAAAAACAGAGGTTATCTTTTTTAACACGCTTCTCTAGCCTTAACGGTTTGATGGCTTTTGGAGGTGTCGAGAAAGCTATTAGAAATACGATTGAGCAGTTTTGGCTCTATAGAAAAAAATCCTAAAGATAGGTCTACACCGTTACTTTCAACTCTAGTTATGACTAATATTTTGAAGCATAAATTTTAAAAAATATACAATTATATTTGATATGAAAATACAAAGTGAGAAATGTTATTGTTTTTTATAATTTCATTGTAGTTTTTGATTAAAACGCAAAAACCATTGAAAAAAGTGAAAAAGTGTGGTTATTTTCTTTACTCTTTACACATAAAGAAAAAGACAGAGACAACTGTTCCAATCAATGCTTCGCCTTTAAGCACGATGTCGCAAGGTCGATAAAAAAAACATGTTGTGAAAAGTAGTTTTCAATTTTAACTACCTATGTTTTTATTTATTCGGGGTGGCAATAAAACCCAGTTGAGTTGTTATTGTGCTGGAATCGCGGTGTTTTTGTTTTGAGCTGTGCGTTTCGTTGGCCCGAATCGTTGTGATTACGACATCGTGCGCCGGAGTCGACTGACGTTTTATTGTCGACGCGGATCCCCGTGACGGGCTCATTAACGCCTTCAGCACGTCTTAGTTGCGTGCGACGCATTCCTATTTTTGAGTTTATGGTAAAATTTAAAAAATACATAATTTTTTTTTTATCAGTTTACCTACAGCCTATTTATTCGATTTATCGCAGTGTGTTTAATTTTTTCTATTCCGACTCAATCTTACAGCGTAAATGGTGATACGTCTATATTAGATTAGCTCATCAATAATATATTTACCCAACTGCGTCAGAAGGAGGTTTAAGTTTATCGAGTATATGTATGTATGTATTTATGTAGATTTCTATTATTCCTGCTATAACCTGAACGGCTCAAAGGATGAGATATCGTAGATTCGTCTTGATCCCGTGAGTAACATATGATAAATTTTTACCCGAATGGCTTAAAAGAACCCCTCTTTTTATTTTTACACAGTCGGGTTTTTTGCGAAACTGCTAAAAGTATGTATTAGTACTAGCCGTTTCCCGCGGCTACACAACGTTTCTATGCCTTTTTTTTTTATTAAAAATTTGAGTGCGTTTGACTGCAACTCACCTGATGGTAAGTGATGATGCAGTCGAGGATGGTACACGCAGACTCAAATAATGCCTATTCACTCTTGCCTTGAAGATCCCCAAGTTATAGCCTTTTTGAGGGTGCGCAGTGCGCGAGCCGTTTACGGCTTGTGGAAAAAAGTAGCCCGTGTGTTAATCCCGGTTTTAACCTGTCTTCTACCAAATTTCAGCCAGATCCGTTCAGTAGTTTTTGCGTGAAATAGTAACAAATATACATCCATACATTCTTACAAACTTTCGCGTTTATAATGTTAGTAGGATTATCGGTACTTAATCAATGCACTATAGGGTGCTCTCAATAACAAGGAGCGAGCGGCTCAGCTATCTGGCTGGCATAAGCTAAAGCCCAGGCATCTCGCATTACCGTTAGTGCAATGCAATGTGGCGCCAACCCACTGGACGTACTTGTGTGGTCGTATGTACTCGTACTTTATCATATAAAGTGCAGTGCAGCGGTTTTCAATAACCTGTCTACTCATTTTCAGGGTTCCGTGCACAAAGGGTGCTAACGCTCTGTCTGTCCGTCCGACCTTAAAAGGCTTTAACTTTTAAAGTGTATTAGGTAGCCGACTACAATTTTCACGGAATTAAAAATTATAAAAAAAGGAAAAAAAATTAAAAAGTCCCGATACAAGCAACGTGTTTTAGTGGTATTTTTGCTCTATTGTAAAAACGGTAATACACACAAGCTTCAAACTTGGTGTGATTATAGTGCCAAAAGTAAATAGATATAAAAAAAACAGCCAAAAGTCGTACTATCCCGAGCTGAATGAAAGAAAGATCATTTATTTCTTTCGCTTCCGTTGATGTATTTTGATTGAAATAATGATACCGTTCCGTGGCGTAATGGTAGTCCATTCGCTTCACGCCAGGAGCTCGCTTGTTCGATTCCCGGAGGGGTTAACTTGTAAGACACGGTTTGGTTGGTGGACGGGCATTTTCTAAGCCCGCCTGGCTAGCTACCACCATCTTATCTAAGTCTTTCCACCCAACATAAGTGTCAACAGCATAGATGTGTTTCGGCATGAGGATAAGATAGCCAGATCCCCATTGCGTTGGGGAATCTTGGTAAGCCCGCTTTCATCTTCGGCATCATCGTCACTTATCAATTGTGGATAAAAACATCGTTATACTCATTGATATATTTAAGGATACTAATATAAAGTTGTGGTGGTACGGAACACTTGTTTTGTGAGTCCAAATCGCAATTGGCCGTTTTTTTTAGTATAATTCATATTCTGTAAGTTAAACCCACAATTGTGTAAGATCTACATAAGAAGTTTTTTGTTCGTTGTTAACAATTGTTAAAGTAGATTTTAGTCTCTGCACAAAACTTCAGTGCAGCATATTTTAACCAGAACAAGATAATACAATAAATAAACACAACAAAATGTTAACAGATAATATTCCATTAGCATAAGTTACGGTAGGATCGACCGCGAGAAATCGCCTTATCTTTCTCGTCGTTCTTTTGATTGCATTTCCTTAAACGAAGTGGGTTGCAAATTGTAAAGCTGAAACTCGTAATAGGATAAAATAAGCATGAAAAGTTGATTTGAGTATCAGAGGATAATATGCCGCCGGTGCCTGCGTCGTCGTCGTCATATAAATCGAGGGTTCACGTGGGAGGGAAGCGGCGCCCTCTGATGACCCGCGCCTCGGGAGAAACGCTATCGTGGGAAAAGTAACTATCATACACAATTAAACTGATTTTCCCATATCGTTTTGACACTACTTGTATTTAATAGCTCGACTAGGCATACGAAATAAGAAACGACAAATTATGTATTAACTTCACCCGCATGGACAACGTTTCTATGACTTTTTGAGGGTGCGAGCTGCAAGCGGTTCGCGAGCGTGGAAAAAAGTAGCCTATGTGTTAATCCTGGTTCTAATCTGTCTACCTATCAAATTTCAGCCAGATCCGTTCTGTAGTTTTTGAGTGAAAAAGTAAAAAACATGCATATATTATACATCCATCATCAATCATCATTGTCATATTTGTCCGACTTAAACAATACAAAGGACCTAATATTCAATCTCGGAATAGTCTTTCTGTATATTTTGCATCACGCACGTTTTAGCATTCGAATGCAAATATCCACAAATATTATATGCAAGAAGGAAATATACCACTAGCCACTAATATTATTAACGCGAAAGTTTGTAAGAATGTATGGATGTATGGCAGCGCAGAACCGGCCGTCATGGAAATCCTTGGGGGAGGCCTATGTCCAGCAGTGGACGTCCGTCGGCTGATATGATGATGAAGATAATGATGGCATTACTACTATATACTTTGGCATTACCTCACCTGTTAGTAGGTAAGTACGTAATTAATGATAATGCCTAAGACGATATAATTTATTATAATACACACTATAATTTCGAGAGAAAATTAATTTCTGATGCTGCATGAGATTTTAGTGCAGGGACAGAGGTCAGCACATCAAGCTTCGTAAGATTAGAAGTAAAGTTATTCAATTGAAACTTTCCGTGCAACATTTTTTCCGAAGATGGTATCATTTTCATAGTGTTGTGGTTATAGTTAGGCATTTTTTTAATATCGATAGATTATATTATTAGGAATGCGAGGTATGATAGGTTTTTCAATTACTACGCCGATTGCTTCGAAAAAGTGACCACGGATTCGTGTTCAGAGACCTCAAGGACCTTTAAATATCGATTAGGTGTTTATTAAAATTTCATTCTCATATCCTTCATTTTATTATAACATATATTTTAACTATTATAACATTATAATTATAAACTATTAGCCTTATATATTTTCCTTAACTCAAAAATACACAGGATGTTTGTGATATAGTGCAGAATTTCTTAAAAAAAATGTTATGTTCTGTGGAATTTGTACCGTTCTTATGGCGTATGTGTAAAGAACAGATTCGCACTACGAGTGTGTAGCTTGATGTGCTGGCCACTGTACATTCTAACATGTAAATAGACTAAGTACTTATATGCTTCATTTGAGATGCAAGCGCAGTGCAGTGGACTGATTATTTAAGGCGCTAAGATCACTCAATCCGAGCAGGTTGATACGTGTTTAAATAATATCTAACGTAAGTTCATTTTAAGTTGAAATCAATGCGGGCTTCAACGCGGCTGTTACGTTGAAACCGAACGCCCAATTCTCGATTTTTACATGTTTTAATTACTTTTCATCACTTTAGATTAAGTTAAAAAATGTGTTTAATTAAAATTAAGTTCTTAAAGTCACCAATTTTTGTGTATTGGTTTCATTCAACATTAACTATTTGGTTTCGAGAAATTTTGCAATTTATGTCAAAAACAGGGTCTACAATATATTTTTTTACATCAAATGTGGTAATATTTTTAAAAATGTATTCAATTAAATCGATTTTTTATTACTTTAAGTATATCATAGATTTTTTCCATAGTGATAGCTTTACACAGTCTTTTTTTTTAAATTAAAAATTTGAGTGCGTTTGGCTGCACCTCACCTGAGGATGTGACACGCAAACTCAAAAAGTGCCTATTCACTCTCGTCTTTCAATAATTCGAATTTAATAATGTCAACTGACCCATCTTAAGGCCTTAACGGCAAGTGTAACGCGAGCCGCTCGGGGCTGAGCGCGGAGTACACGAGAGAATTGCGGCGACCCACGCCTGCCATGTAATAGTAGCACTCGTAGTTTCCTCAACCACAATATTACCCACATTACGTCATTAACCGCCTCCGTGGCGTAATGGTTAGTCCGTTCGCTTCACACTAAGAGGTCGCGGGTTTGATTCCCGTTAAGGTCAACTTGTAAGACTCGGTTTGGTTGGTGGTAGGGCATTATCTAAGTCCGCCTGGCTATTTACCACCATCTTATCTAAGTCTTGCCGCCAAACATCAGTGTTAACAACATTGATGTGCTCCGGCTTTAAGATAAGATAGCCAGTTCTCCATTGCGTTGGGGAATCTTGGTAAGCCCGCTTCCATCTTCGGCATCATCTTCACTTACTATCAGGTGAGATGATGTCAAGGGCTTACCAATTGTGTATAGTAAAAAAGGCGTTCGGAAGCACGTAGCCAGACTTTAATAAATTCAGTTACAACATTTCCAAGAATTCTAACAACATAATTAGAATTCTTTTTCTTTTCGTCGCATCGCGCCTTACATGGTGCCCTGTGTTTTCAAACACAAACCTTGTCGATAAAACACCGCGGCCGCTGCTTTGAATTAAGATAACTATTTTATTAGCTTTCAATTCGTAAACGATTTTGCTTATCTCATTCATTTACCTAGACCTTTATTCAAATGTGGCTTTCACGATTGCAACATTACGCAGACAAGAATCTACTGCTATTTTGAATCGGGCTAACTTGGCCTTTCCTCGTTTGAGCTTGACATTGCGGTAGTGTGGCAGAGAAAAAGAGGTTTTAGAAATTCTGATCATTGTTATGAACATACTTCGTGTCGTCATTGTGTTTTGCATTCCTACGTTCCTACAGTGGGTAGGATCCTAGGACATGGGTCAATTAGTGACAAACTTGTGAAAAGAACTTTATTACGCGTGAATCTATGTAAAGTACCTTTCATTAGAATTTTCCAACAATGTAAACAATGATGATATCAGCTCATATGCGTCCCCGCCGAGGGGCTCGAGACCCTGAATTAGGGCGATCGGGCCAACCACACCGGCCTAGTGCTGGTTGGTCGACTTCACACACAACCTGCGAGTTTCTCTGCAGGCGTGTGCAGGTTTCCTAACGATGTTTTCCTTTACAGTAAGAGCGTCGGATAAACTTATATATGAAATCTAAATTGGAAATCACATTGGTACGTGGCAGGATTCGAAGCAGAACCCCCGGAACAGGAGACGGCGGCTCTAGCCGTGACGCCACCGACGCTCTTTTACGCCACCGACGCCATGTAAACAATCATCATATCAGCCGAAGGAAGTCCACTGCTGGACATAGGCCTCCCCCAAGGATCTCCACGACGACCGGTTCTGCGCTGCCCGCATCCAGCGGCTTCCCGCGACCTTCACCAGGTCATCGGTCCACCGAGTGGGAGGCCTGCCTACACTACGCTTTTTCGGTGCGTGGTCGCCACTCGAGAACTTTACTACCCCAACGGCCATCTGTTCTACGAGCAACAAATTCAATTATTTATTTATAAAACAATTCTGACACCAATTTTTTCGGTTATTAATGTTACAAATTAATAACATAATATGTGTTATAAAATTAAGAAATATTTTAATTTTTAGGTTAGGTTATTGTTTACATTGCTGGAAAATTTTAATGAAAGGCACTTTACAGGTCTCTGGCGAAGCAAAATAGACACAAGTCGAGTGAGATTGTTTGTGTTCCATGAAATTGCAATTCATCAATTGAATTAACAGCAAAATAGGGCGCAGCTGGTGCAATGAACACTCCACTGACTGAATTAGGAATATGGTTATTGCTCACTGTAAATTCGTACTTGATCCTGCAGAAGGAAGCTAAGATAAAGCGTGGATAGCGCCATATATTTTTTACGTCGCTCTCGTTTTTAGATGTATTTTTTATTATTTTATCTACTATTGGTAAGCCCTTGACATCCTCTCACCTGATGGTAAAGGACGATGATGCGGAAGATGGAAGCGGGCTTACCAAGATTCTCTAACGCAACCGGGAAATGGGAATCTTAACATCAAAAAATCCTTTCTTTTTTGTTTACTTTATTAAAGTACTGGCCAAATTTCAGGTTCCTAGCTTTTTTGTGTTAATTCACTCCGCTTCACCCCCTAGCGGTTGATTTTCGGGAAAAGATAAAATACGTATTTAATCGTTTGTTTACAAGAGAATCCTGCAAAATTTCAAATTCAAAAGTCAATCTAATCTTGCCGCCAAGCATCAAGAATTTCGATGTTATGTCACATCAATCGGTAAGGGTGTTGGCGGTAGATAGGCTGAATGGAGTTTACTTTACCTACAAGAGCAGCTAAACACAACAATCATAGAACATCGCAATGTTGATCAATAAAAACAATTATGTACTTTTTTAAATTAAAAATCAAAACTCTTTAAAATTAAAGCTCCGGATCGTTCCTGGTGCAGAGGCTGTCCAAGCCATTCAGCGCGGAAATACCTTGATGGAAATAACCTTATTACCGCAGAACACAAGAGACGGGTTATTTTATTTTAGGTATTTTTTTATACAAAAAAAGGACCACTTCGGGAGTACTGACAGAAGTGAAAACTTTTACAGTTTTATAAGTTTTGACCCTGCGAGTATTCCTGGTACGGTGTCGGTATCGTTACAATGTCGCGAATTAAATGGTTTTTTCCCATCCCAAAAATGACCAACGCGCCCAAAGAAGTTTTCACTTAGAAAAAATAAAATAGAAAAGGATTTTATAACGAATAACTCGTGATTGTCAATATAGGAGTCGTAGTGCGCTAGAGACTAGGAGAGGGGGACCATGATTAACTGCTTCCGCGTGGAGGTCAGCTGGCGCACCAGGCGCACCAGGCGGGGTCGCCTCGCGCCGTGACACCGACCTTTAATAATCGCAACGGCTTTCTAATAACATCCCATGGTTATAATCCTTTCTTTGGTCTACCAGCTCTAAATCATCCAGAACTTTAATAAACTTTACCTACAATATTTCCCTTGCCATAATTTATACACACCAAATGATCCTAAGTAATAATTATTATAAATCTTAAAATGTGTTTGTTTGTTTGTTACCTTTTCACGCTTCAACACCTTGACCAATCTTTATGAAATGCATGCAGGTAGCCTGTGTCACGGGGAAGGACATAGGCTACTTTTATCCCGGAAAAATAGCATAATCAGATGCAGTTCCTGAGTGAACTAAAAAAAATACTCGATTGTCGTGATTTTTTGCACAGAGATGGTTGAGTAGGTGGGAAACGACATAATTTACTAATCACCCTTAAAGACAGTCCTAAAAACGATGTCCACGCGGGCGAAGCCGCGTGAAAAAGCTAGTATTTTTATAATTATGTTCTTACCCGACTGACAAAAAAGAGGGTAATGTTTTCGAGTGTATGTATGTATGTATGTATGTCTTTCTTTGGCTGAACTTGTTACCTATACGGTTTGATGAATTTTATAGTGCGAGGTGTCGTTAAAGTCATCTTGATCTCGCGAAAGTGACATAGCATACAAAATAAGGGTACCTAATATGTTTATATAAGCAGTCGGGTTTTTAATTTAATTGCTGACGGCAAGAGGCCGGACGGTTTGACTCTTGGAAGAACGGCAAGTGCCTTATATGGGACGCAACTTGCGTCAGCACGGTAGCCGCCAGCCACCTGAGTTGGACCTTCCTCTTGCCGTCGGCGGCGGCAGAAGCCGCTGCGCAGAAGAAGAGGCTGAAGTACGCGGCGTTAGCGCCTCATTACAGTTTCATTCCTTTTGCCGTGGAGACTATGGGCAGTTGGGGGCAGATGCGAAGCAGTTCATTGATAATTTGGGAAGAAGGCTTAATATTATAAGCGGTGACTCCCGCTTCGGTTGGTTCCTGGTGCAAAGGTTGGCCATTGCCATTAAGCGGGGTAATGCAGTTGGTGTAATGGCCACCTTTGTGCCGGGTTCGGTAAGGGGCGGGTCATCCTCGACTGCATCATCACTTACCATCAGGTGAGTTGCAGTCAAACGCACTCAAATTTTTAATAAAAAAAAATAAAAAACATATTGACTGATAGTTATTTATAGAACATTATATGATAGATTTTTAGTTGATTTTCGACATAATATATTATAATAATATACATATCATACAAAATATATGGAAAAACAATAAATTTAACTGGTTAGATTAATATTTTAAGTGTATTTCTATCAAAAGATATATTTTACTAATTTTTCTCTTATTTTGGTCATACAAAATTTTAATTTATGAGTTTCTACTAGTTGAAAGTACCTAGGTACATTAAAATAATAGGATCGATCGTCAAACAAACCCGTGCGTTCTAGAGGTATCGCTTGACAACAACAACTCCTCCCAAATGAAGCCAGTGCGCAATAAACAGGTTGTATTAAATCAATCGAGCTGAGGGTCCCGACTCCACTCTTCTGCTGCTAGAACGACACAGTAACGACTAACGACACATTTCCTTCGCAATTCGCGTCCCTGCGTCTCTGCGTCCCAGAGTGACGCATTAGGCACTCGTACCTTAATTGATAGATAACTAGCAACAATCTATGTTTGTTATACACATTTCGTGTAACTATCACCTTTACTCGATAAATTCATACGTTAAGATCCGTACTATCCTTAATCCTTAATCCTTTAATAATATTATAAATGTGAAAGCGTGGATGTTTGTTACGCTTTCACGCAAAAACTACTGAACGGATTTGGCTGAAATTTGGTAGGTCGACAGATTAGGACCTGGATTAAGACATAGGCTACTTTTTACCACGCTCGCGAGCCGCTTGCGGCTCGCGCACTGCGCACCCTCGAAAAGTCATAGAAACGTGGTCCACGCGGGTGAAGCCGCGGGAAACAGCTAGTAATATTATAAATGTAAAAATGTGTTTGTTTGTTTGTTACCTTTTTACGCTTCAACACCTTAACCAAACTTGATGAAATTTGGCATGCAGTTAGCCTTTGTCACGGGGAAGGACATAGGCTACTTTTCATCCCGGGAAAATAGCATAATCCGATGCAGTTCCTGAGGGAACTAAAAAATAGTCTTTTTTGGTTAATTTCTTTTACATCGCAACGGAACAATGGATTTTTGTGTTTTTTTTTGTACAGATGACTGAGGAGGTGGGAAACGACATAATTTACTAATCACCCTTAAAGTCAGTCATAAAAACGATATCCACGCGGGCGAAGCCGCGGGAAAAAGCTAATAGGTAATAAACCGGACGGCCAATATACCAAAGATTTTTTTAAAAAAAACTTACGTACATATACTCACATACTTACCGATTGCTTTAACGGTGAAGAAAAACATCTTGAGAAAAAACTTGCACATCTGATTCCAGATGTGTAAATGAAGGTCGCGTTGCACACGTCCGTAGGCGGTAATCTAAATGACCTATACGTGACCGCGGGTGATGCTAAGTGCAACACCAGGCAACAGCCGTCTATCCCTTGGATAGTACGGTTAATTGTGCCACACGATAAGAAAGAAAGAATAGTAAAGTCTACAAATCTCTTTAAAACGTATGGATGTATTAAAAAACCGGTAAAGTGCGAGTCAGAACCGCGCACAAAGGGTTCTGTACTATCATATTAGATGGCGCTAGTTACTTTACGTTGAAAAAACACGTTTTTTATATGGAGACTTTCACTTTTTCTAATCTTTAGTATTTGTTGTTTTAGCGGCAACAGAAATACATCACCTGTGAAATTTTCAACTGTCTAGCTGAAATACAGCCTGGTGACAGACAGAAAGACGGACGGACAGCGGAGTCTTAGTAATAGGGTCCCGTTTTAACCATTTGGGTACGGAAGCCTAAAAATGAGTGTTAACTTAATCGATTTAATTAAAATTAAAAGCCCGCCTGATCAAAATATAGCGTGGGGCGCTCTGTGCCATATTTTTATTCTATCGAGCAACCCACACTTTTTCACAATAATACTAGTAATTTGTTAATTATTATTTTCAACTTAAATTAAGAATTATTTTTTACTTTTTAGTCTGATGTAACCTATGATATTATTATATTGTCGCTGATTCTTGATAAGTCTACAAAGTTTGAATTAAATCTGTCCGTTTAAAGGAGTCGGTGACATACAAACATACAGGTGAAGCTAATAAAAGCGTGATATTTTTATATTGACTCACTGACAGATTTTCTATTTTTAACTGTGTTTTTTATTAATTTTAAATTGAAATTGACATATAATTTATTACCATGATAAAATATTACGATTATTATTATGATTATACCATAGTAGTTAGTGCGCGGTGCGCGGTAGGTGAGCCGATGTATACCTTCCTACTTTATCGCTCTTTCTATTAGTGACAACCGTTTCAAAATCCGTTTCGTGGTTTAGAGGATAAATAGGCGGACAAACGCGCAGGGCGAATTTCTTTTATATTATTATAAAGATACTAGCTGCAACAACGTTTCTATGACTTTTCGAGGTTGCGTATTGCGCGAGCCGCAAGCGGTTCGCGAGTGTGGAAAAAGGTAGCCTATGTGTTGATCAATGTCCTAATCTGTCTACCTATCAGATTTCAGTCAGATCCCTTCAGTAGTCTTTGCGTGAAAAGAGTATCAAACATACATCCATACATTCTTACAAACTTTTGCGTTTATGATATTATAGTAGGAAACGTCACTCAATTTATCCGACGCTCTTACAGTGAAGGAAAACGTCGTGAGGAAACCTGCACACGCCTGCGGAGAAACTCGCAGGTTGGTAAAGTCGACCAAACCGCACTGGGCCCGCGTGGTCGACTAAGGCTCGATCGCCCTAATTCCGGGTAGGCTCGAGCCCCTCGGTGGGGACGTATATGAGCTGATATGACGTCACTCAAAAAATGTAGAAGAAAGGAGTAAGAAGAAGATACAACTAGTGACAACTCGCACTCAAAAACCAGTCGATCGGTTTAGTCTACAGGCACGGCCAAAGAAACAGACACAGTTACTTAAATACATACATACACCCCAGATTCTCCTTGTGCAGTCGTGTTAAAACTTCAAAGGCAAGCCAGGCAGGTATCTACGAACATACATATGTATAAAGTAAACGAAGGCAAGCCTTATCAAATGTGTTTGTTTCTTCGTAACCTTTTCACGCTTCAAGACCTCGACCAATCTTGATGTAATTTGGCATGTAGTTAGCTTGTATCACGCGGAAGGTAAGGATAAAGGCTACTTTTTACTCCGTGAAAATAGCATAGTCCGATGCAGTTCCTGAGGGAACTGAAAACATACTCTTTTTTGGTTAATTTCTTTAACATCGCAACGGAACAATGGATTATTGTGATTTTTTGCACAGAGATGGTTGAAGGGGTGGGAAATGATATAATTTACTAATTAATTACTATATCCTGATAAAGTTCCCGAGGGATCTGAAGAAAACTCATTTACACGCTAGCACATGTCGACGTCGCAACGGAGCAACGGATTGAAGTGATTTTTTGTATAGAATATATATATGGGGTGGGAAATGACATAGACTACTAATCAGAATAGCTCGATATAGTTCCTGAGGGATCTGGAAAAAACTCATGGTCACGCTAGCGAGTCTCGCGCACCACTCACCCTCAAAAATAGTCACAATAACGATGTCACCGCAGACGAAGCCGTGGGCAAAAGCTACTGTACTAATATTTTTTGGTGAACACACCCATGTCATAGCGACTACTTGTAGTTCGTACTTAGGTAACTTAGGTACCCAGTTAACTCGACACCGGGACGACGTTAACCGACTCTAACGATGTTTACCAAATGTGTCACGTTTGCTTTAAACGCAATACTCAGTAGGGTTGCCAACTGAACAAATAGAGGCAGGTAGTCTATACAAACACTTACCTGTGTTTCGGGATCCATCCCAAAGAGCACGATCAGCTAATAAAATCATTCCATTCGAACTAATTAAGTTTTTCAACCGACTTCCAAAAAGAAGGAGGTTCTCAATTCGACTGTATGTTTGTTACGCGATATCTTCGAAGATTGTAGACCGATTTTCATTACTCTTTTATTATTTAACTATCTGTTTTCCGCGGCTTCACTCGCGTGCACAACGTTTCTATGACTTTTCGAGAGTGCGCAGTGGAAAAATGTAGCCTATGTGTCAATCCAGGTCCTAACCTGTCTACCTACCAAATTTCAACCAGATCCGTTCAATAGTTTTTGCGTGAAAGAGTAACAAACATACATCCATACTTCTTAAAAACTTTCGCGTTTATAATATTAGTAGAAGTAGGATAGGATATGCTGCCAGGTTGGTCGCATATAAATGTTATCAAAATCGGTGCAGTACTTTTTTTTTTGAAAATCAACAAAAACCAAAAATAATAATGCAAAATTTTACCAAGTGGTTGCGATGGAAGTCGTTTTTTTAACGTGTTTAGCATTTCCAAATATTAGTGGAAGTGCTTGACTTTAATGTTACGTGTGTTTACCGACCTCGTCAAGTATTACGAGGAACAGTAACACTCACCTGGCTTTAATCCAACGTGTATCACTAAAAATAAACAATTGCATACACATTGCACACGATTGTGTAAAATCAGAATGATGAGCAATAAATGAAAACATGCTCAATAAATGAATAATCATGTAATTAAAAACCATAAACAATCATGGATCAAGTAACAGTTAGTATCAACGTCGGTGGCTCAATCGGTAATGACTCGGTCCTCTTAAACCAGAGGTCCCGGGTTCATCGGACGGCCAATGTAGAAATGAATTTTTCGAAAGTAACATACCTATCCTATAATATTACCGATTGCTTTAGCGATGAAGGAAGACATCGTGAGGAAACCTGCAAATTTGATTCTAGATGTGTATAAAGGTCGCGTTGCACACGTCCGTAGGTTTAAATCTAAATGCCCTACACGTGACCGCGGGTGATGCTAAGTGCAACACCAGGCAACCGCCGTCGTCTGTCCCTTGGATAGCACGGTTAATTGTGCCACACGATAAGAGAGAGAACTTTATTTGGTGTCACGTTGCCATTCTTGTAACTTTACTGTAATCGCTGAAAGCAAAAACCATAGAGCTATAAATCCATAGGTACTCACAAACTAGGCAAGTAAACAAATACACCTGCACACGCAGATTATTCGGATTCAGCAGATCTCATCCAAGGCACAACACTGCGATGCACTAGTCCATGTACAATTTAGCTTTACGAGTGCGTTATAGTGTTTATTAATTTGTGTTTATCGTGTATGCTCACGCGCAATACCGGCTTCGTAGTGCGGGCGACACGCGCTCCCCGTGGCGGACAATCAGAAACTGAACGTTTCGACGCGCGCGCCAGGGCTGCCACCGCTCTTCGATCGTTGAGCGCTATATCAGCTCTAAAAAAGCGCGAAATTCCGCTAGATGACCAAAATATAAAAAAGCGCCAAATTTTCAAGTCTTAAAATCAACTTTCAAAATAAAATAAACAGATGTTTTTTTAAACAACTTGATTCTTACACAGTTAATTAGCGAATGATCATCATTCATCGTAGTCTTCAGAGAAAGCACAGTCATCGTCTATTACCGCCGTAGAAGCAATGCTAGCTTGCATTTCCGATGCCCTGGTTTTGATGAATGAAGAACTCATTCGTTTTTCGTTGTCATTTAAGCCCAAAAAACTAAATAATTAAAAAATTACTAGTGTTGCCACAGAAAGAAAATAAAATAACTGTGACAAAAGCACGGAACGAGAACATAATAAAACGCACCACATTGGGCGCTAGGAGCTGTTAAGTACAGTACACCAAAAAAGCGCTAGATCTAGCCCCGAAAGCGCTAAGGTGGCAGCACTGACGCGCGCGCCGGACCAGTTAGCATGCGCCCACTGAGGCCATCAATAACTCTACCACGTGGGTCTGTGCGGTAGAACACTCGCTCGCTAGGTGCACGGTGTACGCTGCGCTAATCGGTGCATACCCCGGTAAATAAAAGTACATGATTCACCAGATTTAGGTTTCACATATGATCTCACTGTGGTATGCGGCCAATGTAAACACTAGATGCCACAGCGAATAGTGCAGCAGTTTGGAAGAGACAGTGTGTTCAATCCGAGCGATTAGAGAAACAAATTGTACAGGGACGCTGTACATACTTTTTCGTTCAGCCTTTTCACTCTCTGGCAATACACAAATCAATGTTGCAAACTAGGTTACCTAGTAGCAGAATAGAGTTGTATTAGACTTGATAAATACAATCTGAGTTTGTATGGAAGATATCTTATTACAATTTTTAATGGAATAGTAGTAAATAGGTTTTAATAACTTGTATTAACTCACAATGTTAAATATCATTAGAGCCATTTTTGATAAAAATAACAATGGTATTCAGATATTTACTGTAACTTTTAAGTGAAGTAGCTTTTAACGTAGTACATAGTTACATAATTTTTGCAAAGTTTAATTAAAATCGTTATAACAATTTTTGAGAAAAATAAATAAGTGATTTGATAAACTTAAAAATCTAGATGGAAAACAAAAAAAAAATTTGTCAGAACCGCACACATAGGGTTCCGTAACATCATACTAGATGGCGCTAGTTTCATGTTTCAAAAAACATCATACTAGATGGCGCTAGCTTTTTCATGTTTAAAAAAAAATTCGTTTTTTGTACGGAGACCCCCTTTTTTTTACTTTTTCTAGTTTTTGGTACATGTTTTTATAGCGGCAACACAAATACATTGTCTGTGAAAATTTCAGCTGTCTTTCTATCACGGTTCATGAAATACAGCCTGGTGACAAACAGACATCGAAGTCTTAGTAATAGGGTCCCGTTTTTACCCTTTGGGTAGGGAACCCCAAAAAATAGCTAGAGCTACAAAAATAACATTGCCCGAATTTTTTTTGACTATAAGTGTAAGTCAGTATATTTATTTGTATTAAAAACAATCGATCCATATCAAAATCTAAACTTCAATTTTTTTGCCATTATCGATCATCATCATCAAACAAAAATAGTAAAATTTGAAACACGACAAGGCAATTTTCGTACATAGGAGGGATAAAATAATTGTTACCTTCATGCATATTTATTAATATCCCTCCCCAAAATTGCTGTAGTAAAGTTATTTAATAATAAATTGTAGATCCAGGATAAAAAGGACATAAAGCGTCGGTGGCTCAACCGGTGACGACTCGGTCCTCCTAACCAGAGGTACCGGGTTTAAATCCGAACGGCCAATGTACCAATGAGTTTTTCGAACCTTACGTAGGTACATATAGTTACCGATTGCTTTAACGGTGAAGGAAAACATCGTGAGGAAACCTGCACACACCTGCGAAGAAACTCGAAGGTTGTGTGTGTAGTCGACCAACCCGCACTGGGCCCGCGTAGTCGATTAAGGCCCGATCGCCCTAATTCAGGGTAGGCTCTTGCCCCTCGGTGGGGACGTATAATAGCTGATATGATGATAATGATATCCAGGATGTGTATACTTTCAAACGTAGTTTAGTCTGACATACCGAAATGCACATTAAAAAATACGCCACCAGTAGCAAAGAAAAAAAGGTGTAGGTATTAGACTAGATATAAAATTTAATAAGAATCTGGGTTTGAATAGGAGGTACAGTCGAGTTCATTAATATATTGGCAGGGCCAATGGTTTAAAACATTGTAAGCGTCGAAATAAATATAAAGTTCTATACAAACATAATTGGATATCAATAAAATGTTATCATGTAAACGGTTCATTAATTGTTTGTATAGAACTTTATATTCATTTCGTCGCCTACAATGTTTTTAACCATTGGTCCTGCCAATATATTAATGAACTCGACTGTACCTACCTAATTCCTATGTTTTGTGGAATAATTCAACACCCAGTGTACTGTAAGTCTTATTAGTTTTAGTAACACTCGAAGTTTTATTAAATGTGTAACAGCTATTTTTAAAAAGATCTTAGTTTTTAAGGCAAAAAGTACCATTTTCCATTTCTTTATGATACAATGAACATCATCGTAATGTATTGAAAGTACCTACCTTATTTCTGTATAAATTTATATAGTAATACACAAAGTTCTATCAAAATTTCTACATCGATTTTCGAGCTATGCTCATTAATTTTTTTAATTATAACTTTTCCTTTTATTACTCTTTGTAGTAGACCATATTAAGTTAAAGTAACATAGTTTATTTTTTTCGATTATATTAGTGTATTGACAATCGATCCTCATCAAAATCTCAACTTGTTTTTTACAAGCTTTTATTTAGTTTCACCCGTCCCCCGTGTCTGTAATGAAATCTTGCAAGTTACATTTGACCCACTAGGTTTTGCGATTGAGCTTAATTCTGCAAGAATATGTATATCGCGTGACAATGCAATATTAAAAGTTTGTACCTAAAAGTTTTCAGGTATTTCGAAAGTTATTTTGCCATCACAATACCTTCTTCAAATTCATAAATGCAATTCTAGAAGCATAAGAGTGACTGTTCGTTCCTATGATGTTTGAGAACAGGTGACATGACAATCAGTTGCGTACCTCCTAATACATTACATAATTTTACTTTAAACTTCACTCTACGAGACAAGACACAACACAGATACTTACATAATGCAATGTACATATAAGTAGTTATGTAGACTTTACGCTTTAAGATGACTTAATCCGAGCAGGTGGATAATTAATAAAATAATATTGAACGTAAGTCTATTCATTATAAGTTCAAATCAATGCGGGCTTCAACGCGGCTGTTACGTTGAAACCGAACGCCCAATTCTCCATTTTTACATGTTTTTATTACTTTTCTTCACTTTTAAATAAGTTTAAAAAATGTGTTCAATTAAAATGAAAGGTCTTAAAGTCACCGATTTTCGTGTGTTGTTTTCATTCAAGATTAACTGTTTGTTTTCGAGAAATTTTGCAATTAATGCCAAAAACAGGATCTACAGTATATTTTTTTACATCAAAATTTTACTAAATTAGTGTTCAATTAAAACGTTTTTTTTATTACTCTAGGTATACTATATACAGGGTGACTTTTAATTAGTTCTTGATAACAAAAGGTATACTCGTGATTACAAACAACTTTCCTAAAGAAACTATATGTCTGGAGAACATGTTCAGGTGGGGACTCTCGGAAAACCCAATTTTGGACTGTGTGTGGAGCGGTGCAGTCCATGGCTCATTTAGTTTCCTGTCCTGCCTGCCCTGTCACCTGTTCACAGCAGGACTTAATGGACGCCACAAATAGTGCAGTCGAAGTTGCTAAGTTCTGGGCCGGAATGATTTAATTTGTCATCGACACGCAAAGAAGAAGAAGAACTAATTTAAAGTCACCCTATATATTTCCAAGGTGATAGCTTTGCGCAGTCTTTTAATAATTTTAATATTGACCCATCTTAAGACCTTAAGTGTGTTTACAAAACGGGATGTCATGTTTAGTTTGCGTTGAATGATGTAGGTAAAAGTACATGCAAAAAGTAACATACAATTTGTACAAGCCATCTAGTGGCGCTTTTCCCTTACTCGGTGACAAATAAGGCTTTAGAGGTAGACTCCGAGTGAGTCATCTCAAAGTTGTATACATCTGTCCTTTCTGGATTTTTACGAGGCATCTCAACATTTTCGAAAGGATTTCGGTTCTTACTCATTGTAAGCTGAAGATTCATTGCAGAACAAATGATAAATTGTTCGAATTTATCAAGATTGTATAAGCACAAAGAGTGCATCAACTTGAATATTGAATTATCTTGGTTGTTTAGAAAAATATGTTTCATTATCATCATCATCATATCAGCCGGAAAACGTCAATTGCTAAACAAAGGCCTCCCAAGGATTTCCACGACGACCGGTCCTGCGCATTCAGCGGTTTCCCGCAATCTTCACCAGGTCTTTGGTCTATCGCGTAGGAGCCCTGCGCTTTTTCACACAGGGCACTCAAAATATAGTTCCAGCTTTGCCCATAATGAACCTTTTTAACTGTCTTTAAAGTATCATTTTCTTTAAACGAAGTTCTGTTATCTACCATGCTAACGGTTGCCTGTAATCAATCTCGATGAGTTTTCACTGCATGCACTCTCCTTGCTTGTTTGTCTCGCTTATCGAAGTAGGGCGAGCTCTGCGGTTGCATAATTTCCTCCTTGTGTCCTCCTCCATAACACGTCTTCTATCTGTATAAAGAATACCAGGTTGTTGTTCAATAAGCGCTTAGGTTAGCGATCTGGTGAAGATCGCGGGAAGCCGACGGATGCGGGTAGCGTAGGACTGGTCGTCGTGGAAATCCTTTGGGGAGGCCTTTGTAGAGCAGTGGACTTTTTGCGGCTGATATGATGATGATGATGATGAAGCGCTAAGGAACAAACGAAGTTACATACTTATGTACATCGTTATCCACGTTTTAAGGGGTTTCGTAGTCAAACTAGGATACCTTATAGTTTCACCATGTCCATCTGTCTGTCCGTCGCTACGTCACATTCGTTTTGCTCAAAGACTATTACAGCTATAAAGCTGAAATTTGACATGATAACACAAATCTGTGACCCCCTCAACTAAATTATTATTAAAATTATTATAGGCTTATCGTATGTGTAGTTGGATTTGTACAAAAATCATAGATTTTCCATTCAAAATGTTCTATACCAACAGCAAAAATGACTTTGTTTTTAAAAAATACAATTATAAATTAAAATTAATAAATGGAAAACCTACTGGTTCTGTATGAAGGAGGTCTGAAGATTGGCCATACCCCTGTTGTTATTATACTCGCAAGTTGCAATTAAATTTTGACCACCTCCGTGGCGAAATGGTTAAGTCCGTTAGCTTCACATCAATAGGTCGCGGGTTCGATTCTCGGCAAAGTCTAACTTTTTTTATTCACAATGTGTAAGCCCTTGGCATCATCTCACCTGATGGTAAGTGACGATGATGCCGAAGATGGAAGCTTACCAAGATTCCCCAACGCAATGGAGAACTGGCTATCTTATCTTCAAGCCGGAACACATCAATGTTGTTAACACTGATATTTGGCGGCAAGACTTTGATAAGATGGTGGTAGCTAGCCAGGCGGGCTTAGAAAATGCCTTACCACCAACCAAACCAAGTCTTACAAGTTGACCCCACCGGGAATCGAACCCGCGACCTCCTGGTGTGAAGCGAATGGGCTAACCATTACGCCACGGAGGCGGTTAAAACTTGGTAAGACTCGCTTTGGTTGGTAGAAGGGCATTTTCTAAGCCCGCCTGGCTAGCTACCACCATCGCCGCCAAACATCAATGCTAACAACATTGATGTGTTCCGGCTTTTAGATAAGATAGCCAGTTCATCATTGCGTTGGGGAATCTTGGTAAGCCCGCTTCCATCTTCGGCATCATCGTCATTTACCATCAGGTGAGATAACACCAAAGGCTTACAATAGTGAATAATAAAAAATCCCTAAAAACTAGGATAATTTTTATAAAAAAATATGATTTTAACTACTTTTAATATTTTTTAGCTATGGTGCATAGGTGAGTAGCAATTCATCATGAGTAGCGTTTAATCTCGTTATCGTCCACTCATAACGCCCGCGCCCCTAAAAGTCGGAAAGATAACATCAAACGCGGTCATTATATTGATAAATGACGATTGTCTTGTCCTTTAAGGACAATATACTCCGCTGCAACTGTGAAATATTATATCTTACCTTAATTTATAGTCATTGGGATCTACTGTCGGCACCTATTGATATTTGAATTGAATGCTTCGATATTCATAGCAATTATCGATATCGTCTAGATAGATCAACTGATAACTCTTCTAGTTATTGTGAGGTGTGGGATAAATGCCTGCATTCGGCGTCCAGCTGGGCGCCTTGCAAATGCAACGTTACAGGAACAGGAATTAATATAGAAAACAGACATGCCACAAGATATACTGTGTCGTCATCAGGAAAAATAATCCAACTACACTCTACGCACATTAGTCATTCACGGAGTAATCTGTTTACTGTGCGGTCTTCCTTGAATTTACTGAGGATATAAGTAAAAGTGTTTTTGAACTATACGTCATCGTTGCAGTTGTAGTAGGTACTAAGCGGTGATGTCATAAATGCGTTTGCCATCTGTGCGTACGCGCAAGTTGCAAAGCGATGTGTCACCTACGAACAAGGGAACGACGTATCTTTGCCAAGCAAATCACTTGATGCGCGGCGCCGCCGCCTACGTTCCCGCCTCCGCCTTTATAATGACGTCATTGTTTCATAGGTGTCAAGTTGACGTCATCAAAACTGGATCGGTTTAAAAGTTAAATCGTCCGTTGGTTGTCTGTCGCAGTCAATTTTCTCAGGCACTATAGACCTACATTAAATAGAGGTAGCTCTATTTTAGTGTAGGCTCGAGCCCCTCGGTGGAGAAGTATATGAGCTAATATGGTGCAACCATGTAATAGAGGTCCTGGCCTGTATCGTGTGGGTCAAATCAATTGTATTAATCAATCAATTTAGATTATTTTTCTATTGTTATATTTACATCAAATATCAAATTTTGTAATTTCGTTTAACATTCTGATAGAGTGAAGATTCAAGATTCAAAATGTTTATTCAAAATAGTTGCATGTTACACTCCTTCTAATGATCATAAGATAGTAATTACATTACATAATTTCACATTGTGGAAAAATTAAAAACAAACAGTCACAGTCATCGGATATACATCGCTTTTCGCAGTTCCGGCGAACATAACTGAAATGCAACATTATTAAATGTCAATAACATCAACGATATAAAACAAATAATGTCATTTGGATATGAAAGCAATATGATAAAAGAAGTAATTCATTAAAATTATTGAATTTGTCGTTAGTGCCTTTGACAAGAGTAGGCCAGTTCACACGGACAGCTCCCGTTCACGAGTATAACGCGAGAGTCAATCATCGCTCCCTTCGACAATAAGTTGTTATGAGATGTTCTAGTGAAATAGTACACGATAAATATTATTTTGATTACTTTATGGCCGTGTAGTAAAACTAAAGTTTATTAGTTGTTTTCGATACCTAGTGAATGAATTCAATATACGTATAAAATTGTTTTATCTCTACCATTCAAATCGTCCAAATATTTTTTATTCATTATACCATGATCGTATTTTTTGCTGATATTGGACCCAGATTGCGGGGACTCTCTCGGGTATTCCTCTCGTTTTCTTTTAATCAGAGCCTTTTCAAGAATATTTTTTTGTTGAAGAAATTCTCTCGAAATATTATTTTATATTTAGAGCCATAAGTTCACAAAAAAAGCATAGCGATGGAATCGTGGATATTTGGGGCAGCTTTGCTGGTTATGGAGTCGGCCTGTTCTGTTAATTAAGATCTTAGAAAGAAACATGGATCAATTCCAGTACAAAATACTGAAGGAAACATCATGTGCTATTCTTGTTATTTCAGCATCCCAGCATGACAATGACCCTAAGCATACTGTCCTCAATGAAGGAAAGAAAGAAACATGGATCAATTCCAGTACAAATACTGAAGGAATCAACATCGTGACTACAAATTTTACCTAACTAATCTCGAGGACGAAGCAGAAGTATAATCTGCTTGTTTTTTTTAACTATGTATTCGTAACTAGCTATTGCCCGCGGCTTCGCTCGCGTGAACATAGTTTATATGACTGTCTTCGAGGGTGCGCAGTGCGCTAGCCGCAAGCGGCTCACGAGCGTGTTTGGTTTTTTTAGATCCTGCGGGAACTATGTCGGGTATTGCTAATCAGTAGTCTGTCTCACTCTCCAACCCCACAACTATCTTTGTGCAAAATAGCAATTCAATCCTTTGCTTCATTGCGATGTAAAAGAAATTAACAAAAAAAAGACTGTTAGCAGCTATCCCACAGGAATCATTAGAGAAATCGGCATAAAAAGTAGTCTATATATTAATCTAGGTTCTAATCTATCTACCTACCAAATTTCATCCAGATCTCTTCAGCTGTTCTGGCGTGATAGAATAACAAACATCCAACCATCCAAACTTTCGCGTTCAAAATATTATAGTATTAAATTAGTTTTGATTTATCTGCTATACAAAAAATAAAAGGTATATGTTAATTTTTAATTAGAATTCTCTATAACTAAAGATGTGACCACAACTGTATGTATGTGGAATGCAGTTTGTGACGCAACCCACCTTAATAACATTGCAGTTTACACTTGTACTCCGAAATAACTCTTTGTTTCCGCTGTTAATGTTATTTATAACAGTTACACAAATGATTATTACCTACCTACTGTACTGAGAGCAAGTACAGAGGCCAGCACATCAAGCTAGACACTTTGGACTTTGTATCGTTCTTATGCCGTACGCGCATGGGTGAGAATCGCGCTACGAGTGTCTAGCTTGATGTGCTGGCCTCTGTACCTAACCGCTGCCAATTATATTTGAGTTAGCTAAGTATCTACATTTTTTTGTGTTAATGTCAATGTATAAAATCATAAAATAAAATCAAAAATTTTTAGGCTTTTGTACCTCAAAAAGGAAAAAAGGATCCTTATATACTTCGTTGTCCGTCTGTTTGTAATTATGTCTATCAAGACCGTTTTTTTAGAAACGCATGGAGGTATTCAGATGAGATTAAGGCAAGGTATTGATTGGAACAATTGTCTCTGTCTTTTTCTTTAAATGTAAAGAGTAAAGAAAATAACCACACTTTTTCACTTTTCAATGGTTTTTCGCTTCAATCAAAAACTACAATGAAAGTTTAAAAAATAATAACATTACTTACTTTGTACTACCATAACAAATATTGTTGTAATTTTTTTTAAAAAATTACTTTAATATAGTCATAACTAGAGTTGAAAGTAACTGTGTAGACCTATCTTTGGGATTTTTTTATCTATTTCTATGAGCTTTTGACTTTAAGGAACATCATCAACAATAAGGATATTTTTTAAAACCTTGGGTTTTCTATCGTTTAGGAGTAATTGACGTCAAAAATAACGAAAACCTGTAATATTACTACCGCCTTAATCTATGGTCTTTTGGAGCTGTAAAAAATCTAGCGGTGAAGGAAAACATCATGAGGAAACCTGGACAGGCCTATGAAAAACTCGAAGAGCCGATTGCCCTAATTCAGGATAGGATCTAACTCCTCGGTGGGGACGTATATTATGGTATAAAGAAGTTAATGGGATCAAAAAATACGGCCATTTATTCCGCAAATAAATAAAAACCTATGGGGTACTTCCCGTTGATCTAGATTCTAGAATCAAGAAATTTGCCACAAAGCAAGGTCTCACAGCACAAGTGAAAGAAAAAACCGTTAATTTGTAGTTTAATATTCACAGAAGAAAAATCTACTAAAACTTACATTTGCAGTCAGAAAATTGACCGTTGCGTATATACGGGAGAACATTTCAGTTTTTCCTTCAATCTGACTTATTACAAGCTGTTATTTAACTTGCAATATTCGTATTTCGCCCTGATTCTGGGTAGGCTCGAGCCCCTCGGTGGGGAAGTATATGAACTGTAATGGTATTCGTATTTCAATCTGTATCACTTTGAAAAATACGATTGAGCTCAAATTTCATATGAATCGGTATTCCCGGTGACAATAAATTTTTGAAGGTGAAATCGAGGTACCACGTTCATCTTTTGTTTTCAATATAATCGTACCTGTTCGACAAGTCGCCATAAATAATTACAGCTCATATACGTCCCCACCGAGGGGCTCGAGCCTACCCTGAATCAGGGCGATTAGGCCTTAGTCGACCACGCGGGCCCAGTGCGGGTTGGTCGACTTCACACACAACCTTCGAGTTTCTTCGTAGGCGTGTGCAGGTTTCCTCACGATGTTTTCCTTCACCGTTAAAGCAATCGGTAAGTATGTACGTAAGTTTTTGAAAAACTCATTGGTACATTGGCCGTCCAGATTTGAACCCGGTACCTCTGGTTAGATGGACCGAGTCGTTACCGGTTGAGCCACCGACGCCGTCGCCATACGATTAAATAAATATAACCGTAGGAGATATTGTGCTCGCTTTTTTTACACGACTGCCCCCCAAAAAAGAAGAGTATTTGTTTTCAGGTCTCATTTATGTATGTTTTACACTGGAGGTCGCGGGTTCGATCCCCGGCGGGGTCAATTGTAAGTGCATCATCATCACTGTGTTATCTCTGTTAACAGGATGACTAATACATACCGGCAAACTTCTTAACTGGTGATTCAGCTCATGAAACTGAACAACTTTCCTGAAACCTATAATCAATCAGCAAAAAAAAATTGGATTTCCCATTAGTATGGGTTATTAATTAGTATTAAGCAAGTTATAAAATACGTATTGGATAGCACGCATGTATTCTTCAAACCTCAATTTTCTTGGATTTATTGCTAGTATTTTACCACACATCACACTAATATTATAAAGGCGAAAGTTTGTGAGTGTGTGAGTGTGTATGTTTGTTACTTCTTCACGCAAAAACTACTGAACGGATCTGGCTGAAATTTGGTAGGTAGACAGATTAGGACCTGGATTAACACATAGGTTACTTTTTTCCACGCACGCGAGCCGCTTGCAGCCGTGCACTGCACTTCCTCGAAAAGTCAAAGAAACGATGTCCACGCGGGTGAAGCCGCGGGAAACAGCTAGTATTGTTATAATTAGGGGCAGGTCTGTTTCCGCAACCAGGCGACCGATACACCCATTTAACGTGGTTGGCCGGCATCATTGCCAGCCCAACTCCTCCAAGAAGTTCAGTGCCCTAACAGGTTTCCGACGATTTCCTGGAGAGACCTCGGGTCACCGAGTTGCACGACCCTGTACTGTGCAAGCTCCTCGCAATCCAGTAGGATGTGGGCAGCAGTCTCCTCAGCCTCCATGCATGCACAGTGGGCTGTCCGTGGCTAGTGCGAATAGGTGTTTATTTTACCACACATTTGCTTACGTGAAATTGAGATGACCTTGCCAATTTAATTAAAAACTAAGGGGAATAGTCATCACATCAGATATTCAGATAGGGCACCGACCGTGTGAACGGATTTGCCCACAGAAATCTAAATAATATATTATTTTTGCCCTCGGAGACCTGGCCGGCACTGCCCTGATGTGACTGATCCACTGCTCCAGTACCAAGTCAGTTTAAGGGATAAAAGGATAAGGATATTTCAATACAGTTCCAAAGAACAATGAAATTCCTGCGAACTGTAGATAACTGTCAAACAAGTTGCGTTAAAATGAGTTGACGAAAAAAAAATAATATTTATAACAAACGAACAAGAAAAATTATTTGAACTTGAGTATAATTAACACTTAATATTAAACTTTCGTAAGGGGGCGTTCATAAATTACGTGAGGCTTTTTTCAGGATTTTTTGACCCCCCCTCCCCCTCTGGTGAGATTTCGTGAGATTTTCCTCAACTCTCTCCCCCCTCCCCAAATCTAACGTGAGATTTTTTAAAATTTGTGTTTTGCCTGGAAACGCGTTGGATTATAAAAAGTCTAATAAAAGTTTGATGAAACACGATTTTTTTCAATCTTCAAACTGCTATAACTTTTAAATGAATCAACCAATTTTCACGCAGATTGATGTAGTTTTTTAAGCTTAATAAAAAAAAACTGATGAACAACATTTTATTTTTTGAATAAAAACAATAAATTTATCTGATAAAACATTTCGGAGTTATATTTATATATTTAAAAAAAACGCAATCGAAGAGCTTACTGTGCTGCTCTGCGGGGTTCGGACAAATACGACAAACACTGTTGTGTGAAATTTCGCCATATTTTCATTCTAGATTTGTTTTTACTTTGATTTAACTTTATTTTTTCGCAATTTTACACCGTTTTCTACAAGAAAACAAATTACGTGATATTTGCTAAAAACCCCCCTCTCCCCCATGTGAGATTTGGAAAGATTTAGCTTGACCCCCTCCCCCCTTAAACACCTCACGTAATTAATGGACGCCCCCTAAGAAGTTACTAACTTTAATTCATCATATCAGCCGAAAAACGTCCACTGCTGGACAAAGGCCTCCCCCACTTTCCAAGGCCTTTCCACGACGACCGGGTATGCGTTGCCCGCATCCAGCGGCTTCCCGCGATCTTCACCAATTCGTCGCTCCACCGCGTGAGAGGTCTGTCTAAGCTACGTTTTCCGGCGCGCGGTCGCCACTCGAGAACTTTACTGCCCCAACGGCCATCTGTTCTACGAGCTATGTGCCCTGCCCACTGCCACTTAAGTTTAGCGATTATATGAGTGATGTTGGTTACTTTGGTTCTCCTGCAGATCTCCTCATTTCTGATTCGATCGCGTAGGTAAATTCTGAGAATAGCTCGCTCCATTGCCTTCTATGAGGCCCATAGTAAGCGACCATGTCTAACTAATTTACTTAACGAAAAAAAAGTCCAATGCCTTGTGAATGTTTCTGTTCAAGAGACCAAAAAACCTACATTAGTCAAGTCCAGGTCCATTTGTGTCAGTTATAGAAGTAGGTACAATAAATAGAAGCGATACCATCAAGCCATATATTATTGTTGCAGGTAACAGCCCCGAAGTTCCCCGTGGTGATCAAGATAGGCCACGCGCACAGCGGCGTGGCTAAGGTGAAAGTGGACTCTTTGGCCGACTTCCAGGTGAGCACACTCTAGTACTCTGCGCACACACAATGGTCGTACACATTTAGGGCAATCTAGGTATTAATGACAATTGGCATAAACATTTAGAACTGATACAGAAACATATGCGTTTCCGAATTTCGATTTATCCGACGCTTTTACACTGAAGGAAAACTGAGGAAACCTGCACACGCCTGCGAAGAAACGAAGGTTGTGTGTGAAGTCGAACAACCCGCACTGGACCCACGTGGTCGACTAAGGCCCAATCGCCCTAATTCAGGGTACACTTGAGCCCCCTGGGTAGAGACGTAGATATATGAGCTGATATGATGATGTCAGACACATACAGCAGATGGTCGAGGGCTCTGATGATAGCAGTTTTATAGGCTTTGCCCTCTACCTCTGAAATATAGAAACATAATAATATGTGAATAAATAATTATGAATTACAATTATGAGATATAAGACTTGTTCACCTTTTTTCTGTAGGTGTGTATATTTTATCAATTTTTAATCAGAAATTTGAGAATATTGTCGTGCATCAAAGTCTCGAAATGGTTTTCAATTTACTTTACTAGTCGTTAAAAAAACTTGATATTCCAATTGCAGGTACATACATATACCCTTTGAAAGCAGAGTAGATATTGATGTAGCTACACTTTATGGGAAATTAAGTTTAAGGTTATAATATAATCTGAAAATATATAATCGTCGTGTGCGATGGTCAATTGAATTGTATGGCGAGCGAAATTTTATCTGCAGCACCGTGTGTGACAAGCTTTAAATTTTAAGAAAAATTGATTTGCAAAAGTTGAGAATCATCTACAAAGATGTATCTGTACAAGAATTTTATGCCCTTTGCTTCACACAAATTGCAGCTAGAAACCGCACATTCAGAACGTATGTGATAGACTGTCACGCTTCACATATCCTTTAAGACGATTACTAAGTCGTGCGTCAGAAGGCTCCGGGCTTATGGCTTACTTTGGTTATGTCCAGTCCATACTAAGCTATGGACTAATATTCTGGGGCCACTCGACGGATTTTTCTCATGCATTCATAGCTCAAAAACGTTGCGTCAGAGCTATTGGTGGAATCTCACAAAGAGATTCATGCTTTCCTCTTTTTGCTCGTTATACAATTTTACCTTTGCCGTGTCTTGGCAATATAAAGGAGGTTTGTTAAGAAACACATGTTTTTATTTGAATCGACAGGTAAACTAACCAGTAAACTTAACTGGAACTTAAGGCGCAATCATAAACTTCTACAATCGCATCACCCTAAGACAACTTTTTATCAGAAAAGCATTTACTACATGGCAGTAATATTTTACAATAACCTACCTCGTAGTTTGACTACTGTTTTAAAAAAGCAGTTACAGAATGGTTGCTGTCTAAACTCTTTTATAGTGTGCGAGAATTCATAGAAAATAAAGGCAAATTGTGATTTCATGATACTGATTTATTTTTATTAATTAATGACAATTGAATGAATTGATTTAATGAATTGGTTTTTGTCGACTTGCATTGTTTGCTAACTTTATATTGTACGCCTGTTAAGGTATATCATAGTGAGCTTACCATACAAAATAACATCTTATTTTATGACCTGTGATAAATTCTGAAAAAACCAATAGTTTGTGTCTTAGCACTTTTAAACAAAAACATTTTAACAAAAAAAGTTTCAATTACAAAATCTTTTAATGTAGGTAAGTAATAGATGCTTGGTTTCAGTGGCGTAGCTAGGTAACCAAAGGCCCTGGGGCAAGAAATAAACTAGGGACCCAACTAAACTATTTAGAATCGTTTGTTCCGTATTCGCCGTGTTCTGAATTCGACGTAGGTACTCCAGAATATTTTTTTAGGAATAAATAATTGGATAATTAATTGCAAAAATTCAAAACATGGGTTAAGTTTGAGAATTTGGGAGAAATGAGGAGAAATTTTCACTAGTTCAATTAACAGTCAGGGTCCGAGGGACCCCCTAAACTTGGGGGCCCCGGGGCACTGCCCCGTCTAGCCCTCCGGTAGCTACGCCACTGCTTGGTTTGCAGTCCGTATCTCAAAAAGTTTTATAAACTTCGTTTTCCAAGTAATGTATATGCAAATACCATGTTTTTGACAGTGAAATAAGCGAAATTGAGAAATTACTTATATAATCATTTCGCTTTTATAAACTTCGCGAAATGCTTCCTAATTCAATTTATCCTGGCGGGCCCGACAAAGCAATTTCATAATTAGATTTTGCGTTACGCATTCGTTATCAGTCAATTTAACTTAAGAGGATTGTGAAGCTGCGACTTTTCATACCGCCGTTAACGATTTTCACCTTTTAAATGTTAACTGATTTGGACCAATTTATCATAGGTTGTCAGTCAGAACAAAAGTTAGGCTTATATTACGTTTTTGTTTTTCCGATAAAGTTAATAAGTTTAATTGTTTTGTAGTTCACGTGTTTTCATACAAAACTAATTTCAGCCATTTTTTGAGTATTTATAATCAGTAATTTAAAAAACGAAACGTATTAGCCTAGCTTTTGTTCTGAATGACAACCTATCAAAAATTGGTCGAAATCGGTTTACATAATTTGAGAGCTGAAAATCGTTAACGCCGTTTGTATGAAAAGTCGCAGCTTCACTATCCTCTTAACCATTTACGTTATTTGTACCATTATCTATTGAAGTTCTGAAAATTATGCAGGCACTAGGCAAAAATAATTATTTAATTACTCTCAACAGTGAGACAAACAGAAAAAATCCCGAAAATACTAGTTAGTTGTCAAAAAAACTGGCATAAGTCTGCCATCCGTGGAAGTCTAGTTAGAAGGGTGCCCAGTTGCCCACCACAGATAAGAAAAATTAGAATTATTCTATTCTGTGGTGCCCACTTTGTCGTTCTTCTTTTAGCTCAATCGGAAACCGGGAAGTGGTTCTAAATTAGTTTCCGAGATTTGTCACAAAGTAAGTCACAGACAGACTAACTAACTTACACGGCAAGCTTGTAAAATAGGTATTTATATAGTCAATCTGCAAACACATTTTTAAGCTTGTATCCAAATCGAACAGCTGATTAATAAATTTTGTAAGAGAAGTCGAAATTGTATTTTAGAAATACTTAAACCAGTTTAATTTTATTCCAAAAGATACCAACCTATCCTCCTCCTTTCTAAGATTTACCGTTTCCGTGGCGTAATGGTTAAGTCCATTAGCATCACATCAGAAGGTCGCGGGTTTGATTTCCGGCGGGGTCTGACTTTGTAAGACTCGGTTTTGGAAGAGAATTTTCTAAGCCCGCCTGGCTAGCTACCATGCACCATCTTATCTAAGTCTTGCCTTTCAATGTAACATTGATAACAAGCATAGATGTGTTGCGGCTTGAGGATGAGATAACCAATTAGCCAGTTCCCCATTGCGTTGGGGAATCTTGGTAAGCTCGCCTATCATCAAGTAAGATGATGCCAAGGGCTTACCACTTGTGAATTGAACAAAAAACCAAAACATAATCTTACATGACCTACGTAATATCTAATTTTAAACTTCATTTCAATTTATTCCAGGATATAGCAGGCGTAGTGGCAATGATCGGCACCTACTGCACCGTGGAGCCATACATCGACGCCAAATACGACATCCACATACAGAAGATTGGCACCAACTACAAAGCTTTCATGTCAGTATACCTACGCGTCCGAGTCGAGACCGTTTCTTTATACAACAGCATCCAGACTCCCTGAAGCTAAGAAATTACGACGACACGATATACTGAGGCCTGTCTTGTTTAATACAGTACAGTTATCAGAAAATCTATTCTAATATGACCTATCTCCTTGCCGGCGTCTGTTTTCCGACTCTTACAATTTGGTGATCTTCAAGGCGAGAGTGAATGAGCATCATTTGAGTTTGCATATACCATCGTCAACTGTATCATAACCTGGAAGTCTAGCGTATCTGGTAGATATACGAGAGGGGATGTATCATAACCTACCGCAGTTGGTCCTTGCCCTCGTCTCACGACGTTGGCAGGAATAGCGGTCCTTACTATGTGACCTAGCTGTCGGTAAGCGGGAACGCTATATCATAAACTTGGTAGTTAAGCGTATCTGGTAGATGTACGAGACAGTATGTATCATCACTTGTGTCTTGGCGGCAAGACGTACCGCAGTTGGTCCTTGCCTTCGCCTCGTGGTGTTGGCAGGAATAGCGGCCCTGATTTTGTACCATAAGGGTCGGTAAGTAAGTGGGGACGCTATGTCATAAACCTTGTAGTTAGCGTACGTGGTAGATGTACGACATGGCTTGTATCGTCACTTTGCATCAGGTGAGATGTACTCAAACGCACTACCTAAATTTTTTAGCTAAAAATATTATACATTTGTATATATGCCTGTCACAAATCGTACAACTGTTTGTACCGTCAGTACACTTTGATAATAAACTGCTTCAGGCTCGCCGCAGGCGTTTTATAAACCTACTAATTCGTCCCACTGATGGGACCACGAGGGAGAGGCTTAGTGAGACCACGAAAAAACGGCCGTTCTAAATTGCAGTTTTAGTTGGCAGTATATTGTCATTGGTAGTAGAGAAATTTGCTAGTCCACCTTAGAGTATAATCACACATTTGTATCACATCCTGTTTTTCCAATATATACTTGGATTTAATATAACTAATTTCTATTTTCAGGCGCAAATCTATATCGGGAAATTGGAAGACCAATCAAGGGTCAGCCATGCTTGAAGCTATAGGAATGAACGACAGATATAAAATGTGGATTGATGAAGTAAGTACCTAACTGAAGAAAATGGAGTTTTTAACAAGGGATAGAAAGATATACCTCGCATCACGAAATAGGAGCGCTGGGGTTAGTAGTGGGTGAAGGTTGCTGCATCTTTATAACTAGTTTAGGGCTAAAATAGATTCGGACAAATTCCAGTGCTCCTTGGACGTGATACGAAGTAGTTTACATACGTTTTCTTAATTAGTTTGAAAAGCGGTTAAATATCTACAACACTTATTTACTTAAAATTCTCGGCTAACATTATTAAAATCTTCCTAGCGGTCATTATTTTTCATTATTGATGATCAAACTTGATGGTCGTAGCAAGGGCAAATTATCATTAACTGAAATTTGAAAACTTTTTTAAAGCGTACGCCAGAATTTCCTACAGTCTGCGATTTAATCTGTTATTTACTGTTTGTTTCCGCTTTTCTAAAAAAATACTAGTATTTATTTCCACTCTTCGAACCACGGCCGATCTCCAAGGGGAAGTCACCTCGTCAGTCTGAGATACCTCCCTTTGATTGAAAACACTGTCCTGAAAAGGCTGAATTATACAACAATTTTTAACTGTGTCCTTTAAAACATGGGTAACTGGTATTTTGTTAATAAGGTGAGCGAAATCTTCGGTGGTCTGGAAGTCTGCGCTCTAGAGCTAGTCGTCGGCAAGGACGGACGCGAACACATCATCGAGCTGAACGACTCGGCCACCTCGTTTATGGGCGACACGCAGGAAGAGGACCGCCGCTATCTTGCCGAGCTCGTGCTGCAGCGTATGCAGGTATGATTAACTTCTCTGTTAATTTATAATATGTAAGGACAGAGCAGAGACAGCCTTGAACACATCACTGACCTGAACTGGCATAAGGAGGACTGTCACTATGTAGCGCGGTAACGCTGTTATTCGTTCTTTATTCGACCTTTTTTCATTCCATCTATTTGTTCTTTTACGCATGCGCTGTCATCTATGTGACATGGGACTCAAACTTCATTCATTTTTACTAGCTTTAAATAAATTTAATAAATTATTTGATACCTTGATACTGTCTAAAAGACCCATTCGGGGCTTTTTATTTCAACTTCAACATTAAATTAAATTCTGCGAGCACGTACGGCATTTTTTTAAACCAACGCCCTACTTACCTACCTACCATACCCTACACCTACCCGTCGTGCTACAAGTATCTTACTGAACTCGTGCTGGTCGAGCTGCAGCATATCGACGTACAGTAAACGTAAGCAAGATGCACAATTTACGGTGGAAAACACGTCGAGCTGAAAGACTCAGCCACTTCGTTCATGGGTGACACATCATCGACTTCAATGACTTGACTATCTCAATTCTCGTTCATGCGTGACTAGCAGGAGGGGGACTTGCGGCTGTCCCCTTGTTGCCTAGCTGGTACAATAACAAGTACTTGATGATCTGTAAGCAAACGCAATGGCCGCGAACCCCTCAACGAGTTGAATGACTCAGCTACCCTCGTTTTAGAAGACTCGCAGGAGGAGGTTTGCCGACATTTTGCCGAGATCATGCTCCAGCATTTTCAGGTGTTGTGAGTTGTAAGCATGTGACGAAAGCAATCTTTTTGGTTATTTTTACGTTTAACCTGTTCTTATAAACTTTTTTGTAAATTTTTACTTTTTAACGTGAAAACGTCTAATAAATCGATGGACGCCGGCTGCACGCACGAAAAAGGATGACACATTGTCCCGTTATGCTCATTGTCCCGTTACGTTATGACGTTGTCACGTTAAACTATCGTCCGTAAACCGACTTTACAGACAACCAATTTTTTTCTTCAAATTGTCACATTGTTATTTCAATTCCCATACTATACTATCTACTGTTCCATTTTTTCACGTTTCTTTCTTTTAATATCAGTTTAATACAAACTTTTGGTGGATTTTTTTATTTTTTAAAACAAGAACACTTGGCCCTTCCCTCCATCATCAATTACCCTATTGTGTGTGCGACGACTTAGTAGATACGCCGCCCACCACAAGCAGATGCAATATTGTATAGTCGAGAACGCGTGGATTTGAAAGACTCGTCCACCTCGTCCATGGGTGACACACAGGACGAGGACCGTCACCATCTTGCCAAACATATACTATAGCGTATGCAATGGCTGTTAACATAAGCACGCTTGGCTGAGAACACATCTTCGAGCTGAACGACTCGGCCACCTCGTTCGTAAGTGACTCGCAGGAGGAAGACCACCACCACCTTGCCGCGATCGGATACAAGGACGGCCGTGAACAATTTATCGAGTAGAACCACTCGGCCACCTTGTTTATCGCCTCGTCTATCAGCAGTTTTTTTTATTCTTTGCAACTCACGTGATGGTAAGTGACGATGATGCCGAAGATGGAAGCGGCCTTACCAAGATTCCCCAACGCAACGGAGAACTGACCATCTTATCTTCAAGCCGTCAATGTTGTTAACACTGATGTTTGGCGGCAATAAGATGGTGGTAGCTAGCCAGGCGGGTTAAGAAAATGCCCTACCACCAACCAAACCGAGTTTTAGAAGTTGACCCCACCGAGAATCGAACCCGCGAGCTCCTGGTATAAAGCGACTGGACTAAACATTACGCAACGGTGGTGGAGTATGAGAGTCTTCAGATACCAGCAAAGTAATGTGCCATTGGTTTGTTAAAAATATATTGCCTTTGGTTGACTAGGTATTAAAACTAGTAACATTTACCTAATTTAAAAATGACTTTTCAACAGTTACATTAACGACATACATACATACATCCAACCTAAGTAATTCGATTCATCATATCAGCTCATATACATCCCCACTGAGGGGCTCGAGTCTACCCTGAATTAGGGCGATCGGGCCTTACTCGACCACGCGGGCCCAGTGCGGGTTAGTCGACTTCACACACAACCTGCGAGTTTCTTCGCAGGCGTGTGCAGGTTTCCTCACGATGTTTTCCTTCACCGAAAGAGCGTCGGATAAACGTACATATGAAATCTAAATTCGAAATCACATTGGTACGTGGCAGGATTCGAACCACGACCTCCCGGACAGGAGGCGGCGGCCCTAGCCGTTACGCCACCGACGTTGTAATTAAATAAAAGTAATTCGATTGCTTAACAATATTTCAACTTTAAAATAGATTTCAGACTGCATTTGTATTTAAATCACGTCTCAATTTAGTGAGTTCGTGCTAAATCTCTCATTTTGGAAATAAACGGACCAAGTTGAACTTCAATGTTTTGTCTTTCTACAAGTATGTGACATATTACTGTATGTGACATATTACTGTATGTGACATATTACTGTTTGCTCATAAAACTCGTTAAATATGGTTGGGTATTGAAGTGGCGCGTGACGCCCGCCGCCGCCGTCGTGTCACTTCGTGGGCGACTGTACTATATGCAATTCAGTTATGCATCAAGGGCGTTTTAGTATTTTTTCTTCCTCCGAGTTATGCAATTGAACATTACATACATACATACATACATAACACTGGTCAACAGTGGTTTTGTTGCCCTAGATATAAAATCGATTTTGGATATATTTATGCTCACAAATCATGAAATTATCAATGATTTTGTAAGATTTGCTCTCGTTTTTTTGCGCAGAACTCTAATCATGATTGGGAAAATAAATTTTATTACTAACAAACCGATAAAATTGATCCAAATATAAGATATTATGCAATAATCATAGAAACAAGAGCACATTCAATACTTTCATGAATAAATTCGTAATTTAAGCACCTGAAAAATTCAAAATTTGGTAAGATATCCAGGGCAACAAAAAAATATTTATTATTTGTAGAGCTGTGTAATATATTCAGTTTACTGCATGAGAATGTGACAAGTGATTTGCATCGTTAATCTCTTCAGGTTAACTCTGAGCGATATCTAATTTAAAGTTATTGAATTTTTTTAGAAATTACATCTGTTTTGAAAACCGATAAAAAATATACTTGAGAAGACCGCGCACCGGAGCACGTAGCGAAGCAAAGGCCTCCCACACGGTGGGCCGACGACCTGGTGAAGGTGAAGCCGCAGTGCAGGACCTGTCCTGTGGGCGTCTGTCGGCTGATATGATGATGATGTCTTGAGAAGTATCAATATCGATCAACAGGTGACATATTCGTCGTTATTTTTGCAGGCCGTATGCCGCCCAGGGATGACGAAAACCACTTCCCGCTCGTCCGTATCGGGCAGCTCAGTGGCCACGTCTCCTGAAGAGCGTGCGATGCCGCTGCCTGGGGCAGGTCCCCCGAGCGTGCCGCCCCCTGCTCCGCTGACCTCAGGAGCCAGCATTGACCGGCCTTTGCCGCCGATACCAGCGGAGCCATCGCAGCCGCCCCCGCCACCGCTCACAAGACGAGATTCGCAAGGTACCTAATTAATATACTTTTTTTTTATTCACAATTGGTAAAACCTTGACAACATCTCACCTGGTGGTAAGTGACGATGTTGCCGAATATGGAAGCGGGCTTACCAAGATTCCCCATCGCAATGGGGAACTGGCTATCTTATCTTCATGCCGGAACACACCAATGATATCAACATTGATATTTGGCGGCAAGACTTAGATAAGATGGTGTTAGCTAGCCAGGCGGGCTTAGAAAATTCCCTACCATCAACCAAACCGAGTCTTACAATTGACCCCGCCGGGAATCGAACCCGCGACCTCCTGTGTAAAGCCAGTGAACTTTGCCTCTGAGCTACGGAGGCGGATAAAAATCTATCTACTGTGATGAGCACTAATTCTTCCTGATGGCGATCTGCTAACATAAAGAGCAAATATTGAGCAGAATACGTCGTCTCTCATATCAGCTGGACCTTTAAAAACTTTTGTTAAAACACCGAAAAACTATTAAGTCTTACAAGCTTTTATTTGAAAATAGTTTTTAAACTCAAAAAATGACAAATGTTCGGTTTGGTTGGCGGTAGGGCATTTTCTAAGCCCGCCTGGCTAGCTACCACCATCTTATCTAAGTCTTGCCGTTAAACATCAGTGTTAACAACATTGATGTGTTCCGGCTTGAAGATAAGATAGCCAGTTCTCCATTGCAATGGGGAATCTTGGTGAGCCCGCTTCCATCTTCGGCATCATCGTCACTTACCATCAGGTGAGATGATGCCAAGGGCTTACAAATTGTGAATAAAAAAAAATATGACTAATGTGAATATGAATGCACGTTTCCAAATCCAGCTCAGTCAGACCCCTCGAAGTCGCTCTAAAATCGTTTGAAAGATTTAATAAAAAGCCGGCCAAGTTCGAGTCGGAGGGTTCCGTACCACCACACCACTTCACACATCTTTGACAATCATACCTTGGATAGGTACAAACAGAAGATATCGTCGTGAGCAACAGACAAATGATTTTTTTATTCAGTTTGAACTGCATATCGGAGTACGACTCACACTTGACCGATTTTATTTTTACTTTTACTTTTATTTGCACTATAATCATCCAAGTTTAACGCTTTTGTTACTGTTTTCACGAGAGAGTTAAAACAAAAATATCTATAAAATTCTTATAAACCTTTTTTTTTGTTTGAGAACCCCTTAATATTTTACTTTTTATAATTTATTATTACAGCGGCAATATAAAAACACATTCTCTGAAAATTTCAACTTTGTACCTACCTACTACACAGTTCATGAAATAGGTACAGTCCGCTGACAGAAAGACAGACAGCGGAGGTAATAGGGTCCCGATGGTCACCCTTTGCACGTACACCCTATGTACGGAACCCTAATAAAAATGAAGAATTCGTAAAGAAGTTTCGTAGTCAACAAGGAACCCTTACAGTTTTGCCATGTTTGTCTGTCTGTCTGTCTGCTGCTTAGTTCAGAGACTATTAGCACTAGAAAGCTGTTTGGCATATCAAGTGGTAAAATAAAATAATGATTTTTTTACAGTACTCCCCCTGCATGTAAACAGGGGGAGATTTTTTTTGTTGATTTACCTAATTGTGTGGGGTATCGTTGAATAGATCTTTTGAGGGTTTTAAACTATTGAGGGTTTTCTAAAACCATTTCATGATTTAGGGTTCCGTTATTAAGCTATAACGTTTTTTTTTAAATTCACAATTGGTAAGTGACAATGATGCCAAGGATGGAAGCGGGCTTACTAAGATTCCTCAACGCAATGGAGAACTGGCTATCTTATCTTTAAGCCGGAACACATCAATGTTGTTAACACTGATGTTTGGCGGCAAGACTTAGATAAGTGGTAGCTAGCCAGTTGGGCTTAGAAAATGCCCTACGACCAACAAAACTGAGTCTTGCAAGTTGACCCCACAGGAAATCGAACTCGCGACCTCCTGGTGTGAAGCGAATGGACTAACCATAACGCCACGGAGGCGGTTGAAAATTTTCATTAGAGTCAAGTGTCCCGTCCCACCCAGTATCAGCTAAACCACTATTTCAGGACGTCTGAAAAAAAATTTCATAGATTTTCCATACATAAAGTTCTATTACCAACTGCAAAAACAATTTTGTTTTTAAGAATGTACATTCATTTTTTTAAACGCTACGGAACCCCACCTTGCGCGAGTCAAACTAGCACTTGGCCGGTTTTAGGGTCAACAAGGAACCCTTACAGTTTCGCCATGTCTGTCCGTCTGTTCGTCTGTCCGCATCTTAGCTCAGAGACTATTAGTATCTACTAGAAAGCAGTAATTTGGCACAGGTATACATATTAATCACGCCGACAAAGTGGTAAAACAAAATCTCAAAGAAAAATATTTTTTTATAAATAGGGGGTGATTTTTTTTTTGTTGACGTACCATTGTATGGGGTATCATTAAATACTTATTTCAAAAGTACTGAGGGTTTTCTAAAATCACTTTCGATTCAGGGTTTAAGCTTTAAAGCAGAGTTATGCTATATATAAGGGGAGGCAGATAGGTTACATGCATCCTAAAAGTGAAGCAAAAAAAAGATGCCAATTGGCATCTCTTTTCATAGTAGCATTCGGTAGGTACCTATTATAATGTGTGTGTAAATGGATTCGATTTTCAAATGTGGTTTGTTAGTGCATAACCCATCTATGGTAACAAATCTCTGCTTTAAAGTGCATTTTTTTGTTAAATTCAAGTACCGACCCCCCTTGCCTCCCTTTTTCAGCTAAACTGCTATTTCAGCACATCGAATTTTTCTAATGGTGGGACATCAACTTTATAGGAAAATTATCACGGCTAAGTATAGACTTTCTTAGTTTAGGAGTAATAGTCGACCATTTTCAAGCGACTTCCAAAAAGGAGGAGGTTCTCAATTCGTCTGTATGTTTTTTTTTATGTATGTTACCTCATAACTTTGGACTGGGTGAACCGATTTTTATGATTCTTTTTTTATTTGAAAGCTAGTACTTCCCGTGTGGTTCCATATAAATTTTATCAAAATCGGTGTAGTACTTTATTAGAAAATTAACAAAAACCAATAATAATAATGCAAAAACGTACTAAGTTGTTGAGATGGAAGTCGGTTTTTTAACGTGTTTAGCGTTTTTAATTATAAGATGTGCAGTTGGATTTGTAAAAGGCTACGGAATCCTATTTTGCGCGAGTCCGACTCGCAGTTGGCCGTTTTTTTTTTGTTTCAAAATGTTCGTAATAGTTCGACTAAAGTTTTTTATACATTAAAACCTCATGAGCCGATTTGGCTGATACACCTCGCAGTTTGTTTCCGGTGGTGCTACATATTGCTTGGCACTATTATGCCAAAGGTAATTTTTCTCTCATGTGACACTACTGACCGGTACCGGGTACCCTGGTTGGCGCATCCGAATTGAGCGAGCGAAACGAGCGACAATAGTTTGTTTAGGATTGTTGATGATACTGTCGAAGAGCCTCGCGAGGCTCTCCCCTGGGTAGCGGATCTGAAAATTACGCAAGAAAAACCGGTACCGGTAGTGTTATGGGAGAGAAAAAATACCTTTGGCAGCACTAGTAGTGCCAAGTAGTAGGACCACGGGAAATAAACACACCGCGCACCCTATCGATCCAAGGGGGCGAAGCCGCGGGCAAAAACTAATAAACAAATAAATAAACTTGTTGTGAAGTAGAATAAAAGCTTGGAAAAACTTATCTCACTATGATAGCATTCGAATTATTAAATTTCTGCTTCATAATCAGTCAGCAGTACAAAACACAACCATATTTTTTTTTATCTATAATCTCATATCGTAAAGTTCGAATTATAAACTTCAAAACAAATTTATATTGGCATACTTTATAAACACAATACCGAAAAAAAACTTTATAATATTGTTATGAAGTATTTTTTTTCCATTACGATACAAGTTAATCGAAAAAGTTAATATCACCAACGAAGTTCCATATAATTATATTTTTTATTGGAACGCACATGAGGTTCGCGCCATTTTTACAGCATTACAAAAAGTTTTGATTCCAATTTTTATCTGTCTGTACAGCACTCGCTTTAGAGCATGCGCGGTGCTATGTTGGGGTTTTGGCGCAATTCATACCTACGTTTTATTGTACTAAATTTTGTGGAAATCTATTTTTACTCTTTTAACTTTGATCATTTATTTAGTAAGTTCAATCCCAATATACGAGATAAGATAAAATAGTATATGAAACTGCACATAACTAGGTGTTAAAACACTCGTATGACACTATTGAAAACGCGAGGTTTTCAATAGTGTCATACGAGTGTTTTAATACCCCTCATTATACAACTATTTCTTAAACTACTATAATCATTCGATCTCTTAAGAACTTTTTCTCAGTGTCACACGCCTTACGCACGCCTACTATTGACAGAGCCATCAGCAATAATTATTTGAATTTCAGTATCCATAATGCATGCGCCTTCGCCCGCGTTGATATCGATTTTTTTTCAGCCTATGTTCGTTTTAAAGGTCCATTGAAAGAATTTTCGAATTAGGATGAGTAGTTTCTGAGATCATCTTTTACGTCCAAATTTACTTACAAACTAACTGTTTATAATATTCAGCATTGTCGTCTTCCCCAGCCTCGCAGTCATCAACCGTGTCATCCTCATCAGCAGCGCCCAGTTCTGCCGGCACAGCGCCCGCAGCCCCGACCTCTGGACGCGGTGCCTTCGCACGCCAGGGCTCCCTCAGCGCCGCCCTCACCGAGGACGCTGAAGACACCATGAAGAACTTGAGGAAAACCTTCGCAGGGATCTTTGGAGATATGTAAATAGTTGACTCGTGCTCCGAGTAAAAGACGTCATTGCTTTGCCTAGAGCTTTTACTCAGAATGTTGATTAAGACTTGTGGAAGTCAAAATTTGATGATTGACAAAAAAGAATGTAAACACCAAAAAAGTGTAGGGTATCCTATCTAATCATTTATGAAAATCAGTTCTTAAAAGTAAAATAGATATAAATAACGTTCGCTGTGACGTGATTTCTACAGGAAGCCGGTAGCAATCAGTTATGGAATTTCCATCTAATAATGGATTTCCTTGAATAGTGCCGGCGCGGCCGTGTGTTGACACAATTCGTCAACACTTCGGAGTAACGCCATCAAATTTCGGCTTGGCAGACGGAAAATCAATATCACTGAAAATTTTGAGAAAACGTCAGTAGGTAGGTCTATATTTGGTCTGTGACTACGCCTTTTCCTTGGAGCATGGAAGTTTCAGTTGAGAATCGTCATCGTCTCTATTTGAAGTCAATAATTACAGTTGCTGCTGCATTTAAAACAATTGAATGTGGATTATTATAGTTATGTCTCATCGTTAAGTTTTGATAACAGGCAATTTAGTAACACTCAGTTAATTGTTCATGTCGTTTAAAGATATGATACTCCCTCCCAGCTGCACCTGACTTGAATGGACCACCTTTCAATCAGACTTTTATACGGCTAGGTTTAATATAAAATAAATACTTATAGACTTTTTACAATAAGTTTAATATAAATATGAGAATATGAATCATCTGAGCTGCATTGTGATCGAGCCCGTTAACCAGCGAGGTGTTGTAGTGTCTCTCTCAAACTCCCCTTCTACCCACTCGCTGTATCTTCTTTACAGAATGTAAAAAAATTGGCGTAGGATCCGTCGACTGGAGCTTTACTTTCACCATACGTAAATGATTTCTAAAAAAAATTGAATCCTCAAGGCAAAAGTGCAAGAAATTGACCAAACAGGTGTTTAATGTGTATGAAAAGTCCAATTGCGAATTTACTACGGGTTTCTCGAGGAAAGTTGTTCAGTATGAGGAGTAGACCAATTTTGTTACACCCTGTAGATATCGCAGTCACTTCAATCCAATCTAATTTGATTTCTAGGAACACACCAGACGAAATAATGTGGCAATAAAAATAATAGTAGCATCGATTAATTGTACGTATTAATTGTAAGGGTACGTTTTTGTGTGTCCTATAATTTTTGAACTGATTGTTTCGCTGTAACAGAGTTTCATTTTTGTGGAAACAATTCAAACAAGGTGTTGATTGTGATCGTAATTGGTTTAGATCTAAATTGTTGTTGGCTGCAATGGGATGCGAGCAATGCTATTAAAGACAATATTGTTATAAACAAGATTTAATCCACATTTTATATACCTTATTACTAGGTACCTAGTTCTAACTGATAGTTTTAAGAGATCTTTTTAGAAGTGTGTTTGTATATTATGTGTCAAATTATTTTCAAAATTTTAATTTTTTAAATCTATATCTTATGTGGCATAAAGTGTATCTACCTTATTTTGTTATTTTTGATGTCGCTTTATTGGAACTTTGCGGATTTGAGTTATAAAATGTTTTAATAAGCTTGTTGAATATTATTTGTATATATATATATATATATATATATATATATATATATATATATATATATATATATATATATATATATATATATATAGGTATGGTATTCTTGTCAAGAGGTAAAGGTGCGTATTCAGGAAGAAGTCTGATGAGTCGTCATATCAGATAGAAAGATGGATTTTACACTATTTAATATAGTTTATATTTGCGCAAAAATAAAATCAGTTTACTTATTAATGTCGTCTAAAGAAGGGATTCATACTCTATACAAAGTATAGAGATTCTATATTTAACCGCCTCCGTGGCGTAATGGTTAGTCCATTCGCTTCACACAAGGAGGACGCGAGCTCGATTCCCGGCGGGGTCAACTTTGTAAGACTCGGTTTTGTTGGTGGTAGGGCATATTCATAGCCCGCCTGTCTAGCTACCACCATCTTATCTAAGTCTTGCCGACAAACATCAGTGTTAACAGCATTGAGGAATCGTGATAAGCCTGTTTCCATCTTCGGCATCATCGTCACTTACCATCAGGTGAGATGATGCCAAGGGGCTCATCAATTGTGGATTAATAGAGCCTACTGTAAGTCTTAATTTAAATATTAGCAATTTTGTTTTTGTTTATGTAACTACATCTATTATAAAATTCTAATCTTCAATATTTCAATGTTATTGTAGATTTTGCAACGAAAATAGCTCATAATTATAAGCGATATGTAACATTTTTGGTAGCATAATAACAATATGTTCGCTAGAGAATTTTGGTTATTCGATTTAGAAGTCAAGTACATACTCAATTAACTTTTTTTTTGTAAGTTATGCTCCATAACGTTAAGTTACACGGGGCCTTGGTATATTGTCAATCCATTTAACGAACTATGATACGGTTAGGTTAAATTGTAACAAGTGCACACTAGAGCTAGTTTCACACAAGTCGTTTAGTGTCGGCAGTGAACGTGTTAACTACATAATAATATGTGTCTATACAAGCGCAATAAGATAGTTATTCTCACTATGTAAACTCTATAATTTTATGTTCCTCTATGTTACTTTAACCAAATTAGGTTTAATTTTGTAGTCTTTGAGAGATTATTAGCAAAATGTTTTTCGAAATGTTAAGTTTAGATAATTATTTTGTATATTTTAAAATATTACTGATCATTACAAAGTAAGGAAACAAATGAATATTATTATAGATAAATGCTGTTGTTGTTGTTGCTAACCAAGTTATACAAGTGTATCTCATAATGAAACGATGAATATTATGTAGGTACTATGAATAGTCTAACCTTTGGGAAATTTGTCACGGTAAACGTAGTTTTATAAGCTTTCAGTGTGAAAGAGCGAATTTTAACAAAAGTTCACGCCTTCAATGTGAAAGTGCATAAGTTCACGCTTCTAATTTGATAGTATTAACCTTAAAAAAGATTACGATTTCAATGTGAAAGTGTGAACTTAATAAAAGATCAGGCTGTAAATGTGAAAGTGTGAACTTTAACAAAACATCGCGCTGTCACTGTAAAGTGTGTACAGATGTTTTATCTCACGAGCGCGGGTTAGCCATACTTGTATGTGTTAATTTACATGCATATGGTCTTTGTGTGCGTAAGCACGGGAGCTTACAATAGCGCACACAATAGACACAACTTACAATAGAGCACACAATAGCGCGTGTCGATACGCATTACACACACAAGTATGGCTAACTCGCGCTCGTGAGATAAAACATTTGTACTTTAACTTTACTGTGAAAGTGTGAACTTAAACAAAAGTTCACGCTTTCAATGTGAAAGTGTGAACTATAACCAAAGTTCGACAAGAAACAACTTTAACGTGATAAACTATATTGATTGCCTCGGCTTGGAATGTCACTCCAACTCCACCTACATCTTGTAGGATCGTAGAAAAAGTAGTGTACAAGCATTTTATGTTCGACGAGAGCCCGTTTAAAGTTACTGTCTTACAAGATTGGAAAACGAAGGTGTTTTAGTGCAAAAATGTTATAAATATAAAGCATCCAGTTATAAAGAATCAACATCAGCATTAGAATCAGCATAAGACATTCACTCTCGTCTTTGCATTTGGCCAAACTATCCTATACAAGTTGTATGAGATGGAAAAAGTATTGGTAAATAAAATAAAAAATCTTGTGAGTGACATCCATGCCCAAACGAATGTAATACGTATTGGGATTTGAATGCATGTTAATCAATATGATATATATTAATTAAATACCTCTTTTGGTAACTCCATACCGAAACAGTTGGTCTGTCTTTTATTTTTATTAACGCTCTTTAATAATAAGAGCGTCGGTGGCGTAACGGCTAGGTACGCCGCCTCCTGCCCGGAAGGTCGTGTTTGGAATCCTGCCACGTACCAATGTGATTTCGAATTCAGATTTCTTTTGCACATTTATCCGACGCTTTTACGGTGAAGGAAAAACATCGTGAGGAAACCTGCACACGCTTGCGAAGAAACTCGCAGGTTGTGTGTGAAGTCGACCAACCCGCACTGGCCCCGCGTGGTCGACTAAGGCCCGATCAGGGTAGGGTCGAGCCCTTCGATGGGGACGTATATGAGCTGACATGATGAATGCTTATTTAATGCTTTACTTGGTACCTAGTACCTACACCTGTCGCCAGTGTGTTTTTATTTTGACATCAAAACGCCAGGTACCTTGTATATGTATACTTGTATGTCGCAGCCATTATTGTAGAATTCGCCGGTTTTTGCGAAGCTTTGCAAACTAGTTACCGAGTAAAAAACTTCGAATAAAACCGATGATATCTTCTCCTATGTAACATTCTGCTAGGTACCCAACGGGGGGGAGCCTCGCACTGTATAACCAATCAAACCTGACCAAACCTATTGCTATTTTTTATTCAGTAGTTTTTACATAAAGCGACGCCTCTTACAATACGGCTTACTTTATTTCAGCGGAGTTACAATCCGGCTGAACGTGATGTCGCCGCATTACAAAACGACGCTCATTTACAGTCCGGCGTTATTCAGCGCGCTCTTTTGCAAAATGGAGGATTTTACGATATGGGTTCCACAAATAAGATATGATGTGTAATGTACATATGTATGTATGTACTTTGTTCCCTATGTACTCCAAAATAGCTGGAGCGATTTTGATGAAACTTTGAATTGTTCTGCGTATGCCAGAGAAGATTTATAACATAAACGTCCCGCGAGCCACATTGGTATTCACGCAGTTGGAACTGCTTGAATAAACTAGTCATAAATAAAACATTTCAGTAGGTATACTAAAGATAGGTAAATGTATTCAAGAAAAATTACAATACAGTGAAGAGCTACGTTAACAAAATTATTGTATTTTAATAATTAATGCAATGATTACTAACAAAATATGGGTCAATAACCTCTAAATGACACGTACAAAACAAAACAAAAACAGCAATTTAGTCTACGAATCACGTGGTTTTTTAAAGTTTAGCTGTTATTCTGTACTAAAAGTAAAATTGTTAATATAATAAACGCTGTGTAAAGAGTGTAAGTCATAATTTTGTACAAACAAAATTTAGTTCTCCTATCTAGGTACCTAGGTACATTTTGAATCTCTTCCTTTTGAAAAGTCTGTTCAATTTCTACACGTGAGATCTAATTTTAAATAGTAGACATTGTTTTTTCTCAAACATGCTTGGAAATTTGAGCATTATTATTTTACAACCTTCTACGCGATAAATCTTAATTACTGTACTGGCCAAATACATGCGAGCAGCGGAAGGCAAAAGTTGTATGAAAATCCATAAATTAATATGTAAACTCATATATGTCGTGTAATTTAAAAATGGAACTATATTTTACTCCAAAACATGGCAAACAAGGAGGTAACAAAGGTTTTATTTGAATTTAACTGACTTGCAAATAGAACGCTGTTTATTGAAAAAAAAAACATATGCACTTTAGCGCGTAAAAAAATATTGTGTTCTTTGTTCGTCATTGATTTTGAAAAGTAATTATTGAAGTTTTAATTTCCGCGCATTATTTTAGAAAAGTTTTATACAAGCCTTGGCGACAACTAGGCATAGATGGACTTACGTATGTACGTTCGTCCATCAATGCCTCTTTTGCTGGCCGCTGCAGTAATGTACTAATATTAATGTACTAATATTAAATACAGGTACAAGAATAATGACTTAATTTATTGAACAACAAATCAGCTGAAGCTCAAGCCTGAGAGCCTGTGCTCAAGCTGTAGTACCTACAAATGTGAAAGCGATAATGAAAACATCTTTTTCTGAAATTATTAAAAATTTGTTGTACATATGTAAAACGAGCTTGTAGAACTAGAAGCCAGCTTGATCCATGCCTGTATTCAGGCTGTAGTTCCTGTACATGCCAGCCGCAGCGAGGTGGTTGGTGAACCGCTGACCAGCAGGAAAGAACACAGATGGCACCGAATGGACTCCTAGAAGATAAAGATTTAACGAATAAATTAAGAAGCTTACAAATGATGCAGGAAGACAAATTTATGGGCCACTAGCTGTTTCACTCGCGTGTACAACGTTTCTATGACTTTTCGAGAGTGAGTGCGAGGGTGTGCGAAAGAATGAATGTTAAAAGTAGCCTATCTGTTAATCCAGGTCTTAATCTGTCTACCTACCAAATTTCTTCCAGATCCGTTCAGTAGTTTTTGCGTGAAAGAGTGAGAAACATACATCCATACATTCTTACAAACTTTCGCGTTTATAATATTAGTAGGATAGGATATAACTAATAACGATAAATACGTTAAAACAACCGCACCAGCTATAATTTTGTTGTATTTTTGTCTTTGTTAATTTGTTAAAAAAGTACTGAATTGATCTTAATACAATTAACATGGGACAACCCTCAAGGCATAATAAAAAAACCGGTAAAGTGCGAGTCAGATCTGCACACAAAGGGTTCCGTACCATACTACTAGATGGCGCTAGTTTCTTCACGTTTAAAAAAACTCGTTTTTATATAGACTCATTCTTTCAATTTTTTTAGTATTTGTTGCTATAACGGCAACAGAAATACATCATCTGTGAAAATTTCAACTGTCTAGCTGTCACGGTTCATGAAATACAGCCTGGTAACAGACAGACAGACAGACAGACAGACGTACGGACAGCGCAGTCTTAGTAATAGGGTCCCGTTTTTACCCTTTGGGTACGGAAACCTTAAAAAAAAGGTGTAAATTGGTTTAAATAATAGACTAATGCAGTAAAATTAGTATCAGTGACAAAAATACTGTAAAAATGTGTGATTATAATAAAAATCCTAAGTATAAAATAATCTCTATAAAAAAGTAGTTTAAAAATCATCTAAAAATCACGTTTTATATGTCTTAAAAAGAATTAAGTAACCCTCCTGGGGTCTTGATGACCTAAGAGGTCATACACACATAAAACACACACCACCACCAGTCAACACATACACGCTTATAGGTGAGCTCGAAAAACGTAGGAGGGGGCATTTATTATGATATTTATGCATCTATTATGCGCAGAACCGGTCGTCGTGGAGATCCTTGGGGGAGGCCTATGTCCAGCAGTGGACTTCCTTTGGCTGATATTAACACCTAAGCTTTTATTTTTATTTTATTCATTAAATTTCATGCACCCCACGTTTTTCAAGTTCACCTGTAAGCATGTTTGTGGTGGTGGTGTATGTTTGTGTCGTACATCCTTTTGGGTCATCAAGACCCCCGGAGGGTTATTTTATTCTTTTTAAGGCACATAAATCGTGGGTTTTAGATGATTAAATAATCTGCAATAAACGTTTTCTTCCTTTTCGTTTTTTTATATACCTATCTGTCTGTTTGTTAAAGTCATATCAAGCTTGTTATGTCCACCATTTTGGCTTGTAAACAAAATTATATGTCTGATTGTTTTCTACTTATCATAGGTTACAGGGACTTGTAAAGAAACAGGTAATCCGCCATTTTGTGGAGGCGGCCATATTGGAACTACCGTGACATATATTAAGTATACTATATTTTGTTTTCATTGGAACTGAGGCTTTGAGCAAAATTTCAGCACGATCGGATAACAGGAATTATGTAAAAAAAACCGTTGCAAGATTCCACCCGTAACGGCAGACAGACAAACAAGAGAATAACTTAACAAAAACGTGTTAAATAGTTCTTTCGAACTTTCGCGTAGGTGTATTCCACTATATATCGATGCTTGTTAAATAAGTGCACGTGTTTAATTAAACGTAAATGAGGTAATATCAATAATTAAGCTAATATACTAGTTATATTGTGTTGTTATTGGAACAGAGCCTGTGTGCAAAATTTCAGCATGATCGGATCACAGGAAGTAAATAAAAAAACCGTAATTTATGAGAATAACTTAATAAAAACGTGTTAAAATAGTTCAAAGCAGTTTTATGCAGGTGTATGCTTTTCTATATCGATACTTGTAAAAAGCGCGTGTTTAGTTGAACGTAAATGAAGTGATAAAAAAAATATTTAAGTATACTTTATTTAGGTATATTTATTGGCTAATAATCAATCAAAAATATATAGTAGGTATCTACTTTAAACATATGCAAAAAAAGAACTATGACTTATTTTTGCTTTAACAAAAATTTCTCTAAAAGCATTTATTTCAAGTGTTTGGCTTACGTTGGTCTCATCATCGCGGAGAGGTTCGGTCCAATTTAGTGTTCAAAGAATAATTTCTATACATGCCAAAAGACCCCAAGGCCTCTGAAAATTTTTGATTTTTGGGAAAGAACACTGATGGCACAGAATGGTAGCCTGCAAAACACAATGGAACCAAAAAAATGAAGATATAGTGACCATTACTCCAATAATTAATATATTCACTGTATTATACTTAATTTTTACCCGACTGCGCCAGAAGAAGGAGTTATATTTTTCGAGTGTATGTTTTAGTCTGGCCATAAATTCTGTTACAATTAAAAAATAAAACAAAATATAACATTTGAATTTGGAATATGTCATTCTTTTATGAATGTTCATTGTGTTTCCTCATTTTTGCGCCAATCTGTTGTTAAATTCAACCGCCTCCGTAGTTAGAGGCAAAAGTTTACTGGCTTTACACAGGAGGTCGCTTGTAAGACTCGGTTTGGTTGGTGGTAGGGCATTTTCTAAGCCCGCCTGGCTAGCTACCACCATCTTATCAAAGTCTTGCCGCCAAATATCAATCTTGATATCATTGATGTATTCCGGCATGAAGATAAGATAGCCAGTTCCCCATTGCGTTGGGGAATATTGGTAAGCCCGCTTCCATCTTCGGCAACATCGTCACTTACCACCAGGTGAGATTTTGTCAAGGGTTTACCAATTGTGAATGAAATAAATTTTTCTTTTTTGTCATGGAGTAGGGTGATAAACAGACCCGAATCGCAGTGATTACATTACACAAAGTAGAGGTGTTGAGCCAAATACAATTTTTGAAACTCCATCCGCTTGGTATTAGTGAAATGTTTGTGTACCGAGTTATTGATAGGTACAATGAAACCTGCTGTGTTTGTGACAGAAAAAGATGTGGCCGTCCACGCAGTGTTCGTACGGAAAAGGCGATCAAAGCAGTAGGGGAAAGAATTCAAATAAATCCTGTCAGAAAGCAAATGATTTTATCTCGGGAGATGAAGATAGCTCCTAGAACCATTTCGCGTATTTTAAGAGACTACAAGATCAGCCTATAAGAGCACTGGTCATTATTTAACTGATAATTAAAAAAGAATAGGGTGGTAAAATCAAAACAACTACTTATGCGGTACTCAAAGGGAGGTCACAGAAAATATTGTTCACAAATAAGGTATCAAAACAGCGGCACAAGTGTATCAAGATACCATTCTTGAGGAAGTAGTTAAGGCCCTAACACCATGTTCCATAACCAAGAATGGTCCTTTCAGCAAGACTCAGCGCCGGGTCATAAATCTCGATCCACCCAAGCTTGGTTGGAAACGAACGTACCGGACTTTATCAGAGCTGAAGACTGGCCGTCATCTAGTCCCGATCTTAATCTGCTGGATGATCATTTATGGTCAGTATTAGAGAGTATGGCTTGCTCTAAACGCCATGACAATTTGGAATCCCTAAAGCAATCCATAAGATTCGCAGTGAATAATTTTCCCATGGAAAGAGTCCGTTCTTCTATTGATCACTGGCTTCAACGTTTAAAGGACTGTATTGCAGTCAATTGAGATCATTTACGAATAAGCTTCGTATATTTTTAATGTTTTTATATTAATGTATAAACTAACACAATTACAGTAATAAATGTTATATGCAATAGAAAAAAAAAAGATTTTTATGGCAAGACTAGGTATGTATGTCTGTTTCTTTGGCTGAGCCTTGTAGCATAAACGGCTTGATGGATTGTGGAGTGCGAGGTGTCGTTAGGTTCGTGTTGATCCCGTGAGTGACACAGGATATATTTTTACCCGACTGTAAAAAAAGAGGGGTATAATTTTTATGCAGTCGGGTTTTAACTTTTATTAATTTCTAAAGTTATTGTTACTACTTGTCGCCGAAACATCATCATCATCATATCAGCCGAAAATCGTCCACTGCTGGACAAAGCCCCCCCCCCCCCCCCCCCCCCAAGGATTTCCACGACGACCGGTCCTGCGCTGCCCGCATCCATAGGCTTCCCGCGATCTTCACCAGGTTGTCGGTCCACCGCGTGGCAGGCCTGCCTACGCTACGTTTTTCGGTGCGCGGTCGCCACTCGAGAACTTTACTGCCCTTATCGGCCATCTGTTCTACGAGCTATGTCCCCTGCCCACTGCCACTTCAGTTTAGCGATTCTGTGAGCTACGTCTGTTACTTTGGTTCTCCTGCGGATCTCCTCGTTTCTGATTCGATCACGCAGATATACTAGCAGCCAAAAGACGTTCAATGATGAACAAGGCCTCTTCCAAGGATTTCCATCAACAAGACCAAGTCTTACAAAGTCAGACCCCGCCGGTATTCGAAACCACGATATTATAGTGTGAAACTAAAGGACAAATCATTACGCCATCGCCACCGAGGCGGTAATAAATGAATGAGGTTGCATCACCTGGTGGATACCAGCCGTACTCGCTAGCCGTGGTTCTGTAGAAAGGATGCTGCTTGCTTATCTGGCACCCGTAGCCGTTGAACCAGTCTGTAGATAAAATGAGTTTGAGTGTACTTTATGAAATATTGATTCAGAGAAAATTCATCCTATTTTACTAATATATTAATATAAATGTGAAAATTTGGATGAATGGATGTTTTTCAATCAATCACGCTAGAACCACTAAACGGATCTAGATAAAATTTGGTAGGTAGACAGATGACCGTTGGGGTATTAAATGCTGGTGCTATTTACTTTTTCGTTAAATAGAACAAATACTATGTACTTAACGTAATGTTTAATAATTTCTCGAGTGGCGATTGTGCAACGGAAAACGTAGGGTAGGCAGGCCTCCCACGCGGTGGACCGACGACCTGGTGAAAATCGCGGGAATCTTATGGATGCGGGCAGCGCAGAACCGGTTGTCGTGGAAATCCTTGGAGGAGGCCTTAATCCAGCAGTGAACGTTTTTCGGGTGATATGATGATGATGTGGTAGACAGATTAGGAACTAAATTAATATATCGGTTACTTTTATTCCGATTTCTTATGTGACTCCCGTGGTACGAGTATATAGCTGTTAACTCTCTCTTTTTTGTTAATTTCTGTCACGTCGCAATGAAGCGAAGGATTGACGTGCTATTTTGCACAGAGATAGTTGAGGGGTTGGGAAGTGACACAGACTCCTGATTAGCATAGCCCGACATAGTTCCTGAGGGATCTAAAGAAAACTCTAATTCCACGCTCGCTGCTCACACTCGAAGACAGTCATAGAAACTATGTTCACGCGAGAAAAGTCGCGGGCAAAAGATATAAGAAATAAATTGTTAACCAAGAGAACCATCACGCATAGTCGCTGGCACCAGCTACACAATCACAAAAACGATAGGTACCCACGCGGGCGAAGGCGCAAGCAAAATCTAGTAATTAATATTTATTTATTGTTTTCTAGTGGAAGGATAGATCGTCTTTGTATCTTAGCTGCGTTACCTCTTCTGACCTGCAATCTACATTCTTAGTGCTAATGTAGATATGAATTTATAAAAATTTGATAATCTTTATAAATAAAAATGAATCTGTATTTTCCTTGGACATCGCATCACGCGTGAACGGCTGGACCGATTTCGCTAATTCTTTTTTTGTTGAGTTCGTTATTGTCAGGAGAAGGTTCTTATGTAGGGTAGGGTAGGGTAGGGTAGTGTAGTGTAGTGTAAGGTGGTACGAAGTTCGCCGGAACAGCTAGTAATCTATAAACAGCAAAAAGTCAAGTAAACTTTGGGAAGTTTCTCCATCTTTTCGAGTCAGTCACTATCGATTGAAACGCTCCACCCGCATGGGTTTGACACTCGTTCGATCATTGACACTATTTCCAGTTGCTGAGTCAAGTTCAAAGTCTGTACTATCTACTGCGTACTGTAACGTACCTATTTAATTACCTACCTTTTAATTAAAAATAAAAAAAAACTTTTTTGTAACCAAAGATTTATTCATCGTTATCAATGCTGTGGCATCATCGCCTGCTATTTAGAGGAATAGTTCACTAAGCGGAAAAATTGCATCTACTAATACCTGAGTAGCGTCTCCTCTTATAGTATTTTCTGAAGGTCAGAAGGTTAAAAGTATCGGTGGCTCATCAGACTCCATGATTTTCACCCAACCTGAGGTCCTAAGATCAAATTTCGGCATCATCATAACTTACCATCAGGTGAGATGATGCCAAGGGCTTATCAATGATGAATAAAAAAAGGAAACCTTCACATCCGAGATAACAATGTGTGTGAAGATCGCGTTACACAGATCTTAAAAGTGTAAATTTGTATTGCCTTCTACGTATCCGCGGTAATGTTAGGCTCCAATTAAGGACTGGGCACAACAAGCAAATGGGGCGCGCGGCACGCTGCGTTTCGGGCGCACGCTCTATAGAATTTATATGCACCGAATTACTACGAACGGCAGGAGGGTGCTTGATGTAATTTTTTACGCAGAGACTTAATAAAACACCCGAAACGCAGCGTTGTAGGCGCGCACCCTAGGCGCCTGTTGTGACTATACAGTCTAGTCACTAGACTCTTACATGAGGGATCGAACCGTTTAGTACAGTAGCATCTATCTATCAGGGATGTTGCGGATGTAGATTTTTTCACATCCGCGGATGCGGATGCGAATTTTAGGAGGCTCAGATCCGGGGATGCGGATGTGTACAAAAAAACAAGTGTTGGTAAAAAAACAGTAATCCTTATCCTTTCTTATTGTTACTAATTAATTACTTTAGTAATTAAATTTAAATATTGGAGCATTATATTTAATTTTTTTTTTATTTTTTATTTTTTTTTTATTTTATTTATTATCAGAAGGTACACAAACAGAAATGTAAGAATATACGTAACAACAATTCTTAGGTTATGAATAACTAAATACATTCCAATAACGTGTCCCGCAAATGGGTAACAAACAAATAAACAAAGGCAGATTCCGTGCAATAAGTAAATACCTAATACAAAGATAAAAAGAAATCGTGCAGAACACATGAGTAAGTTCAGTGAATGAGTAAATACTTAGATATATATTAAACGATATCACCAGAGAGATATTTATGTTACAAGTGACACAAAACAGTTGTTACTAAAGGTAATAAAAATGAGGTGACATAAGCTCGCGCACTGCACTCCCTCGAAAAGTCATAGAATCGTTGTCCACGCGGGCGAAGCCGCGGGAAACAGCCAGTAAGATATAAAATGTACACACACATACATAGATACATACATACACACACACACACACATATATACACATTATTATTTACAATTCGTGTTGTCTTCTTTTAATAACACATTTATTTTGTGTTTATATTTAAGTAAGCTATCGCAGAACGGGTCTAATTCTGTAAACAGCTCATTGTATCTATTACACATACGGGATAAGGGTGAACGTTTACCGCTATTGGTACGGCACACAGGAAGTGAGAACAGGGGCTTTGATCGAAGTATCTTATAAGGTACACGAAAATCAATACTGCTAGTGATCTCAGGACAGTCGATTTGGTTGTTAAGAATTTTGTATAAAAAGGTTGCTTCAAGTTGAATACGTCGTTTTTCAAGAGTAGTCATACTAAACTTTTTTAGCAGTTCAGGATATTTACCATATTTACCGCAACATCTGTAGCTTACCATTTTCAAATACTTGTATTGTACCCTTTCTATAGAGTTTACATACACTTTATAATGAGGGTCCCATATAAAGGCAGCATATTCCAATACAGGTCTTATAACTGTCATAAAGAGATATAAATAAGTATTTGGATTTTTAAAATCGATTGCACTTCGAGAAATAAAGCCAAAGAGTTGAAAAGCTTTATTAACAATATTTGTTATGTGACTATCAAGTATAAGTTTAGAGTCAAGCATTACCCCCAGATCTCTTACAGATTCCACCTTTCGAAGACACGTATTATTTAATGTGTAATTATGTCTAATTGTATTTCGTTTTCTGGTGAAGCTTATAGAATTACATTTAGAAAGACTAAGGTGTATCTTATTATTAAAACAAAAAGTATGTAAAGAATGAAGATCTGACTGGAGTAAAGCACAGTCTTGCATATTACTGATAATTCTGTAGATTTTCAAATCGTCTGCATAGAGTAAAAAGTCTGAATGCTTTATATATGTTGCTAAATCGTTAATGTAGATCACAAATAAAAATGGGCCCAAAATGGAGCCTTGGGGCACGCCTGACGTCGCCACGAATGGTTCAGATTCGTAACCGTTTACTACAATTTTCTGTTGCCTTTTATGTATATATGAGGAGAACCACCTTAAAAGGGATCCCTTGATACCATTATAAGCCAGTTTCTCAAGTAGTATCACATGATCTACTTTGTCGAAGGCCTTTTTGAAGTCGGTATATACACAATCGACTTGTTCACCATTGTCTAGCGCTCGAAATAATGCTGAAGTGAATACTGTTAGATTGCTAGTAGTGGAGCGGTTTTTGACAAAACCATGCTGTTGTTGGATAATATTTTTTTCTAGAAGAGGATAAAGTATTTTGTGCACCAACTTTTCGAAGATCTTCGACAAAGCAGACAAGATTGATATAGGCCTATAATTGTCCACCAGGGCACGACTACCGCTCTTAAATACTGGCGTTATATTAGCAACCTTCCAAGTAGAAGGGAAGATACCTTCTTTAATACTTTTATTGAATATAATGTATAAAGGAAACTGTAAGGTGTCAGCAGTTTGTTTTAAAAAATGGGGGTGAATACGATCCGGCCCAGCACCTTTAGCGTTGTCTAGCGATGCAAGTTCTCTCCGAATATTGTCGAGTGTTATATGTATTGCGGATATGGAAATACTATTGTTATAAGTGTCATTAGGTGGATCAAAGGAATCTAGATCAGAAGGTTCGTAGACTGATTTAAAAAAATCTGAGAACATATTGCATATTAGCTGTGGATCCCTTGTAGTATCATTGTTGAAGGTCATTTTATCAGGATAATTGTTTTTACTAGCTTTTTTACTATTTACGTACTGCCAAAAGAATTTAATATTTTTTTTAATATTTTTTTCCGTGTAATTTAAGTAATTTTTATAAGTGATTTTTAATTTTTTTTTAAACCTGCATCTGTACATAGAGAAGACATTGTAAAGGTCTTTAGAGGCAGTATCTTTTTTATACGCTATCCAAGATTTGTGTTTGAGTTTTGAAAGTTTTATCAAACTATGTGAAAACCAGATAGGATAGTTAGTAGTTTTCTTTTTACAACAAGGTATATTTTTGTTAATTATAAACTGTAGTTCTTGATAGAATGTTATTAATGAGTCGTCTATTGACTTATCGCTCAGCAAAGACACCCAATCAACCATCAATATGTCTGCGTTGATCTTATCATAGTCTGCCTTAAAAAAACGGTACTTTATAGACTCCTTGCTTCGCAGCGATTTTGGTAAAGATATGTCTAAATTAAAACCTACAACAGCATGGTGTTTATCAGCGGGTATTAAAGGAGTTACTTGATCCTGACTAAGTATCGCCAAGCCAGTATCGCCCAAAATCAAATCTAGAATTCTGTTGTTTACATTATAATGGCAGTTATATTGTTTAAGCGACAAATAAGCCATGGCATTCAAAAGTGACAAATGCGTGAGTGATGTACTATTTATTCTAGGTTCTAAATAATTTTCAGTTACGTTTTCTATCCAGCATATATCAGGTATATTAAAATCACCTAAAATACAGCACTGATAAGGATTCAATTTAGTATACATATCACAAAGTACATCGAAATAATTTACATAAGTGTCAGGTGAGGTATTTGGCGGCAGATATGACACAACCAACAACAAACAGTCACTTATCTGGTCAGCTGAGCGCGCGGTTTCGATCGCTGTTCGGCCGGTGGCACAAAGTGGCACGGCTATAGCAGTTGTCTCAATGGACGCGACACAGGGCCAGGAGACTGAGTGTGCTGACAACTTGCGTTTTATAGCAATCAATGTACCGCCACCGCTTTTTTTATATGTTCTACTTAGATCTCTGTCGGTTCTGAAAACACGATACCTATCATCGAAAAATTCATCGTTACCTATGTTTTCAGTAAGATTAGTCTCAGTTAGCACAATTAAATCGTATTCATTTTCTAAGATATTAAGATAGATCTGGTTTAATTTTGTCCTAAGCCCATTACAGTTCTGATAATAAACTAGTATCTTATCCAGAGTGAAAGGAAGACAATCACAGTATAAATAAATACAAGGAGCTGCAAACAACAACACATAATAATTGTGAGACGAAGACTCATAGCGATAATCATATTAAACTGTTTTAAACAGTAGAGTAAAAAGTTGACAACAAATTCATTTGCATGACAAGGATCACCAAATTCATATAATTTTATCCAGATCAAATTCGGTTTTAATAAACAGCACATTCGAAGTGTCCTCTTTACGAACCATGATATTTGAATTTTTGATCCAAGTATATTTGTATTTCTTTTCCGCACAACGGGCTTTAGCTTGGCGAAATAATAGTTTACGCATTAGTGTTAAATGCTCATTCACGTATATCTTGGTGTTATGTCCGGGTAGTTGCAGCAGCTCTGTGTCAATACCTCCGCGGAGTTGTTTCGCAGCACTGATAAGCCCGTCTCGTAGTGTGCGTGAGTGCAACTTCACTATGACATTCTTTGGGGACGGTTTGGCGGCCGAGCTGCCTGCATTGCCGCCCGCCGCCGCGCCGCGGCCACCGCCGGCGCCGCCGGACGCCGCGGCCGCGCCGACACTCTCGCCGCTGCCTTGTTGTTGCATAAAAAGAATGAAAAGTAGGATGGCCGCCTTTTTGATGATGGATGGGGATCAGTTTGTTTTGCAAGGGTTCGTATATTAATCCTGCTCTACTAAATAACTGTTCACTTGTAACACTGGCTGGTGGAGCTGATAACTGTCGCGACCTGCTACACATCCGCATCCGCATCAGCTCCGCATCGATTTATGCGGATGCGGATGTCTACATCGGTGCGCATGTTCCGCATATACGGATGCAGATGCGAATATTCTCAATATCCCTGCTATCTATCCTATTACCTATTCCCACGGGAACGACCCGAAACATATAGTTATCGCCAGCCACCTTTGTCTAAGCTCTTTCGTATCGCGGGTCATATAATACCTGTCCTTCTCGTAAATTAGTTATCGACTGTGAACACTCCTTTATAAGCCCATAGTACAAAATATATTTAGTCGGCTGTAGTCCGTGAATCCTATGGGTAGCCACGGTTTAACGCGCCATGATAAAGCGATGGTATACTCACGAGGATGCTCAAATCTCTTCGGCAGATCACACGCAAACATATCAGATGTTTTCATTTCCTTGTTTTTCCCGATTTCCTTCCGCAGGCTCTCCCTATCCGTGCAGGTCGCTGAGCAGAACCCGGGAGCAATTTCCTGAGGCGCGGCGCTCTCTGGAGCTGGAAGAGCTGCTTTTGAATCTACTTCAATCTGTCCACCGTCCATACTCGATAGCAACGTAAAAGCACTCTGAAGGCCACAACCACAAGAATAACCTTTTAAACTGGTGGCGAAGTGCTTAATTTACAAAAATGCACAAACACACGCCCGTTGCCTTGACAACCGTCAGTATGATTTAATTTGATTGTTTGCTTGCTTTTTTGTTGTAAGTATGAAGTCAGTTCAAAGAAGCATTTATTTTTAGATACTGGTGCAACACAGACTACTAAGGAGATACTATATAGCTTTATATACCTATTCAAACTAAAGATCAACAGAATTGAGGTGAGGCATTGATTTAGTCACAGAAATAAAAATATTTCGCCACCCTCAATAAAGTGCTAAATCTTTGGTTTCGATATGGAACAGCGTGGGCAAAGTTGAGGGGCAAGTCTGGGGTACGCAGTGGAAATTCTTCATAACTGGCTGAAACTTATGTTACAGTCAAAACCACTCTTGACTGCAAAAAGCAGGCAAAAGTGGTTTTGACCGATGCCCTTAGTCAAAAACAGTTTTGACTGATTTATTCAGTCAAAAGTGGTGTAAACTAAGGACGTCGGTCAAAACCACTTTTAACTGCAAAACTATTGGGTGTTGTAACTAGTGTTTGTGACCAAATTGTATCGGTTAAAAGTGGTATTGACTAAAAATTTTTGTTAAAATTACTTTGACTGGGAATCTATATAGAATCCCTATTTGCCTTTGCTATTTCCCTTGGTCAAGCCATAACTTAAGAACGCCAAGTCGCAACTACTTCAACTACACTAATACTATACAACTAATTTTTTACACCCTGTATAGTTGTCATTAGACCAATAATCACAAACGGTACTATGACTTGATGGTCAAGAACCAAACTCAGTACCGTGATAACAGCCTGCAATGATTTCAGAGACAGAACTGCTCCGCTATTTCCAGTTGATGCGAACGACTCTCACTCACAGCAGCCCTAGAGAATATCCTAAACCTGGCATCACTAACCTCTTTTTTAACAACAGGCTAGAATTGCGGCCATTCGTCTCATATTTATAAGCCGGTAGCACAATCAAGAGGGTCCACATCAAACTTTACTACGTAGGGCGGTTAAATTTCAACCGCTCTTAGAAGCCCCCTCCCTCATTTATTAACCAATTTAGTTTTTATTGCATTTAAAATGTAGCATGACATCGCACATCTAGACGAGAGTGAAAAGGTGAGCTTGCGTGTTACCTACATCCTCGGCTGCATCGGCACTTACCATCAGGTGAGGTGCAACCAAACGCACTCAAATTTTAAATAAAAAGGGGCTTTTTCATGACATGTAGAAAAAAACAACACATTATTCAGTCTTTTTCGATTTTCTAATAAAGTTTTTGACTTTTCAAAATATATTTTTTTCTAAGACAAATTGAAAGCGGGACTTGACGTGGTCTTATAGAACGTAGGTATTGATATTGTTTTTACCTCAACGTTTCGACTATGCTTCGATAGCCGTGGTCGCGAGCAGACTGAAGCCGCGGTGTCATCGCCGCCGGCGCGTCGCAGGAACACCTCCATCTACCCTCACTTCATTTTGTGAAGGGACACGTCGTGTCACAACACACTTCACTTGAAAAGTTACGTTCTCGACACACCCACAGGCCGCAAGGATGTTTGTTCGCAATTACTGTCGACACTTATCAATCACCGGATTCCATGACGAGGAAAGCTTGTATCCTTGATCAGGATTGAAAATTTTGTGAATCTTAATTTTAATGGCTTCATGCACGATTCTTGGGTAGTATATCGGTGATCCGTCGACAGGATTTTTGGGTCATGAAGCTCGATCCAGTGATTAGGTCCCGCATCCAGCAAGTGCTCCGCGATTGCGATTTATTAATCTGACAGTGGAGACACCCGTGCCACAGTATATATATTAGTACTAACGTCCCGTGCGGTCAGTTGACTGTGTTAGTGTAGTGTGTCGTGAACCTAACTTTTCAAGTGAAATACGTCGTGACCCTAACCCTTCACAAAATGAAGTGAGGGTAGATGGAGGTGTTTCTGCGACACTCCGGCGGCGATGAAACCTCGGCATTGTTGCCACCTTAGTGGTTTTACCACTTAAACTGGTGGTTTAAACCTTTTTTACCGGTGGGTAATATTTCAATCTCTTCAAACAAAATTAGTAAAACTAGTGGCTTTATGAGCTTCATCTAGTGGGATTGCAAATACTTATTCATACAAAATGAGTAAATCTGGTGGTTTTAAGATATCTAGTCAGTGGATTTACTAAAACTTGGTTGGCAACACTGCTGCTCGCGACCACAGCTATCGAAGTTGAGGTAAAAACAACATCAATATCTTTGTCCCGCTTTCAATTTGTTATAATGAATAGTCATGAAAGTTGAAAGTGTCATATTTTTTTCTACATTGAAAGCCATTACTTATACGCATATTTTTACTCCTAATTAATTATTACGATACCCCCAAATACTTTCAAAGTAATCGCCATGTCACACTTTCGCTGAAAAAGGTACCTTTACCGGAGCCGCGGCTGAAAAGACATTCTCAGTGTTTTACAATACAATACAATACAATACACTACAATACAATATGATACGATACGTTACGATACGACACTACACGACACGATACGATACGATACGATACGACACGACACGACACGACACGCTACGCTACTCTACGATACGATACGATACGATAAAATAAAAAACAACGCAGTGCAATGCAGGTATATTTTTTCCACATTGAAAGCCCTTGCTAATACGCATATTTTCACTCTTTGAGATGACGAATGCTAGTCATCTTAGTAACTTTTTATCATCGGTCAAAAACGAAATTTTGTTCTAAAAATGTTAAAAATACCTAGGCGTGACGTCATGGTTTAGCAGCGCCATATTGAGTGTACTCATTTTGTGATTTTGGTGAATTAAAAATCGAAGGCTTGATGGAAAACAAAACGAGTAAGGTTTTTAAAAGAGTAAGTAGGAGGACAATTTAGTGATCAAGAGTTCATAATTTATTTCTGATGCTGTCGTCACCCCTATAACGATACCTCCAAATACTTTCAGAGTAATGGAAACGTTACACTTTCGCTGTAAAAGGTACCCTTACCGGAGCGGGCGAAAAAACATTATTAATGTAATACTATACAATACAGTGAAGTGCAGTACAGTGCAGTGCAGTTCAATGCAATGCAGTACAATACAATACACTACAATAAAATACAATATTCTCTATTTCATCACAATACAAAAAAAAAAAAAACAAGATAGAAGAAAGCTATATAGCTATTCTATTTAACTGTAGAACATCGCCTTAGTAACTAATGTTTCTACTGTTGTATTGTGTGTACCCTACTGCAAACTCATCCATAGCTCCAAACTAAACGCATACATTAACTCTTTATCACCGTTTGCTATCGCTTACAACCGGCAGCGAGTGGGTGATTATCTCCTCCACTCGTTCAGTCTGTTATTCGTTCCTATGGCTGATAGAGCCCTCATAAACACGAGTTCACTTTTTATATTTTTTATTGTGAAAGGCAGGACATTTCTAAAAATATATTTTCTTTGAGTTTCCTTTTTATTCAGAGTATTCGATGTTTTCCAGTATTTAAGATCACGTACTACTTAACGCAAACGTTTTATAATACGTTTGGTAGACTCAAATAAAGAGTGAAAAAGTTTTTTTTTATAGTGAGTACTATGGACTAGGCTTGAAAAGGATCTCAGAAGCCACAGCTAAGGTCACTCAAGGTGGACTGTAATTATATGGATTCCTTGGTCATAGACTGAATGTCGTGATAAAAGGTGTCTAGGTGACATATAAGAAAATGTTTGTAAACAAAGTGTGTACAATAGTATTTTGAATAATTTTAAACGAATAAATTACAAACAATGAAGACAATCAGTGCACAAGACTCGATAAATCTGAGAGTCGTGAGGTTCGAACTAGATTTTACACCATTGCCACCCCAAAAACCGAAGCCGATAAAGAAACCACCAAAAATATTTATACCAAAGGAAGTTAGGTTTTTCGAAAAGAAGGAAGTACCTTTACCACCAACGCCAGTTATCAGGGTTGACAAAACACAGGTAAGCATCATGAAAATAAGTGTAGGAACGGTGAGATCTTTCGGGGTAACCAAATGTAGGAACGGTGAGGTCACGTCGGGGTCACCAAATGTAGGAACGGTGAGATCACGTCGGGGTCATCAAATGTAGGAACGGTGAGATCACGTCGGAGTCACCAAATGTAGGAACGGTGAGACACGTCAGGGTCACCAAATGTAGGAACGGTGAGACACGTCGGGGTCACCAAATGTAGGAACGTTGACATCACGTCGGGGTCACCAAATGTAGGAGCGGTGAGATCACGTCGGGGTCATCAAATGTAGGAACGGTGAGACACTTCGGGGTCACCAAATGTAGAAACGTTGACATCACGTCGGGGTCACCAAATGTAGGAACGGTGAGATCACGTCGGGTTCACTAAATGTAGGAACGGTGAGATCACGTCGGGGTCATCAAATGTAGGAACGGTGAGATCACGTCGGGGTCACCAAATGCGGGAACGGTGAGATCACGTCGGTGTCACCAAATGTAGGATCGGTGAGATCACGTCGAGGTCACCAAATGTAAAAACGGTGAGACACGTCGGGGTCACCAAATGTAGGAATGGTGAGGTCACGTCGGGGTCACCAAATGTAGGAAACGTGTGTTCCTAATCTTCGAGAGCAAAGGGAGATACCTCTGTCAGGCGAGGTGGTATGCCTGGGGTCCGGCCGTGGACCAACCGTTGATGGTTGGTACTTGTACCTCTATACTCAGTGCTGAAGGAATATTCGCGTTCTAGATGTCGTATTTTTTTGTCCTCTCGTTGCTTATGTTAAGGTTCAATGGCGGGTTACTGCAGTTTATAGGCACCACACACATGTTTATATCATAAAATTCTAAATTATACAAATTATATTAAAGTACCTACTCGTCTATACTAAAACATATTGTTTTAAAAATTCTTATATTTAATGTTAAAAACTCTACTCTACAATTTAACTTATAAATATCACCCAATTTCTTTTTTAGAAGAGAGATGTCAAAGAATTAGTTGAGGAGTTGCTAAATGATATTTACGCAGATCAACGGAATTGGAGCTCCAGGAGTAGTCTGGACTACAGCCGAGGGTAAGAATTTATTGTAATGACATCCCCGTACAAAATGTGTGTTCATATTCACCAGTTCCAAAAACACTTCCAGCCTTTAACTCTACAAAGCCTAAGCCCACTAGACTTAACTCTGCAAATCCTATATCTTGGTCAAAAAGTCTATCTTGGCCATTTCATGGAACTATATGACACAACATTGGCTTCTTACCACAAATCCATAGGAGTGTCTGTGCGATGGCCGCGAAACGGCCAAGCTTTTCTAACCAAGATAAAGGGTTTGTAGAGTTAGGGCTTCTGGATTTGGGCCTTGTAGAGTTGGATGTTCTGATAACTTTTTAATAGTGAAAGCGTTATGAGCTTGTAAGTCTTGACAATCTACTTCAGATGTAATGTTTTTGACGGAATTTCATTCCTTTTTGTAGGATGCCCTAGTTCTTTTTATTTTTTCGGGCTGTATTTCTTGCTAATTATAGCCCACTCTCTTTTTTGTTGTTTATGTACTAATGTAGCTTTCATATCAAATTCCAGCTTTCTAGAACTTTGAAAGTGCCTACCTGATCGTAAGAAATTGAATACACAGACTTGCACCTCCCTTTATGGCTGGTGAAAGTTACAGATTTCTTATTATTTTTATTAATTATGTTCAGATCCTAGCCTGCATATCTAATTTCAGCTTTTTAGGACTTTTTAAGTATTATAAGAATTTGTTGGAATACAGAACTGGTCATCTTTATGAGGAGGTGAAGTGTGTGAAAGTGACGTATTTCTTCAACTCTTCGTTGTTTGTGTGCTGATCCTAGCCCGCATACCTGATTTCAGCTTTCTAGGACTGTAAGAAGTACCCTAGAGGTTTTTATAATCACGAGTGAGACATTCAGTCGGTGACGAAATAAAGTTTAAAGTATAAATGCTAGAAAACTTAAAACTTAGTGTGTTTTATAACTCTTCTAATTAAATTAAAACCTGATAGTTTGAGATCTCTAGTAATATTTAGACCGAAGCCATGAGGGTTCAAAAAACGAAACGCTTCGAAAAACAGCAGGTTGTACTCTGTTTCCTTCGTCGTCTTAGCGGGCCCCCAGATTCAATTCAATTCAATATATTCAATTCAAAATAGGTGCAAATTACACTATCTCTGATAGTCATGAAATAATAACAACAATTTCATTTGTGAAGAATCAAGAAATAAAAAATGATTAGTTAATGAAAATGAAATGAAATGAAATCATTTATTTTAAGGTACTAGCTCCATAAAATAATATAATGACGTCAAAATTCAATCCTTGATATAAACAAATTATGTCATTAGAACATGAAAACAACATGACACGAAAAGTTATACATTAAAATCATTCTGGATCGTTGTTGTCTGAAATAAATGATAATAATAATAATAATGCCTTTGACAAGATTAGGCCAGTTCACACGGACACCGCCCGATCAGGAGTATAACGCGAGAGTCAGCCATCGCTCCCATCAACCATATTAGAGGGAAAGGAACGACCCGGCTCCCGAACAGAGAAGCTATCAAGAAGATAATAAACCTTCTGAATTAGAGTTTTCATACAAACGGCGTTAGCGATTTTCACCTCTTAAAAGTTAACCTATTTTTACCAATTCTTGATAGGTTGTCAGTCAGAATAAAAACTAGGTTTGTAGGTTTAGTTTTCCAAAATATTGGTTTTGTATAAAATTTAATGAGCGTCGGTGGCGTAACGTTTAGGTCCGTTGCCTCTTCTTCGGGGGGTCGTGGTGAGAATCCTGCCACGCTCCATAAGTGTTTTCGAATTTCCAATTTATATGTACGTTTATCCAACGCTCTTACGGCAAAGGAAAACATCGTGAGGAAACCTGCACACGCCTGCAAAAAAATTCGAAGGTTGTGTTTGAAGTCGACCAACCCGCACTGGCCCCGCGTGGTCGCCCTAATTCAGGGTAGGCTCCAGCCCCTCGGTGGGGGCATTTATGAGCTGATATGAAGATGAAAACAATGAAGGACAAATAAAATAAAACTTAGTAAATTGCATTAAAACACAAACTTATAAACCTAGCTATTGTTCTGACAACCTATCAAAATTTGTCAAATCAGTAACTTTCATGAGGTGAAAATCATTATCACCGTTTGTATGAAAAGTCGCAGGTTCACGAGTTCACAACCCTCTTACGCCTCTTTAATTGTACTTTCCAGTATCTGTTTGCTATCTTTTAATGGCAAAATGGTGAAATCTTTAGTAACCATGACAAATTGTTCTCTCCTTTACTTTTTTAACATATACAAGTGCGCCAACTGGAAGAGGCCTTTAACACAGCACAGGCTTGCCTAGCTAAGGCTTTAGTGGTAATAATCGATATGTGCCTACTCAATATATTTGCAAAGTTTGGATTCAATCCGGCATTTGTTTTTGTATTTAAGCGGAACTACGTTTGTATGGAAATGTGGAGAATATTTTGTAAACTTTTTTCGGTCACTAAATTATCATTTAATAATTTATTTATTAAAAACAAAATATCTATATACTTTGACAGTAGGTACCTGTGTTATTTTAGCATCACACTATTATTATAAAGGCGAAAGTTTGTGAGTGTGTATGTTTGTTACTTCTTCACGCAAAAACTACTGAACGTATCTGGCTGAAATTTGGTAGATAGACAGATTAGGACCTGGATTAACACATGGGCAACATATTTTCACGCTCGCGAGCCGCTTGCGGCTCGCGCACTGCGCACCCTCACAAAGTCATAGAAACGTTGTCCACGCGGATGAAGCCGCGGGAAACAGCTAGTAAGTAATAAACATCGGTTTACATGCCAACGTTTTTTTTTTCAGATCAGTTTCTGAGTCTGTATCTTCATCTCAGTCTTACCATGGTGAACTGACAGACGCTTTTGAAAGAAGCTTTTTAGAGGACCTCGGTAAGGCAATCGCTAATCGTTGATCATCTAATATGTAAAGAAGCGATCATTAAAAAGTAGTACAAGTGTGTGATTGCAGTGACAAATAAACGTATTATCTAACGCTTAACACGTTAAAAAACCGACTTCAATCGCCACAGATAAGTATACAATTTTGCAATTCTTTATTATTTTCTTTAAAAAAGTACGTAAGCGATTTTGATAAAATTATGATGAAAATATATGGGACCAAACTAACGAAAAAAATAGAAATCATCAAAGTCGGTTCACAAGCGGCGAAGAAATCGCGTGATTAAGTTTATTTCGGACCACAAAAAAAAAGTAATATACACACAAAAAAACAAACAGTCGAATTGAAAATTTGTTCCTTTTTTAAGTACTCGTAAAGATGTACTTTCATATCTGGCTGAAACAATTATTGAAAAACCTAAAAACTTTAAGTTTAAAGCTTTTTTTGATAACCATGCATTGTCACGAGAAACAAACGTGTGTATTAAATTTCATCCCCATAGCTTCAGTGGAAGTAGGTGAAATATTGATTGCTAAGTTCCAGGATATACTCGTACATACAATTGAAGTAAAATGAAACCGTTTTTGTTAAAAAAAGTTTTTTTTAAATCGTGCATTGTCACAAGAAACAAACGTGTGTAGGTAATTCAGCCCGATAGCTTCAGCGGAAGTGGGTGAAATATTGATTGTTAAATTCAAGGATATACTCATACATACAAGTGAAGTTAAATGAAACCGTTTTTGTTAAAAAAAGTTTTTTTTAAATCGTGCATTGTCACAAGAAACAAAGTAATTCAGCCCGATAGCTTCAGCGGAAGTGGGTGAAATATTGATTGTTAAATTCAAGGATATACTCATTCATACAAGTGAAGTTAAATGAAACCGTTTTTGTTAAAAAAAGTTTTTTTTAAATCGTGCATTGTCACAAGAAACAAAGTAATTCAGCCCGATAGCTTCAGCGGAAGTGGGTGAAATATTGATTGTTAAATTCAAGGATATACTCATACATACAAGTGAAGTTAAATGGAACCTTTTTTGTTAAAAAAAGGTTTTTTTTTGTAATCGTGCATTGTCACAAGAGACAAACGTGTGTAGGTAATTCAACCCGTTAGCTTCAGTGGAAGTGGGTGAAATATTGATTGTTAAATTCCAGGACATCCATACAAGTGAAGTAAAATAAAATAGGTTTTGTTAAAAAAAGGTTTTTTTTTGTAATCGTGCATAGTCACAAGAAGCAAACGTGTGTAGGTAATTCAGCCCGATAGCTTCAGTGGAAGTGGGTGAAATATTGATTGTTAAATTCCAGGACATCCATACAAGTGAAGTAAAATAAAATAGGTTTTGTTAAAAAAAGGGTTTTTTTGTAGTCGTGCATAGTCACAAGAAGCAAACGTGTGTCGGTAATTCAGCCCGTTAGCTTCAGTGGAAGTGGGTGAAATATTGATTGTTAAATTCCAGGACATACATACAAGTGAAGTAAAATAAAATAGGTTTTGTTAAAAAAAGGGTTTTTTTGTAGTCGTGCATAGTCACAAGAAGCAAACGTGTGTCGGTAATTCAGCCCGTTAGCTTCAGTGGAAGTGGGTGAAATATTGATTGTTAAATTCCAGGACATACATACAAGTGAAGTAAAATAAAATAGGTTTTGTTAAAAAAAGGGTTTTTTTGTAGTCGTGCATAGTCACAAGAAGCAAACGTGTGTCGGTAATTCAGCCCGATAGCTTCAGTGGAAGTGGGTGAAATATTGATTGTTAAATTCCAGGACATACATACAAGTGAAGTAAAATAAAATAGGTTTTGTTAAAAAAGGGTTTTTTTGTAGTCGTGCATAGTCACAAGAAGCAAACGTGTGTCGGTAATTCAGCCCGTTAGCTTCAGTGGAAGTGGGTGAAATATTGATTGTTAAATTCCAGGACATACATACAAGTGAAGTAAAATAAAATAGGTTTTGTTAAAAAAAGGGTTTTTTTGTAGTCGTGCATAGTCACAAGAAGCAAACGTGTGTCGGTAATTCAGCCCGATAGCTTCAGTGGAAGTGGGTGAAATATTGATTGTTAAATTCCAGGACATACATACAAGTGAAGTAAAATAAAATAGGTTTTGTTAAAAAAAGGGTTTTTTTGTAGTCGTGCATAGTCACAAGAAGCAAACGTGTGTCGGTAATTCAGCCCGTTAGCTTCAGTGGAAGTGGGTGAAATATTGATTGTTAAATTCCAGGACATACATACAAGTGAAGTAAAATAAAATAGGTTTTGTTAAAAAAAGGGTTTTTTTGTAGTCGTGCATAGTCACAAGAAGCAAACGTGTGTAGGTAATTCAGCCCGTTAGCTTCAGTGGAAGTGGGTGAAATATTGATTGTTAAATTCCAGGACATACATACAAGTGAAGTAAAATAAAATAGGTTTTGTTAAAAAAAGGGTTTTTTTGTAGTCGTGCATAGTCACAAGAAGCAAACGTGTGTCGGTAATTCAGCCCGTTAGCTTCAGTGGAAGTGGGTGAAATATTGATTGTTAAATTCCAGGACATACATACAAGTGAAGTAAAATAAAATAGGTTTTGTTAAAAAAAGGGTTTTTTTGTAGTCGTGCATAGTCACAAGAAGCAAACGTGTGTCGGTAATTCAGCCCGATAGCTTCAGTGGAAGTGGGTGAAATATTGATTGTTAAATTCCAGGACATACATACAAGTGAAGTAAAATAAAATAGGTTTTGTTAAAAAAAGGGTTTTTTTGTAGTCGTGCATAGTCACAAGAAGCAAACGTGTGTCGGTAATTCAGCCCGATAGCTTCAGTGGAAGTGGGTGAAATATTGATTGTTAAATTCCAGGACATACATACAAGTGAAGTAAAATAAAATAGGTTTTGTTAAAAAAAGGGTTTTTTTGTAGTCGTGCATAGTCACAAGAAGCAAACGTGTGTCGGTAATTCAGCCCGATAGCTTCAGTGGAAGTGGGTGAAATATTGATTGTTAAATTCCAGGACATACATACAAGTGAAGTAAAATAAAATAGGTTTTGTTAAAAAAAGGGTTTTTTTGTAGTCGTGCATAGTCACAAGAAGCAAACGTGTGTCGGTAATTCAGCCCGTTAGCTTCAGTGGAAGTGGGTGAAATATTGATTGTTAAATTCCAGGACATACATACAAGTGAAGTAAAATAAAATAGGTTTTGTTAAAAAAAGGTTTTTTTTTGTAGTCGTGCATAGTCACAAGAAGCAAACGTGTGTCGGTAATTCAGCCCGTTAGCTTCAGTGGAAGTGGGTGAAATATTGATTGTTAAATTCCAGGACATACATACAAGTGAAGTAAAATAAAATAGGTTTTGTTAAAAAAAGGTTTTTTTTTGTAGTCGTGCATAGTCACAAGAAGCAAACGTGTGTAGGTAATTCAGCCCGATAGCTTCAGTGGAAGTGGGTGAAATATTGATTGTTAAATTCCAGGACATACATACAAGTGAAGCTATATATAAAATAAAAGCTTTGAAAATAAAAGATAATTAAAAAGCTTTAAAAAAATGCATTGAAACTATGTATTTTGATTCTGAAAGCTCTAATATCAAAAAACAGCCTAAAACATCTCTCTTCAATCGTGTACTCTTGTAGAGTGGTCGTAATCCTGATGATGCTGAGGTGCGGTTACTGCCGCTGTCCTGATTGTCTACATATTGTGGTATTGCAATGACTCTCCACCTAACTCTATTAGGACTGTTTAATCATTATGTAAAGTTCTCGAGTGGCGATCGCGCACCGAAAAACGTAGCATAGGCAGGCCTCCCACGCAGTGGACCGACGATCTGGTGAAGATCGCGGGAAGCCGATGGATGCGGGCAGCGCAGGACCGGTCGTCGTGGAAGTCCTTGGGGGAGACCTTTGTCCAGCATGACCGTTATTCAGCTGATATGATGATCATAACATCAGCTGAAAGACGTTCACTGCTGGACAAAAACTTTCCCAAGGATTTCCACGACAACTGGTCCTGCGCTGCCCGCATCCACTGACTGTATCATACAGAAGTAACTTAAAAAACCTTTACTCGATGTCATGAAAATATTTTTTTTACTTACACATAGAACAAGGCTGAAAAAAAACACGAGAAAATTGTGATGATCTTGACTGCTTTTTATTTTGAAACAATATTTCAACAGATATCCAGGAGCTCCGTGATCAAGCTCAGAAATGGGTAGAAAGGTTACGCGCAGAGGGCGAGCGCCTGGCACGGTGCGTGCGCACGAGGGATCGCCTTCGCAGACAGCAGAAGAGGCTATGTGCAGCCTTTACTGTGCTCCTGCGACATATCAGTGAGTTGGCCTAGTTTATACATCTAAACATGAACAATGCTGTCAATTAAACCATTAAGCATCGAGGGAGCGTCGGTGGCGTAATGGCAAGGGACGCTACCTCCTATCCGGGAGGTCGTGGTTCGATCCTGCCACATACCAATGTGTTTTCGAATTTCGATTTTATATGTACGTTTATCCGACGCTCTTATACGGTGAAGGAAAACATCATGAGGAAACCTGCATACTCCTGCGAAGAAACTCGAAGGTTGTGTGTGAAGTCGACAAACTCACACTGGGCCCGCGTGGTTGACTAAGGCCCGATCACCCTAATTCAGGGTAGGCTCGAGCCCCTCGGTGGGGACGTATATGAGCTGATGCGATGCGATGAACCATTAATTCATATATGCTGAGAAGAATATTACGTGGACACAGTATATATATTAGTACTAAACGTGGATGAAGGAAAGTAACTGACATAGCTCTCAGAATTGCTGAACTTAAGTGGCAGTGGGTGGGGCACATAGTTCGTAGAACAGATGACGTGGCGATCGCGTACCGAAAAACGTAGCGTAGGTAGGCCTCCCTCTCGGTGGACCAATGACCTGGTGAAGGTCACGGGAAGCCGCTGGATGCGGGCAGCGAAGAACCGGTTGTCGTGGAAATCCTTGGGGTAGGCCTATGTCCAGCAGGTGGAAGTCCTTCGGCTAATATGATGATGATGATGATAAAGTAAATGCCAACTCAGTGCGTTCACGCAAGGGACTGCGCAATATTTACTGTGCTTCTGCGGCACATCAGTGAGTTCCTATGGTTTCTTCATATTATCATGGCAGGGATATGCTGGATAGGGAGAGAGCCCGTGTAATTAAGGACGCCAGAGAGCTGGAGATTTTAAAAAGAAAAAAGGTGAGAATTTTGAGAACTGATGTCATATGAGTGAAAAACAGATGATAAGGAGACAAACAGTGGGCAACAATGCATGCTTTTTATAGGCGTAAATATATTGATAACTGCCTATACTTAAAAGGGCCGGTTTTCAAAGCTCAGATAAACAGACAGATAGCGTTTATTCGAGAGAAAGCAAGATTTTGAATTTTTCAATAGTCGGATAAGACTCAGCTGTCGAATAACTCCATTATCTAAAGTAAACATCTATCTGATGCTTTGACTGCCAGATAGAGCATTATTCGATATTCGTCATTTACCATCAGGTGAGATACCAATTGTCAGTTATCAATTGTGAATAAATAAAATAAAAAATAATAAGATAGTTTGACGTTCAGTTTAAACGAAGTACCTAGTATGTTCTCTTTGAATATGTAATTTGGTTAGGACTTTGAGGTTGTTTGTTTCTTCAATGCATTCTCCTTACCTATTTGTCACCGCATCTGTCTTTTTATTTTTAATATATATATTTTTTTTAATTTTTCATTATTTTTTTTTAATGCACAATTCTGATGCTTCTTGATGCTTACGAGTAACTGAACCTCAGCAGCAGCAAAACTTGCGCAACGCTCTCTTTTTCGAGATTCCATTGCAATGAAACTATGTAATGTAACGTCATAGACGATGTACTTATTTAGTACGAGGCAACGTAAAGGGCAATGCCTGAAATTGGTGCCTTTTTTGTTTGTTGGCGCGGCCATTGGTTAAACCTTCTTATTTGGATACAAAATAAAATAACAAACAAAACTTAATATGGCACGTATATCGCTAAACTCAGTCCGAGCTGAGTTAAAAAGGTTTGAAGTAAACACTTTTTATCACAATTTTTAACCAAAACTTGTTATTTGTATACTGGCGTGACAAAAAAAAACATATTATCGATTCCATATCGATAAACTCTGTCTGAGTTACTTGTTAAGATTAGAAATAACAAGATTTGGTTAGTGACCGTGCGAAAAAAATAATTTGTATTTTTTACTTTTAACTTTCATAACTCAGCTCGGACTGAGCGATATATATCTATACTAAGTTTTGTTTTTAACGTTAACGTTTATCCAAATAACAAAGTTTGGTTCATGGCCACACCAAGAAAAAAAAGGCACCACCTTCCATATAAAATCCGGCATAGTCCTTTAGGTTTAGTATCCCTGAAAAGTCGAAACGAAATAGGTACCTAAAACACAACCAAAAAATCCCAATTGAATCACAGTGTATAAAGAAGGTAAACAACAAAAAAAAATATTGAAATTGACAGAAATTGAATACAACATTCTGCCCTGCTCTAACGCATGAGTATGCAATATATTTGTTTCACCGGAAAAATAAAAAAATAGGCGACCAATAAACAGCTAGACTCTATTCGTTAGGTAGTTATTCGACCTTTTAACTGAGCATTGAAAAACCGGCCCTAAATTGAGTAAAAATATATTATTTACTTGTGGTAGCCCGCGACTCCATTCGCACTTTATGACGCTTTAAGGTCGGATTTTTCGAAAATTTTATGGGATTCCATGAGAATTTTAAAAAATTCGGTCTTATTCCTTGTCTACACCACTAAAAAAAAACCTGGTGCTAAATTTTAGCTTTTACTATCTAACTTAATACGTCTTTTTAGGTTGTGCTAAATTTTAGCTTTTACTGTCTAACTTAATACGTCTTTTAAGGGTCAGTCGGTCTATGAGTCAGGACTTTTCTTTTTTGCTTGCCGTGTTAGTTTGTCTGTTCGCTCGTCTATAAGTTTGGGACAAATCTTGGAAGCTAAATTATATCCACTTCTCGGTTTCCGATTGAGCTGAAATTTTGCATACACGTTAAATGTGGAGAAAAATGCATGGTTAGCTAAGTTACATCATTCTAAATCCAATATGGCGGACTCCTAAAGACGGCGAATCAGTTATTTTTTTATGCTCCCCCATGATTGGGGTATCAAATTAAATTAAAAAATTTGCGAAAAATACGAAATAATTGTTTTTTTTTTCAAATTAAAGCTTGAACCTTAAAGTTTTTAGATTTTTCGAAAATTTCATCTACTACATTTTTTTTCAGTGAAATTTTACTATGCTTAACATGTTTTAGATGTTGAAGCCACAAAAAATTTTAACCGCCTCCGTAGCTCAGAGGCAAAGTTCACTGGCTGTCGCGGGTTCGACTCCCGGCGGGGTCAATTGTAAGATTCGGTTTGGTTGGTGGTAGGGCATTTTCTAAGCCCGCCTGGCTAGCTACCACCATCTTATCTAAGTCTTGCCGCCAAATATCAATGTTGATATCATTGGTGTGTTCCGTCATGAAGATAAGATAGCCAGTTCCCCATTGCGTTGGGGAATCTTGTTAAGCCCGCTTCTATCTTCGGCAACATCGTCACTTACCACCAGGTGAGATGTGTCAAGGGTTTACCAATTGTGAATAAAAAAATGTTTTAAATAAACTGTATAGGAACATTTTGCCGCCCACTTTTCTTATGTGATGTTTCCACTAACATCAAAACCTGCGCTTGAGCTTTTGGAGGATTTGCTCATTGACGGTTTTACAATTTTAAAAAACTGGTCAAGTGCGGAATGGACTAGCGCACTCAGGGTTTCGTACCAAATAACATCTTCATAAACCAACTATATACAAGATACTGCTAGATCCACTTGTCGCTAGTTTCTAAAAGTTTTAAAAGAATCACGTTTTTTTATGGGGGCCCATTTAAAAAAATAATTAATTCGTTAATTAATTCGCGCCAATAGAAATATACTTTCTGTGAAAATTTCGACTGTCTACCATTACGGTACATAAAATATGGTCAACCTTTAGATACACAAAACCCTAAAAACTTAAATTAGTTAAATTTAGTTTTTTTCTTACTTAACAAAGATGTTATAATTTTGATTACAAAAACAATTCCCGCAAATTAAAAATTATATTTTGGGTATCTTTGTTGTAAATAGAAAAAGTAAAAAATCAAATTTAAAACAGATTCATATTTATCATTACTACCACTTTATTCGTTAAAGCAAGTTTAAAATTGAATCCCATACCTACATCAAAGTCGAGGATCACAAGGCTTCCGTCGCCTGTCTGTGTCTGACACTGATGTTCACAGTGGAGCCAAATCGATACGCAACGCACACAGATAAGCCTCAAGAGGCGCAGTGCGCATGCTCTATAAAATATTCTCCATGAAACGCTTGAAATCCACGTCCAGCCTACGTTCCCTCGTCCTGCGCACAGAGAGCTGGCTCCAAATCTAATGTAGCGTTAGAGGGCGGGCAACTCCGCCGCCAGCTAGCGCGACACCCTCAGTAAACACCAGCTGATTTGGAGTCCGACTACGCAGTCTCAAATGCTCTCCAAATATGGCATATCACCATTCAAATTACGGAGCTATTTCCTTATTATTTCTGAGTGTACTGTCAATTCCCTTTGTTTCGGTGTCTAGTTTCGCTCGCTCCCGAGAATGGTGCGCCCATCAGGCTTGCCTGCAGTGACACTGCATCGAATTAAACTGTCAGGTCATTAAACTAGTGCTCAGTGCAGTTTATACACACGGGTTTATTGACAAATGTGTACCTCGCGCTGGACACATGAGTGCAATCCTAAACTCACTCAGGAACTTGGCGGGTTCTGCGAGGGCCAGCGCTGGTATGCAAAAATGTGTAACTTTGTATTTATGACTTAAGAACATAACCTTAGAACCGAGGCTAATTTGTAATCGATACAAAATGAAACAGTTTATCGTGGAATTAATAACAAAATTGGCTTAAATGAAACTTAATTGCTTGATGGTTACTACATACGTTTATGTTAATTTGAACCGCGTATTGAGCCACTTCGATTGCAGGATGAAACTATCAAAGACCTTAATCATGCATAATTAATAATCCTTCTATCGCTTGTTTATCAGGCCTGTTTTAAATAAAATATTAATATCCTTTAATATATTTATAATTATATTTAAATAATTTAGAAAAGGTTTAACACCTAGATCATTTTAAAGTTTTGTTGTCATTTTTGCGTAGCTTTGTAATACTTAGTTACTTCATAGTTTTGTATTATTATTCTATGTTAGTGTAAATGTATTTTGGTTTGCGTAATCCGTCTTCGTCTCAATCATACGTCACTTTCCATAGGGTTGGTATTTAACTAACGGCGTCTACATTTATGTTTAATAGATAACCTATTATTATTTGTCAACTCGCTCTAAAATTGTCACCCTTTAGAGAGGAAAAAAGTCTTACCTTAAACCTTGCATGTCATGCGTAGAGTCATAGTCCTATAGTTTTTTAAACTTTATTCTTTCATCTCGTATATTATGATTTCTTACTTAAGCTAAGTATGCGTAAGAACACAAAAATTACTTTTTACTACATGGTAGCCTTGCGCGAACCTATTATCGCGTAATTTCGTCACGGATAACCAATGACGACCAGACACCGGACGGAGCGTGTGCCTTTTGTTCTGTGGAGCCCAGCAGGCCTAGGACAAGAGCAGATAGATACTAGGAATGGCTGTGTGCGATATTAACTAGATGTTAATGTATGTTCAGCGGGCGAGCCTGGGGCGCGTTTTGGCGTGGCCCCCGACGAGAGCCCCGGCGAGGGCGGCTACTCGGAGTGGCTGCATGCGATGCGGCTAGTGGCACGTCTGCCAGCCGGCGTCCCTCAGCACTTCCGCAAAAAAGTGAGTTTTATTTCTTCTTTCTTAATTTAAGAACACTGCTCTTGTCTGTGGACTAATCGTCAGTTATTCCTATCCTTAGCCATCGTATTAAGGTCTTGATACAACATAGCAGCCTTTTCTTTTATTTACTCTATGTAAGTTCGCATAATATGAGAGACTGTTTGAAGGTAGAAATCACTAAAACGCTAATTCGCAAGACGGAGGATAGAAGGATGTATGGACGAATGGTCGCTGACCTCCTGTTCGGATGGAGATGGCACGTGAAGAAGAAGAAGAAATTTCGCCTCAGTCTTCCTCTGACTCTTCTCCTCTCTATCTTTCCTTCTATGTCAATATAAAGATTTCTATAAACTTCTTTAGTCTCAAGCACAGATATGAGCCGAAGAGTCATCTCTTTTTCACGATTTTTCCTGAAAAAGAGATGTAGTGGATCAGCGTTAAGGCTCTGTCAACTCGATTTTGTTGGAGCTCTGACCGACAATGATCCACAGAGGCACAGTATTACAATATAGCGGCTTACAGTAGCGCAACGAATGTACTTACGCAGAACAATGGAAGGGTACTTGCGGGGCAGCGGGCGGGGGGGGGGCAGCCTGGCAAACTCCGCGAGTTTGCCAGGCTAGTATGGGCTAGTACCTACGCCGGCGGCTCATCGTGCGGCACCAAAGGCGTTGCGCTACTGTAAGCCATATCGTAATACTGTGAAAGAGGGCTTCGCGGGGCTTCTTACGGTAGAATCAGATCGTTGTGCTAAAGTAACCTAATCTAATCGATTATATCTACTAGCCCATTCACTTAAGATCCAATACGAATATTCATGAAAAAAAACCAATTCCACAATCCTGCGCTGATATACATCATCATCATCATCATACCAGCCGCAAATCTTCCACTGCTGGACAAATGCCTCCCCCAAGGATTTCCACAACGACTAGTCCTTTCGCTGCCCGCATCCATCGGCTTCCCGCGATACATATCTACTATCTTGTAAAGTTACTGATCAATCCTTGGACTTATGTATTAGAATGCAATATCCAATGATAAGCGTCGCGCGTCGGTGGCTCAACCAGTAACGACTCGGTCTTCCTAACCAGAGGTACTGGGTTCAAATCCGGACGGCCAATGTACCAATGAGTTTTTTCAAAACTTACGTACCTACATATACTCACCGATTGCTTTAACGGTGAAGGAAAACATCGTGAGGAAACCTGCACACACCTGCGAAGAAACTCGAAGGTTATGTGTGAAGTCGACCAACCCGCACTGGGCCCGCGTGGTCGACTAAGGCCCGATCACCCTAATTCAAGGTAGGCTCAAGCCCCTCGGTGGGGACATATATGAGCTGATACGATCTAATGATTATTAAGTTGCTGTCTTGCAATGTTAATTTGAAATTATGAAATTCCCATTTATGGGCTTATTTACATTAATTTACATTCTTAGTTTGAATTATTTTACAGTAGTTACAGAGACACTAATAAATGTACGTAAAATGTGTACGTGGTGAAGGACGTTATATCCTTAAGACAATCTTGAGTATAAATTGTTCTAATTTAGCCACCCGCCATAATTAAGACCAATTTATCAGCGCGTAATTACAATATTTGTGAAGATTTATAGTTCAAAGTGACCTCAAATAAGTTACAAACAAAACAAGCTTATCAAATTCAAACACTAATAGCGGGCCCAAAAAGTCGTGTCGTGAATTACGCATATTCTTTGTTCGAAACGTTAGTTACTTGTACGAAATCCTTCAAAATATCTGCAAACGCTAAACACTTTAAAAAACTGGCCAAGTGAGTGTTAGAACCGCACATATAGGGTTGCGTAGCATCATACTAGATGGTGCTAGTTTCTTCAGTTCCATACTATCATAGTAGATTGGGCTAGTTCCTTCACGTTTCAAAAAAACACTTTTTGTATAAAGCCTTCATTTTTTTATAATTTTTAGTATTTGTTGATATAGCGGCAACAGAAATACATCATCTGTGAAAATTTCAATTGTCTAGCTATCATATGGTTCATGAAATACAGCCTCGTGACAGACGGACAGACAGACAGACGGACGGACAGCGGAGTCTTTGTAATAGGGTCCCGTTTTTACCTTTTGGGTACGGAACCCTAAAAACCGACTTCAATTACAACAACAAAAAAAATGCAAAATTGTTATAAATTTTTCATGTTTTTTGTTTCCTTGAAAAGTACTGAATCGATTTTGATGACATTTCTATGAGAGCAATCTGATATACAGGGTGTAACAAAATGGGTGTAGGTCCCATTAACTGGGACTTCTACTCATCATACTGAACAACTTTACTACGCCTTTGCTGAAATAGCAAAAAAAAATTTACTCTTTATACAAATCAATCAGCTGATCGACCAATTTGGTGCATTTTAGTATGGAGGGTCCAATTTTTTTTTGAGAATTTGACTATAGGTTTCTTGGGGAAAATTGTTCAGTATTGGGTCCTACACCAATTATTTAACACTCTGTATGTATAATTATATCCTTTCGAATAAAAAATGATTTTCCAGTTCGGTTTAATGATGACAGAGATCTGAACATAAAAAATAAGAATTGAGAACCCCCTCTGTTTTCGAAGTCCGTTGATAATTTCGTTTCATGTATGGGGGGTCCCCCTTTATTTTATTTTTTTATTGTTTGTTGTTATAGCGGCAATAGAAAATAGAAATACGTTTCATGTATGGGCTTACCAAATGTGAATAAAAAAAATGAAAAAAATCGGCACTTTAATTTTTTTTTTGTATGTTTTATTAGCGGCAATAGAAATACACACTCTGTGAAAATTTAAACTGTCTATCTATTACGGTTCATGAAGAACAGCCCGCTAACAGACAGAAGGGACGGACGGACAGCTGAGGCTTAGTAATAGGGTCCCGTTGGTCACCATTTGGGTGTATTAAGCACGATTTTTTTCAGAATTTTTCAATTTTTTCTATTCCTTAAAACCTTATTCGGACTATTACGAATATATGAAAAAGCCAAATCAGTCAAGGGGTGAGCTTAGCAACGTACAGCATTTTATTTTTACCCAGACGACGTACGAAACTGTGCGTGCGTGCGTGCGTGCGTGCGTGCGTGCGTGCGTCTGTTACCATTTTCCTCTAAAATTACTGGACCGATTTCGTTGCGGTTTTCACCATTTAAAAGGTATCATTTCAGAGCAGGTTCTTAGATATATTTTACAGCCGTAGACTATCAGGCGGCGCTCCAGCTCAATAAAAATGCAAATAGGAATGTTCGTGAAGAATTTACAGAATCTGCAACATACGGACAAGAAAACATTTGAGTAAGTAGTTCAAGACTTTGAATGGGAAGGAGAACTTACTTAACGCACTCTGAAAAGTTAAAACATAAAATCAAAATTAAAAATCTAGAAAAAGTCTACTCCGGATGTTGATACGTTATCAAAACAGTATTTTTTTATATAAGTCCCCTGACTAGAGGGAACTAAGAAACGAAAGATAACAGTCGTTCCTTTCACTCATATAGCGATGGCTGACTCTCGCGTTATAATCGTGAACGGTTGCTGTCCATGTGAAATGGCCTACTCTTCTCAAAGGCATTAACAACAAATTCAATAATTTTCATGTATTACTTCTCGTGTCATATTGTTTTCATCTCCAAATGACATTATTTGTTTTATATCAATGATTTTATTGACATTATTAACTGATGATTGTTTGTTTATAATTTGTTTCACAATCTGACATTAAGTAATGTAATTGCTATCTTATGACCATCAGAAACAGTGTAACATGCATCTATTACCATCTTATATAAGTCTTGCCGCCAAACATCAGTGTTGACAACATTGATGTGTTTCGGCTTGAAGATAAGATAGTCAGTTTTCCATTGCGGTGGGGAATCTTAGTAAGCCCGCTTCCATCTTCGACATCATCACCACTTACCATCAGGTGAGATGATGCCAAGGGCTTTCTAATTGTGAATATTAAAAAAAACATTTTGAAATCTTGAAAAAGTCGAAGAAAATCTGCCGGGGGCTGCCATCGCCCTCTCTGTTCCAAATTTCTATAGCAATTTATATTAATCAAAAAGTACATTTATTAACATTCTGGAATAATTCGTAAATAAATGTCATAATTTCATCATTCAGTTGCGTATATTCAATTTATTTCAGAGCGAGAATGGCAGCCTTTCATTATTTTTTAAATTTATCGTTCGTTCCTATTTCCCTCTAGTCGGGGGACTTTTAAATAGTTATTTAATCACTAGCTTCGCCCTTGTGGACATCGTTTTTATGACTGGTTTTGAGGGTAAGTTTTCTGCAGATCCCAGATTGGGCTATTCTGATTAGCAGTCTATGTCACTCACCACCCCTTCAACTAAGTAGTTCTATATAAAAAATCACTTCAATCCTTTACCCGTTGCGTACGACGTCGACGTGCGCGAGCGAGGAAATGAGTTTTCACCAGATCCCTCAGGAACTACGTCACGATATGCTAATTAATATATTATGTCATTTCCCACCCCCTCAACCATCTCTGTGCTTAAAATCAGAACAATCCATTGTTCCGTTGTGATTTTCAAAACATAACCATAAATGAGTATTTTTTTAGTTCCCTCAGGAATTACATCGGCCAATACTATATTCACGGGATAAAAAGTAGTATATTATAAGTATTTTAACACAAGCTACCTGCATGCCAAATTTCATCAAGATTGGTCAAGGTGTCGAAACGTGAAAAGTTAAGAAACAAACAAACACAATTTCACATTTATAATATTAGTACGAATAAAGATTATTTCATTACGTTTTAACATTTGGCGTGGCCTTTTTCAAATATTTTAAATTTTTTTATTTTTTTTCATTATTATTAATATTATTATTACAAACTTTAATGTACTTAACGACGGGTTCATTTATTTGTTTGTTTATTTTCTGTCCGGGTCAAATCTTGTGAACGATTTTAGAGCGAGTTCCAGGGGTCCGATTGAGCCTAAATTTGGTATGAAGCCGTATACTGGTGACATTAGACCCTAATGCTATTTTAAATTGATCTGATGAAAGTAATAATAATAAAAAACTAGCATAGACTAATTTTACTAACAAATTATGGATCACTTTTACTAAATAAATAAACGATAAAGATTCATCATATCAGCCACAAATCGTCCACTGCTGGACAAAGGCCTCCCCCAAGGATTTCCACAACGACCGGTCCTGCGCTGCCCGCATCCATCGGCTTCCCGCGATCTTCACCAGGTCATCGGTCCACCGCGTGGGAGGCCTGCCTACGCTACATTTTCCGGTGCGCGGTCGCCACTCGAGAACTTTACTGCCCCATCGGCCATCTGTCATCGGCCTTCTGTTCTACGAGCTATGTGCCCTGCCCACTGCCACTTCAGTTTAGCGATTCTGTGACTGTTACTTAAGTTCTCCTGCGGATCTCCTCGTTTCTGATTCGATCACGCAGAGAAACTTCGAGCATAGCACGCTCCATTGCCCTTTGGGTGACCTTGAGCCTTCTTATGAGGCCCATAGTAAGCGACCATGTCTCAGTTCCGTAACACACACTGGTCAAAGACCTTAGTCTTGAGACACTGCGGTATTTGGGAGGTGAAGATATTGCGAAGCTTCCCGAACGCTGCCCAGCCGAGTTGGATTCGTCGATTGGTCTCTTTCTTGAAGTTGGAACTACCTAGCTGGACTGTTTGTCCCAGGTATACATATTCGTCAACAATAAAAATCATGGTAAAAATTCTAAAAATGTAATGCAATTCTTACAAAGTAAATTATTTTTGGGTTTAACATCACTTTATTATTGTTAAAAAAATTGAAATTTCGTCATAAGTTTTAGTATTCAGCCAGGAAACATGTATGCAAAATTTCAGCTCAATCGGAAACTGGGAAGTGGGTCAAATTTAACTCGCAAATTTTGAAGCCGAAGACTTACTTGTATATATAGTTAAATTAGGGTTGCCAAGCGTCCTGTTTTCCCAGGACGTGTCCTGCTTTTCGGGTGTCCTGTATAGTTTTTTAAGTAGTGTCCTGGGTTTTGGGTGAATTGTATTGTGAGTAGAGGTGCGATAGACATTGAAGACATTCAAAAAGGCCAAACACAAGATTACAGTCTTAGGCAGGGACTTCTAAAGCCTTAGACACTTTTTCTAAGAATTTGTCGATAAATGAGAAACCGGTAGGTACCTAGCTTATAAAGGGGCTGCAGCTTAATTTTTGCTATTAGTTGAGTTTCATTGATCCTATATTCATTGCGTATTGCTATTAACTATTGTTATTATATTGCGTCCTGTTTTTTAAACAAAAATGTCTTGGTATTACGAATTTGGGGATGGCAACCCTAAGTTAAATACAAATATTGCTAATTGTATCAAAGCTTGAAGAAGTATGTCTATAAATCTCATATAGCAGAAAATTGTAGCACGGAAGAATGACGTAAGAAGATAATATTATGTGTTGTATTCAAGATGAGTGTTTACCTCATGTCCTTCTACACGATCTTTACGATCGTACATCTACGTCGATCTTCGGATTGTAACGATCTTACCCAACGTTTACACGTGTACAATTTAGGAAAAGAATTTAAGTACGTAGGTAGGTAAGTCTGTTTCGATAAGTACAAAATTTTCTATTTTAAGCTTGAACTTTAACTTGACGTGGGAGTAGCCGCAGAAACGTAATCAAACTTTTATGTGACGTCGAAACCTTTTATATCATTTAGAACAGCCCTTAAAAGTTTATTTCAGTATAGGTTTTCAATATTAAACTAGCTGTGCCCGCGACTTCATCCGCTTGGAAGTTTTTAAGTTTCCCACGGGAACTCTTCAATTTTACGGGATTATAAGTATCCTCTATGTTAACCTGGGCTATATAGAACCACCATACAAAATTTCATCAAAATCGGCCTCTGAGTTTTTTCGTGATGCGCGAACATACAGACAGTCTGACAAAAATTCCAAAAGTTGTTGTTTTGGCCTCTACATTCTTAGCTTATATATTGTTAGAGCTACAATTTATTAGTGTTCTTCAAATTAATTCATAAAAACATCAAAATGTATATAGTTACTTTTAAATACCTTAATAGTAAGTTTTTAGGGTACCTAAGTCCTTTTGTACTTAAGTACTTTTGGTACCCAAGGGTGCCAACGGGACCCTATTACTAAGCCTACGCTGTCAGTCCGTTTGTCCGACATAAAAAGGGCCTTATATATCTTGTGAACCGTATTAGGTGACCGGTTAAAATTGTCCAAAAAAACCAGAAAAAGTAACCAAAAAACCAAAGTAAGTAAATAAATACAAATACAAATAATTTATTTAAAACAGTTATAAATAATGAAGGGTTCCCAGTTCCACGTACAAAAAAGTGTTTCTTCCAAGAATTTTCACACGTTAAACTTTTTTTTAAAAGAAAAAGAGATCGGTCCTCAATTCCACGTACAAAAACGTGTTTTTTCAAGGATTTTTCACACCTCAAACCTGTTTTTTTTTAGAGAAAAAGAGATCGGTCCTCAATTCCACGTACAAAAACGTGTTTTTTCAAGGATTTTTCACACCTCAAACCTGTTTTTTTTTAGAGAAAAAGAGATCGGTCCTCAATTCCACGTACAAAAACGTGTTTTTTCAAGGATTTTTCACACCTCAAACCTGTTTTTTTTTTTAGAGAAAAAGAGATCGGTCCTCAATTCCACGTACAAAAACGTGTTTTTTCAAGGATTTTTCACACCTCAAACCTGTTTTTTTTTTAGAGAAAAAGGGATCGGTGGCGTAACGGCCGCTACTTCTGTCCAGGAAGTTGTGGTTCGTATTATGTCACTTTTCGTATTTCGATTTCATGAAACCACAACATTTTTAACTTTTGCGCCCGTTGATGTTCTTTGTATGAAATGAACGTATAATTTACAAATTTGAAAATCAATAACAGGTTCCATTGTTGTGCTTGTTGATGTTACTGCAATCTCCAAACAGTGCGATGGTACGGAACCCTCGATGCGAGATTGACACTTGCACATAGCTGGTTTTTATAAAGAGTTCCTTACATTTAATGAAAAAAGGGTCCGCCCGTCTGTCCATCAGTCTGTCACACCAGATTTTCTTCGACTCTACAGGACGATAAAAGTTAAAATTTAGCATGTACCTACCTACATATTATGTAAAGTTTGATGACGCAATTACGGACGGTACACACCATTGAGTAGCACGGAACTTAACAAATTTTATTTTAAGCAATTGATAACCAAGGATTTCCACGACGACTGGTCCTGCGCTGCCCGCATCCATCGGCTTCCCGCGATCTTCACCAGGTCGTCGGTCCACCGCACGGGAAGTCTGCCTACACTTCGCTTTCCGGTGTGCGGTCGCCACTCGAGAACTTTACTACCCAAACGGTCATCCGTTCTACGAGCTATGTGCCCCATCCACTGCCACTTAAGTTTAGCAATCCTGAGAGCTATGTCAGTTTCTTTTGGTTCTCCTACGGATCTCCTCGTTTTTGATTCGATCACTTGATCGAATTCATCCTTTGTTGCGGAATAGTAATCTGGGGCAACGGCACAAACATGTTTTCATTGCCTAAAAAAATGTATATGCGCAATATACGGAGTAGTAGCACAAGACGTATTATGTAAACCGCTATTTAAGAGCTAAAAGATCTTGCCGCTACCATGTCTACGTATTTGAGGTGGCTAAATTTGTAAAACAATATGAGAAATCGTTTTACTAGCAAGCGCGACAAGTAAATGCCAGACTTAAAAGAAATCCTAATATGCTGGTTATGAGCGACTTTCCAAAGACAACCTGTTATAAAAATATTTTTTACCGAAAAATACCAGAATCATACAAAAACTTTCCTTATAACAAGTTTAAAAATGTCTACACGAATGGCTCACGGGCTCACGGGATCACGGGCTAGCGGTGCAGAATTAAAAATAAACTAAACATGAATGAGACTGTTAAAAGATTAAAATACTTGCCTACATTTTATTGCTGTGTTAAGATTTGCATTACTGTATTAATGGCTAAACAAGTGATTTAGTAATTTTTAAAAGAAATCTCACTTTAAGTACCTTGTTTAAAAGCTAATAAAGAATTATACTTACTTACTTCCATCTTCGGCATCATGGTCACTTACCATCAGGTGAGATGATGCCAAGGGCTTACTAATTGTGAATAAAAAAACCTGTGCCTTATGTTAGTCTTGCATTGAAAACGGTTAACTAGAGTTGAGTGACTGAGCTAGTCCTACACATCCTCTGAGATGCATGATTGATGATTGAACCCAGCCTTGTGTGATGTTAGCCCTTAACTTTGGTCCGGAGCTGAGTATAGTCTTATGACGTAGCAGTTTATACTAAGTTAACTCTATTGTTTGATTTGAGATACTTAGAGAACAGTGAAATGAGGTGCTGAAGGCGTATGGAAAGAATAAGTTTGACGGAGATAGTGACAAACGAAGCGGTTTTGCAAAGAATAAATGAGAAGAGAAATCTGATGGATTTAATAGAAAACTGCAGAGGAAAGATGAAAGGCCACCTGATAAGACATGACCGATCCATTAACAATTTCATGGAAGGAAAGAAAGAAGGAAAGCGGGGTAGAGGGAGACCGAGAATAAGCTATGTATCGCAAATTAAGAAGAAGATAAACGTTAAGTCATATTGGGAGGTAAAAGAAACGGCTTTGAATAGAGAAAGATGGACGGAGTTGCACAACTGAACTGATATGGATGCTGCACCGATAAGAGCCTAGCTCTCAAATTAAAGAAGAGAAAGGGGACAGTTAATTCTATTTCAAGTTTACAGGAGAATGATTTGTTAATAGCCTGATTTCCAAGTCACTAAAATTTCTACTGGATTTGTACAGAGTGTATGGTTTCATTTAAGTTGGCTGATGATAAGTATGTTATCTAGATTCTAGTGGAATACTATTCTTTGCCTATGGTTGCGGCCCTAGAGTAGCACGTGTTTAGTGCGAGTACAACTCACACTTGGCCAGTTTTTATATTTGTTGTCTTATTTCAGAAATAGTTTTATAACCTCACCAAGTTTCACGCTTCTACGTATTTCCGTTTTTACGATAGAGCAAAATTTCAAATACTTCTAAAATACTCGTACATATGAAAACACGTTTTTTGTGTAAGTATTTGAATCTTTTTATAATTTTTATTATTTAAGTAATAGGGTCTCGTTGACAACCCTTTGGGTGTACGAAGCTCTAAATAAGCGACCACGCTATATGCGTTACTTTTCAATCGCAACAATAATTTGGCCTCATTTTTTTTGTTTTTGTTTATTTTATAAAAAATGTACTAAACTGATTTTGATGAAAAGTATATGGGACAAAACTTTGAATCAAACATCCTACCTAACAAACACCGGCAAAGTGCGACACGGGGTCACACAAACAGGGTTCCAACCAAACTTTTAAACTACCAACAGAACAGGACCTCTCAGTATATACTCTCTCTAGGTAAATCATCTTATCAGCTCATGTACGTCCCCACCGAGGGGCTTGAGCCTACCCTGCATTAGGGCGATCGGGCCTTATTCGACCACGCGGGCCCAGTGCGGGTTGGTCGACTTCACGCACAACCTGCAAGTTTTTAGGTAAATACTGGTCTTACTTAATCTGGACGTTGGAAATTAAATTTTTCTTGTGGTAAAGATTTTCTCATAGATTTTCCTGTAATATTCAACCTAACTATCATATATCTATACACATACTGTGATTTTTTTTTAAGAATTGAGGCTCAATAGTTTCGAAAATAAAAGGTGTGGGAAATGGTCAATTTTCGCTCTTCTTTTTTTTTACTTTTTTGTAATAAGCTCAAAATTATTTATCTTCTTTATTTATATTTTCACAACAATATAAAGGCTGTAAAAAAATTGTTGCTGGAGCCGTAAACTGGGGCTTCTACTCATCATACTTATCAACATTCCCCAAAAAACCCATAGCCAATTCGCAAAAAAAAATTTCGACGCTCCATACAAAAATGCACAAAATTGGTCAATCAGCTAAGTTATTATTTTTTTTTGCAATTTCAGTAAACTTGTAGAACTAAAGTTGTACAGTATGATTAGTGGAAGTCCCAGTTAACGGGACCTACACAAACTTTTTTACAGCCTTTATATTGTTGTGAGAATCTCAAAAATTGTTTGTATTGTCCGTCTTTGGATCACTGACTTACTTTATTAAATGTACCAAATTTTAGCTAAATCGATCCAGTAGTTTTGGAGCAAATTGGCTGTGACAGACGGACGGACAGACAGACACACGGGTGATCCTATAAGGGTTCCGTGAGGTACGAAACCCTAAAAAAAAGAATTATTGAATTGTGCGTGGTCATACATAAAAAAAATGATTGAAAAACGCTCGAGTGCCGGACCGCACAGCAGACTCTCAAATACTAACACGTATCAACGTCGGTGAAGTCACAGGCAGATCGCCTGTAAAATCAAAATCCGATCAAGTGCAAATCGGAAATAAATTTACAGTTGGTAATAGAACATTTTGTAAGAAACATCTATGAAATTTTCACAAATCCAACTACACATCTTAAGTTTGTCGATTATTACTCATATTCTAAGAAAGTCTACTCAGCCGTGATAGTTATCTTTTTAGGTTGATAATATGTCCTACTTTAACGGTGCTTCACCTTGCTTTAACGGTGAAGGAAAAACATCGTGAGGAAACCTGCACACGCCTGCGAAGAAACTTGAAGGTTGTGTGTGAAGTCGACCAACCCGCACTGGGCCCGCGTGGTCGATCGGTATCGCCCTGATTCAGGGTAGGCTCGAGCCCCTCGGTGGGGTCGTATATGAGCTATAATGATGATGTCCTACTATTAAATTAAAATTCAGATGTCAAATAGCGGTTTAGCTTGGGGGGGGGGGACGACACTCGAAAACTTAAAAGCTCAATATTTCGCAAACCGATCCTTATGAATGTCAATTCAAGATGTAATTGTATAACCATGCCAAATTACAGCTTTCTAGTATTAATAGTCTCTGAGCTAACCCGCGGATAGACGGACAGACAGACATGGCGAAACTATATAAGGGTTCCTTGTTGACTTCGGAACCCTAAAAAGGAAACGAAACATCTTTGGCAATGACAGTGCGTGTAGCAGCGTTACAATAACGACTCTTTGTCGTTAATCCAATTTAGTAGAAATCGATAGTTGTAGACCGTAATCTGCACATGTTTATGTTTGAAATAGATACTAGGATTAGGGACAAACGTACACATACGATGTTGAAAATAATTGCTAACCTCTCAACTGTCACGCTGTTATTAGGCTAAACCCCCTTGTCTGTCGCACCCGGGAACCGTAAATTCGACAGACAGAATTTTTTCCGACAGCCGGAATTTGACAGACAGGATTCTGAGCGTGTTTACTGGATTTTCTGTGAATCTAAATAAAATACGCAGATGGCTAAGGATACGATGAGTAAGCATAAGAAGATCTGGCAAGACAGAAACATCTCTTACAATGTTAAAATGAAATTAGTACGTACCTTCGTTTTCCCTATTTTCCTCTACGGCTCCGAATCATGGATACTCCGTGCATCCGAGAGGAAAAAGATAGACGTCTTAGAAATGTGGTGTTGGTGCCGCATGCTCCGTGTTCCATGGACGGCAAAAAGAACTAATAAGTCAATTCTCGATCAGCTGAAGGTAACTTTACGACTGTCAACTATGTTACCAGAGAATACTCAGCTATTTCGGTCACATTGCTAGAGCCCAGATAGTCTGGAAAAGCTTATTATGTTGGGCAGAGTAAAGGGGAGAAGATCTCGAGGTAGAACACCACTCCACTGGTCAGATCAGATCAAAGCTGTACTTCACCTACATATTACCACCGCTCTCCGACAGACTGAAGACAGGGACTCTTGGCGCAAACTAATTAAAACTACCACCGTTGCCTACCAACAGCAACAAGAACCGACCTAGTTAGACACGACCTTCAGAAAATGAAGAGTGCGATAAAGAAGAAGAGAAATAAAATATTGTGTGTTTCCATTTAAAATATTATTCTAATTAGGGTGTTTACCTATTTTTTTTTCATTATTTTTACTTTTATATTATGATAATTGATATTATTGGCGCTAATTTGACCCGCTGTAATTTTTGCCGGCTTCGGGTAGGTCGACAGATAGGAAATTTGTTTTCTTTTCCGGGTCCCGGAAATCGACAGACAAGTGCTAATCAGCCTGATCTGGCATGTGATGATGATGACCGTCATCGTGTCAGTTTAAAGATGTCCACTGCTGGACATACGCCTCCCCCGAGTTGGGGGGTTTGGCCGTCATTGCCACGCTTGGCAGGCTGATTGGCAATCGCAGTGTGCGGTGTGTGGCACGCGGGAAGGACGTTTTTTTTTATTCACAATTGGTAAGCCTTTGGCATCATCTCACATCCATCCTCTAGATTAGTCCATTGGTCGTCTCTTACGACCCCACGGGAAGAGATGGGATAGCCCTATGGGAGTCACACGGCCGCATTGTAAATACGTTGCGGCCGTATGGCTGCCATCAAGAGTAGTGGTTAAAAAGAGTAAAAATATCTAGATTTCAACTTTGGTCCCAGTACCCAAAATGGACGATGACAGCATCAGAAGTAAATTATGAACTTGTGATCACTAAATTGTCCTCCTATTTAAACTTCGAAAAACCTTACTCGTTTTGTTATCCATCAAGTCTTCGATTTTTAATTCATCAAAATCATAAAATGAGTTCATAAATGATGCTGCAAAACTATGACGGCACGCCTAGGTATTTCAAATATTTTAGAACAAAATGTCGTTTTTGACAGATGAGAAAAAGTAAATCAGATGACTAGCATTCGTCATATATTTTAAATAATGGTCACAAGTATTTTTATTGTCCGTACAGATATTTGTTGAAAAAAAAAGACGTATAGGTTTTTAATGGGAAAATAGTTACTTTAAGAAATTTGTCAGATGAAAGTAAATTTCCCGGTACTTTACAAATAACTCTTTACATTGTTAACAAACAGTAAACAATATAAAGTGGAGCTAATAATTATACTCGTGACCGGGTGCTGTCCGTGTGAACTGGCCTACTCTTGTTAAAGGCATTCAATGATTTTTACCTATAAGTTTTCGTGTTATATTGTTTTCATGTTCTAATGACATAATCTGGTTTATACCAAGTATTGAATTTTGACATTATTAACTAATTGTTGTTTATTTCTTGATTCTTCACAAATGACATTGTTATATTATTTTATGATTATCAGAAAGAGTGTAATTTGCACATATTTTGAATAAATATATTGAATTGATTTGAATATCATACAAATTAAATTAAATAAATTGTTTTTCTTTTATTGAATGTGTCGTAACGTTTCTTTTTACAAGCTTTTATTTAACTTGCAATGTGTGTATGTTTGTTCGGGTGGAATCTTAAATTGTTAAATTTGACCCACTTCCTGATTTCCGATTGATCTAAAATTTTGCATGCATATATATTTTAGCGTGACAATGCAATATTAAAAGCTTGTATCTAAAGTTTTTAGATTCTTCGACAATATTTATTGTTTAATGCTACACAAACGCGTTTGTTTATTTCAATTTTCTTAGTATATAATATAATAATATTCTGAAACTTGTATTACTTTTGCACATTTTACCTTGTAAACGTTTTACCTTGGATCAAACTGTTTGCTAACGTGAAAAGTAGATGCAATTTCTTTAACGCTTATCATAATAATTATCAGCCTTCCGTTCTATTACGACGACAAGTCTCGATAGGCACGGTACACATAACTTTAAAAACAACCTTGTGTAGATGGTAATGTTGAAATAGTTTTTGAGCAGGTATGTTTGTTACCCTACTGCCCTAAAAGGAGAGTAATGTTTTTCGGGTCTGTGGATGTATGTATGTCTGTTTCGTTTGCTGAGCCTGTAGCTAAAACGACTTGTTGCAATAACTTCTATATTACTGGCGTACATTAGGACCCGGCCAACGCGCGTGACTAATGCTCCCAGCGAATTGGTGCGAAAATCAAAAGTTTCGCACACTCGCGACTCAGTCGTCGGCGGGAAATTGCAGAGTGCGGTGGAAAGACATACTATATAAAAATGACTTTTTGTGTTTTCAGAGGCTGTAAAAATCATAAAAGAAAGGCTAAAGAGAAACATGGGATATCTTATTATCGTTAAGTAACCTAACATAGTATTTTTTCTTGTAAACAAATTATATAAACGCATTTTTAAAGCGACAATTCTACCAATGTTCTTTTAGCGTGGCACTGACGTCAACTCTCGGTCACGCTTGTTCGTACGAGTCATGTCAGATGGCGCTACTTTTTGCTTGTATAAAGAAAATCTGAGTATAATATGGAGACGGGCGGATCTTTGTGTCCAAATTCTGTGGTTTGATGGGTTTTGGATCTTGAGGTGACTTAGATTAGTCTTGATCCCCGAGTACCTTCATTTTAAACACTTGGGTTATAATTTTTAAATTAATTGGTTATAATATGTTATTACTGCGTAATGTCTTTGCATTTGTTAAAATGATTCTTTTTTAACACTTGGTAAGCCCTTGGCATCATCTCGCCTGATGGTAAGTGACGATGATAGAAGCGAGCTTACCAAGATTCACCAACGTAATGGGGTCTTGCTATCTTATCTTCAAGCCGAAACACATCATTGCTGTTAATGCTGATGTTTGGCGGCAAGACTTAGATAAGATGGTGGTAGCTAGCCAGGCGGGCTATGAAAATGCCTTACCACCAACCAAACCGAGTCTTACAAAGTTGACCCCGCCGGGAATCGAACCCGCGACCTCCCGGCAAAGTATATATATTAGTACTAACATATAGTATGGACACTCTCTGCCCCACTCTCACCCCCTCCTCACCAGGATTAAATGAGATTGGTTATAGTTTAGTTCTCGAACGTATGGGATTTCGCCGTGATTTTGCTTGCTCCGTAATTTTTTTAAAGAAATGTCATTTCACGACCGTTGTATGCAGTGTCCGGGGTGTGCTCCCGGTGTGAAGTGAATGAACGAACCATTACGCCACGGAGGCGGTGATGACAACACTCTGCGAAACGAATACTCGACTCCCATTTACGGCCTACATTGTGTAGCCAAGTGATATGCACGACTGGAACACTAGACGTTCTGGTGATGGGTGTCACTTTTAAGTAGAAGGTGTGAGATTCAAGTTATAATACGAGTGGAGTGTAAGGGGGCGTCCATTAATTACGTGAGGTATTTAGCCCCCTCCCCCACAAGGAACCGAATCACCGGCACTTATCACGTAATTTTTCTTTCCGCAAGAAACAGTGTAAAATTGCGAGAAAACTCTAGGTTCCACCAATCACTCTTGTTACCATCACATGAGTCCCCGTATTTGAACTGAATAAGAATGAATATCCTTTTACGAATTTAAGCAGTTTTGTTGTTTGATTTTCTCACTATGATTCTACCTATATTCTTAGTAGTCTTAAATAAAAATATTTAAGCAAATTATATTTTTTCAATTATAGCCAACGCAATCAAGCACAGATTAACGTATATTTACACTAAAATACGTAATACGTGAGATTAGGGGGCAGGAGAGGGAGTCGAGCCAAATCTCACGACATCTCAAACAAACGGATTTGTCAAAAATCGCTAAAATCACCTCACGCAATTAATGGATGGCCCCCTAAAATGAAAGTATTTATTATTATTAAAAAAATATTAATGAAGCTATGAGATACTTTTTAAAATTAATAAAGATTTATCATTTCGAATTTTTGGCTTTTGAGTGCAAGAAGGGGGGAGGAGTACAGTTAACTTTTAACACGATTGCAAGGAATAAAATAAAAGTTAAAAAAAGACATAGAATTCAAACATATTTATGTTTCTGCTAATCAAACTTAACCCCCTTCAAAATTCCCCAAAAAAAATATATTTAAAAAGGTGTGTAATGTAATGTATCCTTTACTATCCTATCAAACAGAGCAAAGTTTGTGTGTATGTTCTGAGATCTCATCTCGAAAACGGCTCTAACGATTTCGTCGAAATTTGCTATATGGGGGTTTCTGGGGTGAAAATCGATTTTAACCTAGGTCTCATTTCTGGGAAAACGCGTTCTTCCAAGTTTTCAAGCGCACCGTATTATTCGCGCAATAAGATTGGTAATTTACTTTAATACATATCTTAAACTTATATATTAAGCGATAGTCCAGTGGTAAAGCATTGGACTTCCTCCTCGTAGATCGTGTGTTCGATTATTACCGGTCCGGTTGAATGTTTAAAAAACGGGTGTGACAGATGGATGGACGCGTGAGTGATCTTATGAAGGTTCCATTTTGGTTCCCCCTAAAAATAGGCATATCCACATTCTTATGTTTGATAATTGTTTGTCCTCAGTTATGGCTGACGCTGGCAGAACGTCACCTTACGGCCCAAGGTATAGTTTGGTCCGCGGCAGAGCGCGCCTGCTTCCGTGGCACAGCGTTGCCCGATGACGAAGAACTGGGCGCGCAGATACTGAAGGTAGGGTCCCTACTCTAAGTTTCATTTAAATGTATTTTTATCCAGGGAATGCGAAGTAATGTGACGTTATCAAAAGGATTGCCAGTGTCGCACAACTTGTGATTGCAGTCTGTGAAACCCACCTACGGAAAAATGCTCTTGTCACCATTAAATTATTATTCTATAATGTACGATTAATATATAATACATAGATTTAATGGTAACCCAGTCAGAATAATTTGAAACTATACGATTTTATGTCAATCAGACCATTTGTTTAGCCGCTAGGGAAAGCTTGACCCACGGACGGACAGACGGACGGATGGATGGATGTAAAGATATAAAGACGTAATATATACTATAATATAAAGTAAAGCCGTAAAGTAAATATGTATGTTTATCCGACGCTCTTACGGTGAAGGAAAACATCGTGAGGAAACCTGCACACGCCTGCGTAGAAACTCGCAAGTTGTGAATGAAGTCGACGAACCAAAGATTTTCGTTAATATTAAATTATTCGTTATAATCTCGATCCAATAATACGCCAGCCGGCAGAGCCCGATTTTAATGTGAATAAATGTCACTATGCATCGATTTCACTAACCAAAGAATAGTATTTTCAATGGGTATGATTTTATCGATTGTCAATTAAATAGATTCGATCACTAAATAAAAAAAATGTAATTCCCTAAATAGTATAGTTTATACTCAAAATAGTAGATCTGTCACAAAAGTAAAGTCATCAAACAACACTAAGACAATACTCAAAAGGAAAAGATTTATCACCAGAAAAGTCTTTTAATGATTGTCAATTAAATAGCTTCGATCACTAAATAAAAAAATTGAAATTTCATAAATAATATAGTTTGTACTCAAAATAGTAGATCTGTCACCAAATAAATGCCTAAAATTACTAACAAAGGTGACCTACAGATACTCCCACATCCTCTTCGGATCCCGAAAGTTTGTTGATGTTCGAAACGGGCGGCGGGGGCTACACCCCCGTTAGGGGTCATCTTTCGATGATTTCTTCTGCTGCGAAGTAATTTTGTACCCAGGGTGGGGAGCCTCGCTTCGCGAAGCTCTTTGACTGTTAAATCAATCAAACCTGACCGAACCTAACATCGCTCGCTTCGCTCGCTCATTTATTTATTGTTTTTGACCGATTACCCCCTAGTTTTCGATTTGTTACCATGCAATAGCTTTACCGCGGCAGTCCCCGAGTGCCACACGTATTTTTAATGACAGATCTATCAATTTGATGACAGATCTATCAATTTGGTGACAGGTCTATCAATTTGAGAACGAAAATATTGAATAGAGATGAATCTATTTAACTGGGGACGAAAAATATATTTGATGACAGATCTATCAATTTGGTGACAGATCTATCAATTTGAGAACGAAAATATTGAATAGAGATGAATCTATTTAACTGGGGACGAAAAATATAATTCCTATTTTCAATTATTAGCTTGATTCCACTGATTTTACCCCCCCACGACCTTAGAGGCGTCACAGTATGTATGTTCTGCGAATTTGCGGGTATTTGCGCGCGTGTGTATGTGTGTGTGTGTGTGTGTGTGTATATACGTATTGTATGTTCCTACATGGTTGTGTATTTTTTTGATGTTCTAACAGTGAATTGGATTCGCTTTTCCCGTCAGGTTGGATAGAACTTTGAAATGATAATTTACATAAATGTTTGAAAATTGTTGTTTATTCATGTTTTATTAATTACTTACCTTAAATTATTTTAAAAAATGTTGTTTTTCGTAGGATTTACATCGCACAGGCTGCTCGCTTTTCTGTGGCACCGAAGGGCGGGAGAACCAAGCGATGCTTCGCAGAGTTTTATTAGCTTACGCTAGGTATGTATTAAGATGTAATATATAGGTACTAACCCTATCATCATCATCATCATCATCATCATAATCAGACTAAAGACGTCCACTGCAGCCTGGACAAAGGACTCCTTCAAGGATTCCCACAACGATCGCCAGATCGTCGTCGTTCCATTTAGTGGGAGACCTGCCTACGCTACGTCTTCCAGTGCGTGGTCGCCACTCAGTAACTTAACTACCCCAGCGGCCATCTGTTCTACGAGCTACGTGCCCCGCCCACTGCCACTGTAGTTTAGCGATTCTGTGAGTTATGTCAGTTATCTTGTTTCTCATACGGGTCAACTTTATTTTTGATTCGATCCCGTGGGGAAACTCCGAGCTTAGCTCGCTCCATCGCCCTTTGGTTGACCTTGAGCCTTCTTATGAGGCCCATGTTAAGCGACCACATCTCAGTTCCATACGTCATACTGGCAACACACTACGTCTTACTGTCTCTATACCCTACATTAATCAAAACTTGATCTCTTTGTTAAGAACGGCCCTTAATCTGAAAATGGCCCTGAAGTTTCTACGAAATGGGGAGAAATTTATTTTGAAAGATATGACCACTTGACTAGGTAAAAAACTTTATCATCATCATATCAGCTCATATATGTCCCCACCGAGGGGCTCGAGTCTACCCTGAATTAGGGCGATCGGGCCTCAAAAAAACTTTATAACTGTTACATATTATATCTTCCCAAACATAATATCTTCGTCCCTAATATACCGTATTTCACACATTCTGCGTAAGAAAACGTACTTTTGAAACAAAATGTACTATAGAAAGAAAACGTCCTTTTGAAACAAAACGTCCTTTTGAAACAAAATGTACCATAGAAAGAAAACGTACTTTTGAAACAAAATGTACTATAGAAAGAAAACGTCCTTTTGAAACAAAACGTCCTTTTGAAACAAAATGTACTATAGAAAGAAAACGTCCTTTTGAAACAAAATGTACCATAGAAAGAAAACGTCCTTTTGAAATAAATGTACCTACTATAGAAAGAAAACGTCCTTTTGAAACAAAACGTCCTTTTGAAACAAAATGTACCATAGAAAGAAAACGTACTTTTGAAACAAAATGTACTATAGAAAGAAAACGTCCTTTTGAAACAAAACGTCCTTTTGAAACAAAATGTACTATAGAAAGAAAACGTCCTTTTGAAACAAAATGTACCATAGAAAGAAAACGTCCTTTTGAAATAAATGTACCTACTATAGAAAGAAAACGTCCTTTTGAAACAAAACGTCCTTTTGAAACAAAATGTACCATAGAAAGAAAACGTCCTTTTGAAACAAAATGTACTATAGAAAGAAAACGTCCTTTTGAAAGAAAACGTCCTTTTGAAACAAAATGTACTATAGAAAGAAAACGTCCTTTTGAAACAAAACGTCCTTTTGAAACAAAATGTACTATAAAAAGAAAACGTCCTTTTGAAACAAAACGTCCTTTTGAAACAAAACGTCCTTTTGAAACAAAACGTCCTTTTGAAACAAAATGTACTTATGAAACAAAACGTCCTTATGAACCAAAACGTCCTTTTGAAACAAAACGTCCTCTTGAACCAAAACGTCCATTTGAAACAAAACGTCTATATGAAACAAAACGTCCTTATGAAACAAAACGTCCTTTTGAAAAAAAACGTCCTTTTGAAACAAAACGTCCTTTTGAAACAAAACGTCCTTTTGAAACAAAACGTCCTTATAAAACAAAACGTCCATATGAAACAAAACGTCCTTATGAAACAAAACGTCCTTTTGAAACAAAACGTCCTTTTGAAACAAAACGTCCATTTGAAACAAAACGTAATTATGAAACAAAACGTCCTTTTGAAACAAAACGTCCTTATGAAACAAAAAGTCCTTTTAAAACAAAACGTCCTTTTGAAACAAAACGTCCATTTGAAACAAAACGTCCATATGAAACAAAACGTCCATAAGAAACAAAATGTACTTATGAACAGAAACGTCCTTATGAAACAAAACGTCCTTTTAAAACAAAACGTCCTTTTGAAACAAAACGTCCATTTGAAACAAAACGTACTTATGAAACAAAACGTCCTTTTGAAACAAAACGTCCTTATGAAACAAAACGTCCATATGAAACAAAACGTCCATAAGAAACAAAATGTACTTATGAAACAAAACGTCCGTGAAACAAAACGTCCTCCTGAAACAAAACGTTCTTATGAAACAAAACGTCCTTATGAAACAAAACGTCCTTTTGAAACAAAACGTCCTTATGAAATAAAATTTCCTTTTGAAAGAAAACGCCGTTTTGAAACATTTGTTTGACCTTTGACTGAACTGATGTCACGCATTTGAGTTTAGAGTGTAAAGCGATATTATACTAAAACTCCACCTCTCGCTAAAGTAGTATGATAATATATATTATGTGACTATTTAATAGCTTTATAACATGGAAGCCTTGGCCAACAGTACTCGTTGTAACCTCACTTAAGTTAATTCGTAAAAAATGGGTATCTACCTTATCATTATCATCATATCGTCTGAAAGACGTCCACTGCTGGACAAAGGCCTCCCCCAAGGATTAACACAACGTCCGGTCCTGCGCTGCCCGCATCCAGAGCGGCTTCTCGCAATTCAACAGGTCCACCGATTGAAAAGCCTTCCTACGCTACGTCTTCCGGTGCGCGGTCGCCACTCGAGAACTTTACTACCCAACGGCCATCGGTTCCACGAGCTATGTAGCTACGTATTGTAAACAAAATTAACTGAAAGAGGTACTAACCTCTGACTTGGACTACCAAGTGCAACTTTCGTTTCTTTTGCTTACCTCCACAGGTTACCCTTTCAAATCGAAGACTTTCTGCGTAACTTATTAGGGGATCGGACTGCTAGTCATTTGAGTTACTTTTTATGATCTGTCAAAAACGAAACTTTGTTCTAACAATGTTTGAAATACCCACAAGTGACGTCATAGATCTTAAGCGTCATTGACGAACTTACTTTGTTAATTTGATCAATTAAAAATTGAAGACGTGATGGGAAAACAAAACAAGTAAGGTGTTTTGAAACTTCAAGAGGACAGCAATTTAGGAAACCATATTTCAGATTTTATTTTTGATGCAGTCCGATCCCCTATGCTCAACAATCTACCTTTTTCAACAATGAATCATTTAACTACCTTTAAAGGCCTGAATAAAGTTCTGTGAGCTTAGAAATGTCATTTTTATTTTTCAGGTGGAATAAAGACGTGGGCTACTGTCAAGGCTTTAATATGCTAGCAGCAATAATCTTAGAAGTAATGGACAAATCCGAGGCGGATTCTTTAAAGGTAATTATCGTTAATAGTTATTTATGATACAAGGGTGGTAAAAAGGTCAATAACAAACGAGTGATATTTGTGAGCCCGAATCGCAGGCGAGGGTTTACCATCGTCACGAGTTAGTCATTTCCTTTTACACCCATGTATCATACGAAGTTTTTCAATACAGTTTTGAAAAAATAGATGAAATAATAAAACTACCGTGACAGAAAAACAAAATACATGGGTAGGTTACATATCAAGGCTTCAGCAACCAAAGTTCATTTTACGCGACGTGTAGCTTATTTTAAATGTCCGGGGAATAAATAATCTCACTTTGTTTTTTTCTTTTACATACATATAAGTATATTTTTTATTACCTTCATAATTTTATTAGTTTTTACAACTAAAACATCTCAATTCAGTTTTACGAAAATTGCGCCATATTTTAGCTAGCACACGTACGCATGCCTAAGTTTTTTTTATTATCATAAATAGACTACAATAAGGCTTGGGATACTAAACCTCTTTGAAAAAACAGATGACTCACATGATAACACATCATTCATATTTTTTCTCTTCTCTTCGCAAAGATATACCCCAAAGAGAATCTAAACAGCTAGCTTTATGTACTAACCTCACGGAGGAACTACCTATCTCTTTTAAAATTCTCCTTTCAAAAGTCCTAAAGAAGATTCTGTATCTTTGGTTATTATATTTTTTATTTGCTAGAAATGTCTTGTTCCTCCGAGCTAGAAATTAAAAAAAGTGGTAAAGAAAAAGCACGTGTGCGGTAAAATCAATTTTACGCGCACTTGACGGGCATGTAAAGAAACACTTTTCGAGCAACTGTATTGAAAAAAAAACTTTTTACTGTCTATTACTCGTTTGGCTGTTACCCTTGGACCTATGCTTTCCATGCTATATGAAGGGTCTAAATGGAACTCCGTGGTTGTTTAATCTGTATCCATAACACCTTCTATCATGCCCGTCGGTAGATATCCAGCTTCTAACACACAAATTAAAATCTACTTAAAATTTATAATTAAAAATCTACCTTCACTTCTATTGTATACATTGATTACAGAACTTTATCCATAGTTATGAGCAAAATAATAAAGGCCTTAGAACTATTACATGCTTTTAACAGATGCGACGATAGCCCAAATAGAAAGAAGGGTTTCCTGCCAGCCTTTTTGTCACTTTGTGCACACAGTTGAAAATAATTTATTTTTGGCGGCAGGTAATGATATACCTGGTGGAAGCAGTGCTGCCTGAGGGCTACTTCGCTGATGACCTGCGCGGCCTCTCGGCTGACATGGCAGCGTTCAGAGACCTGCTGCGCTTGCGCCTGCCGCGGCTTGCGCGCCACATGGACCACTTGCAGAGGATATCTGACGGTATCCCATTCATTTATAAATCATGAAAGTATGAGACTCTTCAAGAAAAGATTGGGGGCTACTTCAAGGAGAGCCTGTAAATAGGCTTCCTCATTTAATATGCGGACAGCGATGGAGTTGAACTCCTTGCCTGCGTCTGTGTTGCCCAACTCCTAAAATTTAGGGATCTTTAAGGCGAGAGTGAATATGCATTATTTAAGTTTGCGTGTCCTATCCTCGACTACATCATCACTTACTATCAGGTGAGATGTAGTCAAACGCACTCAATTTTTTTATAAAAAAAGTTTTTGCGTGGATCTCCATCATATTTACTCCTGAATGAGGGGCTAAAAAAGATATTTAAGGCTTTTCGAGGGATGGCAAAGCACTGATAACCCCGCTTGTGTAGCTGCTGAATCACCGGCTATGCTAGGATGAAGTGAGATGAGCGAGAATTAAAATTTGGTTAGCAAAGTTTCAATTCCCTCCTAGCGCATCTCCGGTAGATTTGGTCTGTATGAGCGAGGATGTGCGAGACGAGAATTAAATATTTGGTAGTAGGAAAAAAAACTATATCTGATATATGTAAAAAGAATTGATAAAATCGAATGCGAGTCCGTCTGCCCGTTCTTTCCAACTGTATTCTAAAAAATTTAATAATTTTGTATTATTAAATAAAATATCCCTATTATTTGATACCCGTATGTGCCCGTATCATGGGGTGCATAAAAAATAACTGATCCGCCGTCTTTGAGAGTCCACCATATTGGATTTAGATTGACGTCACTTAGCTAACCTTGCATTGTTCTCTAAACTTAACGTGTATGCAAAATTTCAGCTCAATTGGAAACCAGGAAACGGTTCTAATTTAGCATCCAAGGTTTGTCCCAAACTAACAGACAAACAGACAGACTAACTAACTAACACGGCAAGCTAATATAAAGCTTGTAAAATAGCTTGCGCTATAACTTGCATGCTTGCGGTGTTCATCGCTATAAATCGCAAGAAATCAGCGAGGAAAAGCTGGAGATGGGTAAAAAATATAGCACGGGTTCTATTGTACGTATTCCACGATCTCACGATGTCGATTGCTAGATAGTGATGTCTCACGATAGTCCTCGCTACATAGTGATGGACATCACAAGCTTGCTATGGACATCTTTGGTGGAGAAGGGCCGGCAAGATTTCAATTTTCTCATAGCCGGTGGATAGGCACGAGGGTTATTTTACAATAAAAATATCTCTTAGCTGCTAATTATACACAAAACTAGTCTCGTCAAATCGTGAGAGGATCGAGCCGTTAAAAAGCGTATGTGGAGTGGCTGAGCAGGAAGCGCCCGGTTGGAAGACCCAGATACTGCTGGAAATATGAAGTCGAAAAAGACCTCAACGCCCTCCAGATGGCCAACTGGCAAGAAGCGGCGCAGGATCGTGACGGTTGACGTCGAAAAGTGTCTGACGCCAAGATCCTCTTCGGGTCGCTGAACCGGCGCAGTAAGTAAGTATCCTCAAATCGTAAAAAAGAAAACTGGATACCTTGGACGCTATCGACCGACGCGCCCGGAGACTCATTGGCGACCATGAGCTTGTCAAAAGCAACCTTCAAAGCCTTGAGCATCGCCGCAAAGTTGCCTGTCTTTCGGTTTTCTATCGAATTCATTTCGGAGAGTGTGCTCAAGAACTTCACGACCTAATTCCCCCAGCTTTATTCCACCTTTATCAACGAGACGCAGGGAGAGTTTGCATCCCTTTGTTGTTGATATTCAGCCTATACGCAAGAAGCGTTACGCTTCCTCATTAATTATGCAGACAGCGATGGAGTGGAACTCCTTGCCTGCGTCTGTGTTTCCCGACTCCTACAATTTGGGGATCTTCAAGGCGAGAGTGAATAGGCATTATTTGAGTTTGCGTGTACCATCCTCGACTACATCGTCACTTACAATCAGGTGAGATATAGTCAAACGCACTCAAATTTTTAATTAAAAAAAAAACAACTGCCAAAACGTAATAACAGTTGTTTAATCAACTAGTCGACTTGTTTGAGAATGTTTTTTTAGCAACTTGACTTGGTCTCTTCGGGAAAGCAGGCACAGGTACAGGGTTCCGTCACACCCTGGACACTTCATACAACGGGCCAGAAATGACATTTTTGCAAACGAATGACGGAACAAATAAAATGGCGGCGAAATCCTATACGTTCGACAACCAACAATCTGTATTAATCTGGGTGACGAAGGGTGAGGGCGCAATCTAGAGAGCGGCAGGGAGTGTCCATAGTCTATGTTAGTACTAATATATATACTTTGGTTCCGTTTAGTGGGGCAATTTTTGACCAAGAGTAACAATCGTAATTGCCAATCTGAGAAAGTTCTAATGTTACAGGTGGCGGCGTAGAGCCCCCCCTGCCAGACGTGTTCACCATGCAGTGGTTCCTGACTCTGTACGCGACGTGGCTGCCACGTGACTCGCTGCTGAGGATATGGGATCTGGTACTGCTGGACGGCAACGAGGTTCTGCTGCTCACCGCTCTCGCTATATGGGACATGTTGCAGGAGTAAGTATTGGTCTTACTGATACATTCAGTCAGTTGTTTTCATACAGAGTTACGATATTGTTACGGTAAAAAAAAATGTGTGTGTCAGCTCCGACGCACGACTGGAGTTTACTCCTTACTAACGCATAACGCCTGATTTTACTCCCCATTTTTATTCCCCGGGCAATGAAAATCGTAAGGAGGTAAATTCAAAAAAATACCTACCTAAGGTACTGAAATATGTTACATAGGACACCTGCTGGTTTCCAAGGAGTATCGTTAGTACTTGGCACTATTTGTGAAGGATGTCAGTGGGATACTACAAGTTTTATTGTAGCAACTTTAAGAATCAATCTTTGGACTCTTTCAATTTGTAATAGATTGGCTTTTTAATCACCTCCCCATGAAGAGGTGCAATAGCTCAACATTGATCTGCAGACAGCGTTGTACAACATTTTAACTATATTACTATCAGCTACCGGTCAAATATTTTTGAATAGAGGCTTGAGTATCCTAACTCTTTGTGTAAGTGTATTAATACGTGGTTTGAAAGTGACATGCTTATCGAGAATAATACCCAGATACTTTATATTAGGGACCCTTTCCAGTTGAAGGCCGCTAAATGAAGATACATTACAACAGATAGAGTATTGAGCTGTTATACTCGTATGAAAAGGAATCAGGAGGCTGTGTTCTAGGGGTAATTGAGAAGGTTAAATACTTGGATTTTTCTCTATTGAGGGTCAGTAGGTTATCTGAGAGCCATCTAGAGATTATATTTATGTCCAACTGAGCAGCGGTAAAGGTCTTTTGCCAACTCTGTTCTCTAAAAATTAGAGCAGTGTCATCTGCAAAGGTATAGATCTGCCCACTTTCAAGCGGTATCTTACCAAGGTCATTAGTGTTGATGAGAAAAAAATAGGGCCAATATAGTTCCTGCCCTGCCTATATAGTTCCTGAGGAATCTGGAGAAAGCTTATGTCCACGCGCCACCACTAAACTTTAAAAAAAAAAACGATGTTCACGCGGGCGAAGCCGCGGGCAAAACAAACAAATGATCGACAATTTGCAGCCAAAAGACGCGTCACGTCGCCGCCGCCGCGCGTTTCTTTGCCATTATTTCACTTTACGTAATAATTAATTTGCTAATTTTTTCGATTGGCGCCGACTCAAGATTGGTTCAGTTTTAACATTAAATTAAGTTAAGTTTAAGTTATAACATTAGTTTAGGAGCTTAGTTAGACTATAAAGGTTTTTTTTTATTTTTTTTGCTTTACAGTTCCTTTCTTTGTCGTCGGTTTTTTTTTGTAAAAAAGTTTTAACTAACACCTACATTGTATTAATTTCAGCCGGATACTCTCAGCCCGTTCTGCGGACGAGTTCTACAGCTGCATGGGCGGCGGCGCTGGAGCAGTTTACGAGGCGGGGGACGCGCTTGTGGCGCGGGTTGTGGCGTTCGGTTCGGTGCCCGAGCTGCCACGCTTGCGCAACCTGCACAGATACAGGGTGGCGCCGCCAGCTCCGCCGGCACCGCCAATGCATCAGCCCCCTCTGCACTCTGCGGTAAGTTTCTGAGAAAGACTTGTTGAGTAGATAGCGATATCGAACTGGATGGGAGAAGAATCCAGCTCCGCGTCGGCGCTACCTGCATGGATACAAAATAGCGCCACCATGCTTGCCGTCAGCGTTTGCGGATCAGACTCCTTTTGCACTTGCCGATAAAGTTCTGTCTGGGAATGACTAGCTAAGTTGCGGATAGCGAAACAATGTGAATACTGTTTTCTTTCTTTCTTAAAGCTTTCATGTTAAAAAAGTCTAATACTGCAAAATGTTTAAAATTACTAACGAGGTATTTTGCGTTTCAGGTACAAACAATGACAAAGAGAGGTTTGCGCCTGTTCTATTCCGAAGATGAAGGTGACTCGAGTGATGATGGGAATAAAATGGCTTTAGCCACGGTATAATATGCTTACTTATTAGTAGAGATAATTTTAAATGTTAGTAGCTACTTCAACATTGACTTGGTTTATTACAGGTTATACCAAGAAGAAATGACCGAGGTGCAGGAGATCGCTTGTCTCTTGACATAGGAGCACTAAAACGACAATATGCCAGGTTGAGAGAAAGGCAAAGACAGGCTCATGTCATTCTAGCTGCAGCTTGTGCCCGACACGCAGCAGGTATTTCACCTTATAAAATTAATTAAATTCACTTCTTTAAATTTTCATGTTTGAAATCAACCAAACTCAAAATGTATGTTCCAGTTGGTGTTCCAACTTCACCTACGTCACTGACAGTCAACAATTTACTGCTAGGAAAAAGCGCAATTGTCAGTTCCCGCGGAAGGCGATTAGGCCCACCGCCTGGTGCTGTTCCACCATCCCGGACAACTTCCGCTTCCAAAGAAAAACCAGAAACACGCTCTCGTGACAAGAAAAATGAAACTATTTGTTGGAATGAGGAAAAAAACCGAAAATGTTTAAGCAGACGTAATTCAGTTAAGTGGAAGGAAATAAAAAAAGAAAAAGAAGCACCAAGAGGAAGAAAACCATCAATTGATTTAGATGAGGTTGGTGATGGAATTATAGTTTCGGAACTTGAAGCAAATGAAATGATTGCTTCAATGAGATCAAGGAGCTCTAGTGAAACTTCATCTTACTCTTCACATTCAGATTCTAGTACAGACACAAGCTTATGCGATGAAAATGAACGGGGTAGTGATTCCGATAAAGAACTGCCAGTTGATAAAGAAAACAAAGAACCTGATTTCGAAGATAGCAATGTTACGTCTTATTTTAAGGATGAAAAAACAGTTTCCTCGCTATCGCCACTAGATTCTGCAACAAAACCTACTACATCGACACATTCTTCAGTAAACACAAAACACCCTGAATCAATGCCTGTAAAAAATATCACAGATTATTTAGATTCCGCAGCTGGAGAACCTCTTCGAACTTATATAGATGGTTTCGAAAGTAAGTTACTGAGTGATAAAGGTGATAGTTACAAAAGTGATGATAAATACAAAGCAAAAAGCCCATTTCAGAAACCAACATTTTACTCACCACCTGAAACAGCAGAATCTGTTGTGCTTCAAAGACTAAACCGCCCACAATATGAAGAAAACTCTAAAAGTAATGATTCTATACGTCCTAAAAGTTTTGTAGCTCCTGTAAAATTTACAGACCTCAGTCCTATAGATTTATCTCCCTGCCATTATGGTTTTGATAGTAAGTCACCATGCTATGGTTACGATTATTCCTCCAGTTTCAACCATCCATCGCCTCCAAAGCCTGATATAATATCTAGACCACCTGATTTAATTGATAGTTTAACTATGTTTCCTAACTTTGTTCCCGATATTGATTTATCCGATAAACAAATATCAGATATTGAGAGTTCTCCAAGAAGCCCTGGCTCTGAAAGCATAATAGTAAGTGAAGATGAGCCTCCTATACCTCTAAAGATAGATAAGTATTTTGAACACAGTCCTGAATTTTTTGGAGCACGCGTTACAGATCCTAATAATGCTGATATTCCTAATCGAAGAGCCACAAGAAGATATTGTCGCATACCAAAGAAACCAGACTCTCTGACACTTCATAGAAGTCATAACGAAAAAATACTGAAAGACGAAACGGAAAGAGCGTCTTCTCTACCACAAAGTCACAGTTTTTCAGAAAATTATTCAGAAAATCTTCAAATAAGAGATAAAAGTGATGATAAATCACGTGTCCACTATACAGAAGAAAAGTATAAATCTGAAGCCGAATGTAATTTGGAACAAAATACACCCGATAAGGCCAAAGATTTGGAAAAAATATCACCAAAAGATTATTTGTTACTTTCTGGAAGAAAAAATAGTGAAAGAGCTTTACAAATAATTCAAGAAAATTCAAAAATACTTAGTAGAATATTGAAACATAACATAACTGATGTATCTAGCAGCATTAAATCTCAGGATATTAAAATAAAGGAAACGACTGATGATCAAAGGAACGTTTTATACAGTAGTGATTTTCCAGGAAAACAATCTCTCGTGCAATTAATTGATTCACCTCTACTAAAAGAATCGACATCAGACTCTATAATAGGTTATAGCGAAAGTATAAATAACGAAAAATTTGAAAAGAGTGACTTTATTAAAGTAAGACCAATATCAATAGATGATCCTTTTTCTCTAGAAACACATACATCGACGCCAAAAAATATCGAATTTAACTTAAACAAAACGCTCAGAAGTGAAAATTTGGCAAATAAAACAGATATGTATGGATGGGAAAACAGAGGGTTCTTAGCAAAATGTGAATACAAAAGAGCTCTTGACGAGAAACAAAGTAGAGATGGTGATACAGAATTAAGAATGAAAACTAAGGATTTTCCTAAAGTTCCTGGATTTGCAAATAATGAACTTAAGTCTACTACTACATCTAGTTGGAGTCAACACTCAACACTGGAATCAAAATCAAGAACATCTGTAGCTGAACCACATAGTGCAATAAGAGATACTGCTAATGATCATGAAAAAAATTCTGACAATTATAATTACCCCTTAACAAGCAAGTACAGTGACTACGTTTTATCAAAAGCAAGTGATATATGCAGTAAAACTGTTGATCAAGTACCAAAAGTTTGTGAGAATCTATCTAAGACTGATACAAGCCAAGTAAGTGAATTTGCTCATGTAGTGACTTCTTCAATAAGCTTTACCTACGAACCTTCAGTCGAAGATGATTCGCCAAATGGAGCAAAAAGTAATTCTAGTGATACATTGTGTCAGATAGCTTCACTTGATCAGGTATCTACGCCGATATCACCTAAATTATTTCCTAACAAAGAAACTTCTACAAATCCGAAGGAACATAATGAAAAAAGACTAGAATCTGATGATACTTGTAGTGCCATCACATCTCTAATAGAGACGGATAACACTCTATCCTCTCTATCATATCCACATAGTCCGTCGACCAGTTCGTACCACCCTTTTCCGACTCGTCCCATCATGCGAATGCCTAAAGAACTAGGAGTTAGACTAGGAATGTACCCAAAAGATGCAGTTAGTTCGCCTCCAAAATAATTGTATCGATGAAGTATAAGAATCATTTGTGTTTTGATTAAGGTTGTTTATAAGTTAGATTTCGTTGCATAGTTGTTACGAATTATTACAATTTGTTATTAATATCTACTATTTCAGAAGATCTAAGTAGGTGTCTAATATTAGAATGCATACGGCATGAGTGTTTATCTAGTGATTTGAATTATTTTTTTAGAAACTTGCGCCTTCCATATTTACTGTAACTATTTGGAATATCTTTTTAAAGTTAGTTAATAAAAAAGAGTTAATAAAATAGTGGCACCAAAAGAAAAGGTGAACATTCGACAGATATCATTTTTTTAAATACGCTGATATGTATTTTTTCTGCAAGCGGTAACACTTTTTGCATCGGTCTATCAAAAAATCATGTCAATCACGTCAGAAATGCGAGTACAAAAGGCCGTCAAACAAAGACCTCGCGGCAAAAAACAGTTTTGTATGGAGAGCTAATAATTATAAGTGTACCAAAAACTTAATCTTTTGTTCTCATATCAGGTGTTATTTTATTATATTCTAAATGGGTCTCATATTTCAAACTAAGGTAAAGTTTTCGTACACTGCTATTAATATTTTATTGTTGATTTCATAGAATATTAATGTTCAAGTCATGCATCGAATAATTTGTGCAAGTTCTAACACATAACCCTATTGTTATGTTCATAGTTTAGTTACTATTAGATTCATAGGTACCTAAAAGTTAAACAAAAAAGTATTCAGTTTCAGTTTAGTTTAATGCTCATATGCTCTCGTTTGTTCATCTTTTAGGCACCTTACACCTGACAACCTGAATGAATAGAGAATTTGTTCATCTTTTGGGACTTAAACGCCCAACCGCTGAACGAACATTAAATCTAGTTCATCTATTGAGAACTTACCGTTCATAGTTAAGGCACATTGTCCATGCATATCACCCCTTTTTCAATTATTACTAATTTCAAAAATTGTGTGCAATATTTAGGCGATTTTGCACAGAAACATCTGAATTTCGAATATACGTACAACAGCTTAAAATTGTTGGCTAAAAAATGTGAGCGAAATCTCTTAATCGTTCATCTTCTGGTGCCACTGCTCTAAATATTAATAAAGTTTGTTATAATAATCTCATTCCTTCTTGAAAGGAAGTTTTAAAAATGTAGGAGAAAATCTAGTTCTTTAAATCTACCGTTGTGATGATGTACCTACTTGGAAATAAGTGGAAAACAAAAGACATGTTGCCTTGAATCCATTAAAGTGTTATAATATGTAATGAATTGATGATGAATCCTTTGTATTACGAAGCGTATAATAAGGTAGATAGACCACTCGATTGGAGTAACTAGAAACTATGACAATTACCTACTATAAGAAATATACTGCTAATAAAACAGTCTATCTTTGCGAAACAAAACAGATTATGTTCAAATACAATATAATTTTAATATACGACAATATTGATAAAATATACATAATTTATGCAAACGCTATTTTATCACCTGCTTTGTTTTTTACAACTATTAAAATATGCAAGGTGTTAAACAATCACGACTCGGGTAAAGGGCACAAGGAAAAAAAATAAAATCCAACTTAAAAAAAACTTTATACAAATCGAGAAATCATTATGACGAAATTCGGTAAGAAGATAAAGTGCACTATGAGGTCGGTTGCCCGACACCTTAGTTATACCTTTCCGTATTTCAATTTTTTTCAAGTTACACGTATTTCTGGTTTTTTATGCCTACTGCCTAACGGGCCGAGTAAATACAAAGGCGGCTGCAACACAGACACCCAAAATCTGTGCTGCATTAACACACGCATGGCTTGAAGCAGTTATATTCTGTCCAAACCCAGTTGCAACACATCGGTCTATAGTGTAGCCGCATTTGTTTCTACAAGTCAACGCAAAGGCGGATTCAACACTTATTTCTTTCTACAAGTTGAGCGAGCGAAGCGAGCGATGATAGGTTCGGTCATGTTTGATTGATTGTTCTGTCGAAGAGCTTTACAAAGTTCCCCTCCTCTTCCCCCTCTCCCCCTCCACTGAGCTGAGGGTATACTTTAACAGTATAATCAATCAAACCTGACTGAACCTATTAATTCTCGCTTCGCTCACACAAATTCGCTCCTCAGCGTTTGACGGTATGAATAGCTAAACTGTTCTGTATTGCAGCCGTTTTTGTTAAAACAATGTCTTTCGAAACCGATCACAATGCAGACAGTTTCTAAATGTCTGTGATGTAGTCGTGTTTGTTATTATTTATATATGAAAACCCAGTTGCGTTAGACAATAGCTCCTGTCTGTGTTGCAGCCGCTGTATATACGCTAACGGGCCACTTATGAAATACGGTGACGATTTGTATGAAAAGTGTTTTTTAGGATGCTTTTTAATTTTCCTAAATTCAATATTAGGTACAGATTAACTTCTTACAATATCATTCGTGTTTTATTAACACCCTGAATTTATACTTGTTTGTACACAGGGTCATTCTTTAACATTTAATAGTTTACCCTAAAAATCGTCCAGTACTGGAGGACATGTGCAAACAAGATGCTTGTCGCCGTACATATCATCAATGCGACCAACAGTCGGCCATATCTTCGTTTCTCCTTTTACGAATGGCTGAAATGAGCATAAAAGTTAAATCAATTGAATTATATGAGAAGTAGATGTAGACATTGATTAAACGAAAGCTAAGACATACATTAATTAGGAAAGATAAAAATCGAAAGAAATTATAGAAAACTTACTGCTGGGAAAGCAGCTTGTTCCCGAGAATATGGTCGATTCCATTCTTCAGAGATAACTTCCTCTTGCGTATGTGGTGCCATCTGAAATTATCCAACAGTAATTAGTTATTTATTATTCACAACATAATGTTTCTCAACAGTAGATTACGCTTTGAGACCGAACAAACAAAATCAATGACAGAACTGTCTTCTTTATGTTGGCATGATAGAGATAGAGAAACGTACTTGGAATGTAGCACCAATGATATAACAAATTTCACTCAATTTGACCTTCAACCGATTTGGGGTATACTGATTGACTGAGACGATATGAGCGAATTCGCTAATTCTTTAGAATGTGAATTGTACCTATTTCATAATTTATTTTTCATGCAGTCAATACCTAATTTAATTTACCTTCAAAGGATTTAATCTTTTATCAATAACACCATCTTCTATATCCTTGATTTCTTTTCTAATGGCAATAAGAGCTTCACAGAATCTGTCGAGCTCCTGTAAATCTTCGGATTCCGTTGGTTCTATCATCAAGGTACCAGCAACAGGCCAAGACATTGTGGGGGCGTGGAATCCTGAAAGACATTCATGCTAAATTCTGTACCTCAGAATTAAACTTTTTTTTTATTCACTCTTGGTAAACTGTGTTAAGGGTTAACTGGAGGGACGAAATCCCATACAAACGTACTTTCGTTTTAATTTCGAAACCATAAAACTCATCGTATTCAAATTTTTTACAAGCATTAAGATGATAAATATCTAGATCTGTAATTAGTTTTGGTTCGAAAATAATAATCAAAAAAAAAGTTATAGCAACTTAAAAAATTTGCCCTTTTTATCGACGAAATCGAGTAATATAAGTAACTTTTTTTTTGTTTATTATTTTCGAACCAAAACTAATTACAGATCTAGATATTTATCATCTTAATGCTCGTAAAAAATTTGAATACGATGAGTTTTATGGTTTCGAAATTAAAACGAAAGTACGTTTGTATGGGATTTCGTCCCTCCAGTTAACCCTTAAGTCAATTTTTTTCGATCTTTAGGTTTCTGTACATTTAAAAAAAGGAACCCTTATAAAATCACTTGTGTATCTGTCTGTCCGCACGGAAACAAAGTAACATAAAAGACTTAAATCTGTACGTAAGAATGTAAGAAACAAAGTAAGATAAAGGACTTAAATCTGGACGTAAGAATGTAAGATAAAAGACTTAAATCTGTACGTAAGAATGTAAGAAACAAAGTATGTAAGATAAAAGACTTATAAATCTGGACGTAAGAATGTAAGAAACAAAGTATGTAAGATAAAAGTCTTAAATCTGGACGTAAGAATGTAAAATTTTCTATGTCTATAGAGCTTGCCAATCACGATCGTATTGTATTATTAATACTTTTTCTAGGAAATCATCAGTTTTGAAACAAGATACGAGTAGCATAGCAAAAAAATACTTAAGAGCCCGCTGGAGTTCATAAATCCCATACAAATGTAGTATTTGATTCATTTGTTAACCAAAGAACCGATTTTGAAATAATTTTATATCGATAATTGGATGACTCATATCTGTGTCTTTACCGCATTACTTTTTTGAAAAACGAAACAGGAATCCATTTAACACCAATAAACTTGTTTTCCGTCTTTTACCTTAAGTTTTTAAGGTATTTAAGGTTTTAAGTTTATTGATTAATAATGGATTCCTGTTTCGTTTTTCAAAAAAGTAATGCTGTACAGACACAGATATACGTCATCCGATTATCGATATAAAATTATTTCAAAATTGGTTCTTTGGTTAACAAATGAATCAAATACTACGTTTGTATTAGATTTATGAACTCCAGCGGGCTCTTAAGATATCACTGGATAACTAGTAATACGTTATCGCAGTAAGAAAACATGATATACTAATATTGTACCGAGATGAACTATGTCAGCAGCAAAGAAGGGAAAACGACGTACATTGAATATTACATACATTGATTATAAAATTATCCCTTGGATAGCACGGTTAATTGTGTCACACGATAAGAGAGAGAGAAATATTATAAAACAAATTAATTTAGTAAGTACTTAGCTAGGTTTTTTGCTTCATTCATATCAGCTCATATACGTCCCCACCGAGGGGCTCGACCCTATTCTGAATTAGGGCGATAGGGCCTTAGTCGACCACGCGGGCCCAGTGCGGTTTGGTCGAATTCACACACAACCTTCGAGTTGGTAGCTAGGTTTAATGTAGATTACTCCATTATAGGGCAAATAAAAAAATACTGCTTTTAGGGGTGGGGGCGAAGAAAAAAATATAAAAAATAATTCCTTGCTTATCTTCTAAAATAAAAAGCCCATATTTTTTTAAAAAACAAGCACAGATTATAAAGCCTCACTTAAGAGAAGTGGCTCTGTGAGATGTAGACCTCGCGAGTATTTCGAAATTGCTGAAATATGATATATTTTATGTTTTCAACCCCCATGGTTCCGCCATTTTGAAAAATTTGTAAAAACTGAATCGTAAAAAATTCTATACAATTATCAAACCTGCTCACAAAATTTCACGAGAATCAGTTAAGAAATGCGACCCACAGGTCCACAGAGAAGAACAGCCGGACAGATGCCGGACATCCGGACATACGAAAGCATTTTCGCCCAAGCTGAAACGGAAACGCTTCGAGCTCGCTCGGCCAATTACCGGAAAACTTAAATCCGATCAATCATATGTACGTCTATCCGTCCGTCTGAAATTTAAAATAAAAAAAAAGTGTTTCCAAAAAATGTAATGTGACATGTCAAATGAAAGTGCTTGTTGCGAGGATTACAATATTATTATTATTTATGTTTGGAATTTTAGATAATATAGCAGGGTACCCGGGTTCGCTCAGGGAGTAGCCACCCACACAAAAAGGCTTTCGAATGGTTCAAACTATTCCAGAGCACTCCACAACATTCGAGAGTAATCTGGAATGTTCCACAATTTGGGGTATGCTCTCGAATACTCGGAAATGTTTTGGGCTGTTCTAGAAATATCTAGAGGGCGAAACTACCAGTCACTATATCTTCAAAAGCACGCCCTTTTGGTAAAAACGGAAACCTTCTTATGGATGGTACATTTATTTATTTATTCAGGAAAAATACAGCTTATTGAAAACTTACAAAGCACTGTATTCTAACTTTAGATTAAATTTAACGCTATTGGATGTTTATAACAAAACTTATCAAGAAAAACAGGTTGTTGGCCTATTGTCAATGCTCTAACATAAACTCAGGCAAGCATCAGATATACTTCGCCATGAATCACTTAAAATGTCAAACTGAGTGTTCTTGGATATTGAATAGTTATTGAGGAGTACCAGGGCACGTATTAATGGTGAGTTGCGTCTGACCTCAGTGCGCCAAGGCGGAACCGCTAGCAAATTACGGGGGCGCCGCGAGCTGACTTCGTTTCGCGGGATAGTAGGGACGGCAAGCCTCATTGGTTTTAGAAACCAGTGCCGGACAATCAGATTCTCCTCGTAGAATGTGACATATGTAGGTAAGCAAAGAATGATTGCGCCTCACCTCTAAAGAATTGAATCCTAATGTACCGAGCAGAAACTTTGTTAGGAGGGTAGATAGAGGGCTAACCACACCATATAACTTCCTTGATCGTACCAGGACTCGTTTATGAGTTTTGAAGAAAATGTATGAAATTTGAACATACCTCCCCTTATCTACTTAGACTTACCGAAGTCCATGAGACGCTTAGCAATGTCCCCAGGCTCAATGTTGGCGCTTTTCTTGAGATCTCTCACGTCAATAATAAATTCATGAGCCACTAGTCCCCTTTCGCCTTTGTAAAGTGTTTTATAGTGAGTTTCCAGCCTTTTGGACATGTAGTTGGCGTTGAGAATTGCGACCTGGGTGGCTCGTCTCAAGCCTTTTGGACCCATCATCTAAAAAAATATCAGATAGTAATTCTTTTATACAGCTTAAGAAAGGCTCTACTCATCAAACTGAACTACTTTTGTTTTACGACTTTTCATCTTAATTAAACAGCTGTTTGACCAATTTTGTATTAAAGAAGCTATTTTTTTAGAATAGATTATTTTTTTCTTGAGGAAGGTTGTTCAGTTTGATGAATAGATGCACCTTAAAGTGTTACTGCTCAGTTTTTTTACACACTGTATACAGATTGTTAGGTAAAATAGAACATATTTTTGAGGTGGGGCTTATAACTGATCAAATTTTGTTCTATAAGTTAAAGTTGTATAACAACCATTTTTTACTGAGTGTTAGGTTAAACAGAACTCATTTTTGTAACTGAACAAGTTACAAAAATGTGTTCTGTTTAACCTAACACTCAGTAAAAAATGGTTTCTCGGAAACGGCTCTAACAATTTGGATGAAATTTCCATTTTTACACAAAACTCAGTTTTTACACAAAATAAAAATTGCTCTAGGTCCAGCCAGACCCACGGATTGCATTTCGACTGCAAGCCAGCTGAAAATTTGCAGTTTGGATGCACCCCACCCCCTTGACTGTGGCAACCGGGAGCTGGACTTCCACAGACAGGCTTTTTACCGGCAGCCGGAATGCAACAGGGTTCTGGGCGCGTTTAATGGATTTTCTTTGAATGTAAAGGTTATGTATGAACAACCGACTTCTATCACTTTGGTACACACATAACCGTCCATATCTTGAAAATTATTAAACTTATTTTTATGAAACTTGCACTGTTCTCTAAGTTGATAGATACATAATCCAATAAAATAAGATTTTTAGTTTCTGAGCAGTACGAGGACAAACATACATACATTCAACACACTTAAGGAATGCGGCACACCTATTTAGAAGTCCGCAAAGGCTCACGAATATTTTTCAATACTAACCACCTTTTTTTTGAAGTGGGTTAGTTAAAACAAATTGAGGTGAGATTTTGTCAAGGGTTTACCAATTGTGAATATTTTTTTTTTATTAAAACCAGTTGTAGAATCGTGGGCTTTTGGTACCTTTATGTATGCCCAAGAAATAGGCAGAATCGCGGACGATCCGAATGGAGCAGCACTAACTGATCCAAAACTGTGAGCTGCATCTCCTAAATCTGCTAATGGATCCACTACAGGGTGTGATGGCAGGAATGGAGCCAAATGTGCTTTTCTGAAAAACAGAAGATCAGTTTCATTAGAGGACTTCGAAAAAAGGAGGAGGTTTCTCAAGTCGACCGTATATATCCATTTTGATGATTATTTTTTTGTTAGAAAGGAGATATCCCAAGGGTGGTATCATGTTAAGGAAACCAGGATCTGATACTGGCATCCCAGAGAAATCTAGGGTAACCTTAGTTTCCTGTTTGAAGTCGTTTTTTTTTCAAAATTATGTACTGATAAACTAACGTAGCACTTCATTGACTGAGTTGGTGCTCCAGTCATCAGTGCTCATGCCAACTAGACCGAAGTTCGTGGGTTCAATTCCGATCCAGGGCAAATATTTTGTTTTCTCTGTGTGTCTGGGTGTTCAATATCTACTCGTATATGTGTATCTATTGTTTGTATAAGTATATCAGTTTCTCGTTCACATTTTTTTAATTAAAAATTTGAGTGCGTTTGGCCGTACCTCACCTGATGGTAAGTGCCGATGCAGTCGAGAATGTAACACGCAAGCTCAAATAGTGCTTATTCACTCTCGTCTTGGAGATTCCTAAATTACATACCAATCCTAGTTTGGGGCCAGATGGTTTCTTAATATTAATATTTAACCACCTCCTCCTTGTTTGAAGTCGGTTCAAAAAATGAGTTCATCTTACAAAATGGCCAGTCGGCTGATCTCTGAATTTGTATGAGGGATTCATTTTTTTTGTATACCGACTGTAGGTCTTTTATGGGTAAAGTTGTTTAGAATCATCAGCCCCGTAAGACCGTACTCACAGTATTGTGTTGAGTCGTCACCAAATTCACTAACCTGTGTTTTATTAATTTCACTAGCCTGTGTTTTATCAATTTCACTAGCCTGTGTTTTATCAATTTCATTAGCCTGTGTTTTATCAATTTCACTAGCCTTTGTTTTATCAACTTCATAACTTGTGTTTTATTTACCACCTCCGTGGCGTGATGGTTAAGGCCATTAGATTTACATCAGGAGGTCACGGGTTCGATTCCCGGCGGAGGGAAACTTTGATAAGCCCGCCTTTGATTAGCCCCATCTTATGTAAGTCTTGCCGCCAAACATCAATACTAAGAACATTGATGTGTTCCGGCATGAAGATAAGATAGCCAGTTCCCCATTGCATTGGGAGATCTTGGTAAGCCCGCTTCCATCTTCAGCATCATCGTTGTTTACCATCAAGTGAGATGATGCCAAGGGCTTAACAATTGTGAACAATAAAAAAAATATTGAAAATTACTTACACTCCAATAGGTCCCATTCCAGGCCCACCTCCTCCATGAGGAATGCAGAAGGTTTTATGCAGATTCAAATGTGATACGTCACTGCCATAGTCGCCAGGGCGGCATAAGCCAACCTGAAAATTGTACCAAGATATTTTATAGTTCCTTTACCACCAAAATAGCCAAATATATATTCTATGAGGTAGCATAAACAGAGTAGTAGCAACAAACCTGAGCATTCATATTGGCACCGTCCAGGTAAACTTGGCCTCCGTGTTTGTGCACTAGAGCGCAAACATCAGCTGCCTGTTCCTCGAACACCCCAAATGTGCTTGGGTACGTCAACATCAGACACGACAACATTTCACTATGTAGCTCAACCTGTACAACCAATAAAGTAAATATAGAAGAAAAACAAAACTTAAGGCTTTACATTGCCTCAATCCGAGCAGGTTGATAAGTTTTAAAATAATATTGAACGTAAGTATAATTAAGTAATTTTAAGTTCAAATCAATGCGGGTTTCAACATGGCTGTAACGTTGAAATCGAACGCCCAATTCTTAATTTTTACATGTTTGTATTACTTTTCTTCACTTACAAATAAGTTTAAAAGAAATTAATATGAAAGTTCTTAAAGTCACCGATTTTTGTATGTTGGTTTCATTCAATACTAACTGTTTTTTCGTGAAATTTTACAATGAATACCAAAAACAGGGACTACAGTATATTTTACCAATATTTTTAAAATTGTATTCAATTAAATCGATTTTTTATTACTTTAAGTATATTACATACCTTTTTCCACAGTATTTCAATATTGTCATTTGACCTATCATAAGGCCTTAAGATACGAAGTGCCAACAACAGAACATACCATTTCCTTCAGATGCGCCATGTCAATATCTCCATGAGGCGTAACACGTATAGCACATACGCGCATGCCAGCCATATGCGCTGATGCAGGGTTCGTGCCGTGCGCACTGACGGGAATCAGACAAATGTTTCGACGAGTGTCACCTCGATATTCATGATAGCGTTTGATAGTTCGTAACCCTGCGTATTCTCCTTGGGCTCCACTGAAAAGATCCCATCAATAAACAAGATCATATGTCTAAGATCATATGCTTAGATCATATATCAAAAAACTATATTCACGTTCACAAAAGTAATTACATAAAGTCACTCTCTTTGTTAACGTAGGTTACTTTTACGGTTCTCTCTTTCTGTCTAATACATGGCTGTTTTAACATTGTTATCCTTGTATCCTGACAAACAACTGTCCGGACGTTTTTTGCAGTTTTTTTAATGAAACCGATGCTGTAGTTCTTTTATATGTGATCTAAGATTATACATGTAAATACGTTTCAAAAAACCTAATAACTTTTAGGTGCAAGCTTTTAATATTGCATTGTCATACGATATACATATGCATGCTAAATTTCAGATTAATCGGAAACCGAGAAGTGGGTCAAATTTAACTTGCAAGATTTCACCCGAACAAACATACATACATACATTGCAAGTTAATTAAAAGGTGACTTAAAACACATCAACTCTACAATCGTACGGTACCTGTTTGGTTGGAAGGAAACTCTGTCGTAACCAGTGATGGCACAAAGGTCGTTGGCCAGCTCCTCGAAAAGGGTATGGTATCCTTGGCATTGGTCAAGTGGTGCAAACGGATGGATATCAGTGAAGTGTTTGTAAGAGCACGGCATCATCTCTGTCGTTGAGTTTAGTTTCATTGTACAAGATCCCTAAACGGAAAGCCAGAATTGTTTATTAAGAAAATGCAACTAAAGCAAATGCAATACATTCATTTAAAGCGAGGCACCGGAGGACAAGCGGAGAAAAACTTTTGGCTAGATGAACGGTTAAGGTATTTGCTATTAAATAACGGTTTACAGAAATTATACGGTACACCTACTAAGGATATTGTGTAAAGAATGTGCTAATTTGTTACACGATAGGATGTACTTAACTAGATTATAAAAAAAACCCGAAAACAGACTAAAATAAATGTCTAAACGCTAACTTTACATATAATTGATGGAGATATTTCTATCTAAGTACCACAAAGAACCTGCTGAATTTTAGTTTTGAACTGAAGTTCTCATCGTCATCATAATATCAGCCGAAAAACGTCCACTGCTGGATAAAGGCCTCCCCCAAGGATTTCCACGACGACCGGTCCTGCGGTGCCCGCATCCAGTGGCTTCCCGCGATCTTCACTAGGTCGTCATACCACCGCGTGGGAGGTCTGCCTACGCTACGTTTTCCGGTGTGCGGTCGCCACTCGAGAACTTTACTGCCCCAGCGGCCATCTGTTCTACGAGCTATGTGCCCTGCCCACTGCCACTTCAAACGTTTTGAACTAAAGTCCTACATTTATTAAATTCATATTTATCCCAGTACATGACATTTGCACTGTGGTGTGAGGAGTCGCAGTCATTTCTCGCTTTCAAATGCCTCGCCTTAAGTATTTTTTTAAGTGATTGATTATTTTATAAATTCAACCACTCACCAAGGGAATCATGGAATGCACCAAGGATATGTCCTTGTTTTCCAACCGTTTCATGTATCGCACGAGTCTCGTTTCTGAATGATGCATGTTGAACACAGGATGCGTGAGATAGGGCGATGTTCTTCTAAAAGGACCTTTTTGGACGCTACGAGACCTCACGTCACCGCTTTGCATGGCCTGTGTTAATAATTTTATTTTTATTTACAATAGCTAGCCTGTTCAGGTAATACTATCATTGGCACAGATTTTTTTTAGTGTGCAGAAACAGATTTACCTACCTCATTCACACCTTTACAATCGAAAACCCAGAGCAAATCGTCAACATCTTCTATAGTAGTGGTCTCGTCTAAAGCAACTCCAACAGCCCCGTCGTCAAAGTATCGTAGATTGATCTTTTTCTGTTGTGCTCGCAATTTTATTGCAGCAGCGTCATGTTCAGAAAGAGGGACCACATGCAGAGTGTCGAAATATACTTCATTTGATTGTTTATGTCCACGTTCACGAATTCCGTGGTCAAGCACAAGAGTGGCATTATGGACTCTTGTAGCTATGTCTCGTAAGCCCTGAGGTCCATGATAGACAGCATACATAGCAGACATGTTGGCCAAGAGTGCCTGAGCTGTGCAAATATTTGATGTTGCTTTGTCACGACGAATGTGCTGCTCTCTGGTCTGAAGGGCCAATCTGAAAATCATTTCGGTGAGATTATTTTATGATCTGGCAATCGATAACGTTTGGGGTATATATAAGACTAGTGAATGCCCGCAGCTTCGTCCCTTTTTGCGGTTCCCGAGGGAATTTCCCAAAATCCTTTCTTAGCGGATGTCTACGTCATAACATCTACCTGCATGCCAAATTTCAGCCCGATCCGTCCAGTGGTTTGGGCTGTGCGTTGATAGATCACTATGTCAGTCAGTCAGTCACCTTTGAGTTATATATATTTAGATGTTACGAAATAAATCGGTATCTAAGTAGGTAAAATGAAATATTTCTTTCTTTGTCGTTTACCTGTAAGCATCTCTTCCGGTAGCGTCTCTAGTGACACCAACCATACGACCAGGCATGAGTCGTACAAGAGCATGTTCAGCCGCGAAAAATCCTGCGTGTGGTCCTCCATACCCAAGAGGAACTCCCAGTCTTTGTGAAGTTCCAACAGCTAGAGCAGCACCACATTCTGCTGGAGGTCGCAGGAGAGCTAAGGCTAGAAGATCCGTTGCTACTACTACCAGTGTCTGAAATATCAATGAAGTAATCAACACAAGTATTAACGGATTCTAAAGTCACACCCAGTATCTAACATGCATAAAAATTTTAGGCACACACTGACTGTATTATAGGATTTATTCACACTATTAAAATAAACCATGTTATTATAACTTAACAAATACCGCAGTCTCAAGACTGAGGTCTTTGACCAGTGTTTGTTGCCAGTGATGACGTACGGAACTGAGACATGGTCGCTTACTATGGGCCTCATAAGAAGGCTCAAGGTCACCCAAAGGGTACTGGAGCGTGCTATGCTCGGAGTTTTCTGCGTGGTCGAATCAGAAACGAGGAGATCCGCAGGAGAACCAAAGTGACTGATATAGCTCACAGAATCGCTAAACTGAAGTGGCAGTGGGCGCATAGCTCGTAGAACAGATAGCTGTTGGGGTAGTAAAGTTCTCGAGTGGTGACCGCGCACCGGAAAACGTAGCGTAGGCAGGCGTCCCACGCGGTGGAAACGACCTGGTGAAGATCACAGGACCGGTTGTCGTGGGAATCCTTGATGGAGGCCTTTGTCCAGCAGTGGACGTTTTTCGGCTGATATGATGATGATGATGTCTTAACACTTACCCCATGTTCTTCGGCATCAGCTGCCAAACCCGAGTAATCGTACACCAGGCCTCTCGTATCAGGACATTGTAGGAGGACAGCTGAAATGTCCCTCTGAGCAAAATCTACTTGACGGACGTCAGGAACCACGGACACTTCTAATCCCAGGGCATCTAAACGCGTTTGAACTACAGCCAATGTTTGAGGATGGAGACGTTCTGACACTACAAATTTGTTTCTCTTGTTGTGCCTATAAAATCAAAATAACACAAATTACCGCCTCCGTGGCGTTAGCTTAGATTGGTCACATGTCCAAATTGGATTAGTTAGTTTTGGTTTCTAACTTTGTAGGACTCAGTTTGGTTGGTGGAAGAGCATTTTTTAAGTTCATCTGGCTACCACCATCTTATCTAGTCTTAATTGTTGACATTAATGTGTTCCGGCTTAAAATCTTGGTAAGCCCGCTTGCATCTTCGGTATCATCGTCACTTACCATAAGGTAAAATGATGCCAAGGGCTGACCAATTTTAAATTCTTAAAAAGTGCGATTTAGAATTATAAAACGTTTTTTCATCATAGTATACAGTCGCCATCAAATTTAGTGCGGGCAAGGTATTCAAATATGACAAAGTTACAATGTAAGTATACACAGGTACCTGTGACAAAGTGACAGAGCTTCGGCAGCAGCTGTGCCTTCGTCGAGTAATGATGCATTTGCTACGTCCAGACCAGTAAGGTCACTGACCATTGTCTGGTAGTTTAGAAGACTTTCCAAACGCCCTTGAGCTATCTCAGGCTGGTAAGGTGTGTACTGTGTAGTCCTAGAATAAAAAAGATTCTGGTTTTAATCGTGAATTTTTGTTTTATGTACAAACTAGCTTTTGCTTGCGACCTCGCCCGCGTGGAGATCGTTTTTATCTTTGAGGGTGAGTGGTGCGCGAGCCGCATGGATATTAGTTTTCTCAGGAACTATATCGGACTATTCTGATTAGCAGTCTATGTCACTCTCCACCCCCTCAACCAATTATATACAAAAAAATTCTGTACCAACTTACTGCGTAAGGTCAAAAGAGCTTACGAAAAATCGGAAGTTGAAAAATCAAAAAATAATCCTAAAGCGCTATGGAAAATTATAAAACAAATTACAAACACTCAAAAAGTCACTTCCACACCCAATGAACTTTTAAAAATATCTGCTGATCCGATTTCATCTGTTAATGATGTTAATTCATTTTTTGCCAATGTAGGAAAAGATCTAGCTTCCAAAATACGTACAAATACACAACCTCTGCACAATCATTTTTCAACAGGTAATTTTAGTTCTATGGCAATACTTGAGGTCGACGAATCCGAAATAGAAAATATTATCATACATCTCCGACAAGACTGTGCGACTGGTTGGGATGGTATATCTTCTATGTTGATAAACAAATGCCGGAAAGTGCTTGTTCCTCCGATTACACACATTGTGAATTTGTCGCTCAGCACCGGAATTTTTCCAGTAGCTTTTAAAAAAGCTATTGTTCATCCAATATATAAAACAGGAGAAAAAACAAGTGTCACTAATTATCGCCCGATTTCGGTTTTAACATCCTTATCCAAAATTCTTGAAAGAGTGCTTAATAACCGTCTCATTAAATTTCTTGATCATCATAATGTAATTGCCAAAAATCAGTATGGCTTTAAAGCAGCGGTATCAACTGAGGATGCTGTTTCCGACTTAGTTAATTCTATCGTCACTAATCTTGATGATAAAAAGAAGTGCATAGGGATCTTCCTCGATTTATCTAAGGCTTTCGACACGGTTTGCATACCAATTCTATTTTCAAAACTTGAAGCCGTTGGTATTCGTGGAATGGTCCTTAACATATTTAAAGATTATTTGACAGGACGAACGCAGCAAGTCAAGATTGGAAATTATCTTAGTGATGAACAAATCCTGGAGTATGGTGTACCACAGGGAAGTATCTTGGGACCAACTCTTTTCCAAATTTACATAAATGATCTCTGTTACTTAAAGCCTACAAACTGTGAAATTTTTGTTTATGCAGATGACACAGCACTCCTAGTCAGTGGGTCTAACTGGGCTGATGTTAAAAACCATGCAGAAACTTCTTTTGAAACTGTGATGAAATGGCTACAAAAAAATCTTCTGACTTTAAATTTAACGAAAACCATGTACGTTCCTTTTTCAATGAAGTCAAATTCACAACCTCCTTTAAACTTTGAAATTAAATCACACTTCTGTAATAAGCAGTCACCAAATTGTCAGTGCTTATCGTTGTCACGCGTGTCTACCATGAAATACCTTGGTGTATATATTGACCAACATCTAAAATGGAATGCTCAGTTAGATATCTTGAGTTCTAGGATTAGAAGGCTCATATATGTTTTTAAAAACCTGCGTCATTCTGTGGATCGCATCACATTAAAAAATATTTATATTTCACTGTGCCAGACACTTCTTACCTACTGTATCACAGTTTGGGGTGGCGCGTCCAAAACAGTTTTTATGAAAATAGAAAGAGCTCAGAGAGCAATTTTGAAAGTCATGACTTTTAAACCCTTTAGGTATCCTACTGATCAACTTTATTGTGACTGTAAAGTTCCAACGGTTAGACAGCTTTACATCCTAAGAACTATTCTGCGAAAACTAACACCCCTATATACCCTGTTGTAAAACACAGAACTACCCTAGCTAGCAAACACTATAAAGTTCTTAGCTCCAGACTTTACAATAAAGTACATAAACATTTAAATATAGATCTACTAAGCAGACATAAATTAAAAAAGATAGTTCATTGTTGGATCCAAAACCTTAACTATCAAGAAACTGAACAGTTACTTCTACCTGTTACTTAATTGCGGCATACAATTTATTTATTTATTTTACTAACCATCTACACATACACATCACCATTCACACACACACACACACACACACACACACATACACACACAGACTGACACACACACACAAACACGCTAACACACATTGCACATGCATTTTGTTGACTTTTATTTTGTTAAATTCTCACTTAAAGTTGTCGGTTGACATCGCATATTTTGTTCCTATCTCTGCTCGCTGACTGCTAAGGTACAGGCTTTCTCTAGCCTAGTTTAGTAGCCAGAGTTCCATTATCTAAAGTTAAGATGTACAACTAGAATTAAGACCTTGTTTTTCTAACTTGTAAACTTTTTGTGAAATAAAATTTATTATTTATTATTATTTATAAAATACCTTCATTCCGTTGCTCCAGTGCGATGCCGACGTGCGCGAGCGTGGAATTGAGTTTTCCCCAGATCCCTCGGGAACTGGGAAAAACTCATGGAGATGCTAATTAATAAATTATGTCATCTCCTACCCCTTCAACCATCTCTGTGTAAAATATCACAGCAATCCATTGTTCTGTTCCGATGTTAAGGAAATTAACCAAAAAAAAAAGAATATTTTTCCAGTTCCCTCAGATACTGCATCGAACTATGTTAATTTCACGAGATAAAAAGTAGTCTATGTCCTTCCCATTGATACTAGCTAACTGCATGCCAAATTTAATCAAGATTGGTCAAGGTGTTGAAGCGTGAAAAGGTAAAAAACCCATTTTTCACATTTATAAAGGATTTTTATATTTAGTAAGGATGTACTTTTTGTTGCTATTAACGATTGGATAGGAGATAAATATTTACCAGCCAGGGTTTTCGAAGAGGTTTCGCATGATTGTATGTGGTACGCAACAGTTGTGGTAACCCATCCCAATGTAGGAACGCCATATTTCATTCTTTTCAGCTATTTTTCTTACTCTTTCGATAAGATCATACTCGCCTTAAAAAAACAGAGCATGTAGTTATTACAGTAATTTTAGGTTAATTCCAAATAAATCGTGCAGTAATTATACTCTTTAGATACGTAGGTTGGCTCTTACTTCTAGGTTCGCTGATGTTCATGAGACCTTTGAATTGAATTTTCTTGGGCACTGCATCATCAGTCAGTTGATCCAAACTCTGTTTTGAAATAAAAAATGGTAAATTATATAACTTTAGGTAACGTCGTAGCTAAAGATAGTAACTAATAGATGACGGTGTATTATAAGTGTATGTCATCATAACAGCTCATATACGTCCCCACCGAGGGGCTCGAGCGTACCCTGAATTAGGGCGATCAAGTCTTAGTCGACCACGCGGGCCCAGTGCGGATTGGTCGACTTCACACACAACCTTAGAGTTACATCGCAGGTTGTGTGCGTGTTCCCTCACGATGTTTTCCTTCACCGTAAGAGCGTCGAATAAACGCACATATGAAATCGAAATTCTAAAACACATTGGTACGTGGCAGGATTGGAACCACGACCTCCCGGACAGGAGGTAGCGGCCTTAGCCGATACGCCACCGATGCTCTCTGATAAGCTCATGTAGGTAGATGCAATAGTAAAGAAAACTAAACCTATAATACCAGCTACCACCATTATTATTATCTAAGTCTTGCCGCCAAACATAAGTGTTAACAACATTGATGTGTTCCGGCTTGAAGATAAGATAGCCAGTTCTCCATTGCATTGGGGAATCTTGGTAAACCCGCTTCTATCTTCGGCATCATCGTCACTTACCATCAGGTGAGATGATGCCAAGGGCTTACCAATTGTGAATAATAATAAAAAAAATATATATAATAGATGATGCATGAAGAAAGCCATGTTATCGCTCATGTCAAGTGCGTTACCCAGCTAACTTTTGTTTGACTGTATCGCACTATAGTTGGTAGGTGAAGCTTATGGTCAATCGGATCCGTCAAATATGTTTGCTCAAATAATACCTACTTATGCTATCTCACTTTTCTTTGTAGAGGTGTGGCATAAGAGGATGCTTCCATTACCTTATATCCCAGGAGATCCAGCATGGTAACGACATCCTGATCACGTGGTCCGATGTGTCTACTTGGAAAGTCTACCTTTTCCGGAAATAGACTGTCATTCTTGGTCTGAGTGGTCAGGGTACGAACACCATTTCTCAGTGATATCACTTCCTTACTCAGCGTTTTCTGCAGTCCACTTAATGTTTGGTTATACACTAAATTCTTCTTTAGAAACCTATGCATTATATTTTTTTATTGTAAATAAATTTCTTCTAAGATGAAACGTAAAGTAATTTCATCATTTGTGTCCGTGCTACGAAAGTGATGGACAGTACTAAACTGATACTAAAAGGTCAATTAAGAATGATGATAAACTAAAGATGTCCACATTGTAAACAATAATTACGATTTTCATATTTATTTATTGTTTATGCAGATAATTTTATCTCATTATTAACTAATTACGAATTATTGTTCCATCAGTTTGTTTGCATGTTTAGGTGCCTACCTAAATATCTTGTTATGGACGATTTCATTAATTTCCATAAAATGTTAAGCTCTTTAACGCCCAGTTTAAATGATAATTAGGTACTTAGATCATTTCTTGTAAACAATACTTAATGTTAAATATCCGTGACGCACCCAGTTAGAGACTGTACACTCTAGGTTGTTGTCGAATTTGTGTACCTGGGACAAGCAGTCTAGGCTAGGTGAATCCAACTTCAATCGACGAATCCAACTCGGCTGGGTAGCGTTCGGGAAGCTTCGCAATATCTTCACATCCCAAATACCGCGGTGTCTCAAGTCTAAGGTCTTTGACCAGTGTTTGTTGCCAGTGATGAGTTACGGAAGGTCACCCAAGGGTAATAGAGCGAGCTATGCTCGGAATTTCCGTATGTGATCGAATCAGAAATGAAGCGATCCGCAGGAGAACCAGAGTATTTTGTTACTCTGGTTCTCCTGCGGATCGCTTCATTTCTGATTCTAATAATAATAGGTACTTACATATTACACTAATATTAATTAATCAATGTGTTAACAACCTTACTTATGTAGATGACATGGTGCTCCTGAGTACCTCGATTTCTGCTCTTTGTGCTTTGCTGCACATATGTGAAACTATGCTAGTAGCCATCATCTTTCTTATAATAGTAAAAAATCTGTTTGCATGCTTTTTCAATATGGAAAAAAGGTTCTGATGCCAACCTTGCCGGTTTTTCTGACTGACTAGAAGTTAGAGTGGGTGCAGTCTTTCAAGTAGGTAACTCTACAAACGTTATAGTTATATTGGTGATCAGGCTGGTTTCCATACAAATCTGCTCATCATTTAAATGTTGCACCACATTTTAAATGACGAGAGTGAATAGGCACTATTTGAGCTTGTGTGTTACATCCTTGGCAGCGTCGGCACTTACCATCAGGTGAGGTGCAGCCAAGCGCACTCAAATTGTATATAAAAATAAAAATAAACCCTTAATTTTTTGGACACTCCATATATTAATGTCTCTGACGTAGCTGATCAATTAAGTTTAAAAATAAACTGATCTCATCGCGGAGAACATACTTTGTCGTAAGAGCGTCTAACATTTTTAAATTTGTATGCGATATCATATTTTTGATGTTAGTAAGTTTTCTCTAACTCTTAGAATAGATGGCCGTTGGGGTAGTGAAGTTATCGAGTGGCGACCGCGCACCGGAAAACGTAGCGTAGGCAGACCTTCCACTCAGTGGATCGATAACCTGGGAAAGGTCACGGGAAGTCGTTGGATGTGGGCAGCGCAGAACCGGTCGTCGTGGAAATCCTTGGGGGAGGCCTATGTCCAGCAGTGGACGTCCTTCGGCTGATATGATGATGATGAAGTTTTCTTGATTGCATAAATTTTACAAATATCCTAAGCGCTATTGTAGAGAAAAATGAAGTTAAACCTTTTTTTTGTACGTCAGGTACCGGTAGGTACATCACACAAGCTGTTGGCCGCAGCTTCGCCCCCGTGGATATCGAGGATACCTTGACCTGACAAACAACAAAAAAAATCAGCCAAATCGGTCGAACCGTTTTCAAGTGATGATCTTCCATGCATGCGGCAATTGACTTTTATTAAGAGGATTGTGAACCTGCGACTTTCTATACAAACGGCGTTAACGATTTTCACCTCATAAATGTTAACCGATTTGGACCAATTTTTGATAGGTTGTCCGTCAAAATAAAAGCTAGACTTATATGTTTTTATTTTTTCGATAAAGTTAATAAGTTTAATTTTAATGTCGTTCACGTGTTTTCATACCAAATTAATTTCGGCCATTTTTTGTTTATTTATAATCAGTAATTTAAAAACGAAACACATAAGCCTAGCTTTTGTTCTGACTGACAACCTATCAAAAATTGGTCCAAATCTGTTAACATTTAAGAGATGAAAATCGTTAACGACATTTGTATGAAAAGTCGCAGCTTCACAATCCTCTTAATAGAGATTACAATGTCATATTTTAGGTGCTTATCGGTATATAGTGATATTACCATGGCATAGATAATTGCTAGTCCATTCGCTTCACACCAGGAGGTCGCGAGTTCGATTTCCGCTGGGGTCAACTGTAAGACTCGGTTTGGTTGGTGGTAGGGCATTTTCTAAGCTCTCCTGGCTAACTACCACCATCTTATCTAAGTCTTGCCGCCAAACAGTGTTAATAACATTGATATGTTCCAACTTGAAGATAATATAGCCAGTTCTACATTGCGTTGGAGAATCTTGGTAAGCTCGCTTTCATCTTCGGCATCATCGTCACTTACCATTAGGTGAAATGATGCCAAGGCCATACCAATTGTGAATAATAAAAAAAACATTGATGACAAAGATTCGGAAAATATCCTTAGCGTCAGTGGCGCAACTGTTAGGACTGCTACCTCCTGTTCGGGAGGTTGTGTTTTGAATCCTGCCACGTACCAATGTGTTTTCGAATTTCGATTTCATATGTAGATACGTTTATCCGACGCTCTTAAAGTGAAGGTGAACATCGTGAGGAAACCCGCACACGCCTGCAAAGAAACTCGAAGGTTGTGTGTGAAGTCGACCAACTGGCACTGCGCCTGAGTGGTCGACTAAGTCCCTATCGCCCTAATTCAGGGTAGGCTCGAGCCTCTCGGTGGGGACATATATGAGCGGATACGATGATCCTTAGCGTCATTGTTGAGAAAAATCACACACACACACAAACATTTTTTTGATACCTGTAAGTGATATAGTAGTAGAGTGCATTTTCGTCAAAATCTCGTAGTTGGTATTTCGTTTAATCACATACTCATCTAAGAGTATTTGCTCCTTCGTCACTCGAAGGTAACAATGAGATGGCTGTTAAATTACACCTTGTTTATGGTAACGTTTTGTTTTCTATTAATGGCCGTCAATGTCACTTTTCTAGTGAATATTTGGTTTTCAAAACGGGTAGGTCAGTTGCGATTGCGCAACGGCTAGAGCCGCTACCTCCAGTCCGGGAGGTCGTGGTTCGAACCCTGCCACGTACAAATGTGTTTTCATTTGTTTCATATGTACATTTATCCGACGCTCTTACGGTGAAGGAAAACATCGCGAGAAAACCTGCACACGCCTGCGAAGTAACTCGAAGGTTGTGTGTGAAGTCGACGAACCCGCACTGGGTCAGCGTGATCGACTAGGGCCCGATCGCCTCAATCAAGGTAGTCTCGAGCCCCTCGGTGGTGACGTGTATGAGTTGATATGATGAAGTAGATAAATATTTAGCCGTTATCCCCACTAAGTAGATATTTTAAATAAATGGGTTTTCTCTTTGAAATGTTTTGGTCTTTTAATAATAGAAAATTTGCGTGTTGATGAGCTTAATACAGAGATGGGAGCATAAAGCGCTGGCGGCTGATAGCTCACAGGTTCAAACGGTGTGTGGTATCTAGTTCCTGTCACACACAGATGGTTCCTGTTAACCTTTGAAGGGGGATGAATGCCGCTTGGCGTACATTCCGGACAACGCTCAAGCGGGAAGAGTGCCACAACGGCACTCGAAAAAGTTTGACGTAGTATGACGCAATAAGTGTACTTATTATTAAACCATATTACAGTGGAAGGACTTATACAAAAAAAAAGTTGTTTGCAAAAAAACTTAAATTAAAAAAACCCTTGACAAAAAACCGCTAAAATGTAGAAAATAATAGTTATGTCTTAGCCCTTTAAGTTTAATATAAGTTGTTATATTTTGATCTAGGAGCCGTCGAGTAGAGTGCCCGCTAAATTGTGAAATTATTAGTAATTAGTTGTAGTAAAGTAAAACAGTTGCATTTTGTTTTTATTTTATCTACGCGACGACACTTCGATCAAAATATAAATACTTATATTAAACTTAAAGGGCCAAGACATATTATTTTCTACTTTTTAACGGTGTTTTTTTGTCGGGGGATTTTTAAAATTTTAACTTTTATTTCATACTTTTTCAACTTTACGTATTCCAAACACGTTGTCTTTGCTGTAAATTGGTAAGGAGTTGGGTAAGTATTCTGTAGATACCAGGAGATGCTGCAGCTTCAAGTCAAGTTTCCCATATTCTATCTCAAACCTATTCATTAAGACTATTCCAATAAGCCCAAACACGATTCATCTGCTATAAGTTAGTGAGGATTTGGGTATCCTGCAAATACCAGAAGATGCTGCAGCATCAGGTCAAAGTTACTATGTTCTATCTAAAACCTGATCATTCAGACTATTCCAATCAGCACAAACAAGATATCTCTGCTGTAAGTTGGCGGGGAGTCGGGTATCCTTCAGATTCCAGGAGATACTGCAGCATCAGGTTGATGTTACCAGGTTATTTCTAACACATATGCTTTAAGACTATTCCACATACATACGCTGCGGTAGACTATACAGAAGACCGAAGAGTACAATCAACCACTATGCTTGGCGTCGGTCGAAACTTGGGATGTGTTACAGTATCTCCAGCGGTGCCAAATTGACTATCGATATATCGAGGTACTGAAGTGTTTGTATGAAAACGCCATCATGTCGGTTCGCCTACAGGATCAAAACTCGGAACCTATCCGGCTGCAGCGAGGGGTGAGACAGGGAGACGTTATATCTCCGACATTGTTCACCGCCGCCCTGGAAGATGTTTTTAAGCTTTTGGACTGGGGTGGACTCGGCATTAATATAAGGATTCTCTGACGATATCGTGGTCATGGCTGAGACTATGGAGGACTTCGGCACAATGCTCGATGGCCTCATTAGAGCCTCTCAACAAGTACGTCTTAGAATGAACATGTACAAGACGAAAAATTATGTCAAACGTCCGTGTCATACCTACTCCTCTAAAGATTGGAGGCTCTACACTCGAAGTTGTTACCGAGTATGTGTACCTGGGACAAACAGTTCAGTTAGGTAGGTTCAACTGGGAGAAAGAGATCAATCGTCGAATCCAACTCGGCTGGGCAGCGTTCTGGAAGCTTCGCAATATCTTTACGTCCCAGATACCGTAGTGTCTTAAGACCAATGTCTTCGACCAGTGTGTGTTGCCAGTGATGACATACGGAACTGAGACATGGTCGCTTACAATGGGCCTAATAAGAAGGCTCAAAGTCACCCAAGGGGCAAAGGAGCTATTATAGCTATGCTAGGAGTTTCTCTGCGTGATCGAATAAGAAACGAGGAGATCCGTAGGAAAACCAAAGTAACCGAACTGATAAACTTAAGTGGCAGTGGGCGGCGCACATAGCTCGTAGAACAGATGGCCGTTGGGGCAGTAAAGTTCTCTCACACCGGAAAACGTAGCGTAGGCAGGCCTCCCACTCGATGGACCAATGACCTGGTGAAGGTCGCGGGAAGCCGCTGGATGCGCGCAGCGCATAAGCGGTCGACGTGGAAATCATTGGGAGATGCCTATGTCCAGCAGTGGACATTTTGGTTGCATTTACATATGTTCGACCACAACACTGCTCAAATTATTAGTTTTAAAGTAAAAAGTAAAATAGAGGCACCTTTATATTGGTATATTTACAGAAAAGATTATAGTGAAGACAATATCCGTAAATTCAGAGACTGTTTAAGTAGCCTTTCATTTAGTGAATTTTTTGAGCAATCAGACTTCAACAAAGCATTTGATTTGTTTCATAACACAATCTGCCTTTTTTACCAACTTTGTTTTCCGAACATAAAAATTAAAATAACAAATACAATGAAGAGTCCTAAATGGATAACGAAAGGTTTAAAAGTGTGCAGTAAAACGAAACGCCACTTAAGATTTCACTACTATAAACACAAATCTATTGATCACAAAAACAACTATAACACGTACACAAAAATATTTAGAAGGTGAGTAAATGCTGCCCAAAAAAATTTTAACACAAGATACATGAATAATAGTAAAAATCTAAGTAAGGCTTCCTGGACTGTCATAAAAGAGGTGACAGAGAATAAATATTTATGTCAAAATATTAATGAAATCAAAATTGATCATAATATAATTAATAACCCTGTTGACATTGCTAATACATTCAATGAGAATTTTATTGACATTATTAGTAATCATAGTCATAGTAACAAATCTAACTTAAAAATGACATATAATCATAATTTGACATCTTCTTTGTTTCTTATTCCTCTTTCCGTAGCTGAAGTAACAAATATTATTATGTCATTAAAAAATTCAAATGCCACAGGTCCAGATGAAATATGCACAAAAATAATTAAAACATGTAAGATGATCTAGCACCTGTATTGACACATTTAATTAATTTGTCATTTGAGACCGTTACTTTCCCAGACAAGCTGAAGGTTTCTATTGTAAAACCTCTCTTTAAAAAGGGGGAGCGAGCAATCATTGACAATTATAGACCGGTAGCACTAATTTCAGTTATCTCCAAGATAGTTGAGAAATGTATGTTTAAGAGACTAGTAGATTTTTGTAACAAATTTGGTATCATTAGACCAGAACAATATGGGTTCCAAAAAGGAAAAACTACTACGCTTGCCATATTTGATTTAGTAAACTATGTTTTAAAAAATATTGACAGTAACGTGCTGACATCTGTTCTGTTTTTTGACATGTCAAAAGCATTTGACTATGTAGATCACAATATATTATTATATAAGCTAGAAAAGTATGTCATAAGAGGCCCGACACTGGATTGGATTCGTTCATACTTACAAAATAGAAAACAATGTGTTGAAATCAGCAATCTAGATAGTAATAAAGTAATGACTACATACAGGTCAGTTTTCAAGTATAACAGGAAGGGTGTACCACAAGGTTGTGTACTTGGTCCACTACTTTTCCTACTTTATATTAATAATCTGCCTGAAGTGACTAAATATAAATGCATTATCTTTGCTGATGACATTTCTGTTATTGTGACATCTAAAGTAAATGACATTGAAATATTTGAATATGAAATAAATGAAACTGTAAAAAATATTGTGAATTGGCTGTCTAATAATAATTTAATTGTAAATTTGACTAAGACTAAATATGTAAATTTCTCTACAAGACATCGCAATCAAATCACTTTGGACATAAAATATGCAGAACAATCTTTGATAGAAGATGAAGAGGTAAAGTTTCTAGGCTTGACTATCGATAAGTTTTTTAATTGGAATGCACAAGTTAATAATATTTGTGGTCGAATAAACAGTTTTGTATATGTTTTAGGCAAATTGACTAAGGTTTCGTCACTACAAACTACTTTGATGGCGTATCACGGGTGTGTATGCTCTATATTAAGATATGGTCTATTGTTGTGGGGGAACTGTTCATTGGCGAATAGGGTTTTCATTGCACAAAAAAAGTGTATTCGAGCAATGTGCAGTGCCCATCCTTTCGACTCATGCAAACCACTATGCTCTAAGTTGAAGATTTTAACTTTGCCTAATATGTATATATACGAAGTTTGTGTTTTCGTGAAACAGAACAATAAATTGTTTAAAACTGCCAAAGATATTTACCCTCGTAACACGAGACACCCAGACAGACTGGTTCTAGATCATTGTTCATGAACAACCTTATACTAAAATAATTGCTTCAATATGTGCATCAAAATTTATAATAAAGTACCACATTATATAATTATTCTGCCTATAAGTCTGTTTAAGAGGAGGCTATTTAATTGGTTATTAGAGCATAATTTTTATAGCGTTAAGGAATTTCTTGACGGAAAATTTAACGACAAATTATTATAACTCTGACATGTGATATAATTCGGAAATGTAATTTAATAATATAAATGAATAATAAGATGTACCTATTGACTTGCATATGTAGTGTAGCCAAGTAAAATTATAATTGTATTAAACTTATTTATGTTTGCATGCTATTTTAATAGTTGTACCAGGAGATTTTTTTTGCTATGTTATCTTGCATTTTTTTGTATCTTTACCCTGTACAAAGCAAATAAATGAATTATGAATCTTTCGGCTGATATGATTATGAATATGATGATTGCAATGAGCCCTAACACGATACCTCTGCTGTAAGTTGGCAAGGAGTTGGGTATCCTGCAGATTCCTGGACATGCTGCAGCATCAGGTCAGGGTTACCATGTTCTATCTAACACCCATTCATTAAGACTATTCTAATGAGTCCAAACACGATACACGATACCACTGCTGTAAGTCGGTGAGAAGATGGGTATCCTCTAAATTCCAAGAGATGCTGCAGCATTAGGTCAAGGTTACCATGTTTTTCTAAAACATAATCATTGAGAATACTCCAATGAGCCCAAACACGATACTTCAGCTGTAAGTTGGTGAGGAGTTGGGTATCTTGCATATTCCAGAAGATGCTGCAGCATCAGGTCAAAGTTACCATGTTCTATCTGAAACCTATTCATTGAGACTATTCCAATGAGCCCAAACATGATACTTCTGCTGAAAGTTGCAAGGAGTTGGGTATCCTGCAGATTCCTGGAGATACTGCAGCATCAGGTCAAAGTTACCATGTTCTATCTAACACGTATTCATTGAGACTAATCCAATGAGCCGAAATACGATGCCTCTACTGTAAGTTGGTGAGGAGTTGGGTATCCTGCAGATTCCAAGAAATGCTACAGCATCAGGTCAAGGTTGGTTTAATATTATTACAGTAATAGGGCACCAAATTGTGAATCGACAAGACGTTTATAAGTTGTCCAAATCCTTTTATCACCTGGATAAGAGCTGATGAACGTCAAACGGCTGAACAGATCTTCATAAATTATAACTAAGAACCACCTCGATCACAATATCAGCTTTCAAACAAAAAAATCCACATCAAGAGCGGTCCATTCGTTTAAGACGATGCCACAGACAAACACACAGATACACACTTTAAACTTTTAACGCCCCTCTTTTGTTTAAAAAATGCAAAAAAAAAAATAATTGAATTATGCATAATATATTGTTATACTCGTTTTTTTTTTAATTAAAAATTTGAGTGCGTTTGACTGCAACTCACCTGATGATAAGTGATTATGCAGTCGAGGATGGTACACGCAAACTCAAATAATGCCTATTCACTCTTGCCTTGAAGATCCCCAAATTATAGGAATCGGGAAACACTGACGCCGGCAAGGTAGATAGAAAGAAGATTATTTAACTAGAACAGTGATTAGTTTTGCTAGGCTTTCTGCGCAACGATCTACACCATGTAGCTTTTGAATTAATCAAAGTGGGTACGCAAAGTATTTACTTTAATAAGAGGGGTGAATAACACGCACTCTCCATAGAAAAAGTGAAAACGTTTTTCCACCTATGAATATTATCATGTCGTAATGATATTTAAATATTTTATTGACATAAAAAATAACTAAGTTTATAGGTTAGTTCTTTTTTTCAATAAAATTAGCAATTTCAATTTTATTTGTCGTTCAGTGTTTTTATACAAAACTAACTTTAGCCATTATTATAGTGAAACTTTTATTACATCGTCTCAAGCTTTTTCGTCAGAGCAGCCATGATCGTTTCGTAAGAGATTCGATTCGATAATCGAACTTTTTCGTCATAGCAGCCATGATCGTTTCGTCCTCTGTACCGTAGCTCCAAGACGAGAGCAGCCATGATCGTTTCGTTCTCTGTACCGTAGCTCCAAGAGGAGTGAAACTTTTATTACACGATCGTTTCGTCCTCTGTACCGTAGCTCCAAGACGAGAGCAGCCGTGATAGTTTCGTGCTCTGTAAATCTCTATAATGTGAAAAAAAAATCACTTTTACCATGGTTTCATAAAACTTTTTCGTTTTTCACTCTTTTTTTTTGATTATTTAAAAAACTAAACCTAGTTTTTTGTAATGTAAATAGTAGGAAATATATATATAAGGAATATACATTTATAAGGAAAACTATCACGGCTAAGTATGATTTCTTAGTTTAGGACTAATAGTCCATCAACTTAAGATGTGAAGTTGGATTTGTAAAAAGTTAAAGATTTTCCATACAAAATGTTTTATTACCAACTGCTAATGTAATTTTGATTTTTAAAATATACATTTTTAAGCTATTGCATAGTCTTTATCGCGGGCTTTGAGCGCGGCGACAGAATCAAGAAATTCCGTAACGAAAATAAAACCTAACACCTCACGCTCGGCCGAGTTCTAAAAAACTTACAGTGCCATCTATTAGCGAATTGCGGTACTAAAAGGACTTAGTCAATTTTACTGGTGTAACTTTCTTAGTGTTAATTGCAATAGCTTTACCGCGGCAGTCCCCGAGTGCCACACTTTTTTTTAAACACTACGGAACCCTACTTTACGCGAGTCTGACTCGCACTTGCCAGTTGCTACTAAGCTAGGGTTGTTTATGTTGATTTGTGTAGGTAAGCGGTATGCCCGACTACGCCAGACCGTAAAGGCTTCGTGAGGCATTATACACAGCGTGACTTTACAATTCATGTTTACTACCTACTAATATGTATATTTTAACCTAACTATATGGCAACCAAAGAATATCGCATAACTAACGTTTTACTGGCAACATTGTTCAAACAAGTTATTACCACAGTCTAAGAATCCATACAGTCGTCCAACGGAGGACGTCAAGACGGGCAATCGTGCGGGGGCTGCGGGGCGGGTGGGGCCCACTAGACCATTGTCACCGTTTGTATAGGGCGGTGGGCCCATTCAATAAAGGTCGTCACGTCGCGTTTTTATTAATCAATCTTTCATGCACGGCTCATTTTCATCTTTTGATTTATATTCTTTTTAAATTATAAAAAAAAAAATAATATAATTTAAATAAATATTAAAACACTTTGTTACAGTTATTTTTTTAATAATCATCATCATCATCATTACAGCTCATATACGTCCCCACCGAGGGGCTCGAGCCTACCCTGAATCAGGGCGATTAGGCCTTAGTCGACCACGCGGGCCCAGTGCGGGTTGGTCGACTTCACACACAACCTTCGAGTTTCTTCGCAGGCGTGTGCAGGTTTCCTCACGATGTTTTTCCTTCACCGTTAAAGCAATCGGTAAGTATGTACGTAAGTTTTTGAAAAACTCATTGGTACATTGGCCGTCCAGATTTCAACCCGGTACCTCTAGTTAGATGGACCGAGTCGTTACCGGTTGAGCCACCGACGCTTTTTAATAAATTTAAAATTATTTATTTTGCTACAATTATTTTTTTTATAAATTTGAAATTATTAAAAAATGATTGTAACAAAGTGTTAAAGTAATTTAATTAATATATTAAATATTATATTGTAGCAATATCAATACTTTTTTTAATTAAAAATTTGTGTGCGTTAGACGACATCTCACCTAATGGTAAGTGACGATGTACTCGAGGATGGCGCACGTAAACTCAAATAATACCTATTCACTATCGCCTTGAAGATCCTGATGTGGATCATTTTATAGGTAATAATGGGGTGTTTTTGTATGAATATTACATATATTCTATAATCCGTTTTTAGAATTGAAAAAGTGGCCGCCATTTTGAACTTTTTAGTTACTGGACCCATTGCTTCCAAAATCGATATCTGGGGGTCCCTGATAGGTCCCTTATCACGAATCGGTTTTAGAATTAATCGGTCCAGTAATTAATAAGTTCAAAATGGCGGCCACTTTTTTCAATTCTGACAACGGATTCGTGATAATCGATAATCGATTCGTGATAATCGATTTTGTACGTAATCGGTGCTGTAACTAAAAAGTTCAAAATTGCGGCCACTTTTTTCAATTCGGGCAACGTATTCGTGTTAAGGGACCTCAAGGAGCCTCGGATATCGATTTTGGAAGCAATCGGTCCAGTAACTAAAAATTTTAAAATGGCGGCAAGTTCTTTCAATTCTGACAACGGTTTCGTGATTAGGGAACTCAAATATCGATTTTGGAAGCAATCGGTCCAGTAACTAAAAAGTTCTAACTTTTTTCAATTCAACGGATTCGTGATTGATTAGTGACCTCAAGAGACTTCAGATATAGATTTTGGAAGTAATCGGTTCAGTAACTATAAAATCAAAATGGCCGTTTTTTTTATTCTTACAACAGATTCTTGATCAGAGATCTAAGGTAGGTATCGTCAAATATCGATTTTACGCTATTGAAGTCATTTTTGTACGTGATGGCATTTTCTTTCATTTAATTGTCAAGTATTGTGACAATCCTCGGTACTGTGATCAGTGACTCGTGATGTCGGCGATGAAAGTAACTATTTAGTAATCTGTGGCGATGACGCGATTATCAAAGGCGTTGGACGAGTGTATGGATTCTTAGACTGTGTCATAACTAGTATCTCATCTGTGCTCAGCGTTGCCAGACGTACGATAATTATCGTACATGTATGATAATTTTGAAACGGATACGATGTACGATACAATATGTATTATCGTACGTTAAATTACGATAATTTCCAACCCTCCTCCGAAGTGGGATGAAAAGACTAGTATAGAGTGCCTTAAAATCAAAAATACAAAATAAGTGTATGAGCGTCGGAGGCGCAAGGACAAAGGCCGCTACCTCTTATCAGGGAGGTTGTGGTCCTAGTCCTGCCACATGCCAATGTGTTTTCGAATTTCGATCTCATATGTACGTTTATCCGATGCTCTTACGGTGAAGAAAAACATCGTGAGGAAACCTGCACACATCTGCGAAGTAACTCGAAGGTTGTGTGTGAAGTCGACCAACCCTCACTGGGCCCGCGTGGTCGACTAAGGCCCGATCGCCCTAATTCAGGGTAGGCTCGAGCCCCACGGTGGGGACGTATATATGAGTTGATGTGATGGTCGGGGACTTCCCCGCGAATCTACCAAATCAACGAACGAATGACAATGACAGTTCTTTTTATCTATTCTTATTCCTTAGATTCAAAGTTAAGTTCGCTAGCCGAGTGTAAAATAAGTAAAAAAATTTGTTAAATAGTTCCCAATTGTTTATCCTCTGAACTGTCAAGCTCTAATAACTCCCACCCCCCCTGTCTGTCGCAACCGCCAGATGGACAGTGACAGACAGGGGTTCTGGGCGCGCTATTGTTATTATAAATCAATCCGAAAAAAGCGGCACGGCCGTACCATCCTTTTCTCGAAGCAGTTCAGGCCATTTTCGACCCCCCCACAACTTCGTTGTAGATAAACCTAGAAGCCTGAATTTTCTGTACCCAAGCAGGCATCATATAAGCACGGTATATTCCAAATTTCATTCAATTTGAACCAGTACTTTAAGAATTATAACTAGTCAAAGTTTCCTAATTTGTCACTCACTGACTGACAGATCATCAAAATTCCAAGGCACTTCTAGCCGACATAGAAGATTCAAAAGAATACAATTAGTCTGAAAAAAGCGGCACGGCCGTACCATCCTTTTCTCGAAGCAGTTCAGGCCATTTTCGACCCCCCCACAACTTCGTTGTAGATAAACCTAGAAGCCTGAATTTTCTGTACCCAAGCAGGCATAATATAAGCACGGTATATTCCAAATTTCATTCAATTTGAACCAGTACTTTAAGAATTATAACTAGTCAAAGTTTCCTAATTTGTCACTCACTGACTGACAGATCATCAAAATTCCAAGGCACTTCTAGCCGACATACAAGATTCAAATTTAGAATACAATTAGTCTTTAGTGTATAAAGCAAGGAAAAACTCAAACATTTTGCAATTTCGGTCCAGTTTTCTAGTTACACCAACTACATAAATAACTTTGTAATCCCATATAAAATATATAGGATTACAAAGTTATTTATGCAGTGGCAGGACCGAACTCCTTGATTTACTAGTTTTTAAGGCGCAGTTCATGAATCAATGTAGTTTTCTACAAAAATAAGTGAAATCCCACCAAAAACATCCTGTAAAAACTAGCCAAGTCTCGATTGAGCTGCTTGTTTTTCTATAAAAAGTAATGAAATCTCTAAGCAAAGCCAAGCCTAGTCTAGGGTTCTTTACTGAGATTTCTTTATTATTATGGTAAGATTTTATGTGACTTGGCCGTTGACTTGGATGTCTCAAGGAGTAAATATGCATAAAGAATGTTCAACGGCAGGTCACATAAAATCAAACCATAATAATAAAGAAATCGCAGTAAAGAACCTTAGACTAGGCTTGGCTTTGCTTAGAGATTTCATTACTTTTTATAGAAAAACAAGCAGCTCAATCGAGACTTGGCTAGTTTTTACATGATGTTTTTGGTGGGATATATTATACACATCCATATGTAAAGTTTGTGTATAACTAGTTTTGTGATTTAATCAATTATACAATTGAAAATAATGAAAGAGTCAAACAAGTAAGGTTTTCAGATATTTTTGTTATTTATTTTTGATTCTGGAAAATACCTATGGACTATGGTTTCCTTGGGGAAAGCTGTTCAGTAAGATGAGTAGGACGTACTAACACCAATTTGTTTACACTCTGTATACTGTATAGGTAACAGATATCTATAGAAATATAAATAGGTAGGTAGTTAGATTTTGGTACGTTACAAACATTCCCGATTTAATTAATGTCACTTTCACCATATTAAATTCAGTCGTACTTAGTGTATGGCATCTGAAGTTCTGGAAAAATCACGTATTTTGGTAATTTTAATAGACTGCGAGAGCGTCGTTGGCGTAACGGCTAGGGCCGCTGCCTCCTGTCCGGGAGGTCGTGGTTCGAACCTGCCACGTAACAATGTGATTTCGAATTAAGATTTCATATGTACGTTTATCCGACGCTCTTACTCGCAGATTGTGTGTGAAGTCGACCAACCCGCACTGGGCCCGTGTGGTCGACTATGGCCCGATCGCCCTATTTCAGGGTAGGCTCGAGCTCCTCGGTGGGGACATATATGAGCTGATATCACTAGACTGCCCGTAGGGTAATGTTTTGTGGGTAAGTGTGTGTGTGTGTGTGTGTGTGTGTATTCTCTTCGCTCGTTTAATTGGCCTTAGCATTAGCAAGCCAAGTTTACTGCAGCGGCCAGCAAAACAGGCATTGGTGGACGAACGTGCAAATACATTGTAAGTCTATCAATGCCTAGTTGTGGCTTGTATAGTAGTTTTCTCAAATAATGCGCATAATCAAAACTACAATAATCACTTTTCAAAATCAATGACGAACAACGAACAACAATAATTTTTCACGCGCCAAAGTGTTCATTTGTATTTTTTTTTTCAAATAAACAGCGTTCTAATTGCAAGTCAGTTTGAAATTTAAATAAAACCTTTGATAAGTTACCTCCTTGGTTGCCATGTTTCGGAGTGAAATATAGTTCCATTTTTAAATTACAAGACAGATATGAGTTATCAGAGTAATTTATTTGTCCGCTAAACACGACAGATATGGATTTTCATACAACTTTTGCTCGGATGTATTTGGCCAATACAGCAATTTTGATTTATCTCGAAGAAGGTTGTCAAAATTATGCCCAAATTTCCAAGCATATTTAAGAAAAGGTATCATCATTCAGCCAGTAATTTGAATGCCGCCATTTAATGAACCGGCTAAACAATTAATTGAATGGCTGATTTCACCAGTTGGCAGCGACACATACATAGTATACAGATTTAATTTAATATGTCATATGTATGTGTCCTTGAATGAGTTTTTAGCGTAACAATTTAATGGATTTTGGAAGGCGAGGTCACGTTAAATTTGTATTGGTCCCCTGAATGTCTTCAACAGCATCGTCACCTGTACTATTAACGTTTGATTTAATATATTTTAATTTGTTATTATAAATCATGGTAACCCTGACCTTATGTTGCAGCATCTCCTGGAATCTGCAGGATACCCAACTCCTCGCCAACTTATTGCAGAGATATCGTGTTTGGGTTCATTGGAATAGTCTAAATAAATAGCTTTAAGATGTCAATGTAGCTTGTATGTACCTATTAATCCTTATATGTTAGATCAATCTGATTCAAACAAGACATTACGAAATTTGTCAGAGGTTTTTGTGAATTTAAGAAACTAGGGGTTTTTTAAATGCATCTAGAGGGGAAGGTGGAAAAAAATCTGGCAACACTGGCTATGAATTACTTAAAAGTTAAACTTGCGTTTCAAATTTCAAATGCTTTTGGTCATTATAATTATTTATTATTGTAGTGACTTTAACTTACTACAAATAGTATAGTGATCTGTGTGAGTGATGTCTTCTCTCTTCTTCTTATTTTGCTAAAACAACCCTCGATTAAAACACATCAAAAATAAAATTGAATACTTAGATAAATAGATCTAATCATGGATTGCAACAGCCCAGCGAAAAAGAAAGCTAAGATGAGTCTCTCGACGCCGAAAGCTAAGAGAGAGAACGACGCACCACAACAGAGTTCCAAACGCGTGAAACTAGAGGCTAACGGAGAACCCACCATTAGGAAGCCTGAAGATATCCAGGCACAGAGAAGAAGGAACTTCGTGCTAGCGTGCGAGCAGGCGTCTCGCGCGGCCTACTTTGACCTGCGTTGCCGCTTGCAGTTGATATACCTGCCAATGTGCACAAAATCTGGTCACTGCAAGCACCTGGAAAGAAATAAAAAAAACAATGTGGTAAGCTTTAAGTAATAGGGCTTCCATTAAATCCAAAAATAGGTTCAGTCAGGTTTGATTAATTAATTACACAGTTGCTCTCCCTTATGGTAGCCGGGTTATGTGCACCCCAACTGAGTCTCGAAGGTAGTTTTTAACAATAATAGGAAATTACATAGTTTTGTTGGTTAATAAGTAGGGATCAACCTGGGGATTTCCAAGGTGAACATAATTTTTACTTGGGATTTCCTGTTTTACTATCATATCCACTATTTCTTGATTGAAAGTGAAATGCTCCTTAGAGGTACTAATGTTAATAAAATATGTAACTGTTTGTCCTCCTTTCACATTGCAATAGATCAACTTCATTTTTCCCACAGAGGTTGTTGACGAAGTGGACCTTTAAACAACTTTTTATGCTGTGAAAATAGCATGGATTGATACAGTTACTGGGAAACTAAAAAAATTGTTTTCTTGATTTCAGTATTTCACATCAATGAAGTGACAGATTGACATAAAGGGTTGGGGAGTGACATAGACTACTAGCTTAGCTCGACATAGTTCCCGAGGGATCTAGAGAAAACTCATTTGAACGCTCCACCACACCCTCAAAGACTGTCAAAATAAAAAGAATGTCTGTGCGAGCATAGAAGCGGAAAAAAGCTTAAAAATTTAAGTCAGATTCTGAAATACCTTTTGCAGGACTTAGAGCCAACAGTGAGACAGATGTCTTCATATGCTGAGGAATCAATAAAGATTGACATTAAGTCGCACACTTGGCGTGGAGCCATTGAGGGGTGCTTCATGTGCATCACTCCAACCCACTACCTGAGTGATAATGTACTCCGAGACATTGTGGAAATCATGCTGGTGTGTAACTTTGTTAAAAAGATTCTCCGATTTATTGTTTAATATGCATTTATCATTTTAATAATATAGCAGTGAGCTATTTTACAATGGACATCTTATGGGATTTATATTGAGAAATTCAACCCAATGTAACGATAACTTGTATTTTGTATTTGATTACTTTTATAAATTTTTAGAATGCTCAACACAATGAAGAAGCAGAATACAACATTACTAATCTAATAGATCAGTGTCAACAAGTGCTAGCACAGAACTTCAGTACCCACCCACCATGTGCCACCAAAACCATGAAAAAATATTACAGTGACTTCCTCACATCACCCATGGAATCAAAAGATAAGACATTCACAAATAGATCGAAGTTTGAGTGCGAAAAAGGGATAGTAAAATATTGTTTGAACAGATTAGAGTTTGAACTCAGTTCAGACAGTAATGATGGGCCAATAGTTAACAAACATGAGAACATTCCTGAAGAGATGAAGGACAGTGTAACTGGATTATACTATGAGAAAGAAAAGTTTGATATTTATGAAATGTTAGATAGGAATGAAAGAATCCAAAGGTTAATGGCTGTTCTAGATAGCCTAATTGAGCTGTTACAATTTGACCTGGTCATCTGGCATACCAGGTATGTGTGTATTTTTACCCGACTACGAAAAAAAAGAGTTATGTTTTTGACAGTCTATGTATGTATGTTCATCTGTTCCTCCCTCATATTCCCTAAACTACTTAACCAATCTTCACAAATGTGATGTCTTTGGATTTGTGCTCACTATGCATATTACAGGATATAAAGCATTAAAAAAATCAACATGGCAGATTTTATAGGTACATTATGCGTAATATACTTATAAATTCTGCCATGTTGATTTTTTACCCAATTTCTTTTTAAAATATTCATATTATCATGTTTGGTATAAAAAGAAAGGTCTTGTCAAGCAATGTCTTTAATGTAATGTAAATGGTCTTACGAGCAATATTATGAGCTCAATGTATGCGCTCTATAACCAAGCGGCACAACACGCAGCTGCAGGTAGCTAGGTGGGGTGCAATTATACTCTGAGCACAAAATTTATGCAAATAAAATAAAAGTTAAATAACTAAATCCCGACTGTAGAAAAGTATGAAAACAAGATTTTCCCACCTGAAATCATAGCCTTTGTTTTTCCCTTCATCTGGGGTAATAGCTTTTGTCACAGGCCCTATAGCCTATAAATTTTCTATCATAAGTACCTATTAAAATGGCTTGTGACCATGGCTATCACCCCAGATAATGGAAATTCTTATTATCATACTTTTCCATAGTCGGGTTTAAGTTTTTTCATGAATAGAAGTAAACATTCAAATTAACTATATCACCCCAAATTAATATACATATATTTATTTACCTGTTGTATAATCAGTATTTATTACATTTTTCAGACACACAAGCAATCTAAGCAGTCATATAATGAGGTCTAATAGGCCACTGATGGCCTACATCCTGTGGTCACAGAACATACTTTATACCGGGACTGTGACCAACAACTGTCGACAGATCCTGAAACTGTTTGTGTACCTGATCCACCTTGAATACCAGGAGAAATATGTTAAAATCATAACAGTAAGTTTTATTAAATATACAGAAAAGGTAGTACCTACTGAGCTGGAAAAAGAAATGATACTTCGGTATTTTTAAATCATCTAAGTGAGAGAGAGAAGTCAATTCAATCCATATATTTTGCATTATATCTCCATTTTCCCAGAAAAAAACATTTTCTTTTAATTTCCATCAAGTTTTTAGCTGCCTCCGTGGTGTAATGGTTAGTTCATTCGCTTCACACCAGGAGGTCGCGGGTTCGATTCCCGGTCGGGTCAACTTTGTAAGACTCGGTTTGGTTGGTGGTACAGCATTTTCATCGCCCGTCTGGCTACCTACCACCATCTTATCAAGTCCTGCCACCTCACATCATTGATGTGTTCCGGCTTGAAGGTAAGATAGCCAGATCCTCATTGCGTTGGGGAATCTTGGTAAGCTCGCTTCCATCTTCAGCATCATCGTCATTTACCATCAGGTGAGATGATGCCAACAAGGGCTTATCAATTGTGGATAAAAAAAAAGTGAATCCCCTAAAATTATAAGAAAGACCTGATGAAACTAGTTAGATTAAGGAATACTTACCTCAAAGAATTACATGCCACACTCCATCACTTATTTAAACAAATTACGAATTTGTTTTCTGCTACTGGATTGATATGGTTGCTACTAGAGTCGATTCGGGGTAACACGATTTAACTCATTTGACAGGACTAAACTAAACCATAGCATTCTTTCCTTGTCTTTTCGATACAGAAAAAAAAAGACAGAATGCGTAAATTTAGTTTAGTCCTATCAAATAAGTTAAATAGTGTTACATTGAATTGGTACCACTTTTAAATAAAAAAAGTATATGTAATTGTACTAAGAAAAAAAAAGATAAATAAATACAACAATACATTGAAATAAATTGTAATTCAAGGAAATTGGATATTTGTTTACAGAGCTGGGTGAATGTTATGATCCAGACATTTTATGCATGTGAGACAAACTCTAACAGTAACTATCCAAACACGGGAAAATACTGTGCTAGCTTTGCCAGGGAGTTCTACAAAATTATACAAGGTATTGCTCAAGAACTTCTCTCCTAATATTTAAGAATACATTTTTATAATTATGTATAATTTTATTCATTTCTTGTCCTTTTCAGAAATGCCCAGTGACACAGTGCTCAGAGTTTTGGAAAGAATACAGCCATCTTTCATGCAACATCTCATAGGTGTTATTCATATCAAAATGCTACTTCGAACTCAAGAGGATGATATTATTAAAATATTCACAAATTTTTTGAAGAAACGTCAATGGGAGTTATTTACCAAAATTGATAGACAAATCCACTTGTCAAAATTACCACTAATTAGACCCAGAAAAGTAAAAGTGATGAAATATCTTTTGAAAAAATGTAAAGAAAACTTGCAATCAGTAGAAGACAGTTCGCAAAGCTCTGAAGAGCCGTCGTGCCAGAAGCTTGGAAAATTGAATATGGATGCCATGGATAAAACATGGGACGTTGATCAAAATTATGTGTTATATGCGTTATATTTAACAATAGAGGCATATTTAGATGCATATAACATACAATCTGTTCAAGAAACTTTGAACAATTTAAATAAACAACTTGAGGAAAGTAGCTGTGATGAACAGAACAACACATCAGACACTTCATACTATGTCGAAGAACATTTCATTAAAAAGTACAGGTCTATGTTTGAAAATCTGAAACAAGTGAGTCTTTTACTGCAAGACATAAAAGACAGTTTGCCTGATAGTTTCAAAATATTTAAAAATTTGGGCTTCTTGGAGTGAATCGCTGATGGTTCCTTACTAGCTTGTGAAAGATTCAGTAATTTTATGAGTTTCCTTAAAACTGTATAGGTAGGGATTATGAGTTAATAAACAAATGGCCTCAAATGATTGTTAATTATGTTAATATACTATGTTTACTAAATACTTGTACTTGTTGTAATCAATGCTAATGCTTTGGTAAGAACAAAAGTTCTAACTTTTTCAACATTACTTTAATGTTAAAAATATTAGAATTATCATAAAAGTTACCATAAAACTGTTATGTATAAAGTTAATGTGTTCACTTAAATAAAACATTAGTAAGAATGAAAGATCTGACTTCATACAACCTGTATATTTTCAAAAATAATTTTACTATAAACTTCTGGGTATTATGCTTACTATATGGGCCTCATAAGAAGGCTCGAGGTCACCCAAAGGGCAATGGAGTGTGCTATGCTCGGAGTTTCTCTGCGTGATCGAATCAGAAACAAGGAGATCCGTAGGAGAACCAAAGTTACCGACATAGCTCTCAGAATTTTTAAACTTAAGTGGCAGTGGGCGGGGCACATTGCTCGTAGAACAGATGGCCATTGGGGCAGTAAAGTTCTCGGGTGGCGACCACGCACCGGAAAGCGTAGTGTAGGCAGGCCTCCCACTCGGTGGACCGATGACCTGGTGAAGGTCGCGGGTAGCCGATGGATGCGGACAGCGCAGAACTGGTCGTCGTGGAGATCCTTGGGGGAGGCCTATGTCCAGCAGTGGACGTCCTTCGGCTGATATGGTGATGATGATGATTATGTTTATGTATGGTTACTTATACTTACATTCTTGTTTATTAGCTTTTGAAAGAATACAAGTTCTAATTTCTTTAAAACATCAGTTTATTTAAATCTACACTTATTTAATATTTGGGAAAGAAATGTCCTCTGGCTTTGCTAGTGCGTTTGGCTTTCTCAATATCAACATTGGGATACTCTGCTCGCAGCTTGTCCATGTCCATGTTAGGGAAGCGTTTGAGCAGGTGCTGTACTTGGCTGAAGTCTCGGTTGCGCGCCTTCCGCGACTGGTTGTGCAGCTTCTCATTGTACAGCCGCAGGAACTTCTTTACGGAAAGGCTCTGCACCCACCCGTGCTCCAAGTATGGCTTCACCCAACGAGTGTTCATAAACCTGGGTATGTGATATTCTGACTTTTCATAATTCTCTTTCAATCCAAAGATGTTCACAACCTCTTCTACAGGGCGCTCCCCAGTCTCTCCAGTCTCCAATCTATAGTATGCAATGTTTCTCTCTCTCACAACTGTTTCTATGTTGTTCATAGAATCTTGAACTTTGTCAATTCTCTCAGGGTTGGGGAACAAGCGGTACTTTTCGTAACATTCGTGTTCCATGGTGTACAGCATATTTCGTTCTTTCAGCAATATGTACCAAAGTTTGTGTAGGTCGGTATTGGATTTGATTCTTAGCTCGTCTAGTTTCCACCCTCTTCCTACCTTGATATTTGTCTCGCCCCAATTCTTTTTGTTGTCGAAGAATTCCATCAAATCGCAATTTGTCGATGTGGTGTGAATACCTCTTGTACTAGCCGCAGCACAAACAGGCCAAATGTCTCGTTTTCGAGAACATATTTTAAACACATTTTTGAGAACGTTAGTCAATACCGAATTCATATTCCTTCTTTGTATAATTCTTAATTTTAGATTTATTTGTAATTCAGGATTTCAGGTCAGGATCACAGTCAAAGAGAATATAATACACTACGTGATCAGTCACAGTTTTTTTTTTTTTTTGGTTTCTTCTTTCCGGCTAACAAAAAGCGCGAAAAAGGCAAAGGTTACTAAGACCATACAGCCAGGTCTGACGTATAAGCTTCCTTAGCTTTTGGATTTGTAATGCTAGTGCCGGTGCATTCCAAATCTTCTCTGAAGTTCTTGACAGAATTTGCAGCAGCTACATCCTGAGGTGGAACACCCAGTTGCTGTAAGGCGTCTATAAAACTGCACCTAGAGCAAGTTGGGTTCTCACGTCCTCCTTCGTTTTATTTTCTTGTTCTCCATGCACGTGAGCAATGTGGAGCACAGTCACAGTTTTCGGGTTTTGTTGGTTGGTTTTTTTTTTCTTCGCACTTTTAGGGCAGGCTAAGGCTCATTGGCCATACCGCCTAGTCTTCAGTATATGTTTTTCAGTAGTATTCACTTGTAGAATTCACGTCTTCAGTAATTTTCAGTAGTTTCTTCACGTTCACATTATATTATTGTCTATAAACTAACCTAACCTACATACTCTAGCAAAATGATAGCACTTTTGCTAAAGCTTGCTCGGACTTCTTGTGGGAACTCGAAACACAGTACACACACTTTTATTTCATTATCCTACACAAGAAACACTTATATGATCCTTCGCTGATAAATACACTATCAATATTATACATCAAAAACCACTAAATGTAATTTTTCGGATAATAAAAGAAAAATGACAAACTGAACGCTACAAATTCCCGCCAAAAAGTCCTTTGTTGGTTGGTTCAAAGAGGGACACAATAATGTACGACCAGTACTGTTCAACACAAGAATAGCCGGCCCGTGGATGTACGACACGATAATTCAAGTCCTGGTACATGAATTATCAGGCTGTACATTCCCGTATTGTGTATCACTCGGTCGGTACACGTATTATTGGGTATCACTCAGTACACGTATTATTTGGTTACTTAAATATTTTTTTTGAGGTCGGTGCCAGCAAAGCCATGGAATCTAAAACATTACCTATCAAGGTAAGTAGCTGTGTGCTGACACCAACCTCAAAAAAAATTGTAGGCCCCTAATTTGAATCGTATCTACCTTTGATTTCGTTATTGTTGGTTAATTTCGTGTACTTATTCTTTTATAAAAATATTATTTCTAACTTTTGAGTGATTTTTTTTGAAGTCGGTTTTTAGGTTTTATAAACTTTTATTCTTGTATTAAAGCAGAACTAGGTACGTTTTTATGGATACTCGAGCCTCCATAAGTGCTTGTGTAATTGCACTTGTGCAAAGTACTTAGCAGTTACTTGGTTGTCTGAAATATATTTTTTAGAAGTTTTTTCATTTGTTGGACATTTTATTTCTATCACAGTATCAGCATTTAAAACCCCATCAGGTGATACTACTACCATAGGAAAATCTTGAGAAATGAATAGGCCACACCACAGGGAAATTTGACCAAGTTGTTTTTTTTTGTTTTTGAATGTTTTTTTTTGTTCCACTTTCTCGCTTCAACTCCACTTTAGCAATAGCACTTGACAAGTTTGTCCCTTTCACACGTAGGGGATTTAGTGTTAGGATGATAATATTGTTAATCTTGAACACGAATATGATACTTCGGAAAAAGATTTACGGTTTTGCCTACATGATTTAAATGTAAAGTAAAAGTCGCTAAAAGTAGCTAAATATTTTTTCAGGATAAAAACATTAAAAATAAATCCCAAAGACCTTGAAAATCTACTAGATCTAGCGACGCAGTCGCTAAAACGGACACTGCACGCATCAAAAGTAGCCAGCTCAGTAATTATTTAAGTAATTATTTTCCTACTAATTAAGTAATAAAAAATAAATAAAGGCTTAAAAATAATATTTTGCTTGTAATTTGCCAAATTCTGCCATTTCTTATTCACAGTCATATGCCAAAATAGCAGAAATATGTCACAAATGGTCACACTGGTAATTATCAGTCATTCTTGAGTTTTTTGGCGGGATTTGTGGTGGACGCATTCGAAGTTTGATTTTGTTGTTTTTTCATTGTTTTCTGCTGGGATTTTGTTCAAGAAGTGGTGCATTTTGGAGAAAATCGTCTAGTGCACGTGAACAATGTGGAGAACAAGAAAATAAAACGAAGGAGGACGTGAGAACCCAACTTGCTCTGGGTGCAGTTTTATAGACGCCCAACAGCAACTGGGTGTTCCACCTCAGAATGCAGCTGCTGCAAATGCTGGCAAGAACTTCAGTGAAGATTTGTAATGCACCGTGAAGCGCAAAGTATCGCTTCAAGCCGATCTCCTTTCTTGCGTTTCATGATTAAATGCTCTTTTGGTTTTGTTCGTCTATGAAAATTTAATTTGAAAATATTTGTTACTTTTTGACAAGAGGAAAAGAAAAGGTTGACCGTGATCTCTTCGACAGTGATGTGTATTTAAATTTTTGGTTTTATATTAATGTTTCGTTGAGGCCCACTATTTTATTCAGTGGTAAGTAATTTGTATAAGGAAACCGCTTTGCGTGTATTTTTGGTACTGCTGCGAACTAGATCTATATATTATGTCCGTAGGGTTCTTCCACTCCCCTTGCGAGGTTGACGTCCCCGAAGGTTCATCCAACTAAGGATTGATCCTGGGATGGAGCTGTGCTGACCACCAGCCAGTCCTCAGCACTGTCCGCCCAGCTGCTTGCCAAAAGGGAAGTGAATGCTTAATTTATCTTTTATCCCGAGCGACTCACGAGGCAATATTACTGCCCAGCGCATTCTTATTTATGTTCGCAAAGTGTTTCTGCCGTCCTAGAAGATTTCTTGCCTCCGGTTTCTAACGATTTAGTTATTTGTTTTAAATTTTAAAAATGTTTTGTACCTAATACGTGTTTTTTAGAACGATAGGGTAATTCAGACCAAAGTGAAATTTAATTATTTTAGAACTTAGTAACTTATTTAAGTACCAAAGGGACGGCGACGATCGTTGCCTACCGGCATTCTATAAAATAACCTTTTTATATTCAAATAAAATTGTCACTTTAGATTTATTTTAGGAAATTGTCCAAAAATATATTAGGTTATTGTTTTATATCAACACGGTCATCCAATGTACATCACATCTTTTTCTAGTACTTATATTGTTCCTTCTTTTTTAGAAAAATCATAAAATACATATATTCTAATTTACCCCATAATATTTTTCTTAAAACTCCGTTTAGGCCCGAACCACTAAATCTTACGTATCATATGTGGCAAATTCCGTAAGGGTTTTTATCCCCAGTTTCCATTATTTTTGTCACAACCGGCACTAGCATTACAAATCCAAAAACAAATAAAGAAAGTGAAAATTATTTACGAATCCGGCTGAAGGACTAGTTTCCATGGCCAAGAAAAATTCACAACAACAATCAGTCAGTATTTTCTCACTTTATAAGACTTTGCCATCGACACACCTTCAATCTAAACACTTTTTAAAATAGTCTAACCAAAAAGAGTTCAAAATTCACAAAACAATATCTTAAGTCATTGTTATTTTGATTTGGCCTTCAACCTGTAGCGCGGTGCGCTGTTATTCATTCTTCTTTCATCCGATCTTCTTTTCATTCCATCTATTTCTTTTTGGGTGTCAATTAAATGGTTAGCATAGTATTGTTATTTCTGTAAGCAGAAAAATATAATCGGTCAGCAGAAATAGCTAATCGGTCAGCAGAAATAGCTAATTGGTCAGCAACTCATGGTCAGCAAACATTTCAAAATCAATCAGCAATTTATGTCATTCTGGATGGCTGTAATTATTTTAAACATCCCCGTACTACACTCTTCCTACAGTGTTGAGTGGTCGACGGAGCCCCTTCGGGGCTCCTACTTCTGTGTTCTCATGTTAAACCTAACACTACGTTTGTGCGGGGAGGCGAGCTTAGCTCGCCTCCCCGCACAGTCTCCGAACCTAACGGATCCGAGTCGGGGTGCTCCGCAAGTCCGAGCTCGCTTCGCTCGCTCCCGCTTCCATTTAGAACTCCCCGTACCACACTCTTCCTACAGTGTTGAGTTGCTGCTTATAGACATGTTTTTCTGCCGCTCAATCATGAAATCTTGCCGCTCAAGTAGTTATTTTGCGGACTGAATGTTTATTATGCCTTTAAAAAATATATATTTCTTTCTTTTTCACGCCATCTGACAATTTCATTCAAAAAAATCAAAAACTCGATCATCAGCTTTAATGACAATAAATTTAATAAATTCATACTTTAATGTCTCCCAAAAGACCCATTACTGGTAAGATTTATTTATGTTTTTATAAGTTTGTGATTTATATTTAAAATTTCAGTGTTCTAACGTTTTTCTAATTTGTATGTTATTTTCAGGTCTTTTACTTTACTTTTACTACTAATAAAATTATCTGAGTACACACGGCATTTTAAAAGAACCCACTGCCTACCTACCTACCAGTACCTACCTACCTATCTTCCGTGCGACAAACCGAATTCATAGAATCTACCAATAACCTACACACTGCAGTAAAATGATAGCACGTAAGCTAATGCTGAATTACACGCAGTTTAACTAAGTAGCGAGCTAAGTTGCAACTTTATCGATTTAGATCGGCAAGTAACAAGTCTACACGTACAGGCTAGTTAAGTTCTACTGTCCGTTTTTCAACGTGACCGTTCGTTCGTATGAACCTGTTCTTATTTCGCCTATCTACACCGTAGACAAAGATGACCTATTCTAACTATGTAGCGTAACACGTAGCCTGGTTTTGAATATTTTTATGTTAGGTTATCAAAAGCATTCTCCCATACAAGTCACCATTAGCATCGGAATATCTCTTCAATCTAACGTCACAAATGATGAGAGTAAAACGATAAGGTCTCTTGCGTTACTAAAGCCCCAAATAGCTCTTAGTTTTCGAACATACGAGGAAATGGACACATTTTTTTCCTCAATTTACACCCAAAATTAAGTGGGCAGGGCACATAGATCGTAGAACAGATGGCCGTTGGGACAGTAAAGTTTTCGAGTGGCGACCGCGCACCGGAAAACATACCGCAGGCAGGCCTCCCACGCGGTAAACCGACGACCTGGAGAAGATCACGGGAAGCTTATGGATGCGGGCAGCGCAGGACCGGTCGTCGTAAAATCCTTGGGAGAGGCCTTTGTCCAGCTGTGGATATTTTTCGGCTGATATGATGAACACCCAAAATAGAAAGTTTTTCATCTATCTATACCACAAAAAGATGTTAGAAGAGTCGAAAAAGCTTCTTTAACATTGACAGCGTGCAGAAAATTCTTAAAAATTCAATAAATTCTGAAGGCATTCCAAACATGAGCCGTTATAATTAAACTGTCTGCTTTATAATTACACGCGGCTAGTACGCATGCACAAGGAGATGCAATGGACGATTGTAATAAAGTAGATACCTACCAAAATTCAACTTTAACCCTTCGCATACAAGGTGTGGTCTTTTAGACCCCAACGGTTTTAAAATATAATATTAAAAAAAACGTAACAGCGAGGACTGTAATTTTGAGTAGCTAGGTTTGAGGCGTTGCCACGTCGACCTGTTGAGTTAATTCAGTGTTGCGCGGGCGCTTGACTGTGATAGACGTGTTTAGAGTCAGTGAGACGCATATTTGTTTTGTAAAGATTGTCCTAAAAATGAAAAAATATACCTGGAATTTCCCAACACTAGTTATTATTTTTAGACTTAATATTATTTTCTGTTTTTTCTAACATAATTTAAGTTTAAACGAGGTTTTAAGACTGATTTGTCTATTAGTTCAGTTTGAATGAGCCTCATATTTTACTGCAAAATTTAAACAAATCATTGATTGAAAATTAGCTTTTCATTGTCGTTCTAACTATCATCTAAATTGATAAAAACGCATTTTTGAATGTATTTTTAAAGTATATTTACACAGGAGTCACTTATGTTCGGGTCATTTAGACCCTACCTTGTATGGCACGTAACTTTTTGTCACCTTGTATGCGAAGGGTAAAAGGGTTCCTTTTTATCAAAGTTAGCGTGCAACGAAGGAGTGAAGAAAGTAAGTTGTGATGGATGGCAAAAAAACTGATTTGAAGTTTTTATGGGAATCGATTGTTTATCTAACACTTGGACTATAAAATCCTAAAAAAAATAAAATTATGTGTATGTGTGTCTTTGAGTCCGTCCAGTGCTCTTTTTCCCAATTTACTGGACGGATATCGGTAAAATTTGGGTAAAGGCAACATAATTTGTATACCTCCAGCGGTTTCTTTTTAATTTTTTATCTTTTTCAAGCGACTTCCAAAAAGTAGGAGTTTCTCAATTCGTCTGTGTTTTTTTTTTAATTTGTTACCTCAGAACTTTTGACTGGTTAACCGATTTTTACGATTATTTTTTTATTTGAAAGCTAGTGCTTCCCGTGTGGTCCCATATAAATTTTATCAAAATCGGTGTAGTACTTTAGTAGAAAATTAACAAAAACCAAAAATAATAATGCAAAAATGTACTAATTTGTTGCGATGGAAGTCGGTTTTTTAACGTGTTTAGCGTTTTCAATTATTTTCAACCGACTTCAAAAAGGAGGAGGTTCTCAATTCGACTGTATGTTTTATTTTGTATGTTTGTTACGCAATATCTCCGCCGATTGTGAACCGATTTTCAAAATTCTTTTTTTGTTTGAAAGACTATACTCCCGAGGGGGTGCCATTGTCACTAAGTCAGGATCTGATGATGGGATCCCAGGGAAATCGAGAAAAACCCTCAAATTTTATAGGCACATATTACGTGTTGCATGTATTCCCTAAAACTATTCAAGTTTTGGCGTCTGTTAGTCATCATCTCATGTTGATGAGCTGATAAAAGAAGGCACAACTCCTTAACGGTTAGGATTTGGAGAATAATTCTTCAAATATTTTACGTAGATACATAGGTAATTATAGACCGCTAGTTGTATTCTTTCAGGTTATTCAGTTAAGCTGATGATGGAAGATTTAACTCCTCAACTTTCATGCTGTTGAGATGATGATGGAAGCCACAGAAATCTGTATCTGTTAATGAAACACATGCTTTATGATTTGATGGTTCCTATTGGTGACTGCGTGATTGGGTATAACGTTGTTAAATAGATAGCATTATCACTAAAAATAAGTAAAATAAAAATAAAAGTTTATAACCGCTGGCGTGCTGTGGGCTCTCGCGCATCGAGACCCTTGTGTGCTTGAGGTTCTAGCGGAGAATAGCGGCTTTTGCAAGCTCGAAGAAACTGCGCGATTTCGATGATATTTTTCACTGATACTGTCATGAAATTGTATTTTTTTGAAAAGATCATGAAATAAGCTTTAAATGACACTAAAGTTTTGTTTACAACTTAAAATATTTCTTGTAAAATATTGAGTTGAATAAAAGCAAATCATTTTTCAAAGTATCGCTGAAGAAAAATGAATTTCCTAATGTAACTTTTAACTTAATTAGCAATACATTACATTTATTATGATAAAGGTTACCTGTGCTTAATATTTGTATGATTTTCTATAAAGGTTTCAAAGATTTTTTAAAAGAAAACACGACAAAAATGTATTTATTTTTTCGCCATTTTGTTTACGATTTAAACTCGGACGTGCATTGTATGTTTAGCTTTCGTGACTCTTTAATACGCATGTGTTAATTGTAATATTAAAACTAAGTCATCACGAATATATTTCCTATTGTAAAAGTAAAATAAAACATCAAAACAACTAATGAATACCTTGCCAGGCCTTCTGAATTTGGCGTACTCCGTCCGTGGAAGGAGGAAATCTTACTTTAACACTTTCACTTTTTCACTATCACTAAATCACTAAATCTTAGTGCACGAACATTCCACGTGTACCTTATTTCTGAAATAATCATTTTAAATGCACTTGAAAACAATAATATTGATTTTATTGATAAAAAGTTGAGAGAGAAATCCGATAGAAATTGTTCGCGTTCCAATACTGCCGTGCTGCAACTGAAGCACACAGCAAAGCGCAAAAAGAAAATAAGGCCGTGATCATAAAAAATATTATGAATAAGTACTTATATGAAATTAAAAGTGTTTATTTATAATACTTTTCATGATCATTATCATATATATTATATGAATTTAAAAAAAGAAAAATAAAATTGTGCGCTAATTGGATTTTATTTACCATTTGAAATTCCTATCTATTTTATGTAAAGACTCTTTGAATGGAAGAAAATTTTGAATGTGTTTGACATTTTCATTTATTGTTATTATTATTTATTAAACATCACAAACATAGTACAAGTAATTATAAGATACTAAATGTTGGAAAATTAAAAGAAGTTGTGATTAGGTATTATGAAAATGGGCATAAATCACTTAATATTTTTTTTTATTTCAGAATAACAGAACATGTCCGCATGTTTACTGGATAATTTATTAAATTTTGAGGGCTATAATATATAAATAATTTTTAAGGTACAGCACCAATTTTTATAGAGCTAAAGGTAAAAATACTAATAAAACAAGTCAGTGGCTATTATTTCGCCAAAAACCCAGTACTCAACCTCCTAGGTGCTGGAGGGATACAAGAATGCCAGTGTGGCGCAATGATATGTACTTGTGTGGCATATTGTCTATTTAAATGAATCAACTTACTACACAAATGCACAGCAAAATATGGCGGAGACTAGGTATGGTTGGGATTGGGTTGACTGGCTATGTCAGTTACGTCGGAGCTCCATCTAGATGGATGCATGGCAGTGCAGTGTTAATTTTTTGGGTCTAAATTCACAAAGCATTTTAGATTTGAAAAATTCTCATTACGATACAACATGTTTGGTCTTAACTTTTTAAATATGATATATATAATATTTTTTATTGTATGCGGCATGGATTATTTGAACGTTCAAAATTGAAACGTTCAGCAACCTACGGAACACTTTATTGTACCATACTTGATTTCTAATCCGCTCCATGGGAGATGCCGCCAAAAGTTGGTCTTTTTTGTCAACACCCCCCATGAAGGAATTATAATCAAGTACGGCCTGAGGCTTATAGCGCCAACTCCCGTACTTTTCTTTCGCTCCGATCTCCACCGGGTGGTACGTGGAGATCATAGATACTAAGTTGGCATCACGCCAGACCAATACGGTGAGGTCAGAAGTTTGACTATACACCAGTTCTCCAGCTCTTAATTCGGTTTTCGTGACAGACTTCAATGATTCTGGGACGAATTCGCGAGATATTCTCAATGTTCCCAAAACATCTCTCTGCAAACTGTTCATTGAGCGAGCGACGTGCTTTACTTTTGCCTCTTCCTCTACCTCTGCTACTTTTTGCTTGCTCGCTGCTGTAAAAAATCACATTAAACATTTAATAAAAAGTTTTTATTCCTCATAAGAAACAATAATTTCTAAGCCATTTTGTAAAGAGAAGTTTTTTTTACGAATTTTCAAAAGACATAACAATTAACAACTGAACACGGTTTCATGGGATGAAATCAAGTTGAGTTTTTGCGATATTCTTTTTCTTACCATGGAGTCGCCAACTGCTGCTGAGTATTAGGGCTTTGGCCTCTTCCTCTTCCTCTCCCTCTCTCTCTTCCTCTGCCAAGTCCACGTCCTCTATTGATGTAATAAAAAAACAAATTTAACTACCAAACACATTTTATGGACTGATTGTTATAAGCATAAGGAGTAATTAATAGTTACTCATTCAAAAAGTCTGCGTTAAATCCTCTATGGTCAATAACTCAAAATTTTATCTAAGGTAATTTTGTATAAGTTTGTTAATTTCTCCATACAGTCACATAATTATTATCAAAATAAATAATGTCAATCACTTTGGTCACGTAAATAGGCTGCTAGTCAAAACAGCAACTCTCCATGTATTTTTTGATAAAAAATATTCTGTTTGAAAAAAATGTAATAAGATCCAATATGAATTTTCATGCTACTTTTACTCGAACATAATTTTGAATTTATTGAATTTAAGTATTAATTTTAATTAAAGGAATCATTTAAGTACTACCAATTTATAAAATATTAATCAAAATTTAAAAAAATCAAACCATCATGTACTCATTCATTAAATCAATTAGTTAAACAAACTAAAATAAATAACCCATGCCTTATAAATATAACTGTTAGTTTAGGAACTTTTTGTCGGGAAGTGGTAGCGTTCAGTTTGTCATTTTTCTTTTGTTATCCGAAAAATTACATTTCGTGATTTTTGATGCATAATATTGATCAGCAAAGTAGCATTAAGTGTTTATTGTGTAGGATAATGAAATAAAAGTATGTATGCTGTGTTTCGAGTTCCCACAAGAAGTCCACCAAAGCTTTAGTAAAAGCGCTATCATTTTTTTGTGGTTTTTAGGTTAAGTTAATTATGTATCGCCAGTGAAAAAAATTGCAATGTAATGAAAAATGCTGTTAACTGTGAAAGAAAAATTTCTGAAGATGTAAATATATAACTACTGAAGACAAGGCAGTATGGCCAATGAGCCTTAGCCTGCCATGAAAAGGGCAAACAAACAAAAAAATCGGATATAAAATAAAACAATAAAAAAAACATTTGCATCAAAATTAAATGAATGTGCAGTTTTTTATATGATGCTCCCATGCTCCCTGCGTGAACAAGTCCTTGTGCTTCAACTGACGCAACAATAGCATTGCTTCATTTGAAGCACATAGAAAACACTCACATTTTTTGTTGACTTACCATATCTGCAGTATTTTATGTTGAATCCTGCTTATTTAGCTATAAGTAACAAGAATATTGCATGAGATACGATCACATATATATCTTAAAAAGTAATATAAACCAGAATTATAGGAAAAATCTCAAATAATATGTTTTTTCAACAAATGTTTGCGCCTAGTTGTTGGCGTCACAACGAGTACAGTGATTTAAGACTGATTTGTCGCTCAATAGCTTTATATTCCATCTAAAAACTGTTGTTTATATATTTTAGAATAATTCCTTAATGTAATTTACTCAATATAAAGAAAAAAGTTTACTTACGCCATTATTTATCTTATTTTCAATATTTTCTTGAAATGCAGCACGCATGCGTTGGCAAGGTCAACGTTCCAATGACAGTATTTCGTTTTTTTTTTCAAGGCAAATTTGTGCTCAAACGTGATCCGCTTTATTGTTCAATTCTGAACCTTAATCAAAAAACAGAAAGTATCAGAGACACGCACTGTCTGTTATATAACCTTTTTAGCGCACCACTTGTCGTTTGTTTGTTTTTGCTGCAACTGCAGCATGAAGCACGGGACTGTCTAGCAACTCCTGCGTCTCTAGAAGCAGAAATCCCTCCAGCGGATAAACTTAAAAACCAGCTTCAAAATGAAATTCACTCAAAAGTATAAAATAATACTACTATACTTAGATACACGACATTAACCAACAATAACGAAATCAAAGATGGGTACGAATTAAATTAGGGGCCTACAATTTTTTTTGAGGTCGGTGTCAGCAATGTCATTGAATCTAAAACATTTGATGCGTAAGTAGCTGTGTGCAGGTAACGACCTCAAAAATAAATTTGGGCCCCTAATTTATTAAAGAATATATTAACGACTCTGGGTACAAAAGACCTTTTGAGACAGTCTTCATAGAGGTAATTAATCTTCATATGTTTTTTGATTACCAATGCTAGTGCCGGTGCATTACAAATCTTCTCTGGAGTTCTTGATAGCATTTGCAACAGCCTCATTCTGAAGTGGAACATCTGGTTGCAGTAGTCGTCCTCCTTCATTTTATTTTCTTGTCCTTCACATTGCCCACGTGGACCAGACGATTTTTCCAAAACGGACTACTTTGTGAAGCAAATTCTAGCAGAAACCAATGAAAAAAATAATAGGGTTGCCATCCTGGTAAAAATCACTTTTTTTTGACGTGAAACGTCTTTAAATATCACATACGGCGGGGGTACCATGTCAAAAAATAGGAGACTGCAACGGTAGTAACGAGAGACATAAATCTTTTTCCTGTAGAACCGGGCAACTGTGAATCGTACAGGTGTTAAGGAGTCTAAACCAAATAAAAAAGCATGTTTATGTCTAAGTCACCACAGTCATACCGCCTAAGGCTAAATTAAGGCTTTATAGCCATACCGCCTAATTCCATACAACCAAGTAACTAACCGCGAGGCCGCTGGCCGAGCTCCACTTAGCTTGAAGACCGGAGTTTTTCTCCTGCAAGGTCACTGATGATTTCAGTACTAAAAATATCGTCGGAAAGAGTAATTCCACACAACCAAGTGACAAATCTCGAGGCCAGAGCTCCGGACTTCGGAGCGTCCCTCCTACAAGGTCACTGACGATTTCAATATATAACACTAAAAGTGACTCGCTGACATAGACATATACGTTAATCTAAAGGCAGTGTGCCCCGATACAGCCCCACCCGAATCTTTTGTCAAAGGCTCTAAAGATTTTGATGAAATTCGGTACGTTACCACACGTATGACACTCCATATCAAGAACCAGAGATAAATACCTACCTACACTTTTACTCGTCTGTAAATTCGTGCGTAAATTTACTGTAGGGTTGTCAGCTGTAAAAAAATCATGGCGCGAAATTAAAATTGTTTCGAGTTCGAATTCCTGATTGAAATGTAGTTTGAACATACTCGTACATGTCAAAAGATTAAAATCATGTAAGTTAGCTACTAGTTACTTATTAAAAAAAACAGTTACAGATATTAAGTAACTCATGGTAATTACATGTAGGTAGGTACTTAGCTTATGATGCACAGAGTATCTAAGAAGGCTTTATTTGGGAAAATTTGTTCAGTATGATAAGGAAAAATTGATCAGTATGACGAGTATAAACCCCAGTTAAAGGCTCCTACACCAATTTTGTTGCTCCCGTATAATATTTTTAAAATTAAATACACACTCATATTATATACAGCAAAAAAAAAACAAGAGTGAAGTTTAAAAGGGGTTACTCAGTATCGTTTTAAAAATAGTGAAAAAATTAAAAATAAAATACGAGTGTGCCTTAGACCACACGACTGAAATAAGACTTCTTAAGCTCCATCTATATGTATGTATAATAGCAGCCTCCAGAATCAAAATAGGTGGTGGGCTTTGTCTATACATACTAAGGTGGCCGGGGGTTACATCTCTACCCCGTAACCGCTGGCGTGCTGGGGGCTCTCGCGCATCGAGACCCTTGTTTCTAGCGGAGAATAGCGGCTTTTGCAAGCTCGAAGAAACTGCGCGATTTCGATGATTTTTTTCACTGATACTGTCATGAAATTGTATTGTTTTGAAAAGATCATGAAATAAGCTTTAAATGGCACTAAAGTTTTGTTTACAACTTAAAATATTTCTTGTAAAATATTGAGTTGAATAAAAGCAAATCATTTTTCAAAGTATCGCTGAAGAAAAATGAATTTCCTAATGTAAATTTTAACTTAATTAGCAATACATTACATTTATTATAATAAAGGTTACCTGTGCTTAATATTTGTATGATTTTCTATAAAGGTTTCAAAGATTTTTTAAAAGAAAACACGACAAAAATGTATTTATTTTTTCGCCATTTTGTTTACGATTTAAACTCGGACGTGCATTGTATGTTTAGCTTTCGTGACTCTTTAATACGCATGTGTTAATTGTAATATTAAAACTAAGTCATCACGAATATATTTCCTATTGTAAAAGTAAAATAAAACATCAAAACAACTAATGAATACCTTGCCAGGCCTTCTGAAATTGGCGTACTCCGTTCTTTTTATAATTTTCTTAATTAAGCGTTGTAATACGAACCGGCCCTTTTTTAAAACTTGTAGCAGCTCTTTCAATACTGAATTGTTTTGAAAGAGCCAATAGTGACACATTTTTTTGAAATGCATATTTCGTTGATTTTTAGGTATATATTGTTTATGATTTGTTTGTACGAAATTACATGCTCAAATAAATAGAGAATAAATTTGTAATCAAGCATTGAAAATCACTTAACTTACGCCCTTCTCAAGTTACAAACAAGACTCAATCGCGATCTTCGTGGCTTTCTTTCATAATATCTCCGGTTCTAATTGAAGTGCCTATAATACGTGGTACGTATTGGTCTAGGAACACTCGCTGGAATTAGCTTATTTCTTTTAATTAGGGCTGCTATCCGTCCGGATTTCCCCGGATTTGTCCTAGTTTGTAGGGCGGAAGGGGAAACCCGTTTAATTGAATGATTTGCAAAAAATATCATATTTATAAACTCGGCGCGGATCTTAATTATTATTGATACCAGAATACCTCTCAGATAGAGAACAGCGTATAATTTAATCGTTTCATTTGTTTTATTAAGGTTTAAGTTGATTTCTTTAAACAAAAATCATTTTTGACAATAACGTTATTTTCCCTTCATGTTATTTTTTTTTTTTTTTCACTCATATGCCCGCGGTTTCTTAATTTTGGTCCGGGGTCCGTAACTAAGGTGATATCAGGTCTACTTTTACTTATGTGTGCAATGAAGATAATTTGTCTGATCTTATCTGGACAGTTCAAATTTGACAAGTAGTGAATTGAAAAATTAGCGCGGTCGCGATTTTCTCAGTGAACGCGTAGTATAGTATAGTATTTATGGATTTTGGAAATAAAACGAAGTGCTCGGAGGATTATATGAAAGCTTAGTGTGAACATTCAACGCACACATTCTCGCACACCGCGCAACACCGATGGCGAGCCGCTTGCGGGTTGCCCACCGCGCACCATCGATTTATATAATAATAATAAAAAAAACATTAATAATCCTCCTCTTAATGGTCCTCCTTGTTTTAATAATTTCGTATTCTTATTCGCAGCAAACCCTTTCATTTGATACCCATACCACGCCCTGGACACTTCATACAACGGGCCAGAAATTACATTTCAAAAAACGAATGACGGAACATACAATATGGCGGCGAAATCCTATATGGTCAACAACCAAACTGTAACCAATCTATATCAATCTGGGTACCGAGGGGGTGAGGTCGCAATCTTAGAGAGCGGTAGGGAGTGTCCATACTGTATTTTAGTACTCATATATATACTTTGCCAATACCATGGGGGTGCATAAAAAAATAACTGGTCCGCCATCTTGGATTTAGAATGCCATATTGGATTTAGAATGACGTTACTTAGCTAACCATGCATTGTGCTCCAAACTCAACGTGTGTGCAAAATTATAGCTCAATCGGAAACGTTTAATCTCTTCCGTGGCGTAGTGGTCAATTGCATAAGCTTCACATCAAGAGCTCGTGGGTTCGATTCCCGGCGGAGTCTAACTATGTATGACTGTAAAGCAATTATTGCTCCATATGTAAAGGTTCCTTATTGAAAGTTGTTCGGTTTCTGCATTTAGTCATAATCAAAAGTCGCCTCCCGCTTATTGGTCTGCTCGTCTTGATTTGTCTTGACGAGAATTCTCTCTTCTTAGCTCTGCTCCGATTGCTACTTACGAGCGACTGAGGAGCGAGCTGTAGCTCCTAGCTAGGAGAGAGCTAGGGAGAGACAGTTTTAGACTTCCATCATGGTCGATTGTCTTAAACAAAGTTATGAGTATGTGTGTGTGACGTGTGTTTGTCACTGTGTGTGATACCTACACCTCTTTTCTATGCTACTAGGTAGTGTACGGAAATAAAATAAATAAGTCTTAACGTTATTGTCAAAGGTGACCTAATTTTGGTGTACATGTAAAAATAATAAACGAATTGTCAAAAAAGTAGTCCTGAGTTTTCATATTCACTTTACAATTGGTGCCTGGAGGGTGAAATCAAAGTGAAAAAGTATTCACAGCGTGGCTGTACAAATAATTTATGTAAGTATGTTTTAAGAAGATACCTAATATTAGGTACCTACCTGTATTGTTACATGGGGATACTGCAGATCAAACTATGACTACAGTCCAGGAAAATAAAAGAACATTAATTGTAATTTAAGTATTAATTATTCGTAGGCTGTATTTAAGTAACATTTACTACCAGTATACAAACTATTCACTTTGAATGCTCTCAAGTACAGCAATATACGGTATTTAGTCAAATGCAGGATCGTTTTTAGGAATCCATTAGTTTTTCCAAGGCGACAGGGAAAAGCGGCTCCGCCCCACGTTAGGGTTAAGTGGGCCCGCACTTAAAAAGACATCAAGGGCACAGAAATGGCATTATATCTTCCTGATGACCCTCTTCAGAAATTACGCCCAACGATGTTAAACCCCATTTCTCTCGCGAAACGTCCAGTCCTGCCCCGGATTTGATAAATAAGTAACAGTGGCACAGATGTGACACTGATTGCGCCGTTGAACGATGTCCGGGTGCCCAATAAACTATCTAATTTGCGCTCCTTGTCTCACATGTCCGCTTTATTTAGGGGCACAGCGATTATTTTCGCAGTGGGCCTAACACGTTTGAATGATAATAATTCCTTCTAAAATCAGTGGACTTTATTTTGTTTTTATTGTTTCTACCGCCTCCGTGGCGTAATGGTTAGTCCATTCGCTTCACCCCAGGAGGTTGCGGGTTCGATGCCCGGCAAGGTCAAGTTTGTAAGACTTGGTTTGGTTGGTAGTAGTTTTTATTTAATAGCCCGCCTGGCTAGCTACTACAATCTTTTCTAAGTCTTGCCGCCAAACATCAGTGTTAACAACATTGATGTATTCCGGTTTCAAGATAAGATAGCCTGTAAAGCCTGTTCTCTATTGCGTAGTATAGACTCGGCTTGGTTGGTGGTAGGGCGTTTTCATAGCCCGCCTGGCTAGCTAACTATCTTATACAATACAATATTCTTTATTGCATCACAACATAAAAAGAAATTAATAATAAAGAAGAAAGCCTATACAATAGGCGGCCTTATTGCTAGGTAGCAATTTTTTCCAGGCAACCTTATTATCTAAGTCTTGCCGCCAAACATCAGCGTTAACAGCATTGATGTGTTCCGGCTTGAAGATAAGATAGCCAGATCCCCATTGCGTTGGGGAATCTTGGTAAGCCGGATCATCGTCACTTACCATCAGGTGAGATGATGCCAAGGGCTTGTCAATTGTGGATTTAAAAAAAAAAACTGGATAGTCTTCAAACTAAAATTTAAATCAAAAAATCTGGAATCTAGGCAAATTGAAAGTGAACTATTTTTTGCTGGCTTTGTGTCGGGAGCACAAGTTTTTCGGGACAAAGAGCACGACTACAATGGACGGGCACGAGCCGGGCGGGCCTGAGATCAACCATTTCCATAGGACAAGAACAAAACGCGGTCGCAAGTTTTCTCCCCGCATAGCAGCGCACGCTATTGTTCACCGTTTTATTGTCCACCCTACTCATTCGGTTGTTTGGGCGGATCCTTTGGAGTCATCCCTGACATGTCATGTCATGTTTTCGCAATCTGCATTCATATATTTTATGTCAGGAGATGAGGAAGAAAAATAGTCCGCGTTACATGTGGTTACATCCATTAGGAATGAATTTACTTACTTACCTACTACGGACTACGCCCGCTACGCCTGCTACGCCCGCTACATCCGCTACGCGCCCTACGCTTTGTTTGACTGTTTTTGCTTTTTATGTGTGGGAATCTACATTGCTACATAGCTTTTTTGCATTTCAGGTGTGACATGGTATACTAAATAGGTAGGTAGGTAAGTTCAAAATAATAAGACAGTATATTTTCCCAATGGGTTACAAGTGTGACGACGTCATACTTTTTGTTTGGTTTTCAATCTGTTTTTGTATTGTCTTCTTGAAGAGCTTCAGAGCAAAACCATAATATAAAGGCTGGGGGCAGTGAGAATATCTAACTCGATGAAGTGACTTTTACATGATTCCCACTGAGGAATTCTAAATATTGTCCCGATAGCACGTTTTTGATTAATAAACGCTTTGCTCAAACGATTACAAATCACATGCAATTATTAAAAAAAATTAGTAATTTCCGTAGTAAGTGGGACTACGGAAATTACTATTTTTTTTTAATAATTGCATGTGATTTGTAATCGTTTTACTAGCTTAGAAAAAAATAAAATTTCCGGTGTTATAACAGCTGGTAGGCGTATCTGCAAAATTTGTTTTTTTTTCCTTTTTAGAGTTCCATACTCAAAGGGTAAAAATTTGACCCTATTACTAAGACTTCGCTGTAGTCCTTCTGTCTGTCTGTCCGGCTGTATTTCATGAACCGTGATAGCTAAGCAGTTGAAATTTTTACAGGTAAAAATATTAAATTAGAAAAAGTGCAAAATCAAGGGGGATCTCCATGCAAAAAACATGTTTTTTTTTAAACGTGAAGAAACTATCGCCATCTAGTATGATGGTACGGAACCCTATGTACTGACTCGTACTTTGCAGCTTAAAACAATATACTATGCTCTCGTTGAGTCTAAGTTACGCTATGGCATACAGCTTTGGGGGAACAGCTACTTTAATAATATGAGCAAAGCGTTTATTAATCAAAAACGTGCTATCGGGACAATATTTAGAATTCCTCAGTGGGAATCATGTAAAAGTCACTTCATCGAGTTAGATATTCTCACTGCCCCCAGCCTTTATATTATGGTTTTGCTCTGTGACTACAAAAAACAGTTGTTAAATATTGAAACAGAAACAGACAAAGTTATACGTGAACGAACTAGACGCAAAGTTGTGAAACAGCAAATAATGCCGAGATTATACATAGTAAAACACGCTGATTTTTATCAGTCTCCGAACTTGTTTAATAACTACCTATCGCACTGAAATCAACTGCAAGCTATGGACTGTTTAAAAGCGGTTGGCGGGAATTTTTGACACGTAAATTTTATTATATGGTGAATGATTATATCCTAGATAAACACAATGCAGGCTAAAATTAAAATTAATATCATGTTTTTATACTTTTATATTTTTTATTATTTTGTGTTGTAATTTTTGTTATTGACTTAAACTTGTTTTAATGTTAGCTTAGGTTATTTCAAACACAATTTGTAAATTGTTTATTAATAAATGAACTATAAACCTAGCTGTTTTTTTTTTGTTTTTGATGCTTTTTTTTAATTTGATCTTGTTTGTTTGTAAACTCTTTATTGTACAAAATCTTAAAATAATGTTATAAAAAAAAACCTTAAGTACAAAGGCGGACTTATCCCTTAGAGGGATCTTTCACTCGCTTCTGTCATACCTTCTTTACAAGCTTTATAATAACTTGCCGTGTTAGTTAGTTAGTTTAGGACAAATCTTGGAAGCTAAATGAGAACCACTTCCCGGTTTTCAAATAAGCTGAAATTTAGCATACACGTTAAGTTTGGAGAACAATGTATGGTTAGGTAAGTGACGTCATGCTAAATCCAATATGGCGGAAACCCAAAGACGGCGGATCAGTTATTTTTTTGCACCCCCATGATATGGGTACCTATCAAATGAAAGGGGTCGCTAAGAAGAATACAAATTAATTAAAGTTCTTTTCAAATTTAATCTTGTACCGATAAGTTTTAAGGTTTTTCAATAACTATTATCACGTATAGTCATAAAATGGTAACTTTGTTAAATGTAGGCAACGTATGTGCTTAAGAGCCCGCTGGAGTTTATAAATCCCATACAAACGTGGTATTTGATTCATTTGTTAACCAAAGAACCGATTTGGAAATAATTTTATATCGATAATCGGGTGACGTATATCTGTGTCTGTACCGCATTATTTTTCTTAAAAAAACAAAACAAGAATCAACTTAATTCAAATAAACTTGTTTTTCGTTTTTCTTGTTTGTTTTTGTTTTTGTTTCCGTTTTTAAAAACAAGTTTATTGATTAATAATGGATTTCTGTTTCGTCTTTTGAAAAAGTAATGCGGTACAGACACAGATATACGAGTACGTCATCCGATTATCGATATCAAATTATTTCAAAATCGGTTCTTTGGTTAAAAAATAAATAACATACTACGTTTGTATGAGATTTATGAACTCCAGCGGGCTCTTAAGTATTGCTTGTCACTACAGAAGTTACTTTGCAGACACTTTTTGTTACACTTCCGACCTTGGTCCCTCCGACCATCTGAACGTAAAGTTTCCCAACTTTGGGTCAAGCGTGCGTGCAAGGTTGCGGGAGGCCAACAGATTTATGCCCCAACTCCAAATCTCTTATATAATTTATATATATAGGTAATAAAATCTTCGTTATGGATTGTTATGTTACAAGCTTATGACTGACTCGGTGGCTCAGTGGTTAGTGCTCTTGACTACTGATACGAGAGTTGTGGGTTCGATCCCCACCCAGGGCAAACATTTGTGTGATGAACAGATTTGTTTGCTCTGTGTCTGGGTGTTAAATATCTATATATGTATGTATTTAACAAATTTAAGTATGTATATCAGTCTCTGGTTCCCATAACACAGGGAATCCTACTTTGGGGCCAGATGACCATGTGTGATTTGTCCCAGAATATTTATTTATTTTTTATTTTAAGCTTACCATTTTATTAGATACTCGTTATCGCAATTTGTCGGCGGCTGTCACGCTGTAGGTACCTCACCTTAAAGAGAGTGAATATACATTTAAGTGCGCGAGGGATGCGTTCGCGTGTAACGGGATTTTACAGTAATAAATTTGAAATCAATTGAAGTTGTTGTTAACCCCTCGGTATAGTAAAGTTATTACTATATTATGGTAAATATGGTAAATTATTTATATTTTTTTACAAAGCAACCCAGTCAACTAATAGTTACAAAGATAGAATAGCACGCACTCAATGCAAAAAAAGAAAATGTTTTTCCACCTCTGAATTTTGTCCGATCATAATGATTTTTACTGATTTCAAAAAGGAGGAGGTACTAAGTTTTACTGTATATTTTTTTTTTGATGTATGTTCACCGATTTTTCCGTCAATTGTAGACCGATTTTCAAAATTCTTTTTTTCATCCGAAAGAGTATACTTCCATTGTCACCAAGTCGTCAGGATCTGATGATGGGATCCCAGGGAAATCGAGGGCAACCCTTCAAAAATAATGATAAATTTGAATTTTAAAAGCACTAATTACGTGATTCATATGTTTTCTAAAGCTATTAATACATGCGTCTGTTAGTCATAATCTCATGTTGATAAACTGATGTAGGAAGGTACAACTCCTTAACGGTTAGGAGTTGCAGGAAAATTCTTTTAAATGTTATACATAGATATATACGTAGGTATGCATAGACCGATAGGTGTATTCCTTCAGATTATTTAGATGAGCTGATGATGGACGATTTAATTCCTTAACTTTCATGCTGCTGAGATGATGATGGAAGCCACAGGACTCTGTATCTGTTAATGAAACACATGTATTATGATTTGATAATTCCTATTGGTGAGTATAGGTGATTGGATTTAACGTTGCTAGATAGATAGCATTACCACTAAAATAAAGAAAAAAAAAGTTTGAATCGAGGATGGTAAAAAAATTAAAATAAAAAAAACTAAAAACCGACTTGATAAAAAAAAGTTAAAAAAACTTAAAACAGACTTCAAAATGAAATTCACTCAAAAGTGTGAAATAATATTATTATACTTAAATACACAACATTAACCAACAATAACGAAATAAAAGGCGGGTACGAATTAAATAAGGGGCTTACAATTTTTTTGAGGTCGGTACCAGCACACAGTTACTTGCGTATTAAATGGTTTAGATTCGATGGTTTGCTGACACCGACCTCAAAAAAAATTTTAAGCCTCTAATTTAATTCGTACCCGCGTTTGATTTCGTTATTGTTGGTTAATGTTGTGTATTTAAGTATAATAATATTATTTCACACTTTTGAGTGAATTTCATTTTGAAGTCGGTTTTAAGTTTTTTTAATTTTTTTTTTAATATGTTATTGATAAAATAAAAACCGGCCAAGTGCGAGTCGGAGTAGCACTCAGAGGGTTCCGTACCACCACACCTCTCCACACAACTAAATAGTAAAATGACAACGATACCTATCACACTAATATCACTTCTTAGACTGTGCTAATATTAGAACATATAGACATTCACGCAAAAACTACTGAACGGATCTGGCTGAAATTTGGTAGGTAGACAGATTAGGACCTGGAATAACACATAGGCTACTTTTTTTGCGGCTCGCGCACTGCGCACCCTCGAGGGGTCATAGAAAAGTTATCCACGCGAGTGAATTTTTTTTGTCATTCAGTTCGGACTCCTTATCGCGAGTTTGACTGTTATTACTGACAATTTTATTTCAGTATATTAGTACTATATTCATTTTAAGTTTCATTTATTATATATATATATATATATATATATACATATATATATATATATATATATATATATATATATATATATATATAACCGTTTTAACGGTAGAGCCAAATTTAAAAATACTTCTAAAGACCTATAAAAAAACACGCCTTTGTATGTAGAACCCTCTTATTTTTCCACTTTTTCTAACTTTTAGTATTTTTTGTTATAGCGGCAACAGAAATACACATTCTGTGAAAATTTCAACTGTCTTTCTATTACGGTTCATGAAATACAGCCCGCCGACAGACGGACAGACAGACAGCGGAGGCTTAGTAATAGGGGCCTGTAGCTCACCCGTCGGATGTACGGAAGCCTCAAAAGCTAGGTTTTCAAAATATTATTAAATCATAGTTAAAAAAAAAACAAATCCAAGTACGGAAAAGTATGAAAACACGAGTTTCCCGCCTTAAACCTTTGTTTTTATTTTTCCCTTTATCTGGCGTTATAGCCGTGGTCGCATTAAGCCATAATGATAGTTACTTATCACAAAAAAATGAGGCTTTACGATATATTTAAATTATATATTTTGTGCTCGTTATGAATATCTAAAAAAAAATGTTTTTGGTTTTTTAATTCACCTATAAAATCCGCCATGTTGATTTCTTTAAATGCTGTATATCCTATGACACGCGCAGTAATAGCACGAAACCAAAGACACCACATTTGTCAAGATCGGTTAAGTGGTTTAGGAAATACGAAGGAACAGATGAACATATAGACATACACGGGGGTATTCTGGCAGCACCGGGTAAGTGCACAATAAGTATGTCATGATGAGAAAAAGAGCTTTTTAAGTTTTGAGTGATGATAGTTTAACGGTGAAGCATAATAACAACATGGTTTTAGTAGTTGTAGTTAGCTTTGTTATTTAAGGAGTTTATGATACATTAATTTATACAGAGTGTAAAAAAATGGTGTAGGTCCCGTTAACTGAGGCTTCTACTCATCATACAGCTGATCGACCGACTTTGTGAATTTTAGTATGGATAGTATATAATGGATAGTATACCAGATTTTTGTTTGTGAATTGACTATGGGCTTCTTGGAGAAAGTTGTTCAGTATGACGAGTAGAACCCCCAGTTAACGGGACCTACATCAATTTTTGGTATACCCTGTATAATCATCATGTCAGCTCATATACGTTCCCACCGAGGGGCTCGAGCCTACCCTGAATTAGGGCCATCGGGCCATCGACCACGCGGGCCCAGTGCTGGTTGGTCAACTTCACACACAAACTTCGAGTTTCTTCGCAGGCGTGTGCAGGTTTCCTCACGATGTTTTCCTTCACCTTAAGAGCGTCCGATAAACGTACATATGAAATCTAAATTCGATATCACATTGGTACGTGGCAGGTTTCGAACCACGGCCTCCCGGGCAGGAAGCGGCGGCGTACCTAGCCGTTACGCCACCGAAGCACTACCTTGTCTAATATGTGTCATTAAAAGTGAAGAAAAAAGGAAAAGTTGGCATCAAGGTAGTGTAATTATTTAATTTTACCGGAAATTCGTAAATTAGCTGTAAAGGGTTTATTTTGTTTTGCTTGTCTGTTATTTTTATAAGTATAGAGAGTTAAATGCTTTTATTTTGTTACTAGCTGTGCCCGCGACTTCGTCCGCGTGGAGGTTTTGAATTTTCCCACGGGAACTCCAGAATTTTCCGGCATAAAATATATCTTATGTTAACCCGGGCTATAAGGAACCACCATATAAAATTTCATCAAAATCGGCCTGGTAGTTTTTGCGTGATGCGCGAACATGCAGACAGACAGACAGACAAAAATTCCAAAAGTTATTGTTTTTGCCTCTATAAAGTAATGTCCACCACAGTCATTATTTTCCAAAAATATTTCATGCATAGACACGGCCCCGTTACAGTTTTATTATGTAGGTATAGATAAAGATATTCATGTTGTGTCATACGAGATTATATCCCTTCTTGCCTTTAAGTATAGAGGAAAAAAAAATAGATTTCTGCTATACACAGACAAAAAACCGTAATAAAAGCCTCTACAGCTATACGGTTTTCCCAGATAAAAAAGCAGGAAAAATAAGGTATGCCTTTGTATTACCAATTTTTTTTAGTTTTGCACTTATTCGGTTCTGTCAGAATACCCTATAGACTGTCAAAAACATAACCCTGCGTTTTTCGTAGTCGGGTAAAAATAAAAAATAATGGCCAAAATTAGTTATGTACGAAAACACAACGATAATTATTATGGAAATTAATTATTGTGTTAAAAAACCTTATACCTAGTTTTTATTGTGTCAATAACATAATTAAAAACGGCTTAGGTTTAACTAAACACCAGTTATAGTAAAATAAAACATTAAAAAAACACTTTTTACTACCAAAAGTAGTAAATGAGCACCAAAATTATAACTTCATTTTATTGTGAAATTATAACCAAAATTTTTACATCATGCTACCCTATTAAACTGTTACCCTGTTATACCTACAAAATTAAAAACAAAGCTACATATGAAATAGACATATTTAAATAATGTATAGTAATGCCAATTCACTATTCTTAAGGAACAATTTTTTAACACTAATATTCAAAAACCAGTAAAGCATTCGAAAATAACCAGACAGGTTATCAATAAAACCTTAACTGTTCCACGATATTCTAATTTCTACGGCAAAAGGGTGTCCGCCTACATAATACCCAAATTAATCAATAACCTCCCAAATTCTTTAAAAAATAATATTACAAAGAATAACAAATCGCGTCTATTAACAACACACTTTTTAGAAAAACAATTTATATAAAAACTATGCACATCGAAGTTACAACTAATTTTAGTTATAGTTTAAATAGTCAAACTTCTTGCAACAGCCTGTAGATGGTGGATGATGAGATCCTAACCGGCCGATATCACTGTTATGTGTGTATAGTTGTAACTCTATGTACTTTTCCTTGCCTACCGTCATAACATTTTGTTTGTCTTTTATTTACCTTTATTTAAAAGTTATTGTAGGTAACTTTTGTGTTTTATTGTATAATGATAATTTGATAATGCATGCATGACTGGAGAACAGTATTGAGACAAACCTTATTAAGGTTTAACAATACTGCATAATGTTTTGTTAACATATAATTTTTGTAACGTAAATAAATAAAAAAAATAAAAAATAAAAATCAAATGACGTTACTGATTGACATACCCGAGTTTGCCCGATTGTTGTATCGATGTGAATTTCGTGATCAGACCGTGCGATTGACACTGAGATACCCGAATTGTGGTATCGTTTGATGCATTTAAGTAGGTACAGCTCGAGCCAAACTTTATTACTGATCTGAACTGAGATACGAGTACTTACTGCGCCGGTATTACATATAACACTCAAAGTTTGCTACTGCGACGCGTCTTGCAACTAACTTCAGAGCCACATTGGAGTACACGCGCAGGCTACCAGTGTAGCCCATGGGTAAAATTTGCTTGATATTTTTGAAACTGGTCACCCTACCACCACGACCGTCAGCTAAGCCACGTTGAATAAACATCGGACAAATTTACTGACCTGCTGGCGCGCCACGCGTACGGACGTCTGCACAATAGTAAGCCAAAGTGTTACTATTGTGCAGACGTCAAAGAAAACGTGCAGGACCCGAGATGGGAACACTAGAAAACATTGGAACCACTGCAAGAAATGAATTTGTACTATCATTAGGTTTGCATATTATATCCTGATTGTGACAAAAATAATAACTAACCTAAAAAGAAATATGATTTCGAACGAAAATGTTGATTAATCGCGTACTTTAGGACAATTTTGATTTTTTTCAGAGGTTTTTGTTTAATTTTTATAATTATTATATAAGAATGTTAATTAATTTAATTTCTGCTTAATTTTATTAAGTAAACACATTGTTTTTAAATTTCCGTTGCTTTTTTTCGTGAAAAACTGTTTTATTTAAAAAAATAACATTTCGAAATGGGCTACACATGTACCCCGCGTGAGTAACCGCTCGCTAAGTGGAGGCGCGTGTACCGACCGTAGTGTTAAAGTTTGGCGCGAGCTATATTATACGAACCGTTCATGCAGATGAATCATATCTTCAGATCCCGGATCTGTACTAGGTAAATTACTATGGAGGTTCATTTTTGTATTGTTTGTTTGCATCTTTTGTCAGCAGTTAATCTGAGCCCACTTATGTGAATCTGTACTAATATTATAAAGAGGTAAAGTTTGTTTGTATGTAGTAGGTAATCTTCAAAACTACTCATCCGATTGAAAAAATCTTTCACCAATAGTTAGAATGGAATTTCAGGATGTCGATTTGCAAAGTAATCTGTAAAATCATCATAAAAGAAGTAAAGCAGGTAAACACAACAGAAGTTACAATAAAACAAAACAAAACGTACAGTTCATTATCATCATCATGATCATCATATCACCCAAAAGTCGTCCACTGCTGGACGAAGGCCTGCTCTTATGCTGTCCGCATTCAGGGGCTTTCTGCGACTTCGTGTCCACCGAGTAGGAGGCCTTCCTACGCTACGTCTTCCGGTGCGCGGTCACCACTCGAGAACTTTACTGCCCAACGGCCACCTGTTTTACGAGCTATGTGCCCCGCCCACTGCCACTTAATTTTAGCGATTCTGTGAGCTACGTCGGTTGCCTAGGTTCTTCTACGGATCTCCTCATTTCTGATTCGATCGCGTAAGGAAGCTCCGAGCACAGCTCGTTTCATCACCCTTTAGTTGACCTGGAGCCGTCTTATGAGCCCCATCCCTACAGTTAATTTTCAAAAAAATATATTCATCATACAAATCTATGAGCTTTTTGACCAATTTTGTATGGACAGTTAATTTTTAGGGTTCCGTACCTCAGAAGGTAAAAACGGAATCATTATAGAATCACTCGTATGTCTGTCTGTCCGTCCGTCTGTCATAGCCAATTTTCTCCGAAACTATTGGACAAGTTAAGTTCAAATTTGGTACACATATGTAAATCGGTATAATATGTAATCGCCCTGATTCAGGGTAGGCTCGAGCCCCTCGGTGGGGACGTATATGAGCTGTAATGATGATGTAAATCGGTAACTCTAAAACAGACGTGTAACGAAAATAAATGAATTATAAACATGGGGGCTACTTTCAGGGGGTAAATTAGAAAATAATAAAAAAAAACTTTTGTAAAACATATTGTGTATTATATTAAATGAAAGGGTTTGTTGTGAGCATCTCAAATATATTTTTTTAAAATTTCAAATGAACAGTTTTAAGTTATTTCAGAATATAGTCGAAAATTGACCATTCCACACCCCCTCCCCCTTATATCCGAAACAACTGGGCCTAAAAACTTAGAAAAATCACAGTATACAATATTGAATGCATAGATTAAAGGAAAATCTACGAGAAAATATTAAATCCTTCCATTACCACAGGAAAAATAAATTTCCAAAGTCCAGAATAAGTAGACTCCTATTTACCTAGAGCATAGTACGTACTGGGAGGTCTTTGTTCTGTTAGTATTATGGTTGCGGAACCATGTTTGTGTGACACCATCGCACTTGGCCGGCTTTTTTTTTTAAATATTTGACTACGAGTCCCTTAGAAAAAGTGACTACAGATATATTTTTAAACACTCTAAATTTACGAGTATAATGTAAGGGCCCAACGTCAACAACAAGGATAAGTTAACGGATCCTACAACAAAGGGGTTTGAAAGTTATTGGCATACTGAGGATTCGCCATTTTGATATTTTTTCAAAATGGCGTCGTACAATCCAAACTGTGTTTTTGGATAGAGGACCTATAGAAGAACAAAAAATGTCATATAACATTTTGGCCTAAAGTGTCACGTTTCTGAGATAATATAGAAGTTAAAAATAATCAATATTATTATGGAATATATATATAATAATAATAATATTCAATTATATCCGTAACGTGACGTTTTAGAACACTATGTTACCTGACATTTTTTGTTTTTTTTGTATGTACCCTATCCAAATATATAGGTCTCAATGTGCGACGTTATTTTGAAAAAAAAAAATATGGCGGACTTCAGTATGCCAGTCTCTATACAAAAATTTTCAAACCCCTTTTCGCTACACTCTGTAGATACATAATGCCTGCGGATGTGGAATATGGATCAGTTTGAAACTTAGACGGCAGGCACATGAATCATATACTCGTAACGTGACGTAGTATATACGTGCATGTCACAGTAGGTACACTACATGTACTTGCGAGTAGTTATGCTGCGAGTATATCCGGGGGGAAGCGAACTTCGGCAGCGGTTTGGGGTCGTGATACACTATCGAAGTGTGTAATTACTAGATGTTCGCCCGCGGCTATGCCCGAGTTGTTTTCGATTTTTACGTGGGAATAAGACGTTTTCCCGGGGTAAAAATTAGCCTATGTCCTATTCCAGGACCTAACCTATATGTGGGCCAAGTTTCATCCCGATCCGTCCAGTGGTTGAAGCGTAAAAGAGTAACAAACATCCATACATACAAACTTTCCCATTTATATTGTTTAATAGGACTAGATTTTGCCAGCGGCTTCGCTGGCGTGATCATAGTTTCTATGACTGTCTTCAAGGGTTCGCAGTGCGCGAGCCGCAATTGGCTCGCGAGCGTGAAAAAAAGTGACCTATATGTTAATCCATGTCCTAATCTGTCTACCTACCAAATTTCAGCCAGATACGTTTAGTAGTTTTTGCGAGAAAGAGTTATAAACATCCATACATCCATACATACAAACTTTCGCGATTACAATATTAGTAGGATTCTATTAGACTACAAACCCTGGGTATCTCATGTATCATCCTTACTATAATATTATAAATGTGAAAACGCGTTCGTTTGTTTGTTACCTTTTCACGCTTCAACGCCTCAACCAATCTTGACGAATTTTGGCATGCAGATAGACTGCGTCATAAAGAAGGAAATAGGCTACTTTTTATTCCATGATAATAGCATAGTCCGATACATTTCCTCAGGGAACTGAAAAAAAGACTCGTATTTTGGTTGATTTGTTTAACATCGCGACGGATTGTTGTAGTTTTTTGCACAGAGATGGTTGATATGTCACTAATTCGCATAGCTTGAGATAGTTCCCGGGGGATCTGGGGAAAACTAATTAATGGACTAGCGCACAACGGCGTCGTAACGGAGCAACGAACTGATGTGATTTTTTGCCTAGAAATAGTTGGGAAGGGGGGGAAGTGACATAAACTGCAAATGAGAATAGCCCGATATAGTTCCCGAGGGATCTGGAGTAAACTCCTGTATACCCTCCACTCATCCTCTAAGACAGTCATAAACACAATGCCCACGCGGGCAAAGCCACGGGCAAAAGTTGGTTTTATAAACGATACATTTAGTTTAGAGCGTTCTGTGATCCTTGAAACATTTTTTGGCAGTTTGAGTTCGAACCAAAACAATATTAATTAAGTTTTTGAGTTTTTAGAGTTTCATAAGGAACACTTATAGTTTCACCATGTCCATCCGTCGGTATGTCGTTTTGCTTAAAGACTATGACACAGCTATAATGCTGAAATTTGGTATGGTTACACAAATCTGTGGCTGCTCTAAAATGATGGAATAAAATTTATAAAAAAGTAAGGTACCTCCACTGCTTGAAGAGTAGGGGTTATTTTTTGTGGGGTATTGTTGAACTATTGCGGGTTTTTCTAATATAATTTTTCCAATAAATGATCCGATTATTTTATATAGCATACAAGCAGTATTACTTTTTAATAAGTTGCCTATTGAATTAAAATTGGAGTCACTCATTCATGTTTTTAAAAGCGCACTAAAAGCTCTTCTTTTGGACAAGTGTTGCTATTGCATTGAAGATTTTACTTTTTAATAATTAGATTACTTCATTGTGATTGGTTTGTGTAGGTACTTTAGTTTCGTTTAGTTTTTGAATTGTTTTTAAGCTATGGTTTTTTATTTGTATTGTTTGCATCGTTATGTAATTCGTACACAATTTAAATTGTTTTTCAAATAAACTTGAACTTGAACTTGTAAAAAGTAAAACATTTAACCAATTTAAAAGGAAAACTATCACGGCCAAGTAGGCTTTCTTATAGTTTAGGAGTAAAAGTCAACCAAGTTAAGATGTGCAGTTGAATTTGTTAAAAGTTTATACATGTTTCATACAAAATGTTCTAACCAACTGCAAGAATAACTCTGTTTTTACACGCACTTAGCCACTTTCTTGTCGATATCTCAGCACAGATATGAAAACCGAACCCCATCAATCTCTTCCAACTCCGAGATTTTCAAAACACACTCTCGACTCCTACGTTATTCTAACTCCGGAAATGAGTCGTGCGACCCCGAATCCAAGACGGATATGTGAAGACATCCCTGGTGATAAGCTGCATGTATTTTGTGTTCTACATTGCTTTGACAAAAATAATGGTGCCCTATAAATCTGCCCCTCGACTGCGTCGTTCTACATTCTCGAGTATATTGCAGGATGGAGGCCACACGAACGACAAAGCCTTATTTATTTTCAAATATTTGTTTGCTCGACGGCATCGCTGCGAGCCGACTATGTTTTAGGCTTAAGTTTGGAAAAAAATGAGGCCGTATCCATGGCATCCTGTTTGTCGTTTTGCCACCGTCAAATGACTGTTTGAAAAAGTTAGATTGAATTACTTAAGGTTGAAAATGGGTCTTTATACAGGGTGTAACAAAATTGGTGTAGGTCCCGTTAACTGGGGCTTCTACTCATCATACTGAATAACTTTTGTTCTGTGACTTTGCTGAAATGGTATAAAAACTAACTTCATACAAATCTATTAGCAAGTCGACCAATTTTGTGCATTTTTGTATGGAGGGTTAATTTTTTTTTGAATTGACTATGGGTTCCCTGGGGAAAGTTGTTCAGTATGATGAGTAGAAGCCCCAATTAAAGGGACCTACACCAATTTTGTTACACCTTGTTATCATATCAGCTCATATTCGTCCCCACCCCACCGAGTGGTTTGGGCCTACCCTGAATTAGGGCGATCGGGCCTTTGTCGACCACGCGGGCCCAGTGCGGGTTGGTCGACTTCACACACAACCTGCGAGTTTCTCCGCAGGTTTCCTCACGATGTTTTCCTTCACCGTAATATATATATATATAAACACAACATTTTGCTAGTACTCTAACTTCAGTTGTTTAAATAGAGACTTTTAATCTTAACAAGAAACAGGATAGAAGAGTAATAAAAAAAAATCGAAACTTTTACATTCGAAATGTAATGAAAAAGTTTATTGCGGTTTCTGACTTTTCTAGTACTCTACCATCAGTTGTTTTGATGGAGTCTTTTGACCCCTATAAGAAACAGGGTCGAATGGCACCTATTTTTATAAAAAAAAAAAATTTCCGTTTTCTTGCTGACTGTACATTTTTTAAAATCTGTGAGTCTCCAAAATATCTTCCATAGTTAAAGCCTTAAGACAGGTCCAATAACAATATTCAATTAAAATTATTGAAAGACTGTGAAAAGCTATCACTATGGAAAAAATATATAATATACATAAAGTAATAAAAAAACGATTTCATTGAATACAATTTTAAAAATATTACCACTTTTGATGTAAAAAAACATACTGTAGACCAGCTGTAGACCCTGTTTTTGGCATTAATTGCATAATTTCCCGAAAACAAATAGTTAATGTTGAATGAAGCCAACACACAAAAATCGGTGACTTTAGACCTTTCATTTTAATTTAACACATTTTTAGGGTTCCGCAGTACAACAAGGATTCCTTATAGTTTTGTAATGTCTGTCTGTCTGTCCGTCTGTCTGTCCGCGGCCTATCTAAAATTTCTCCTAGACTATTAGTAGTTAAGAGATAAATTTGGCAAAGATAATATATGTATAATACTAACGCGGAGAGAACTGTATTTTTTTTTGTTCTCTTCAAACCCATCGTGTGGGGTATCGTTGGTTAGAGCTTAAAAATAGTTGTGAGTCTTCTAAGACTGTTTTATAATTTAGGGTTCCGTATTTGAAAAAGTAGGCTTGAAAGTGCTAAATTTTGTTCGGGTCGAGTCTCCCCACCCCCTAACAACAAACCGTTGTATTTGGAATTATGAAAATAAGATATGGACGCGATAATGGCAAGTACGGAACCCTACATTACGCGTGGCCCGACACGCACTTGGCCGGTTTTTTCTTAAATTTATTTGAAAGTATAGAAAAGTAAAATCTGGACGGCCAATGTACCAATGAATTTTTCAAAAACTTACGTACATACTTACCGATTGCTTTAATGGTGAAGGAAAACATCGTTAGGAAACCTACACACGCCTGCGAAGAAACTCGAAGGTTGTGTGTGAAGACGACCAACCCGCACTGGGCCCGCGTGGTCGACTAAGGCCTAATCGCCCTGATTCAGGGTAGGCTCGAGCCCCTCGGTGGGGACGTATATGAGCTGTAATGATGATGATAGAAAAGTAATAAAGCGGTAATAGAGACCGGCAGGGAGTGACCATACTGTACGTTAGTACTAATATATATACTTTGCTACAAGTAGAACTCGCGCACACACTAGCACAGTAAATAAATTAAATAAAACTAGCTAAAGCGCCCAGTTGATATTGTATTTCAACGCGCCACCCGAAGTTGTGAACAATTTCAGGCAAAATTGTAGCGGTTTGTGCAGCCACTTAATAAATGAAGCTCGCCGCACCTCGGCTCGGCGGAACACGAGCATTCGAATTTAATTAGCCCCTCGGTGTACACGCTAAGATTGTTGTTCTTATATAAATATTCATACTGACGCCATATTGCATCGGAATACTGAACAAAAATGTGATGTACCTTTATGATATTATGCTCAAAAGATGGGAAATTTATTGTAAAGAGTAAGTCAAATCACCAGTAAATCTTTATACTTATATCACACCCTGGACACTTCATTCAACGGGCCAGAAATTACATTTCAAAAAAGGAATGAGGGAACAAACAAAATGGTGGTGAAATCCTTTACGTTCGACAACCAATCTGTATCAATCTGGGTGACGAGGGGGTGAGATCGCAATCTAGAGAGCGGCAGGGAGTGTCCATACTGTATGTTAGTACTAATTATATATACTTTGCTTATATACTAATATTATTAAATATGAAAGAGTGTTTATTTGTTTTTCGTTTCAAAACGTCGGAAGTGAGCAACGCATCGACCTGATTTTTGGCACAGAGACAGGGTTACTTTTGAACCCTTTTTCCTTCTTCTCCTGATTTTGTACAACTTTCCCAAGGAACTCATGGTAAATTCCTTTCAAAAAATTAAGATCTTTAATAGAAATCGAACAGCCGATATGCCGACTTTGTATGGGAAGTCCAACATTTTTTTTTGCGAATTGACTACGGGTTCCTGGGGGAAAGTTATTCAGAATCAGGAGTAGAAGCGTTGACCAAAATATTGCTAAGGGTCCATAAGTAACCCTGTATAGTTCAAAGTTATGGGTTGGAAGTGACATAAGCTAATATTTGTCCCGTGAACATAGCATTAGCCCGACACAGTTTCTGGGGGAACTTAAAAACTCTCACTTTTTTGTTAATTTCTTTCACGTCGCAACGAAGCGACGGAATCACGTGATATATGCGCAATTACACCCTCGCAGCTCGCGCACTACGCACCCTCGGAGGCAGTTTTTTTTATTTTATTTTTTATTCACAATTGTTAAACCATTGAGAACATCTCACCTGGTGGTGACGATGTTGCCGAAGATAGAAGCGGGCATACCAAGATTCCCCAACGCAATGGGAAACTGGCTATCTTATGCCAGAACACACCAATGATATCAACATTGATATTTGGCGGCAAGACTCAGAAAAGATGGTGGTAGCTAGCCAGGTGGGCTTAGAAAATGCCTTCATCATAACAGCTCATATACGTCCCCACCGAGGGGCTCGAGCCTACCCTGAATTAGGGCGATCAGGCCTTAGTCGACCACGCGGGCCCAGTGCGAAAAAAAAAAAAAAGAAAATGAGAAAATGCCTTACCACCAACCAAACCGAGTCTTACTTTCCCGCCGGGAATCGAACCCGCGACCTCCTCTGTAAAGCCAGTGAACTTTGCCTCTGAGCTACGGAGGCGGTTACAGTCATAAAAACTATGTCCATGAGGGAGAAGCAGCGGGCCAAAGCTAGTTAAAAAAGTAAAATATAACAACGCGAAGCTAAGAATTGAAGTTAGAATACCATCTGGTAACCGTCTCTGGCATAAATTCGCTGGCGAATTTATGTACAAAGAATAAAGAATCAGAGATGGTATGAGGAGCGGCCCCAGGAACACAAAGTGACGTTCTCCTAAATTATAATGCCCTCAAGCAAACGATGTGAGAATTTATAGCTCGGTTGCGAGGCATGGCTCTATTTTGGCGCCCCCAATACTCCTGTTATTCGGCTTTCATAACGCTTTTTGGATATTTTTTCCCACTTTATTTTCGGAACAAGTTCTTTATGGAGAATTGTGAGAAAACAAAGCGGAAGAAAATTATGTCTTTTGCTTTTCCTTTGTGCGAAATAAGAGCTTATAATATAGTAACAATTTTTCCTAAGTTTGCATGCTTTCTATGTAATAAATTGACTACGAAAATAAGTAGATAAACCTCATCATCATCATCATATTAGCCGAAAAACGTCCACTGCTGGACAAAGGACTCCCCCAAGGATTTCCACAACGAACGGTTCTGAGCTGCCCGCATGCAGCGACTTCCCGCGATGTTCACCAGGTCATCGATCCACCGCTTGGGAGGCCTACCTACGCTACGTTTTCCGGTACGGCGGTCGCCACTCGAGAACTTTACGATAAACCTAATAAGTACTTAACACAGCTACATCACATAATCACCTATTACACACTTATCACAAAACTTTATGCGTACCTTTGCCACTTCGATAAATTTCGAAACTCAAACAACCCGATTGTCACGATTGTCACGTTATTGAAACACCATAAACTGGGAGCCGACCTCATAAATTCCGCGGTAGAAAACCCCTCAATATTCAAACATAACGTATAATACTCTAGTATTATCATGGTGTGCGATAATGTAATCGTTACAAACGTCTCGCGGCCACGATACGATTGATAAATCGTAGACGCTATCTTATTTGTTTTGAAAAATAATAGAATTTTTATTTTAATCAGAAATTGTAAGTTTTAGTTATTGTGTGTCGTAAGTGTGGTGTTAAATGTCCTTTTAGTTATTTTTCATTATTTTATTTTTGAGCAACTCCTCCGTGGCGTAATGGTTAGACCATTCGCTTCACACCAGGAGGTCGCGGGTTCGATTCCGAGTGTGGTCAACTTGTAAGACTCGGTTTGGTTGGAGGTAGGGCGTTTTCTAAGCCCGCCTGGCTAGCTACCACCATCTTATCTAAGTCTTGCCGCCAAACATCAGTGTTAACAGCATTGATGTGTTCCGGCTTGAAGATAAGATAGCCAGTTCTCCATTGCGTTGAAGAATCTTGGTAAGCCCGCTTCCATCTTCGGCATCATCGTCACTTACCATCAGGTGAGATGATGCCAGGGGCTAACCAAATGTGAATAAAAAAAAGACTGAGGAGCGAGCTGCTAGCGAGCGAAGGAGCGAAGAAGGTACTGTGACGGTAAAAAAAATCGAAGTAGAGATTTTGATAGGGTTCTAAGACTTCAAAGAAAAAGTACCTATATGTGTGTGAGTCCTTACGATGCTCTAGGGGCTTGATTAGGGCAATATTTTATAATTATTTTAACATCTCCAGCCTTTTATCCAATTTTATTTATCTCAACAAATGTCTGTAACAATTTTAATGAAACTTTGTATATTACCACACCACGGACACTGCATACAACGGTCGTAACATGACATTTCTAAAAACAATGACGGAGCAAACAAAATCACGGCGATATCCTATACGATCGTGAACCAAACTATAACCTATCTGTATCAATCTGGGTGATGAGGGGGTGATGTCGAAATCTAGAGAGAGACAGGAAGTGTCCATACTGTATGTTAGTCTAATATATACTTTGACATTACTATAACTTTAAGGGTAGGTAGTTAATCCTGGAAAACTATGATGGAGGTACCTATCAAACACACCTAGGACGTTTGTTATTTTACTCAAACATGGCTTTAACGATTTTAATTAAACTTTGTGTATATATCTTCATACGTCCTAATAAATAAACTTGACTTACTTTCTTACTATACTTTCCAAAAACTTCCGTGCAAACGCAGATTGTTTGTTATTTTTCTCATAAACAGCTCTAACGATTTTGTTGAAACTTTCTGGATTACCATCAGAACTTAAAAAGACCTAATACGCTGGATAGTTCATTATGACAGGAAAAATAGGGATAAGATTTTAATTATACTTTGTGTATATACCTTTATACGTCCTACTAAACTTGACTTACTTCCTTACCTCCAAACCCAGATAATTAGTATTTTTTTCATCAAGTCTGAAATTAGAATAGAAGAAGAACGTCGGTGGCGTAACGACTAGAGCCGCTACCTCGTGTCTGGGAGGTCGTGGTTCGAATCCTGCCACATACCAATGTTTATTCGATGCTCTTACGGTGAAGAAAAACATCGTGAAGAAACCTGTACACGCCTGCGAAAAAAAACCGAAAGTTGTGTGTGAAGTCCACCAACCCACACTGAGCCTGCGTGAGACCCGATCGCCCTAATTCAGGGTAGGCTCGAGCCCTTCGGTGGGGACATAATATATGAGCTGATATGATAAGATATTTGCTACTGGTTGCGTATTTTTTAATGTTCATTTTTGTATACCTATCGGACGGCGTAGGCTAGACGAGAAAGTGTGCACAGCGTGGCTATAAAAATTATTTTAATGTATTTTAATGATATTGATGTTGAGTCCACCCCAGCCCAGAAGTTTCAAAACATCTTCCAGGCCGGCCGTGAACGGCTTTGGAGATATAACGTCTCCCTGTCTCAACCCCACGCTATAGCCGGATAGGTTTTGAATTCTGGTTCTGGAGGTGAATAATTAGCTCGTAGAAAAAATGGGCGTTAGGCCAGTAAAGTTTTCGAGTGACCACCGCGCAATGGAAGACGTAGCGTAGGTAGGCCTGCCACTCAGTAGCCCGATGACCTGGTGAAGATTGCGGGAAGCCGCTGGCTGCGGGCCACACAGAACAAGTCCTGGTATAGAAATCCTTGGGGAAGGCTTTGTCCAGCAGTGTCCAACTCTCGCGTTATACTCGTGACTGGGTGCTGTCCGTGGGAACTGGCCTACTCTTGTCAAAGGCATTAATGACATTCAATTATTTTTTTGTATAACTTTTCGTGTCATATTGTTTTCATGTTCTAATGACATAATCTGGTTTATTTCAAGGATTGAATTTTGACGTTATTAACTAATTATTGTTTATTTCTTGATTTTTCACAAATGACATTATGATTGATTGATTGATTGAAAACACTTTATTATGTTACTAGCTTTTGCCCGCGGCTTCGCCCACGTGGACATAGCTTTTATGAATCTTTTTGAGGGTGAGTGCTGCGCGAGCCGCAATCAGCTCGCAAGCGTGGACATGAGTTTTCTCCAGGTACCTCAGGAACTGTATCGGGCTATTCGGATTAGCAGTCTTTGTCACTTACCACCCCCTCAACAAATTCTATACAAAAAATCACTTTAATCCGTTGCTCCGTTGCGACGCCACCGACGTGCGCGAGCGTAGAAAACAGTTGTCCCCAGATCCCTCGGGAACTATGTCAGGATATACTTATTAGTAAATTTTTTTCGTTACGATTTTAAATAAAACGAACCAAGAGTATTGTTTTAGTGCATCGGGCTATGATAATTTCCACAGATAAAAGGTTGACTATTTCATTTCCAGTGATACAGGCTACCTGCATGCCAAATTTCATCAAGATTGGTAGAGGTGTTGAAGTGTGAATAGGTAACAAACAAACAAACACATTTTTACATTTATAATATAAAGTAGAGATTTCTAAATCTTAAATAAAATATAGAGCGTCGGTGGCAAAACGGTTAGGGCCACTACCTCCTGTCCGGAAGGCCGTGGTTCGAATCCTGCCACTTACCAATATCTATACGAATATCGATTTCATACTGGTATGTACGTTTATCCGACGCTCTTACGGTGAGAAAAACATCGTGAGGAAACCTGCACACGCCTGCGAAGAAATTCGAAGCTTATGTGTGAAGTCAATCAACCCGCAATGGGCTCGCGTGATCGTCTAAGGCCAGATCGCCCTAACTCAGGGCAGGTCGAGCCCCTTGGTGGGGACGTATATAAACTGATATGATGAAATATTATCAAAAAACTAATTCAAATCATTATAGGTATCAATCTAGTAATACAATTTCCTAACAATATTAATATGGGTCAAATCCTCGAGTCGTATCAGCTCCAAAGGAGCCCAAGACGCACTTCTCGTTGCCGCGCTGGATGGCAATAGACAACCTTAGCAGCAAGTAGGACCTCACGTCACATCTCCTCTCTCGAAGGCGAAGGTCAATCTTCTTTGTGAAGGCAAAGGCCTCTGAGGGTTCAGCAGCCGGTTGTCACACAGACCAGCGGCACAAAATAGTAATTTGCCTCCAAGACCGAGTACTTATTATGCTTCTTTCTCACCGCAAATTGAGCAGCAGTACCGTACGGGTGAGGAGTGAGGCAGAAAAAGTGACTTCCCAAAGCAGACACGTTCCTCTCTGCCATAGCACCTGTTTAAACCCTCCGGCCTTTTGCCATCAGATGCCGAATCAAAGATGGAATATTCTATCTGGCCGAGACCAGTACCCTCCGAGTGAGGTCATTAAGGAATTGGTGACGTGGTAATCTTCACAAACACGACTGCAACTGAGTGATGGCCAATTGCCTCCACCGAGGACCCGCAAATACATTGATGAGGTTCACAGATATTGATATTGCAGGCGGAGAGCAACTGCCACACGCAAATAGTCGCCGTCAGAAGAGTTCCCATATCTGTGCCTCCTGTTAAAAGATGTTAAACTCGATTTATGTGTTTTTATTTTTTTACACGATTGGAATCTGTAAAAAAATACCTCTCTGTTCGTCTATGAAACACATCACTACGTACCATAGTTCCAGAGTTTAAAGTAGCGTATGCTGAAAAATACATAAAAGAAATCCACTCAAAAGTATGAAATAATATTTTAATGTTTTAATACAACTTAAGCGCGTTTTATTATCCCTGCAGTGCCATCTTTTGACATTTTGCTGCCAAGATTATAATGTTTGGTATGTGTAGCTAATATACAGAAAAAGGTTCTCTATTGTTATTATTGTAAGTATCTATAGATAATTTCCCACGGGACCTCTTTAGTTTTCCGGGATAAAGAATACCCGACTATACAATGATGGTCAAAACACCCCATCCCAATGTAAAGGTTTCATATTGTTACGTTGAGTCATTCTAAAGATACAATTTTTTGCATTCCTGTAGGAACCCTAATTTTTTGGGATTCACAATGTCCCAGTTTTATTTCGCGATAAGGGTATCAACGTGTAAAATTTGATTGTAATAGGTCATAGCCACATTTGCGTGGTGAGCCATTCTATAAATGAATACTTTTGATTTTCCCACGGGAACTCTTGAATTTTCTGGGATAAAAAGTATCCTATATGTTAACCCGGGCTATTAGGAACCACCATACAAAATTTCATCAAAATCGGCCTGGTAGTTTTTGCGTGATGCGCGAACATACAGACAGACAGACAGACAGACAGACAGACAAAAATTCCAAAAGTTGTTGTTTTGGCCTCTGTATCGTTAGTAATATCCACCACAGTTATTATTTTCCAAAAATATTTCATGTACAGACACGGCCCCGTTACAGTTTTATTATATTATAGATTATTAAAGAGTGTAATTTGCACCTGTCCACATCTCCTTTCACAAATTGCTATTTTTTTCTTTTCTATTCATTGTTATAGTTGACTTTCGAGTAAAAATATTGATTTTTTTCACAATAAATAAATAAATTATAAATTTAAAAAAGAATTTAAATGAATATAATTTAACAGCACCTCATCATCATCATATCAGCCAAAAATCTTCACCAGGTCATCAGTCCACCGCGTGGGAGGCCTGCCTACGCTACGTTTTCCGGTGCGCGGTCGCCACTCGAGAACTTTACTGCCCCATGGACCATCTGTTCTACGAGCTATGTGCCCTGCCCACTGCCACTTCAGTTTAGCGATTCTGTGAGCTATGTCGGTTACTTTAGTTCTCCTGCGGATCTCCTCGTTTCTGATTCGATCACGCAGAGAACCTCTCAAGACTAAGGTCTTTGACCAGTATGTGTTGCCAGTGATGACTTACGGAACTGAGACATGGTCGCTTACTATGGGCCTCATAAGAAGGCTCAAGGACACCCAAAGGGCAATGGAGCGTGCTAACAGCACCTATTTTAAATAAATACCCTGAATCATGAATCAGTGGATGCACGAGTTTCGGCTGATATTATGATGACAAATGTGTTTTGTTGCCATTGAAGTCCTTTTTATTTTTTGTTAGCTGTAGGAGTCCCAAAGAATATACCCTTTACGTGCCCTTAAGAGTTTTGCGAACTACAGTATTTTTTTGACTATGCGGCAATGGTGCCCGACCTTTATTTGCGCGGGTCGCACCGCGCCCCGGTAGGTTTTACAATCTCCAATTACGCCGACTTGTAGAAATATGGCGAATACGGTTTTAGCTAGACTTCGACTAGTAAGAATACCCTTTACGTGCCCTTAACAGATTTGCGAACTAAAGTATTTTTTTGACTATGCGGCAATGGTGCCCGACCTTTATTTGCGCGGGTCGCACCGCGCCCCGGTAGGTTTTACAACCTCCAATTACGCCGGCTTGTAGAAATATGGCGAATACGGTTTTAGCATCGACTAGTAAATTAGACACTAATCGGTGATCGTAATTACCCACCGACAAGATGATTAAAATTTTGAAAAGACGGAAATAATTAAAGTGAAACTTTTATTACATCGTCTCACATTTATTCGTCTGTGTGTTGCATGTCGCGTGACGGTCGCTTTCGTCTGACGGTATGATCGTTTCGTCCTCTGCACCGTAGCGAGAGCAGCCATGATCGTTTCATCCTCTGTAAAGTTTCACTTTTCCCGTGGTTTCATAAAACCACACACTTACTTTTTTTACGTTTTTCTAGCCTTTGCATTGACATCATCTCACCTGATGGTAAGCGACGATGATGCCGAAGATGGAAGCTGGTTTACTGAGATTCCCCAACGCAATGGGAAACTGGCTATCTTATCTTCAAGCCGGAACACATGAATGCTGTTAGCATTGATGCTTGGCGGCAAGACTTAGATAAGATGGTGGTAGCTAGGTGGCAGGCTTAGAAAATGCCCTTCCACCAACCAAACCGAGTCAATGAAAGTTAGACTCCGCCGGGAATCAAACCCGCGTCCTCCAAAAGTGAAGCTCGTCTTAATCATTACGCCACGGAGGCGGTTCATTTGCTTTGAAAACCAGCAGTAGACCATTGATTAAATGCCTAATTTGATCATTTGCCTGCGCCAAATAATATATTAGCTATGGGGCAGGATAATCAAGATATTATTTTTAGTTTATTGTGGAAATCCTTGCCTGCGTCTGTGTTTCTCGACTCCTACAATTTGGGGACCTTCAAGGCGAGAGTGAATAGGCATAATTGTGAGTTTGCGTATACCATCCTTGACTACATCGTCAATTCGTCACTTACCACCAGGTTAGATAATAGTCAAACGCACTCAAATTTTTAAATAAAAAAAGTGTGTTTTTATTGTAGTTTGTGTTAGTTAATGGTGTCGATTCGGTGTATAATACGTGCCACTAAAGATGAGACTTGAAACACAACGTAAACTTTAAAAATACGAAGTAGTAAGATGGTTTACGAAGTGTTCACCTATATGTCAAAAGAAGTAAAAGATTATGGATAACTATATTCATATTTTGGATAACTCTTTCGTACACTTCCTACTTTGTCTTTTTAATGTTTTACGTGGTGTTTCAAGTCTCATCTTTAGTGGCACGCATTACATAACACGTTTTAACTTAATTGACAGGACACAAATAAATTGAAGCATTCTGTCCTTGTCTTTTGTATACAGAAATAAAAAGACAGAATGCGTAAATTTAGTTTAGTCCTGTCAAATAAGTTAAATCGTGTTACACCGAATCGAAAAGAAGAAGAATATTGGTACATCTAAGATTTTGAAAATTGCCCTAGAGTGCTTGTTTGTAGATTGTATTATACCTATCACTAGCTGTTTCCCGCGGCTTCACCCGCGTAGACAACGTTTCTATGACTTCTCGAGGGTGCTCAGTGCTTGAGCTGCAAGCGGCTCGCGAGCGTGGAATAAAGTTGCCTGTATGTTAATCCAGGTCCTAATCTGTCTACCTACCAAATTTCAGTCAGATCCGTTCAGTAGTTTTTGCGTGAAAGAGTAACAAACATACATCCCTACATTCTTTCAAACTTTCGCGTTTCTACATTAGTAGGACTGAGCACGCTCGCTAGTACAACCAAGAAAGCTACGCAGCTAGCCATTACCTGACTATTTCAATACCAGTTTCAGACAGCGTTTCATTTGCTTATCCCCCGCCAGTGGATCTAGTCACCGCACTAATTATTTTGCTTTAAACAACACGACACAGGTACGTCAAAGTGCCTTCGCCGCAGAGATGGCAGTCGGATTACAGAGCGGGCCCAATTTACAAGCCGGACTAGGACACGGGCCAATTTGTACAATTTGTAGTCCGTTTGGTACACTTAGTACCTTTAATTAATATAAAGCTTACTACCTCAAGCTAACTAAGCACGCGTACCGTTTGAGGTGGCAATATTACAGATTTTCGTTATTTTTAACCGACTTCAAAAAAAGGAGGAGGTATCTCAATTCAACCGTATATATGTATATATTTTTTTGTTTGTTTGTAAACTCTTTATTGTACAAAATATACGCTTAAAATAATATTAAAAAAAAGGTTAAGTACAAAGCGGACTTATCCCTTAGAGGGATCTCTTCCAGTCAACCTTTCCAATAATAAATAGAGGACTTAAATAGGACAAATGTTGTATCGATTAGTAGGTTTAAAGGCATTGAATACGTATTTTAAATTTAGTTGCATAAAGACAGTTTAAACGACAACACCTCGTTTCGTTAATTCAAAACTTCCATCTAACACTAAGCCTTATAAACATTAACATATGGTCCATAATCGAGCCGGATAATTAAATAAAAGTTAGCAAGTGCGAATACAAACGAGTTAGGCATCGCTCGGGCCGCCGCGAACAAAAGAACTGCATTCCTTAGATAAGAAGCCTCGCGGACACGAGGTACTGAGTGATTGAATTGTGACTTTTATAGTGAATAGGTAGTTATCTTACACATTGAACAATATTACGTGACTAAGTTATCGAAGATATTTTGGACTACTTCGGACTATTTTAAGTGATTTTGGAGTGAAGTATGACTACGGAACCTGGAAAACTGATAAGTACTTTAGAAAATACTGGTTTATTATTACAAAAGGCCCAAATAAACTTCAAAAAATGCCCGGCCAAGAGATTAACAAAGGGTTATGTAGAAACACGAATAAAAACAATTGAGGAGTATTGGACTACATATAAAAGTGCTCACCAAGATCTAGTAAAGATCATACCTACAGAAAATCAAGGCGAATATCGTTACTTTTCCAACGAAGACTATTTCACTTATGAGGACATATACCTTTGTTTACTAGCCGATCTAAAGGATTTGTTATCATCGTTAACGTTATCAAAGACCATGGAAGGTTGTACTTCGGGACCTCGGACGGGACCGACGGAAAGTCAAGTTAAGCTACCTAGAATACAACTACCTTTATTCTCCGGAGTTTATGAAGAGTGGCCTGCATTCCAAGATTTGTTTGTCTCGCTAGTGCACAACAATTCAACGCTCAGTAAGGTACAAAAGTTACACTATTTGAAAAGTAGTATTCGTGGAGAAGCAGAATCACTCTTAAAGCACGTACAAGTCACAGAAAACAATTACAGTCAAGCATGGGAGGTACTTAAGTCACGATACGGTAACAAGAAGCTCATAGTTAATTCTTTGTTAAAGAAATTGTTTTCGCAAAAGAAAATCCCATCACAAACAGCAAATCATATCAAATCGTTACTAGACACAACTAACGAATGCATATTTAGTCTGAAAAACCTCAACATCTCCACTGATTCTTGGGATCCATTAATCATATTTCTGGTTGTTCAGAAGTTGGACCCAGAGTCTCACCGTGATTGGGAAGAATTTGCCTACAAGGATGATTCTGAAAAATTACCTAGCTGGGAAGATTTATCAAAATTTTTGGAAACGAAGTACCGCACACTAGAGCTTGTAACCACACCGTCAAAAGAAAGACCTGTCAAGGGTAAGGAATATTCAGTACATGTTTCTACCTCCGAAGCTTCTAATGCTACTTTCAAACCAAAAATCTGTAAAATATGTAGCGAAAATCACACGTTATGCCACTGCAAAGAGTTCACAAAGATGGATCCAACAGAGAGGTGTGAATATGTCAAGAACAATCAGTTATGTTTCAACTGTCTAGCACCAGGACACTCAGTAAGAAATTGCCGTTTATCAATGTCATGTCGCATATGTCACAAGCGTCACCATTCACTTGTGCATCAAACGGCACCTTCTACAACCAGCAAACCAGATGTACAGGCTCATCACAGTAACATTGAAGACCAAGAAAGCGCAGCAAACACTGATGAATCAAATGTGGAGTTGTCTTCGCATTTTTCCACAAACAAGTCTATGGCGCTCCTAGCAACTGCCCTTGTACCTGTCAAAGATCAACGAGGCCATACGACAATACTACGAGCATTGGTGGATAACGGTTCACAAGCGACATTTATCAGTGAAAGAGCCGCTCAAGCACTGAAACTAGAGAGAACGTCAGAAAATGGAACGATCACTGGTGTTGGTTCAACAAAGACTGAAGTGAAACAAGCAACTCACCTAGAACTTCTATCAAAGTATGATGACAGTTTCAAGCTAAAAGTAAAGGCTTACATTATGCCTACACCACTTACCAAGCAATTGCCGTCGAAGACAATCTCTGCAAACACCTGGCCACACTTAGAAGGACTCGTCTTGGCAGACCCCAGATTCAATCAACCTGGACGAGTTGATATGCTGCTTGGTGTTGAAGTATGTGCCCAGATATTAAGAAGCGAAGTTATCAAGGGTCCCCCAGGAGCTCCATGCGCACAAAATACCAGCCTGGGTTGGATTCTATTTGGAAACATACAAAATGAAAAGCACAGAGATAACATAATAGTAATGCATCACAATCTGGATCTGGATGATATGCTAAAAACAATGTGGGAGCTAGACTATGCCGAAGCAAGAGTGCTGACAGCAGATGAAAGAAAGTGTGAAGAAATCTATCAAGCTACACATTCCAGAACAGATGAAGGACGGTACATTGTTAAAATGCCTACGAAGACAGACAAACTTTTATCAACAGCAGGAGAAACCAAAGAAATAGCATTAAGAAAACTACTGCAATTAGAAAGAAGATTCGAAAAGAACACCAATCTGAAAAAGGAGTATGTGAAAGTTATGGATGAATACCTAGAAATGAATCACATGGAAGTAGTACCAAAGGAAGAAATTAACAAACCAGCTGTATACCTGCCACATCATGCTATTGTAAAGGAAGAGAAAGAAACTACCAAAGTAAGAGTCGTTTACAATGCTTCAGAAAAGGGGAAAAACAATGTATCTTTAAATGAAGAGCTGCTAGTAGGACCTCAGCTTCAAGACGATATGCGAAGTTTGATAATGAAGTGGAGACTAAAGAAGGTATGTTTTGTAGCCGATATACAAAAAATGTACAGAATGATTTTGGTCGCAAAAGAAGACAAAGATCTGCAGAGGATAGTTTGGCGCCGGAACACAAACGAACCTATAAAAGACTATCGGCTTACCAGAGTTACATTTGGAACTGCAAGCGCACCATATCTGGCTGTCAAAACTTTGCATCAAGTTGCCGAAGATGAAGGCAAGGACACTCCTGAAGTTGCTAGGGTAATCAAAGAGCAGTTCTACATGGACGATTTAATGGCAGGAAACGATGATCTGTCCTCAGCAATAAACACCGCAAAACAAGTTGAAAATATACTTAAAAGAGGAGGCTTCATTCTACAAAAGTGGTGTTCCAATAATGCTGAATTCCTGAAACAATTTGAACCTTCAAAAAGAAGCACACACGTTAATATGGATATTACCATAGATGGTACTATAAGAGCTCTAGGATTGCAATGGAATATGGGCAAGGACGCCTTCCAGTATAGCCTCACTCTACCCCCGATCACTGAGAAAATTACCAAAAGAACTATCCTAGCTGATACTCAACGCCTGTTCGATCCAATGGGTTGGCTGGCTCCATCAATCTTACCTGCAAAGTTACTGATTCAAAGATTGTGGCTAGAAGGTGTCAAGTGGGACGAAGAAGTTGATGCAATGATTGCGGAAGAGTGGATTAGCCTACGAGATGAAATACAAGATAATTTAGAAGGCATAGAAATACAGAGATGGCTACAAACTACTCAAAACAGCATGAAAAATGTCACTGTCCACGGATTCTGTGATGCATCTAACAAGGCCTATGCATCAGTGGCTTACCTTAGAAATGAAGACGAAGATGGTGAAGTACAGATAGGAATTATAGCAGCCAAAACACGCGTAGCTCCAGTCAAAACAGTATCACTGCCTCGTCTGGAGTTATGTGGTGCCTTATTATTGTCTAGACTTCTAAAACACATAAAGGAAGCTCTAAATCTGCAAACAAGTCAAATTTTTGGATGGACAGATTCAACAATAGTGCTGTCTTGGTTGTTCGGAGATCCTACCAGATGGAACACGTTCGTCAAAAATCGTGTTGTCGAAATCCTAGATAACATTGGAAATAACTGGTATCATGTTCAAACAGACGAAAACCCCGCCGATGCAGCGTCTAGAGGAAAGAACCTAACAGATCTGAAAAATGACGAACTTTGGTGGAAGGGCCCAAAATGGCTAAGGAAGGAAATCAAGTATAGTAGACCAAACCACACTGCTACAAACCTGGAAAGAAAGGAAACAATAGAAGCATATGTAACTACAGAAAATGAAAAGGATAACCTTGCAACACAATTCAAAAATTTTGGAAGCCTAAAGGAACTTTTGAAAACAATAACATACTGCAGAAGATTTTTGAAGGGAAAGGAAGTGCAAAGCAAAGATAAACCGATGACTACAGGCGAATTGGAAGAATCATTAAAAATATGCATTAAAATAGAACAAGGAAACAACTTTCAAGGAGAAATAAGAAGCCTGAAGACAAAGAAAGCAGTGAGAAGAGACAGTAGATTGAAATCTCTCCTGCCGTACTTAGACGAAGAAAACATCCTAAGAGTAGGTGGTAGACTGCATCATGCTAATATGAATGAAGAAAGCAAACACCCAATGATTTTAGACAGCAATAATGATCTTGCAGCGCTCATTGTAGCTGATGCTCACCTAAAAACAATGCATGGTGGAGTACAATTAATGTTAAGCTACTTACGAACAAAATTTTGGATTTTAAAGGCGAAGAATCTAGTCAAAACTAAGATCCACAGATGTTTAATTTGCGCTAAACAAAGTGCCATAAGCAAAAATCAACTGATGGGTAATTTGCCTAGTGTGAGGGTCAATCCATCTAGGCCCTTTTTACATAGCGGCGTAGATTTTGCCGGCCCATTTCAGATTTTGATGTCAAAGGGCAGGGGAGCTAAAACAAACAAAGCCTATGTTGCCCTCTTTGTTTGTATGTGCACAAAGGCAATACATTTGGAATTAGTGGGAGACTTAACCACTGACTCATTTATTGGAGCGTTCAATAGATTTGTGGCCAGACGCGGCAGATGCGCACACATGTGGAGTGACCAGGGAAGAAACTTCGTAGGAGCTAATAAGGAGCTTGTGGCTGCATGGAAGTTAGCAAAATTAGAATTCGAAGGCCACATAGCTGAATCACTTGCACTAGATGGCACTCAGTGGCATTTCATACCAGCCTACAGTCCTCACATGGGTGGTCTATGGGAAGCCGGAGTTAAGTCTCTTAAATACCACATGAAGAGAATATTGACAACTCATTTGACCTTTGAAGAGATGACTAGCGTCTTATGTGGAATTGAATCTTGCCTGAATTCGAGACCCCTGAGCCATATTGAAGACATGGATACGGATAGAATAACACCACTGACTCCAGGACATTTTTTAATTGGAGAAGCTCCGATTGCTGTACCCAGTCCAGACTTACAGCACATCCCAATTAATCAATTGTCCCGCTGGCAACATACACAAAGGCTTCAAACAGACCTCTGGCACAGATGGCAACAGGAATATTTATCAAGGTTGCAACAAAGACCGAAATGGCACCAGAAAATAAAGGAGCTGGATATTGGGCACATTGTGCTCATAAAGACTGACAGCCTCCCACCAGGAAAATGGCTGCTCGGTCGAATCGTTGATAAACACCCCGGTTCAGACGGCGTAACAAGAGTTTACAGTGTAAAAAGTGGTAACAGTGTCGTGAAAAGATCATTTAATAAACTGTGCCTTTTGCCAATTGATATTGAGACCTGAATCGAGTGAAGTGTGTTTGAAATTAATATGTTGATAAATTTACAATTTGATCTAAGTGATTTGCATGACTTATTTGCATGAATTATCTAATTTGTTAATTGAAATTTATAGTTTACTGTGTCAGCTTGCATTTTGAAACTTTATAGATATTGTATGTATTTTTGAAAATGTTTAGATTTCAAAAGGACTAGTCGTCCTTTGGGGGGCGGTATGTTGTATCGATTAGTAGGTTTAAAGGCATTGAATACGTATTTTAAATTTAGTTGCATAAAGACAGTTTAAACGACAACACCTCGTTTCGTTAATTCAAAACTTCCATCTAACACTAAGCCTTATAAACATTAACAACAAATAAACTTTAATTTTGATTTTTTTATGTGTGTTCGCGCATTACTTCGTCATTTATGAACCGATTTTGATGATTCTTCTTTTGTTGGAATGGAGATATCCCAAGGGTGGTACCATGATAAGGAAACCAGGATCTGATGATAGCATCCCAGAGAAACCGAGGGAAACCTTCAAAATCGTAGTGGCGACTAGTGCGTTTGAAGTCGGTTTTTTTTGTTTAAAAGTATTGACGAAAACCTACGGTTGAAAAAAAAACCTTTATAAATGATAATGTCCCTTAAAGTCAAAAGCTATTAGAAACACGATTGAGCAGTTTTGGCTCGATAGAAAAAATCCTAAAGATAGATCTACACCGTTACCTTTAACTCTAGCTATGAATAATATTTTGAAGTATTTTTTTTTTAAATATACACTAATATTTGTCATGATAAAACAAAGTGAGTAATGTTATTTTTCTTTATACTTTCAGTGTAGTTTTTGATAGAAACGAAAAACTTTTGTAAAAGTGAAAAAGTGTGGTTATTTTCTTTACTCTTTACACGTAAAGAAAAAGACAGTGACAACTGTTCCAATCAATACCTCGCATTAAGTACAGGTAATCTTTCTAAAATGGGAATAAAAAGTTTGTTAAGAGGGAAGAATAGCTTCGCGATCCTAACGAAATAGGTATTTGGGAAAACATTTGCTATCGCTCGTGCGCTCATGCCCCCGGGCATCGCGCACAGCACATACAAAGAGCCTCACGCACACATCGACAGACGCTGCCAGTTGGCGAGAAGTTGCGACGAAAGGCGGAGTGTTTTCTTACGTACCTACGGATAGTGATTGTTGTGGCGTCCCCGACACTCCGATACAAAGACATTGAAGGTAATAGCAGTAGGGAATAGTTATAATTTCAAGTGAGTATTTTTTTATGTAGGTAATAGTAATTAGCAAGGAGTATAAACTAAATTGATTTTTGATAAATCGGCTTGTTGCCGATATGCGCCCCAAAATGACTGAAATTTTGTATTGTAAGGTTATTTAGGTATTTGCAGTGTATCTAAAATAAATAAAGTTTAAAAAAACGTTTAAAAAAAAGATTTTTTAATAACTAAGAAACACGCTTTTAAAGTAGGTACCTACATCAGACTAAAAAGTAAAAAATAATTCTTAATATAAGTTGAAAATAATAAATAACAAAAAATATAACTAGAATTACTAAAATAATACAAGATTATTGTAAAAAGCGTGGGGCGCTCTGTGCCATATTTTTCGTCTATCGAGCAACCCATACTTTTTCACAATACTAGTATTTTTTGTTAATTATTATTTTCAACTTATATTAAAAATTATTTTTTACTTTTTAGTCTGATGTACTTTAAAAGCGTGTTTTTTAGTGTTTTTAAACTCTATTTATTTTTTAGTTCAAACTTATGAAATTATTATATTGTCGCTGATTCTTCATAAGTCTACAAAGTTTGAATTAAATGTGTCCGTTTAAAGTGGGTTAAAATCGAGTCTAAAGGAAAATACAAACATACAAGTGAAGCATTTTTTTTTTAAATTAAAAATTTGAGTGCCTTTGGCGCACCTCACCTGATAATAAAAGCGTGATAAAATATTATGCTAGTTATTGTGAACGAAACTACTAATGTGATACTATAATAATTATACGAGTATACCTAACGTGACCATCTAAATAATAAGTAGGTTTTATGGGTTCCGTACAAAAAAAAACGGAACCCTTATAGTATCACTCGTGCGCCTGTCTGTCTGTCCGTCTGTCACAGCCATCACAGATCACTGTCCGAATCTACTGGACCATATCAAGTGAAATCAGGTAGGATGGTGTAATCCTATGACCCAAACACAGATGTGCAGTCAATAAATATTTTTAAAAATTAAGTATTTTCGGGGGACCAATTAGGAAATTTTAAAAAAAAGTTTTGCAAACCTTACTGTGTCATAATATATCAAATGAACAACTTCGAATAATTTTGCATTATTATTTTTGGTTTTTGTTAATTTTCTAATAAAGTACTACACCGATTTTGATAAAATTTATATGGGACCACATGGGAAGCACTAGCTTTCGAAGAAAAAAAGTATCATCAAAATCGGTTCATCAAATAAAAGTTCTGAGGTAACATTTATAAAAAAAAATAAAAAAAACATACAGTCGAATTGAGAACCTCCTCCTTTTTGGAAATCGCTTGGAAAAAGACAAAAATTGACCATTCCCCCCATTAGATGATTACTCCGAAACAACAAAATATAGTTTATTGCTTGTAGATTACAGCAAAACCTATAAGAATTCTATCAATTGCAAATAAAGTGGTAAACTCAATTTATTACGTAAATTTACGGAAAATAGTTCACTAAAATACCACTAGATAGCGCTAGTGCATCTTACTGTGACGATTTCAAATGTGATATTTTTTATTATTTAAAAATCACCCTAAATGTCTTTGTAATTGTACGGAACCCTCTCTACGCGAGTTCAACTCGCACTTGGTGCTTTTTTTAGTTCATATAAGTTGAGCTACTTATGCCTTAGTAAGTAACACGACTTCTAATATCTAAGCAGTTGTTTGCGAGTGAAAAAATAATTTTAAGACACAGTTTTAATCACAAAAATTACGTTACTTGAGCTGCCTATAAGTTTGAATCTATAGCAAATTTTGAAAAAAGGAAAAGCTATAAACCTAGTCATTCATTGTGTCAATAACATACTAAAAAATCATGGTGATTGGAAAATATTTAGAAGTGGAAAAACGTTTTCTCTTTTTGTATGGACGAGCACGTACTATTCTTCCCTCTTAAGAGTCTCCAGGAGGCTTGAGTTTCCATACAAACGTAGTTCCGCTTTAATACAAAAACTACATGCCGGATTTAATCCAAACTTTGAATATATTGAGTAGCCACATATCGATGTTTGTAATTAGTTTTCATCGTAGTAAATTTTAACGTAACTAAACGAAGGCTTAAATTAGTTTTGTACTGAAAGTTTGAAACTGCTCTTATTTTTTTCCTTTTTATATTATAGTACATCGAAAACTAATTACAAACATTGATATGTGTCTCCTCAATATATTTGCAAAGTTTGGATTCAATCCGGCATGTAGTTTTTGTATTAAAGTGGAACTACGTTTGTATGGAAACTCGATCCTCCTGGCGGCCCTTAAGTTCTGGAGTGCCCCGTGGTTTGGGTAATGTAGTTACTAGGCGGACGTAAGTGCTGTGATAATGCTGCTGATAAAAGATAACCTACTTGTGCAGATTAATATCAATTTAATAAAACCGGCGAGTGCAAGTCGCACCCAAGTGAAGAGGGTTCCGTACCATTCCATTTTCTTAATTATCGATTTCATTTCGGTTTTCCTCTAATCTTTAAGTAAAGCTGTATAATTTTTTTTTCAAAATTGTTTAGTTTTTCCTGTAAACTATAAAAGAGCCACTATATTCTCTATTTTTTGCTTAAAAAGTATATCGGAGGCGAGGATAATGCTAAATTTTCATAAATTTCTTTAATATTTGAAAATATATATAATAATATAATATATAATAATGTATAAACTTCGAAATTATAATATAAAAATATGTTTATAGACCCAAAAACGACTCTTTTTATTTGATATGTCACACTATATACTTTGAAAAACTGATTTTTTTATTTTCTACTTCCAGTCAGAAACATGATTCATCAGACTTCATACAGATTCTGCTTTGATTTTATGTGAGGTTCTATCATATGTTGTGTTTTTAAATTTTTAACTGAGTTTCGGAGATATTGGAGTTCTCACTTTTGATTATGAATACCGGTCTTTTAAACTATACACTTTAAAATTATAAAAAAAATCTTTTGCAATCCTTACAACAAAAGCACTTTTTTCTTCTTCCGTATAAGTTTTCGTCTTTTAACACGTTTTTATTTTTGGGTTCCTTTTCATTGGTTAACCAGAACCCTAAAAATATTGAAATGAATGAATTAATATTTATACATATCGCAGAGCTGAAAAATTGTTAGAGTGCATTGTGGGGAATATAAACAAGGGTACCGACGGGTGACTGTACCTGGAAATGGGGACCTGCCTGACATCGTAACAGTGTGCCTAGGTTAGGGCCCCTATTCTGTGTTTTTGTATACACGTGACATGGTGTCAATTGACGTCCGCGCTGTGGCCGCTGATTTAGCTTGTTATCGGAGTATTACTTGCACGCAGCACGCAGCATGCATCACGCAGCACGCAGCACGCAGCACGCGCACGCAGCGTACCTACGTTTCTTAATGCGAGTGGGAATTTGAGGCTGTCTGTAGCGTACTTTTCCCGAGTAGGTATATGTACCTTATTATGATAATGTATAGTTACATAGTTGCGTATAGGTACATAAGCTCAATTTCGTTGATTTTTCTTGAGAAAAAAAAAAACATTTTTTCAATTTTATTTAAGTTTTAATTGTTCAAAGTTACCCCAAACAATAAAAAATGCCCCTTAAGTACTTTTTTTTCTGCCAACAGATATTTTTTTTTGTTATATTAAAAACTGTGGTTACTTTCAATTTCTGCAATAAAAAGGGGTGTATCAAAGTAACCCCAAAATCAGTATATCTTTGATCACACAGTTTTTTTTTCTCCTTAAAAAAGTATAAAATAAAATCTTATTCTTACTTCATTAATCGACAGGATTAAAATAACTATTATACTACATATTTTTTTAATTATTTAGAAAATTTAAATTAGCCACATAAAACAGCCTTTCAAAGTTTAAAATTGATCAATGTAACCTCAGTTAACGGTACTTAGTTTATTACCCAATCCTGTCTGTATTCACACAAAAGTACCCCAATAGCACTTAACTGCACTCAACTTGAATTTTGAAGGTCGATCAAAGAGAGGGAATCTCCTGTAACATTAGGTACCTGGGTGAGTATACTTTTACAATCCCATCTCCATTTTTAGGGTTCCTTACCCCCAACGGATGACCAATAGGACCTGATTACTAAGCCTCCGCTGTCTGTCCGTCTGTCAGCGGGCTGTATTTCATGAACCGTCATAGGTAGATAGTTGAATTTTTCACAGAATGTGTATTTCTACAAAAAAAACCAAAAATTTGAAAAAAAAATAAGGGGGGGGTCTCCATACAAAAAACCTATTTTTAATATTTTCATTTAAGGCGCCCGGCATGAAAAAATATGAGGAGTAAAATCTAGTGATCCCGTTACGTTTTTCGCGCGCAACTATTGTGCATATATGTCACGTGATACAAAACAGTCAGGATTGGCTGAATCTAAGATGACGTCACAACATGACAACCATATGACAACACAGTCATCAGATCTGTCATTGTTGCAGTCTACGATTTTTGATCTGTTTAAATAAGATTTTAAAATATTATTTGCAAAATTTGTGATATTTTACAATCTCCATCGTATAATTTGGTATTCCACTCCATCAAGGATGTCAATTTTGTAAAAACAGATAGCAGAAACTTGACCAAAGTGGACGCAATCATGCTTGGAATGTTCTTCAAAAATAACCCCGATTTTTATTCTACAAAGCTGAGAAATGTAAAAACAGCAATGTAAGTACTATAAAATAATATAACACTACCTACGTAAGTAACCTTAATCCTGCGAAGGCGAATAATATTCTTTCTTTCAGTAGTAGATTTTTAGGTTATAAAGATTAAATTGTGTTTATAGTAAGTAATTAGTTTGCATTTTCAAGGCTGCACGAGTATCTTATGGTGACGATGCTATTGGGTACGTGCAACTACGTCGTGGATCAAGACTTTGCACACTCAATTGCAAGATCTGCCCCGAGCACAGAGTGAGGGCTAGTTCATACAAAGTCACTATGGTGATAGACGAGACTAAAGGTGAAATCATCAGTTGCCAGTGCTTGGACTGTGCAGCTTCAGCTGGTGGTTGTAAGCATGCAGTGGCATTTTAAATGTGGACCCATCGTCGCAAAAAAAAATTTGCAAAAAAACAGCTCCACATCATGAAACCAGCAAAGACCTTTTCCACGGGTTTCTTCAAGAAGCAAAAAAGAAGAAAATTATGAATTGTGAACTGTTAAAGTATCAGAACGACTTTAAACACAGTGATGTTCTACAGTTTTCACTTCATCATTTCCTTATTCAAGCGAGTGATGATATAAAGAATGATGTCAACAAATTACTAGAAACATTACAAGAGAAACTTAACAAAAATGCTCTTGATTTAATTGAAAAGTCAACTCAAAACCAATGTAAGAGCCCTTTATAGTATGACCTAAGATATGCTCGTATAACCGCATTCAAAGCATATGAGGTTAGTCGCTGCCAAACACCAGATGGATCATTAGTAGCTGCGATCATGGGAGCTAAAACACCTGACACATCAGCTATGAAAAAAGGCCGGACATTGGAATCATCAGTTATAAAAACTGTGCAGAGTAAACTTAAAACCAAAGTCAAGCCCTGTTTTGTGCCTGTTTAGACAATCGTACTTAAGTAGTAAACTCCAGTCGTGCGTTGGAGCTGACACACACACTTTTTTTTTGTTGCTCGCGTTGATGTCTTCTGTTTGTAATGTGAATAAGTATATCATTGTCATAGTACTATTTAGTTGTGTGGAGAAGTGTAGTCGCACGGAACCCTGGGAGTGCTAGTTTGACTCGCTTGGCCGGGGTTTCCTGCAAGCGAGTACACAGTAGGTAGTACTTACTCGTTAAGCGTTCGCAAGTAATTTACGAAGTAAGTTGGCACATAAAAGGTTGAGTTTCGCCGCAGCAACGCCCGCATACGCAGATCGCGGCTCGTCAACTTTTAGGTTACTTTCCAGGCTGCTCTGCAGTATCCTCGCTAGCGAACGAAGCTGTACACTCGATGCCACAAACCACAAGCTTAAAGAAAAACATCGAGTAAGTTTTATACTTTATACTTAAGTACTTTATACCTGAGAGCGTGGTGGCGTAATGACATGGGCCGTTACCTCCTGTCCGGTAGGTAGTCGTTCGAATCCTGCCACGTACCAATGTGTTTTCGATTTCGTACGTTTATCCGACGCTCTTACGGTGAAGGAAAAACATCGCGAGGAAACCTGTACACGCCTGCGAAGAAACTCGAAGGTTATGTGTGAAGTCGACCAACCCGCACTGGGCCCGTGTGGTCGACTAAGGCCCGATCGCTCTAATTCAGAGTAGGCTCGAGCCCCTCGGTGGGGACGTATATGAGCTGACTTGATGAAGTTTTAAACTATTCGGGTCCGACTCCATACCAAAACTAGCCTATTTTTTACATTCTTACAGAATGCCTACGAAAAAGGAGTGTATTGTTTTCAGGTCTAATGTTTGTATGTATGTTTCTTTAATCCACGATATCTTCTAAACGGTTTGATGTATTTTAGAGTGCAAGGTAATACCTTTATACGAGGTATACTGAGGTATAACATACCTGTATACATTTTACCCGACTTCCCTAATTTTTAAAAGTTTTCAGTCAGAACAAAAACTAGGCTTATACGTTTCGTTTTTTAAGTTACTGATTGTAAATAAACAAAAAATGGCCGAAATTATTTTGTAATAAAAACACGTGAACGACGATAAAATTAAACTTTTTAACTTTATCGAAAAACAAAATCGTATAAGCCTAGTTTCTGTTCTGACTGATAACCTATCAAAAATTTCTCCAAATCGGATAACATTTAAGATGTGAAAATCGTTAACGCCGTTTTTATGAAAAGTCGCAGCTTCACAATCCTCTAAGAGTCACCCGCGGCCACGTGTAGGGAATTTAAATTTACACCTACGGACATGTGCAACGCGACCTTCATACAAATCTGGAATCATATGTGCAGGTTTCCTCACGCTGTTTTCCTTCATCTTTAAAGCAATCGGTGAGTATATCTACGTAAGTTTCGAAAAACTCATTGGTACATTGGCCGCCCGGATTTGAATCCGGAACCTAGAGGTTAACTAGAGTTAGGAGGACCAAGTCGTTACGGGTTGAGCCACCGAATTTTCCTACTAACATCAGTCAACTCTTAATTTCAGCAAGCGTAACGTAATAGATAGATAGATAGATAAATCGTTTATTTCTCATAGCCATACAGTAAATACATAAAGCGTATACGGTAAAGAAAAGAAGATAAGTAATTCAAATTACAAGAACAGTGCAGGGAATAACAAAAACAAAATAAAATAAAAATTGGTAGCAAAGTTGTTCAGAAACAGGCTTGAGACATCGGCGAGGACTCAGCATGTGCTGTGAGTATAGTACCCACAACGCTGATGCTTCTGCCCAAACCATGAGTGACGCGCGCGCCTCTCCTACCAGAGCACTACACGAGCACAGCATAAGTTATTTGCAAAATAAATAGTAATAAAGCAGCGTAAAAATCCCTGGCTTCGGGCTGCGACCGCGCAGGGCGGAGTTCTGCAATGTTTTGTCAACTTTCAGACGGGAATTACTCATAACAGCTGCATTTCACGCGTTACCTCAACTCGGCTCGCTCGTTAGCGCGACTCGACGCGTTTTCGCCGACAATTAGAGTCTCGTTACACTGGTAATGTGGGACTATTTCTGTTTAGTTTATGATTTGTTTAAGGCGCCGTGGTACCTAAAAATCCACTTAAACAGGTTTTTAGAATTCATTTTTGAAGTAGTTAGCAGTAAATTTAAATTCTAGGAAAACATACTGGTATTATTGAGAATAGTTACGAGGGGGGACTATATCGACTGGAAACACGATTTAATAAAGTTTGTTCGATAGAATAATTTCGCAAAGGTACCTCTTTTCGAGCCATTTTATCGTTTATTTTCGGTTTTATTCTTAAAATAAGTAATTTGATAATATGATTTATTTACTGAAATAAAGTTCATAGGTCACTGAAGAGAAAACATCGAATGGATTTTTATTTAAGATATATAATGATGAAAATAAAAACGAAAAACATCGAAAAAGTGCAAAAGTGTGGTTATTTTCTTTCCTCTTTACACGTAAAGAAAAAGACAAAGACAGATTTTTAAGTACCATTGCGCCTTAAGACGTATGTCTTATGTGATGATGTGAGGCGAGACTCTGTAGACAAGTACACTTAATTCGTTGCCTGTGTAACTGAAAATTAGACATTGACCCATCACGTGCAATAAACTTTCCTTGGTAAACACATTGACACATTATGACGAGAAAAACATTATCTAAAAATCCCCCTTCCGTTTTTTTCCATTTTTCGCAGTGCCCCATATATGGGTCACGCGCGTATGAGTTCTTAAATTAATGCCATATGTAAGTGGTGCACGCACGTATGAGTCATTCTTTTAAGAATTTCATACAAATTTGTAACCGACACTAGTCTGTAACACAGGTGATGTGTTTGTGTAAAACAATTGACGCGATCAATGACGCGAGAGAACAGTCGATCGTTATGTTTGTTTTGTTTTATTATTGTCCTATTTTGAAAGTTACTTAATGGCAATATTTTCCAAAATGTTCTTCCGGTACCCATATGTTTTTGTTAACAGTTCCATAGCCCACACGTGTAAGGTTATTAGAATGCTATAATTCATACACGCGAGATTCGACGAGCCTATAACTTTGCACGAGGGAGTAACCAACGTGTGGTGCACTCACGCCTCATCTAAACCTAGAAATGCCCCACATGTTGGTCACGCACTCACGCACAGGGAACGTGCTAAGCAGTGATAATTTACCCACATGCAAACGCCTACTATTTACAGAATGAAAACTGACTTAATAAACGATTGATTTTTTGCAGTTATGAATTCTTCTAAAAGTTTGTATAAAAATTTGGAAGCAGTACTTATAACCATGGAACACATATGTTTATTTACAGTGCTCGCCTCAGGCGACCTTCCTTTAATACCTTCCTAGTGCGACGCTCTCGTGGCGTGACCGACCTGCATTGTGCCGATCGCATGGCAGCGACCCGCCTTTTATTGAACCCGTATTGAATATTGAAAATTGTACTACCATTTTTATTGGAAATCTCGCCATTTCGAATAATAGCAGAAAGGAGCACAGCGTTGAAGTCATATGTACGCTTGATATTACTTTCCACTTAGTTCAGGCAGTCGCTCAGTTTAGCTAGATTGTTTGTCAACTGCAGCCACTATAAGATGGAAATGAGTTTCAAACGACTTCCCCCCGAGAACGCTTCCGCCTAAGTGCGCATTTTCACTAAAATCGAACTTAAAACTTACAGTACACGAACCTAGGTATCGGCATGTAAGTCTTTCGCTCACCTCCTTTTAACCCATTCCCGCCCACTGTACTCAACTGAGTACAGCAAAACACAGGTAATTTTGAAACTTATTATACGCTCAGTGTATATCTAATATATTAGTAAAAATTACTTGCATTATACTTAAACTAGCATTTGCCCACGACTTTGTCTGCGTGGTGAAGCGCAAAGTATCGCTTCAAAGCCGATCTCCTTTCTTGCTGTTTCATATTAAATTATTTTTGGTTTCCGCTGTTGGTCGTATGATTGTTTTTTTTATTTACGTGAGGATTGACAAGTTGGAGAAAAAAAGAGATGACGGTGAAATTTTGTTTGATTTATTTTGGGTTGTAAATATTTAAATTTTTAGTTATCCAATAGTTATATTTTGAGGTTTTCCGAGGGCCTTTTCACTCCGGCCGCAATTTTGAATCCCGAGGATATTCCGCTTCTGAAGAGCCTGAGACGGAGTTATAGCGCAAGATACGATACGATACAATATACTACGACGTTTTGCCTGCGGCCCCTTTCTTTTGCTGCACCGGACGGTGCAGAACTTGGTTGAAGAGTACTTGGATCCCGGGAAGGAGCTGTGCGTTCGGCCACCCTTTATTGCTGTGCGGCACGTCCGACTTCTTGCTCCAAGGGAAGTCATTTATTTTTCATTATTTTAACCGTGTGCGGCCTTCGAGGCCGTGCGATGTCAAGTATAGTTGCTGCCCTGCGGGATTCTGTTTTCCTACATGAAGTGCTACTTTCAACCTTCAAATTCTTTCAATTTTAACGTACTGTAAATTATTTGTTACTTAAGAGTATTGTGTTCCCTTCTGGTGTTACTTACAACCTTGGGGTAATTTTGACCCCGAGTAAAATTTATTTTTATTTATATCTCACTATTAGGTTTTTTCGTTTTAATACCTAGGGAAGGGGACGATCGTTGTCTTACCGGTCTAACTACTAAAATCAATCTATTTAGTAATCTTTAATTCAGCTAAATTTTGTAAACTTAGGTATACCGTTGCATTGAGTTAATTTATGTAAAAACTTTCCTACATCGTCATCTCGTTATTTTTTTAATATGTTTTACCCTTTTCTTTTACTTCAAATTGTTTATTATATTAAAGGTATTCTGATTTACCCTAAAATTATTTTTCTTTAAAACTCCATTTAGGCCTTGATTCAAATTCCACGTATCATATGTGGTAAATTCCCAAAGGGTATTTTAACCCAGTTTATTTATTTTTGCCACAGTGGGCATTATTTTTATGACTATCTTTGAGGGAGAGTGGTGTGCGTGGACATTAATTTTGTCCAGGTCCCTATCCCATCGAGCTATTCTGGTTAGCAGTATATTATGTCATTTTCCACCCCCTCAACCACCTCCGTGCAAAAAACCACAACAATCCATTGTTCCGTTGCAATGTTAAAGAAATGAACCAAAAAAGGAATATTTTTCAGTTCCCTCAGGAACTGCATCGGAATATGCTATTTTCACAGGATAAAAAGAAGCCTATGTCCTTCCCCGTAACACAGGCTACCTCCATGCCAAATATTTACCAATTAATAATAATAAGTAAGTTGATGCCAAGGGCTTACCAATAATTGTTAAGCCCTTGGCATCAACTCACTTATTATTATTTTGAAAAGACTGTGAACAACTTATTATTAAATGCTAAGAAAACAAAATGTATAAAATTTTGTTTGCCAAATGTAAAAAAGGTCAATAATAGTGTAATATTAGACAGTAATAAATTACAATTTGTAAATACCACGGTGTTCCTTGGTATAACTTTGGATGTTTCACTTCAATGGGGACCACACATTGAAACTTTAGCGGGAAGGCTTAGTTCAGCTGCTTATGCCGTTAAGAAAATAAGACAGTTAACGGATGTAGATACTGCGAGACTAGTGTATTTTAGTTACTTCCATAGTATAATGTCTTATGGCATATTACTGTGGGGGCATGCGGCTGATATAGAAACTATTTTCATCCTGCAGAAAAGAGCTATCCGCGCAATCTATCAGATGCGATCACGTGACTCGTTACAGAATAAGTTCAAAGAAATCAATATTTTAACTGTTGCTAGTCAATTTATATATGAAAACATCATGTACGTTCGTAAGAATTTGCATTTATTTCCTAAAAACAGTGACAGGCATAATTTGAATTTAAGAAATGTAAATAAAATAGACATAGTCTTTTCGAGACTGAGTAAGGTTAAAAAGTCATTTGTGGGGCAGTGTATAAGATTCTACAATAAAATTCCAGAAAATGTAACTAGTTTGTCAGAGAATAAATTCAAGACTCATGTCAAAAAAGTTTTGTGCTCTAGAGGATATTATAAAATAATAGATTATGTAAATGACAAAGATATATATGTTGATTCTATAACAAATACCATTACCTGAGACTGTAATCTGAATCATGACATTATTTGTAATTTTATTTTTATTTTTATTTTTATTGTATTTTTTTTTGTTTTGACTATTTAAAAGTGTGTGTAAACACCTATTTGAAATAAATTGTTTTTGATTTGATTTGATTTGATTTGAAGAAAAAATAATAAGTAAGGATTCATTTTTTTAAGATATTTAACACAATTCGATTTTTTAAAGTATATTTTTAGGTTATTTATTTTTAGTTTTTTTTAATGACTGCTGTGTATTTATAGTTGTACTGTGGCAATAGAGTTCATTTAAATAATACATTCCTTTTAAGGTCGGCCTTAAATGGGTATTTCTATATTAAACGTGTCGAACTTGTTACCTTGGGGTTCTAATCATCATACTGAACAACTTTCTCCATGGAACCCATAGCCAATTCACAAAAAAATGGGACCCTCCACACAAAAATTCACTAAATCGGTCGATCAATTGATCGATTAGTATGAGGAGATAAATATGTTTTTTTGCGATTTCAGCACAGCCATACAACACAAGTTGTTCAGTATGATGAGTAGAACCCCTGTTAACGGGACCTACACAAATTTTGTTACACCTTGTATAGGTACCGATCCGGTAAGAGGCGGAATTTAACTTTTACTTCAAACTAGCTTTTGCCCGCGGCTCCGCTCGCATGGACATTGTTTTAATGACTGTCTTTGAGGGTTAGTGGTGCGCGAGCTGAAAGTAACCGATGAACTTCCCAGTGACACAGAGTACCTGCATGCCAAATTTTATCATGATTGGTTGAGCTCTTAAAGCGTAGAAAAAGGTAACAAACACATTTTCACATTTATAATATTAGTAAGGATACTAAACATTCTAAACCCAGTCCATAGTAGGTATATGGCTTCCATGTCTTAATAATTCCGGAAACTTTAATTACTGCATTGCCCGTGGTCCTACTAGGTGGTCCTACTGGTAGGACCATAAGCAATTTTTTTGTCCGAGTTCGTGGTCCTACTGGTAGGACCATTGGCAAATTTTTTGAACCTTTTAATGACCCTACTTTGGAGAATAAAAGCTTTACTTAAATTAAGGTTACATTGAAGACCGGTTTTGTCCTTCTAGGAAAGTTCTCATTATGAAAAATTCGCGATAATTAATGCTATCAAAGACAGTGCTGAAGAATAAAAAGATAATTCAGATTTTATTAATGAGTCTGCGAAAGTTATTTATTTGAGACAGAAAAACTTTTCCTATGTAAGGTACGCGGAAAAATGGCTTTTGTTAGAAGATTACCTTTTATATTAAAATCCACAATTGATAAGCCTTTGGCATCATCTCACCTGATGGTAAAGTGACTATGACGCCGAACATGGAAGCGGCCTTACCAAGATTCCCCAACGCAATGGGAATCTGGCTATCTTATCTTTAAGGCGGAACATATCAATGCTGTTGACACTGATGTTTGGCGGCAAGACTTAGATAAGATGGTGGTAGCTAGCCAGGTGGGCAATGAAAATGCCCTACTACCAACCAAACTGAGTCTTACAAAGTTGATCCCGCCGGGAATTGAACCCACGACCTCCTGGTGTGAAGCTAATAGACTAACCATTACGCCACGGAGGCGGTTAAAGTCTACTAATTTTGAACTGAAAGAGGCTCAAGTCACCATAAGGCAGGGTTTGCATGATATATATCGGATATCATGATATATATCAATTGATATTTATGCTTGATATACTCGTATATATCAATATTGATATTTATATTTTTAACCCTTCGACTGGCAAATTCCCGCAGCGGGAGCGCAAAAACAAGACGTCATCTGGCAGCGGCCATTTTGGATTTTTTTCTTTATCTGGCAGACGCTCGCTCGCTCACTCTGCTTAGGCTTACGGTAACTGCCTTCAAATTTGCAAAAATATAAATTTATTCAGTTATTTTGAAAAAAAAAACATGTCAGAGTATAAAATTTGATTTTTTTAATCTGATAAACATCTTCAAATTATCAAACATATACATTTTAAATTCAGCTATTTCGAAAAAAACGTATTGGAGTAAGAAATTAGTATGTTATTTTGATAAATATAAAAAATGTCGAAAGTATCGGATAAATATTTATTATAAATATCGGATATTTACGAATCCTGCCTTATATACGGACCAAGCAATCTGTCGGTAATAATTATTAAAGTAGGCCAATGCTGTGAGGCGAGACGGGTAACGTGACGTACCCTACTCGGTATGGCGTGACGTACTCCACTCGGTATGACGTGACGTACTCTACTCGGTATGGCTTGGTTACTTCAGCCTGGTGCATTGAGGCGCACGGAGGCACATTAGGAAAATCCGTATCCGCAGCGGAATGACGCGCGCATGCATTTCACGCCGCTTGGAAATTATCGCGAATTTCCACATTCCAATTACGACCGCGTTCTCGTTGCTAGACGATTTCCCGAGATTTTTGTTAATATACGTAGAAACTTGTTACTTTATAGTTTATGGTGATATTATTGAAGGTACGGTTCATGAAATACAGGCCGCAGATAAACAGACGGACGGACAACGGAGGCTTAGTAACAGGGTCCCGTTGGCATAGGGTATGGAACCCCACGGACGGATAGCGGAGGCTTAGTAAAAGCAAAGTATACCTACAATTATGTTAGTACTAACATACAGTATGGACACTCCCTGTCGCTCTCTAGATTGAGACCTCACCCTCGTCACTCAGATCGATGCAGATTGGTTACAGTTTGGTTATCGAACGTATAGGACTCAGAGCAATAACTAAAGCAAATGCTTTATTCGTAGTTATTGCTCTGGAGTATAGGATTTCGCCGCCATTTTGTTTGTTCCGTCATTCCTTTTTTGAAATGTCATTTCTGGCCCGTTGTATAACGTATCCAGGGTGTGGTAAAAGGTTTCCTTACATATCGTTGTGTGTAGCATTTTTTGTCCATTTTGTAGAAGAGTTTAAATTGGAAAGCAACTTCACTTTAATACTAGTAAAGCAGATATTTTTATAAATAGTTATTTAGAGGCCGCGAGTTTCAACTTTGACTTTCATATAGAGCTCGTACCCAACGGGACCCTCGCACTAAGCCTCTGCGGTACATCTGTCCGTCTACGGACTGTATTTCGTTAACCGAACTAGGCATTTGAAATATTCACATAGTGTGTATTTCTATTTCCGCTATAACAAAAAATAATAACTTAACAAAAACTATAACAAAAAAATAAAAATTTAAAAAACTAAAAACCAACTTCAAAATGAAATCCACTCAAAAGTATGAAATAATATTATTACACTTTGTATCTAAGTATAATAATATGGGTACTAATTAAACAAGCTTCTTTTTAATAGCATTATTCGCCTCAGAAAATATAAGTTACCTTCTAAATTACTAATTCGGCCACAACCAACGCGCGTCTGAATAATAGTATCTCAGCCACTAGTTATCTTCTATGTAAGCCACTGTAAATATAACTCAGCATGATGGTTATTTTTTAGCATCTAAATTTGTGGCATGCATTCAAATAGCAAACTTTTAAAATAATAATATATGACACCAAAATAGTAATTCTATTAGCTTCTAATTGTATAATTTAGTATGTTTAAAATGTAAGTCATCCTACATTAATTGACGAACCTAACCTAACGGAACCGAACCTAACGGATCCGAGTCGGGGTGCTCCGCAAGTCCTGGCTCGCTTCGCTCGCTCCCGCTTCCATTTAGAACTCCCCGTACCACACTCTTCCTACAGTGTTGAGTTGTCGACGGGAGCCCCGACGGGGCTCCTACTTCTGTGTTCTCATGTTAAACCTAACACTACGACTGTGCGGGGAGGCGAGCTAAGCTCGCCTCCCCGCACAGTCTCCGAACCTAACGGATCCGGGTCGGGGTGCTCCGCAAGTCCGAGCTCGCTTCGCTCGCTCCCGCTTCCATTTAGAACTCCCCGTACTACACTATTCCTACAGTGTTGAGTGGTCGACGGATTAGTGGCCGAGTCAGTAAATTAGTTGGCAATGTATAAATCAGAAGGACAAGTAAAAATAATTGTTGATCTTGAGTCGACGCTTTCTTTAACATTTTTAGTTGGCGTTGTAAAGAAGATGACTTAGTTTATTAGAGGCTATCTCATTTTCCCGATGCTTAGTTATTAAATGAGAAGGTTGACCACGTGGCCAAAAAAAAATTCTGTGGCCGAATTTTTTATTTCTCTAATAATATTATTTTTATAGTTTTTGTTAAGTTATTATTTTTTGTTATAGCGGGAATAGAAATACACACTATGTGAATATTTCAAATGCCGTACCTAGTTCGGTTAAAGAAATACAGTCCGTAGACGGACAGATGTACCGCAGAGGCTTAGTGCGAGAGTCCCGTTGGGTACGAGCTCTATATGAAAGTCAAAGTTGAAACTCGCGGCCTCTAAATAACTATTTAAAAAAATATCTGCTTTGCTAGTCTTAAAGCTTTACTCTGCTTTACTTTACTTTGTATCTAAGTATAATAATATTATTTCATACTTTTGAGTGGATTTCATTTTGAAGTCGGTTTTTAGTTTTTTAAACTTTTATTTTTATTTTCTTTATTTTTAGTGATATTGCTATCTATCTACCAACGTTAAACCCTAATCAAATCATAATGCATGTGTTTCACAGACACAGATTCCTGTGGTTTCCATCATCATATCAACAGCATGAATCTTGCATCATCAGCTCATATAACTAAACTGAAAGAATACAACTATCGGTTTAAACATACCTAAGTATCTACGTAAAATATTTAAAGAATTATCCTCCAACTCCTAACCGTTAAGGAGTTGTACTTTCCTTCATCAACATGAGATGATGACTACCAGACGCAATCACTTTAATAATTTTAGAAAATACATGAAACACGTTAAAACGTGCCTATAAAATTTGAGGGTTGAATTTGTTCACTGGGATCCCATCATCAGATCCTGACTTGGTGACAATGGGACCCCCTCGGGAGTATACTCTTTCGAATAAAAAAAGAAATTTGAAAATCGGTTGACAATCGGCGGAGATATCGTGTAACAAACATACAAAAAAACATACAGTCGAATTGAGAGAGCCTCCACCTTTTGAAGTCGGTTGAAAAATTAACAAGAAACTTATTTTTTTTCAACCCGAAAGATCGATCGATCTAGTCGTGTCTTCTATACTGTTAATTTATGAAGATTTTTGAAATGGAGAGTTGTACGCGTATGCGAGTCTAGTCTAGTTATTTTTTCTAGTTTTTGTCACTTTTTGGTAGTATTTACCTTTAGAATTGATCAAGTGAAACGTCTCGGCCATACAAAAGACGTCAACGAGTACTGCACTGCTCGTTTCTATGTAGGTAAATATGGAAAATATCAATAAAAAAAAAACTGGCCAAGGGCGAGTCAGAACCGCACACATAGGGTTCCGTATCATCGTACTAGATGGCGCTAGTTTCTTCAGTTGCGTACCATCATACCAGATGGCGCAACTTTCTTTACGTTTCAAAAATAGACACGTTTTTTGTATGGAGACTTTTCCTTTTTCTAATTTTTAGTATTTGTTTTTATAACGGCAACGGAAATAGATCATCTGTGAAAGTTTCAACTGTCTAGCTATCACGATTAATGAAATACAGCCTGGTGACAGACGGACAGACGGACGGACAGCGAAGTCTTAGTAATATACTTAGTAACCATACACCAAACTGAGCTAGGATTTAAATCCGGTTATAACATAATATTATGTATTTAAAATATTTCAATCTTATCCGTCTAGTTTGAAGAAAATCGTTGACTTAATTACTTAGAATAAGTATTGTGTTCTGAAAACACAGTGGTATGGTCCTTAGTTCCTTACTTATTATGACTAATATTATAAATGTGAAGTTTTTTTTTCTACCTTCTCACGCTTCAACCACTCAACCAATCGTAACGAAATCGGCATGAACGTAGCCAATGTCATTGAAAAAGGACATAGGCTACTTTTTATCGCGTGAAAATAGCATAGTCCGATACAGTTCCTGAGGGAACTGAAAAAAAAAGACATTTTTGGTTGATTTCTTTAACATCGCAACGGAGTAACGGATTGTTGTGATGTTTTGCACAGAGACGGTTGAAGGGGTGGGAAATGACATCGACTACTAATAAGCATAGCTGGACTACTAATAGCATTGCGAGAGATCAGAAGATAACTATTCTACGCTTGCAAGCCGTTTGCAGTTTCCGCACCACTACCAGCCTCGAAGAAGGTCACAAAAACTAGGTCTACGTCACTAAAGCCGCGGAAAAATGTTAGCTTTACAATAAAAATAACTGAATTATTCCGAGAATTTGTGCTTCAGATCCAATTTTATTCTCAGCTAAAGCTTGTAAACAATTGGATGCCCGGAGATGCTAGTCCGAAGCCGCGTGCTGCAGGTTCGGTCGGGAGAGTCCCATAGAGTCAGGGCCGTATTAAGAAACTCCTTAAAAATCTCGTGAAAAATCGGCCAAGTGTGGATCGGACCACGTATATTGTATAGTCATAACTTTCTAACGTGAAAACTGTTTTACACGTGAAATGCGAAATATTTTTATCGAGAGTTCTTAGGCCCCAGGGTGATTTCAAGTTTTTAGATCAATCAGTTTAAAAACAGGGGGCTATCTACTTGGTCAACGACTTGTAGAAACACACCGAACATTAACACAAATGACGACAGGACAAAAGAAATACGACATCTAGAACGCGCTATTAACATTTCTTTAGCACTGAGTATATATGTCGCAGCCAACTGGTTTAATTAGCCATTAAATAAACAGCCTAGCCGATTCATTAAATAACGGCGCTCAACTAACTGGCTGTATGATAATACATTTAATGACTACAGAAGTAGGAGCTCCGAAGGGGCTTTGTCGACTAAGAAATGGAACAATCGAAACTAGAGCGGGAGCGATCGAAGCGAGCTCGGAACTTCGGAGAACCCCCGACTCATTTAGTTAGGCTCGCCTCCTCCTCACAGTCGTAGTGTTAGTTTGAACATGAAAATATAGAACTAGGAGCCCCAAAGGTGCTCCGTCGACTGAGAAATGTCCCCCTTTTCCTAACACCTCCCCCTAGCACTTCTCCCTCTGAGGTGTGAACTTAAACTACTTGACTAGCAGAAGTCGCGCATCACTCACCCTCGAAGACAGTCATAAAAACGATGTCCACGCGGGCGAAGCCGCGGGCAAAAGCTAGTATATAAATTAAAGATCACAGTTTAAAAAAACTCAAAAGGACTAAAAAAATAAAATTACCGTCTGTGCACTGTGCAGCGTAAATGCAAACAACAAGTGCTACACTGTTAGTGATAATAAAATATTTGAAAACGTTGAACACGTTAAAAAACCGACTTCCATCGCAACAACTTAGTACAATTTTGCATTATTATTTTTATTCGGTGGCGCAACGGCAAGGGCCGCTAACTCCTATCTGGGAAGTCGTGGTTTGAGTTCTGCCACGTACCCATGTGTTTTCGAATTTCGATCTCATATGTACGTTTATCCGACGCTCTTACGGCGAAGGAAAACATCGTGAGGAAACCTGCACACGCCTGCGAAGGAATTAGAAGGTTGTGTGTGAAGTAGACCAACCCGCACTGGGCCCGCGTGGTCGACTAAAGTCCGATCGCCCTAATTCAGGGTAGGCTCGAGCCCCTCGTTGGGGACGTAAATATGAGCTGATGTGATTTTTGCTATTTGTTAATTTTCCAAAAAAGTGCTTCACCGATTTTCATAAAAAAATTATGGTACCAACTTGGCAGCATACCCTGTCGAACACGAAGTAACTAGAGTAGTATCTCATCTGTGGTCGAACAAGAAAATTGTATGGTACCAACTTGGCAGCCTACCCTATCGAACACGAAGTAACTAGAGTAGTATCTCATCTGTGGTCGAAAAAAAAAATTGTATGGTACCAACTTGGCAGCATACCCTGTCGAACACGAAGTGACTAGAGTAGTATCTCATCTGTGGTCGAACAAGAAAATTGTATGGTACCAACTTGGCAGCATATTGTCGAACACGAAGCACCTAGAGTAATATCTCATCTCTGTGGTCGAACAAAAAAAGAATCATGAATCGGTCTACAATCTGCGAAGATATCGCGTAACAAACATACAAGAAAAAACATACAGTCGAATTGAGAACCTCCTCCTTTTTGGAAGTCGGTTGAATATAAATTAAAACAATGAGTGCCGTTCTCAGTAACGTCAAAATGACAATGAAACTATGTCGAATATAAATCCAAAACTCTCAGCACTTAGTAACATTACTCATTGCAATCCTATCACAAGTTCAGTCCTGTGCAAAGCAATAGGCAAGAACGTTATTTACTGCGCAACGCGCATCTCTACCTGCCTCCCGTCTCTAGTGCCGTCCTGGCGTAATGCTACACTGCTCAGCTGCATTGTCACACAATTTTAACTGAAGCGCGAGTTAAAATCTACTCTACATTCCAACCAAGGCGAGGCTAGACACGAAGTATACATTTTAAGCTATTGCATAGCTTTTATCGCGGGCTTTGAGCGCGGCGACCGAATCAAGAAATTCCGTAACGAAAAAAACCTAACACTACCGCGTTCTGAAAAAACTTACAGTGCCATCTATTAGCGATTTGGGGTACTAAAAGGACAGTCAATTTTACTGGCTTAGCCGAGCGTGACGTAAAGTTACTGCGTTTTAAAAAACTTACAGTGCCATCTATTAGCGATTTGCGGTACTAAAAGGACTTAGTAAATTTTACTGGTTTAACTTTCTTAGTGTTAAATGTTGATAAAAATGCTATGCAAAAGCTTTACCGCGGCAGTCCCCGAGTGCCACACGTCTTTTTTGTGTATTTTCGAAGATACCCACTGATAATAACCTATAATATTATTTCCATTTCATTTCATATCAGCTCATATACATCCCCACCGAGGCTCGAACCTACCTTGAATTAGGGCGATCGGGCCTTAGTCGACCACGCGGGCCCGCCCAGTTTGGATTGGTCGACTTCCACACAAACTGCGAGTTTCTTCGCAGGCGTGTGCAGGTTTCCTCACGATGTTTTCCTTCACCGTAAGAGCGTCGGATAAACGGACATATGAAATTTAAATTCGAAATCATATTGGTACGTGGCAGGTTCGAACCACGACCTCCCGGACAGGAAGCGGCGGTCCTAGCCATTACGCCACCGACGCTCTTAGTTATTTCCATATTTTTTTACAAAATAATATATTAATTGGATTTTTTTTCTGTATTACATTATAATCCTTTCTATATTTTTCTAAATTTTGGGTGGCATCGAGCATTGTGCTTAGGTCATTCACAGTCCCAGCCATAACCACGATAGGATCGTTAGTAAATCAGAGATGGGTTATATACTCGCCGTTGATATTGATGCCGAGTCCAGAAGCTTGAAAATATCTTCCAGAGCGGCGGTGAACTGTTTCGGAGATATAACATCTCCCTGTCTCACTCCTCGCTGCAACGGGATAGGTTTCAGGTTCTTGTCCTGGAGGCGAATCGACATAGTGGCGGTTTCAGACACTTCAACACCTCGATGTATCGATAGTCAATTTGGCACCGCTAGAGACACTGTAGCACAGCCCAGGTTTCGACTGAATCAAAGGCTTTCTCATAGTTCACAAACGCCATGCATAATGGCTGATTGTACTCTTCAGATTTCTGTATAATCTGTATGTATGTGGTCTACTATGGTATTAAAGCCTTTTCGGAATTCAGCTTGTTCGGGAGGCTGGAAGTAGTCAAACCTGCGTGCGAGACTGTATGTAATGACTCCCGAAACAGCTTGCTTGACGGCCTCAGTAAAGTCTCTCAACAAGTGCGTCTTAAAATGAACATGGACAAGACGAAAATATTGTCAAAAGTCCGTGTCGCACCCACCTCTCTAAAGGTTGGAGATTCTACACTGGAAGTTGTTGATAAATATGTATACCTGGGACAAACAGTCCAGCTAGGTAGGTCCAACTGCAAGAAAGAGATCAATAGGCGAATCCAACTCGGCTAGGCAGCGTTCGGGAAGCCTCGCAATATTTTTACGTCCTGAATACCGCAGTGTCTGAAGACTGAGGTCTTTGACTAGTGTGTGTTGCCAGTGATGGATGACATACGGAACTATAGTTTCGGAGGTAATTGACTGTGACAGACGGACGGACAGACAGATACACGAGTGATCCTATAATGGTTCCGTTTTTGACCTTTTGAGGTACGAAACCCTAAAAATTAACTGTACATAAAAAAAGCTCATAGATTTGTATGAGGAGTATATATTTTTTTGCAAATTAACTGTAGGTATGGGGCTCATAAGACGGCTCCAGGTCAACCAAAGGGTGATGAAACGAGCTGTGCTCGGAGCTTCCTTACGCGATCGAATCAGAAATGAGGAGATCCGCAGGAGAACAAAAGTAACTGACATAGCTCATAGAATCGCTAAACTGTAGTGGCAGTGGGCAGGGCACATAGCTCGTAGAACAGATGGCCGTTGGGGCCGTAAAGTTCGCGAGTGGCGACCGCGCACCGGTAAACGTAGCGTAGGCAGGCCTCCCAAGCGGTGGACCGACGATCTGCTGAAGATCGCGGAAAACCACTGGATGCGGGCAGCGCCGGACCGGTCATCGTGGAAATCCTTGCGGGAAGCCTTTGTCCAGCAGTGGACGTTTTTCGGCTGATATGATGATGATGATGATGAAGCTGCATACCTAAATGTTAGATTTGTGTTACAATATGACCACAGGTGTGTTATCAAAATAAAATAAGGAAATAGTGCTTCAAAAGAAAACTTATTCACGTATCATAATATTGTGGCACATAATTCCATAAGAATAATATACTGTTTACTGATATTATAAAGAGGTATGTTTGTAATGAGCGTCGTTGGCGTAACGTTTATGGCCGGCTACCTCCTGTCCGGGAGGCCGTGGTTCGAATCCAGCCACGTACCAATGTGTTTTCGAATTTCTATTTTAAATGTATGTTTATCCGACGACGCTCTTACGGTGAAGGAAAAATGTGTGTGTGAAGTTGATCAACCCGCACTGGGCCCGCGTGGTCGGCTAAGGCCCGATCGCCCTTATTCAGGGTAGGCTTGAGCCCCCCAGTGGGGACGACTATGAGCTGATAGGAAGATGTTTGTATGTAGGTCTTTGGAACTGCATTATAAAAAACTATTAAAAAATCTTTCACTAATAGTTGGAATGTAATTACAGGATGGACATAGGCTAAAAAAAGCCCCGCTCACTCTCGATATCCATGGGGGCTAAGCCGCGGGCAACAGCTAGTAACCAAATAACGAGGTTTTTTAAGGGTCCCCAGGGGGCTCGAGTTTCCATGCAAACGTAGTTCCGCTTTAATACAAAATCTAAATGCCAGAATAAATCCAAACTTTGCAAAGATATAGAGCAGACACTTATAGATGTTTGTAATTAGTTTTCGATGTAATGATATAAAAGAAGTTTCAAACTTTCAGTACAAAACTAATTTAAGCCTTCGTTTAGTTACGTTTCAATTTACTACAATGAGAACTAATTACAAACATCGATATGTGTCTACTCAATATATTTGTAAACTTTCCTTGTATTCCCGGCGGGGCGATTGTAAGACTCGGTTTGGTTGGTGGTAGGGCATTTTCTAAGCCCGCCTGGCTAGCTACCACCATCTTATCTAAGTCTTGCCGCCAAATATCCGTATCCGTGTGTTCCGGCATGAAGATAAGATAGCCAGATCCCCATTCGTTGGGGAATCTTGGTAAGCCCGCTTCCATCTTCGGCAACATCGCCACTTACCACCAGGTGAGATGTCGTCAAGGGTTTACCAATTGTTAATAAAAAAAAGAAAAAAATATTTGTAAACTTTGGATTCAATCCGGCATGTAGTTTTTGTATAAAAGCGTAACTACGTTTGTATGGAAACTCGAGCCTTCTGGGGACTCTTAATATCAGCAACCAATAAGTAGTCGAAGTTGGAGGACCACGAGTTTTGCACTAATAGGTGCCGGGACTTACTGAGTTCCTCTCAGAGGAAGCTCGGAGTAAAGACAAGGAAGTTCATTTATTAACTGGCCTTCAATGCTCACAACTTGGGTGCGGAATTTTAACTAAATTTCACGCCGCGTCGCGCAGAACGGACGTAGCAAACGTCTCAGTCCTTCCAACTTTGGATTTCGTTGCGGAATAATTTGAAATTTTTGTACGAGTCATCCAATGTTTTAGTGTGCTGGCTTTTATAAGGAAAAACGCTTTGAGAAAACAGTAAATAGCAGATAATATTATGGTTAAGACCGACGGTGAATGGCTTGGGCTGCTACCTCCTGTCCGGGAGGTCGTGATTCGAATCCTGCCACGTACCAATGTGTTTTCGAATTTCGATTTCTTAGGTACGTTTATCCGACGCTCTTACGGTGAAGGAAAACATCGTGAGGAAACCCGCACAGGCCTGCGCAGAAACTCGAAGGTTCTGTGTGAAGTTGACCAACACGCACTGGGCCCGCGTGGTCGACTAAGGCCCGATCGCCCTAATTCAGGGTAGGCTCGAGCCCCTCGGTGGGGACGTAATATGAGATGATGATGATGATTATGGTTATTAAATAGTTTTTAAGGTTCGATACCCGTTCGTTCGTCCGTCCTACTATAGATATTTTCATCTGTTATTATTGCGGATTTCCTAACAAGTAATTAAAAGAAGAAAAAACAAATAGTGAGAAAATTAAGATAACCGTTTTTTCAGACTTTCTGTTTATGCTCCATCGTAAAAATAATAAAAATTGATTGTATTTTAGTAATTTTATAGTAAATTACTGCAGCGGCCAGCAAAATAGGCATTGATGAACGAACGTGTAAATGTGGGCTGAGGCGTAGCCAAGGCAAACATACGTAAGTCCATGAATCCCTAGTTGTGGCCAAGGCTGGTATAGTACTTTTCTCAAATAATGCGCTGAAATTAATTATTTAATAAATTAATATTTTTTACACTAAACAGCTTCCTATTTGCAAGCTAGTTCGAAATGTAAATAAAATCTTTGATAAGTAACCTACTTGGTTTATGTGGTCGCTAAAACACGATAGATATGGATTGTCATACAACATTTGCCGGCCGCTGCTCGCATGTATTTGGCCAGTACAGCAAATTTCGATTTATTTAGAAGAAGGTCGTCAAATTAAAGTTCAAATTTCCAAGCATGTTTGAAAAAAAGTAATATAAGTTAGTATAAAAAATGTAAAACAACACTTACGTAATATTGTAAAGCGGCCGAGTGTGAGTCTGCACCCCGAAATTCAGTGAATAGCAGCAAATGGTGTTAAAAGCATGAAAATCAGAACGATTGACCTTAAAGCCATATGAATCAATTTGACTCGTGGTATCAAAAAACCGGCCAAGTGTGAGTCTGCATCCCGAAATTCAGTAAATAGCTGCAAATGGTGTTAAAAGCATGAAAATCAGAACGATTGACCTTTAAGCCATATGAATCAATTTGACTCGCGGCATCAAAAACCCGGCCAAGTGTGAGTCTGCATCCCGAAATTCAGTAAATAACTGCAAATGGTGTTAAAAGCATGAAAATCAGAACGATTGACCTTTAAGCCATATGAATCAATTTGACTCGTAGCATCAAAAAACCGGCCAAGTGTGAGTCTGCACCCCGAAATTCAGTGAATAGCAGCAAATGGTGTTAAAAGCATGAAAATCAGAACGATTGACCTTTAAGCCATATGAATCAATTTGACTCGTGGCATCAAAAAACCGGCCAAGTGTGAGTCTGCATCCCGAAATTCAGTAAATAGCTGCAAATGGTGTTAAAAGCATGAAAATCAGAACGATTGACCTTTAAGCCATATGAATCAATTTGACTCGCGGCATCAAAAACCCGGCCAAGTGTGAGTCTGCATCCCGAAATTCAGTAAATAGCTGCAAATGGTGTTAAAAGCATGAAAATCAGAACGATTGACCTTTAAGCCATATGAATCAATTTGACTCGTAGCATCAAAAAACCGGCCAAGTGTGAGTCTGCACCCCGAAATTCAGTGAATAGCAGCAAATGGTGTTAAAAGCATGAAAATCAGAACGATTGACCTTTAAGCCATATGAATCAATTTGACTCGTGGCATCAAAAAACCGGCCAAGTGTGAGTCTGCATCCCGAAATTCAGTAAATAGCTGCAAATGGTGTTAAAAGCATGAAAATCAGAACGATTGACCTTTAAGCCATATGAATCAATTTGACTCGCGGCATCAAAAACCCGGCCAAGTGTGAGTCTGCATCCCGAAATTCAGTAAATAGCTGCAAATGGTGTTAAAAGCATGAAAATCAGAACGATTGACCTTTAAGCCATATGAATCAATTTGACTCGTGGCATCAAAAAACCGGCCAAGTGTGAGTCTGCACCCCGAAATTCAGTAAATAGCTGCAAATGGTGTTAAAAGCATGAAAATCAGAACGATTGACCTTTAAGCCATATGAATCAATTTGACTCGTGGCATCAAAAAACCGGCCAAGTGTGAGTCTGCACCCCGAAATTCAGTAAATAGCTGCAAATGGTGTTAAAAGCATGAAAATCAGAACGATTGACCTTTGAGCCATATGAATCAATTTGACTCGTGGCATCAAAAAACCGGCCAAGTGTGAGTCTGCACCCCGAAATTCAGTGAATAGCAGCAAATGGTGATAAAAGCATGAAAATCAGAACGATTGACCTTTAAGCCATATGAATCAATTTGACTCGTGGCATCAAAAAACCGGCCAAGTGTGAGTCTGCACCCCGAAATTCAGTAAATAGCTGCAAATGGTGTTAAAAGCATGAAAATCAGAACGATTGACCTTTAAGCCATATGAATCAATTTGACTCGTGGCATCAAAAAACCGGCCAAGTGTGAGTCTGCACCCCGAAATTCAGTAAATAGCTGCAAATGGTGTTAAAAGCATGAAAATCAGAACGATTGACCTTTAAGCCATATGAATCAATTTGACTCGTGGCATCAAAAAACCGGCCAAGTGTGAGTCTGCACCCCGAAATTCAGTAAATAGCTGCAAATGGTGTTAAAAGCATGAAAATCAGAACGATTGACCTTTAAGCCATATGAATCAATTTGACTCGTGGCATCAAAAAACCGGCCAAGTGCGAGTCAGAACCGCACACATAGGGTTCCGTATCATCATACTAGATGGCGCTAGGATAAAGGATTCCGTATCATCATACTAGATGGCGCTAGTTGCTTCACGTTAAAAAATACACGTTTTTTGTATGGAGACCAGTTTTTATATTTTATCTTTTTCTAATTTTTAGTATTTGTCGTTGTAGCGGCAACAGAAATACATAATCTGTGAAAATTTCAACTGTCTAGCTATCACGGTTCATGAAATACACCCAGAAGGACAGAAAGACAGATAGACAGACAGACAAACAGTGAGACGGACGGACAGCGAAGTCTTAGTAATAGGGGTCCCTTCTTTACCCATTGGGTACAGAACACTAAAAAAGGAGAGGAGTTGTGACGTAATCTTTATATAGTATGACAAATTAAAATTGTACTGAAACCTACTTGTGTGTGGTATCAAATAAAAGGACTTTATAAGCCAATTATAAAAATATACCTCATCAACATATTTCTGTCACTTGTTTTATATAAAAATAAAAATCATTTTCAAAACATACCAAGTTCGGGCTCCTCCAGATACAAGACGGTTGAATCATTTTTAGTAAAATATAACTCAGATGATACGTAATATTCTCAAATTTAAAACTACACTATAAAAAATTAATTCACCATTACTTATAATGGATTTTCAGGATCTCTCATTATCTGCATATATATATATATATATATATATATATATATATAAAAGTAAAAGGTGACTGACTGGTATATCAACGCACAGCCGAAACCACTGAACGAATTTCGCTGAAATTGAGAATACAGATAGAAATTAGGATGTGGGCATACGCTAAGAAAGGATTTTGGGGGATTCCGACGGAAACGGCAAAAAACGGGATCTGCGCGGGCGAAGCTGCGGGCATCCACTAGTAGGCTTAAAACAACCCGCTCACTCTCGAAATCCACGGGGGCGAAGTTGCGGGCAGCAGCTAGTATTATGAGAAAGTAATTTTTAAAATATTTACATACAGTTTTTTTTTTTAATTTTTTCATTCTTTAAATTGCATTTTTGTATGGAGGGTCTACATTTTTTTTGATAATGAATTCTTTAAAGAATTTTGTTCATTGTGATGAGTAGAAGCTCGAGTTAACGGCTGCTACACCACTTTTGGTATCAAAGTTTTGACCCTCCATACAAAAATATAATTTAAGGAATGAAATAATATAAAAAAAATTAAATATTTGAAAACTTTTCATTTGATGTATATTTTACCAAAAATGATTCAACCGTATCGATTCTGGTGGAGCCCAAACTTAGTATGTTTTGGTAATGATTTTTATTTTATTTTAAAACAAGTGAATGAAATGTCATAAAGTAATTTATTTTTAGAATCGGCACAAAAAGCCCTTTAATTTGATATCAAACACGATAGGTTTCAGAACAACTTTTTTTTTACTTTACAAAAAAGATTACGTAAATAAGTCCTCTCCTTGTTTTGGTGCTGCGGGTAAAATTGATTCATATGGCCTAATGATCAATCGTTCTAATTTTCATGTTTTCTACACTATTTGCAAATGTTTTTGGCGTACCGCTAGGATTATCTGACTCGCGCTAAGAATTACAACTGAATGAAAGAAAATATATTTTTATTGTCGCTCTCGTTGATGTCTGTGACACGAACCCTGATAAAAAAATCAAAATTCTTTTTTTATATTGGAATGAATAGGTATCATTGTTGTATTTGTGGATGCTTTAAGATTTCCTTTTCCAAAGATGTGATGGTACAGAACCCTTGGTATTCGAGTTTGACTCGTACTTGGCTGGCTTTTTTTAACCACATGCCATTGCCAAGAACAGAACTCACTTTATTAATTTTCTTAGTTCGCATTAAGCATTTTTTACTAAAAATAAGATAATTTTCGAAAAAACTAAAAATCTTTAAGTACAAGATTTTATTTAAAAATAATTTTAATTATTTCTTATTCTTTTCAGTAAACCCTTTCATTTGATACCCATATCGTAAGAGTTAATTAAAAATAACTAGTGCGCCATCTTGGGTGTGCCGCCATATTTGAATTTAGAATGACGTCACATAGAACTATATACATTGTCATCCAAATTGAACGTGTATACAAAATTTCAGCTCAATCGGTTGAAGATATCTGCCTCAAAATTGAGTTGCAAGATTCCACCCTAACGAACATACATACATACATATATTGCAAGTTAAATAAAAGCTTGTAATAAGTACACACTTATTGTGGTTTCAGGAAGCAGGAGGAAACAGTAGTATCTAAGTTATTATAACCCACAGAAAAGCGAATTCGTTGCCGGTACCCGTTTAAAAAAATGGCATCGTTCGTAATTTAACTACATTAAACTATGACTGCATTGCTTTAAGTAGGGTAGTAGATATAAAAAACCAAAAATAGACCACAATAATAGGGGTATAAGTATGAAATTGCCGATTCAGTTTTTGACGTTTAAATATTTATTGTTTTTATTTTAAAATATATTATAGACACTACTTGTGGTCTTTTATTAATAACTGGTGGCACGTCTTTCATGTTTTAATCCCCTGAGCTATATACCATTTAATGGATTAAAGGCGTTTTCTTAGTGATCAGATGGGTAAATGTTTTATACTAGTTAATTTTCTTGAATTTTCCTAAAAGTGACGAAATCTTATGCGGGGTATTCCCAAATAATTAGTAACGAAGAAACTGCTGCGATAATTCTACAGCTTTTAAAATAATAATTGAAAACGCTAAACACGTTAAAAAACCGACTTCCATTGCAATAATTTAGTACATTTTTTGCATTATTATTTTTGAATTTGGTTAATTTTCCAAAAAAGTTCTACACCGATTTTGATAAAATTTATATTGGACCACACAGAAGGCACTAGCTTTCATTTAAAAAAAAAGAATCATAAAAATCGGTTCACCCAGTCAAAAGTTCTGAGGTAACACACATAAAAAAAACATACAATCGAATTGAGAACCTCCTCCTTTTTGGAAGTCGGTTGAAAATGGAGTATTTTTTGTCTTTAAAATGGTGATTTATTGAGTAGAAAATAACCATCTTCATGGGTTTAAAGCCACCATGCTCTCAAAATATCTAAACAATAGGCACACATTTCATCTTACCATCATCATCATCAGCCACACATTTACCAGCTATTAATTTTTAATATTCTTATGATATTTTGAGAATAAATTTTGTTTTAATAACTGTTTCAATATGTTGTAATATTCATTTTTTTATAAACTTTTTTATATAATCGGCAATTTTGTACATAAACACAATTATAATTCTTGGAAATACGTTTATCCGACGCTCTTACGGTGAAGGAAAACATCGTGAGGAAACCTGCACACGCCTACGAAGAGACTCGAAGGTTGTGTGTGAATTCGACCAACCCGCACTGGGCTCGCGTGGTCGACTAAGGCCCGATCGCCCTTATTCAGGGTAGGCTTGAGCCCCTCGGTGGGGACATGATATGATGAATCCTTGGAAATGATTCTTCAGCATGACGATGAATTTATAAAAAAAATATGAAGCCTAATAGACACACTACACAAATTTCGTAACAGCCTTTATAAGTAGCTCGCCTTCAGCTCACTGTATCTGTGTTAAAGTATGAAGTAATAAATCATCGTTATACTGTATACTGTAGTTTTGTAGCGTTGTCTGCAACAGAGTCGAGAATGGCTGCCAGAGTCAACCGCACTCCGCGCTACAGTCGAAAAGAAAAAGTAAAAAATATACAGAAGCACATTCACAGTTACAGATACTGCTGCATTTTTGTGCAGTAGCCTAAAAGAATAACAGTGCTTATGAAAGGTGAAGGTAAGCGTGATAAAAGTTCAAAAATCACTTCAAGCTTTGAAATGAATAAGTAAGTTGACGGGTTTAGGTGCGCAATTTTTATTTAAATTGATTGATTGATTGATTGAAAACACTTTATTGCACAACTTAAGAGGAAAAAAAGATACAATGATTAAGGAAGTTGTTCAATGTACATATTATTGGCGGTCTTATCGCTAACAAGCGATCTCTTCCAGACAACCTTTAGGTGAAGGAAACATGAGAAATCATTATTGTGGGGTAATAGTGGGCAATAAACATATTCATAGGGAACAAATTAAATAAAAATATAAATAAATATCCATTCTTAAATTACGTAATACACGTAAATATGTATATAAGTAATTAAAAATGATATAAACTAAAATACATATTGTATAGTATAGTAAGTACATACATAACCAAATTAATGATGATGATGAAAACAACGAGGCATATTATGTAAGAGATTATACAGATTTATAAAATTTATAGCGCTAGAAAGTGCTCTATAACTTTAGATTTTAAAATATTAAGGAAAGGAGAATTACGAATTGAATCAGGGAGAGAGTTCCCCAGGCTTATGGAACGGAGAGTGAAGGAATCAGAGTAGAAATAAGTAGAATGAGTAGTACAAAAAGGCGAAATGAATTTTCAGATCGTAGAGACCGACTAAGAGAGGAGGAGAGGTATAATATTGGAAACCGTTTTTAAGATAAAAAGGAGTACGGGGGTCAAATAGTACTGGATAAAGAAGAGCAAGAGAACGGGCGTCCCTTCGACAACCTACTGAAAGCCACTGTACTAGGATACATAATAAATTAAATATAATCCATAGCTGAATATATTGTAGTTTTGAAGGGAATCGTCATTTACATCAGGACGTAGGTAGAGTGCATTCTCCATTACGGTTTACAGGATTGACTACTTGAGCAGACAACGACATGAGTGCTTGATAGAGCGGTGTTGGACGTATCTGTGAGTGGGGTTGCCAGATTACCTATTTGCTTAGTATAAGTGAGATATGAATCGCACGAAACTATTGAACTAAATTGGTCAGTTTGTTGTCCTATAAGCAATCAAGTTCAAATTCAAAATCTTTATTAAATATCTCTTATTGATTGTCCATCATCTACTCCTAACTCATTTAAAAAATCTACAATTGCTAGCATAGTAAATTAAACATTGTATTATCTCACTATCTTTTTCCCGCGTAGTTATCGTTACGGACTTTTTTTTGCTATTTTCGCATCTGGCAAGCAACCGATAGTTGGTCGCGCGGGAATTTGCGCATCTGGCAGGGTCCGGCTGCTGGACGGGGCCCTGTTCGCGGGAAGTGACTCACTTCATACCTGAGTAAAAAGCCTACGGTGAATGATTTTCGATAGAAATCTCCTTCGAATCAGTCAGTGCTTTCCGCTGCGCTCGGGCGGTGTGCGTTCGTTTTGTTAAAGTGATTGTTTAGTAATTGTTTTGTTGTTTTGCATAGAAAAACTCTGTGTTGTTGAAATTCCCAATAAACCGGGTAAGCAATACAATGTTATTGTATTAAGAATTGTTATTGTAGCATTCATATTTCACATTTTTTTAGGTTCAAGTGCAATACCTACTTACCCTATCTTTAGCTAAGACTGTTGAACTTTTTCTCACAAATTTCATACACAAATATTTTAGTCAGGTAGTCAGTTAAAGACGATTTCATCGATATAAGTTTTATATATAGTTCCCATACAAAAACATTGCGAAATATTTGTTTTTCTAACCCTTGACAATAATGGCGACCACCCACAAAGGGCCTCGCAGTTGAACGAAAAAAATGGCGCTTCTTGCGGCGCCAGTTTACGTGCGACCAACTGCTGGAGGCCTGCCAGGTGAGTGGATAATTGGTATCAGAGTTATTGATTTTTTAGATATAAATTATTGTAACAATAAAGAGCTTAGTTTAAAGCTTCAGTTTGAATCGTCAGCCTAAACACAAAATTTGAAGATCCTAACTTCAAAACTGACGGACTTTTATTCTTATAAACTTTCATTCCTTATTGTGACCCCTTAGGGGTGGAATTTACCAAAATTCTTGCTTAGTATCAACTAAAAAAACATCCGCCTACAATATATATGTTATCTATGTGCAATTCTTCAAGTTTCTAGGTCCAGCGGTTTGGGCTGTGCGTTGGTATACAAAATTTCATCCTCCCTTTCACCCTATTTATGGTGGTAATTCAAAAAACGACAATTTACTTTGCGTTAGTCTTCAAGTCAAAATAATAAATTAATAGAGAACTTCAAAAAAAAAAGACCTTTTTTACCCCCTTATGGCTTGAAATTCCAACAAGACATAAATGAAGAAAATGAAGAACTTATTCCAAACACAACTTTATCCCTCTTTTCACCCATTCGGGAGTGAAATCATCTAAATCGCTAAGACACGCATACAACAATTTTCAATCCTCAACTTAAGCACAAAACTTCAAAATGTCAACTTCGAAACTGGCGGACTTTCATTCAAACTTTCGACACCCTTTTCACTCTCTTAAGGGTAGAGTTTCCAAAATTACTTTCTTTGTAGTTGTTTGAGTCATTTAATTTTTTTTAATTTTAACCGAACTAAACAACCACACTAGCCAAATTTCATATACCTAGCTTTTTTAATGACAATCCACCTCATTTCAACTCTTAATGGGATGATTTTTGGGAAAACAGAAAACACGTATTTAATTAATTGTTTAATTATTTGTTTTAATCCTGCAAAATTTTGAATTCAAAAGTCAATGAAGTTTAATTTCAAAAAATACTTTCTTTGTAATTGTTTACATTATTCAAGGACCACACTGGCCAAATTTCATGTTCCTAGCTTTTTGTGTTCACCACGTTTCACCCCCTACTGGAGATGATTTTCGGGAAACCATTTGTTTATAAGAGTAATCTTGTAAAATTTCAAATCCAAAACGCAATCTCATCTTGATACCCCATATAAACTTTGCACCGCTATTTCACCCCTTTAGGGGTTGAAATTTAAAAACGCCAGTACCTATATTTACTTATTTCTGTTTGTTGACCTAATAACAAAGGTACATGCTTCTAACTTCAAAAATTACGGACTTTGATATAACCTTTAAAACCTCTTTTCACCCCTATAAGGGTTGAATTCCAAAAAAATATTTCTTTGTACGTGTTTACTTTTTAGACTTGGATACAAAATTTCAACCCCTTTTACACCCCTCAAGAGTTTCATTTAAAAAAATTCTATCTTTTTAGGTATTTTACATTATATAAGGTCCACACTGGCCAAATTTCATGTTCCTAGCTTTTTTGTGTTAATTCACCCCGGTTCACCCCCTAAATGAATAATTTTAGCGAAAACACGAAACAAATCGTTTGTTAATAAGAGTAATCCTAAAAAATTCCAAATACACTTATTTATTTATTTCTATTCTTTAATCTAAAAACAAAGTTTCATTTTAGCTACACAAATTACGGACTTCCATACAAAATTGCAACTCTTTTTTCACCCCTTTAATCAAAAAATTCCTTTCTTTTTCCTCGTCTAAATCTTATTGTTAGGCACAACCCTTGTGAAAAGTTTCAGCTTTTTTGGTCCAAGGGTTTAGGCTGGGCGTTGTTGATATATCCCAGTCAGTGAATGAATGAAAGCGTCAGGACTTTTCTTTTTATATATTATATAAAATTTATTGCACGCGCTTATAAAAACTGACATAAAATCACCCATTGCATAAATTACTTTTTTAATAAAATAATAAAGATAAATGGATAGATTGAAAAAAAAATGAAACAAAAATAAACATTTAGAGTTGTGTTTATTTTGTAGTACTTTATATTTAAATATGGCAATGGCGCGAAAACAGCACTCAATTTAGAATATAACGCGAGACTCAGCTATTTGAATATCAACTATTTTCAACCGACTGCAAAAAGGAGGAGGTTATCAATTCGACTGCATGTTTTTTTTGTATGTTTGTTACGCGATATTCTTATATATAGTACTAATTTCAATAAGAAAATTTGGCTTGGATATGAATAAAAATAAATAAATAGAGTTACCACATTTTAAATCATCATCATCATCAGACATAGGCCTCCCGCATGCCTCGCCACTTATACCGATCTTCGGCCCTTTGTATCCAGCTGTCGCCAGCAACCTTACGCAAACCAGGAGCGATTCCTCCAGGGGGCGTCCCGTTTTAAATACTCACATCAAATAGCTACTAAATACAACTTAGACTACTAACTAGGTTTGAAATTGCATTTGATTTGTTTCTTTAGAAATTAATATGATTATGACTCAACAGTAAAATAAATAAATCATAATTTAATTTCTTCCCTCAAACATATTAACAAGGTACGGTGAGAAAAAATATTTAAAGAACAAACATATTATGTTGGTGGGAGGCTGGCGCCTAAAGTAAGATGTAAATCTTGTAGTATAGGTCCGCCCCAGTCGGTATACAAGAATAAAACATGACAAGTGAAGTATAGGAATAAAAAATACAAAAATTTGATAAGGTTAAGCTGCGCTTGCGTGTGTTTGAGTGTAGGTATGTGTGTTGTGTGTGTGTGAGAAAAAACATCTATGATATTATTTGTATTGTAAAGGAGTGTATTATTTTCAGGTTTCAGGTAATGTATGTAAGTTTCTTTATTCTGCGATATCTTCTAAACAGCTTGATGGATTTTAGAGTGCGAGCTATCATTCGATTTGTCTTGATCCCGTGAGTGACATACGATACATTTCACCCGACTTTTGACAATATTTTTTTATGCAGTTGTGTTTTAATTAGAATTTTAATTTAAAGTTATTCAGCAACGTTCTCGTGGCTGGCAGCCCTGTGTGCTGAGCCCAAGTGCAAAGTGTCCCAGGCTCTGGAATTAATACCTAATTAGCTGGCAGTGTTCACTCGCTCACACGGAGCCAGGAGCGAGCCCTGAGCGGGCAGAACCGTATTTGAGCAGTCGTGTAGTAGAACTACAAGTGCTTGCTTAGGAATTTTTGGTACCAATAGGTAGTCAGTTGGTTGTTTGATGTTATTTATTGCTTATACCGCCGTCAACAACCAACTTTGACCCACTTTTTAATTCAAAATTCAAAATACATTTATTGCGTAACCAAAGGCAAAACATAAAAATGGTCTTAAAGATAATAAAGAAGTCCTCTATGGCCTACCTTAAAAAGGTGTGCAATGTCATTCTATAATCTAACACATGAACATTTATTTAATTACTTAGTCTATTTTTATATCATTGTCAAGTAAATATTCGTTAATACTATAATAGCATCTGTTCTTTAAATATAAGTATAATTTTAATTTAAATTGTCTATTGTTTAATTCTTTTGTAGAGTCAGGAAGTTTGTTAAATAAATTAGGTCCTAATACAAAAACAGTGTTTCTACAAAATGTCATATTTGAGCGCTGCAACGGGCGCACCTCGATCTTATTCCTCGTGCTCCTTGGATATCTAGTTTCCACAAGTCTAAACTCATTCAGATGTTCTTTAAAAAAGATACATTTTAGTTCAATTGTAGATTTTTTTATCAAAAAAAATGTTTTGTTATTTACAGGATATGAGGAATGATGTAGATTTCCTCGAATTCTATTATATTACACAGAGCTAAACAAAGAACCGGTCAAATGCGAGTTGCACTCCGACCACCGCACCTCTCCGCACAACTGTGACAATAATAAATAAATAAGTATTCTGGGACAAATGCGAGTTGGACTCCGACCACCGCACCTCTCCGCACAACTGTGACAATAATAAATAAATAAGTATTCTGGGACAAATGCGAGTTGCACTCCGACCACCGCACCTCTCCGCACAACTGTGACAATAATAAATAAATAAGTATTCTGGGACAAATGCGAGTTGGACTCCGACCACCGCACCTCTCCGCACAACTGTGACAATAATAAATAAATAAGTATTCTGGGACAAATGCGAGTTGCACTCCGACCACCGCACCTCTCCGCACAACTGTAACAATAATAAATAAATAAGTATTCTGGGACAAATGCGAGTTGGACTCCGACCACCGCACCTCTCCGCACAACTGTGACAATAATAAATAAATAAATATTCTCGGACAAATCACACATGGTCATCTGGCCCCAAAGTAGGATTCCCTGTGTTATGGGTTACCAGAGACTGATATACATACTTATATAAGTTAAAATACATACATATATAGATATATTTAACACCCAGACACAGAGCAAACAAATCTGCTCGTCACACAAATGCTTGCCCTGGGTGGGGATCGAACCCACAACCCTTGGATCAGTAGTCAAGGGCACTAACCACTGAGCCACCGAGTCAGTCTACCTATTAACATGACAAACAAAAGACACAAACGAGAGCAACAGAAAAATACTAATTTCCGTAAGTGAACGTATTATATTGAGTTTACCACTTTATTTTCAATTGATAGAATTCTTATTGGTTTTCCTGTAATCTACAAGCAATAAAAATATATTTTGTATTTTTTATCGTAAGAGTTAATTAAAAATAACTAGTGCGCCATCTTGGGTGTGCCGCCATATTTGAATTTAGAATGACGTCACATAGAACTATATACATTGTCATCCAAATTGAACGTGTATACAAAATTTCAGCTCAATCGGTTGAAGATATCTGCCTCAAAATTGAGTTGCAAGATTCCACCCTAACGAACATACATACATACATATATTGCAAGTTAAATAAAAGCTTGTAATAAGTACACACTTATTGTGGTTTCAGGAAGCAGGAGGAAACAGTAGTATCTAAGTTATTATAACCCACAGAAAAGCGAATTCGTTGCCGGTACCCGTTTAAAAAAATGGCATCGTTCGTAATTTAACTACATTAAACTATGACTGCATTGCTTTAAGTAGGGTAGTAGATATAAAAAACCAAAAATAGACCACAATAATAGGGGTATAAGTATGAAATTGCCGATTCAGTTTTTGACGTTTAAATATTTATTGTTTTTATTTTAAAATATATTATAGACACTACTTGTGGTCTTTTATTAATAACTGGTGGCACGTCTTTCATGTTTTAATCCCCTGAGCTATATACCATTTAATGGATTAAAGGCGTTTTCTTAGTGATCAGATGGGTAAATGTTTTATACTAGTTAATTTTCTTGAATTTTCCTAAAAGTGACGAAATCTTATGCGGGGTATTCCCAAATAATTAGTAACGAAGAAACTGCTGCGATAATTCTACAGCTTTTAAAATAATAATTGAAAACGCTAAACACGTTAAAAAACCGACTTCCATTGCAATAATTTAGTACATTTTTTGCATTATTATTTTTGAATTTGGTTAATTTTCCAAAAAAGTTCTACACCGATTTTGATAAAATTTATATTGGACCACACAGAAGGCACTAGCTTTCATTTAAAAAAAAAGAATCATAAAAATCGGTTCACCCAGTCAAAAGTTCTGAGGTAACACACATAAAAAAAACATACAATCGAATTGAGAACCTCCTCCTTTTTGGAAGTCGGTTGAAAATGGAGTATTTTTTGTCTTTAAAATGGTGATTTATTGAGTAGAAAATAACCATCTTCATGGGTTTAAAGCCACCATGCTCTCAAAATATCTAAACAATAGGCACACATTTCATCTTACCATCATCATCATCAGCCACACATTTACCAGCTATTAATTTTTAATATTCTTATGATATTTTGAGAATAAATTTTGTTTTAATAACTGTTTCAATATGTTGTAATATTCATTTTTTTATAAACTTTTTTATATAATCGGCAATTTTGTACATAAACACAATTATAATTCTTGGAAATACGTTTATCCGACGCTCTTACGGTGAAGGAAAACATCGTGAGGAAACCTGCACACGCCTACGAAGAGACTCGAAGGTTGTGTGTGAATTCGACCAACCCGCACTGGGCTCGCGTGGTCGACTAAGGCCCGATCGCCCTTATTCAGGGTAGGCTTGAGCCCCTCGGTGGGGACATGATATGATGAATCCTTGGAAATGATTCTTCAGCATGACGATGAATTTATAAAAAAAATATGAAGCCTAATAGACACACTACACAAATTTCGTAACAGCCTTTATAAGTAGCTCGCCTTCAGCTCACTGTATCTGTGTTAAAGTATGAAGTAATAAATCATCGTTATACTGTATACTGTAGTTTTGTAGCGTTGTCTGCAACAGAGTCGAGAATGGCTGCCAGAGTCAACCGCACTCCGCGCTACAGTCGAAAAGAAAAAGTAAAAAATATACAGAAGCACATTCACAGTTACAGATACTGCTGCATTTTTGTGCAGTAGCCTAAAAGAATAACAGTGCTTATGAAAGGTGAAGGTAAGCGTGATAAAAGTTCAAAAATCACTTCAAGCTTTGAAATGAATAAGTAAGTTGACGGGTTTAGGTGCGCAATTTTTATTTAAATTGATTGATTGATTGATTGAAAACACTTTATTGCACAACTTAAGAGGAAAAAAAGATACAATGATTAAGGAAGTTGTTCAATGTACATATTATTGGCGGTCTTATCGCTAACAAGCGATCTCTTCCAGACAACCTTTAGGTGAAGGAAACATGAGAAATCATTATTGTGGGGTAATAGTGGGCAATAAACATATTCATAGGGAACAAATTAAATAAAAATATAAATAAATATCCATTCTTAAATTACGTAATACACGTAAATATGTATATAAGTAATTAAAAATGATATAAACTAAAATACATATTGTATAGTATAGTAAGTACATACATAACCAAATTAATGATGATGATGAAAACAACGAGGCATATTATGTAAGAGATTATACAGATTTATAAAATTTATAGCGCTAGAAAGTGCTCTATAACTTTAGATTTTAAAATATTAAGGAAAGGAGAATTACGAATTGAATCAGGGAGAGAGTTCCCCAGGCTTATGGAACGGAGAGTGAAGGAATCAGAGTAGAAATAAGTAGAATGAGTAGTACAAAAAGGCGAAATGAATTTTCAGATCGTAGAGACCGACTAAGAGAGGAGGAGAGGTATAATATTGGAAACCGTTTTTAAGATAAAAAGGAGTACGGGGGTCAAATAGTACTGGATAAAGAAGAGCAAGAGAACGGGCGTCCCTTCGACAACCTACTGAAAGCCACTGTACTAGGATACATAATAAATTAAATATAATCCATAGCTGAATATATTGTAGTTTTGAAGGGAATCGTCATTTACATCAGGACGTAGGTAGAGTGCATTCTCCATTACGGTTTACAGGATTGACTACTTGAGCAGACAACGACATGAGTGCTTGATAGAGCGGTGTTGGACGTATCTGTGAGTGGGGTTGCCAGATTACCTATTTGCTTAGTATAAGTGAGATATGAATCGCACGAAACTATTGAACTAAATTGGTCAGTTTGTTGTCCTATAAGCAATCAAGTTCAAATTCAAAATCTTTATTAAATATCTCTTATTGATTGTCCATCATCTACTCCTAACTCATTTAAAAAATCTACAATTGCTAGCATAGTAAATTAAACATTGTATTATCTCACTATCTTTTTCCCGCGTAGTTATCGTTACGGACTTTTTTTTGCTATTTTCGCATCTGGCAAGCAACCGATAGTTGGTCGCGCGGGAATTTGCGCATCTGGCAGGGTCCGGCTGCTGGACGGGGCCCTGTTCGCGGGAAGTGACTCACTTCATACCTGAGTAAAAAGCCTACGGTGAATGATTTTCGATAGAAATCTCCTTCGAATCAGTCAGTGCTTTCCGCTGCGCTCGGGCGGTGTGCGTTCGTTTTGTTAAAGTGATTGTTTAGTAATTGTTTTGTTGTTTTGCATAGAAAAACTCTGTGTTGTTGAAATTCCCAATAAACCGGGTAAGCAATACAATGTTATTGTATTAAGAATTGTTATTGTAGCATTCATATTTCACATTTTTTTAGGTTCAAGTGCAATACCTACTTACCCTATCTTTAGCTAAGACTGTTGAACTTTTTCTCACAAATTTCATACACAAATATTTTAGTCAGGTAGTCAGTTAAAGACGATTTCATCGATATAAGTTTTATATATAGTTCCCATACAAAAACATTGCGAAATATTTGTTTTTCTAACCCTTGACAATAATGGCGACCACCCACAAAGGGCCTCGCAGTTGAACGAAAAAAATGGCGCTTCTTGCGGCGCCAGTTTACGTGCGACCAACTGCTGGAGGCCTGCCAGGTGAGTGGATAATTGGTATCAGAGTTATTGATTTTTTAGATATAAATTATTGTAACAATAAAGAGCTTAGTTTAAAGCTTCAGTTTGAATCGTCAGCCTAAACACAAAATTTGAAGATCCTAACTTCAAAACTGACGGACTTTTATTCTTATAAACTTTCATTCCTTATTGTGACCCCTTAGGGGTGGAATTTACCAAAATTCTTGCTTAGTATCAACTAAAAAAACATCCGCCTACAATATATATGTTATCTATGTGCAATTCTTCAAGTTTCTAGGTCCAGCGGTTTGGGCTGTGCGTTGGTATACAAAATTTCATCCTCCCTTTCACCCTATTTATGGTGGTAATTCAAAAAACGACAATTTACTTTGCGTTAGTCTTCAAGTCAAAATAATAAATTAATAGAGAACTTCAAAAAAAAAAGACCTTTTTTACCCCCTTATGGCTTGAAATTCCAACAAGACATAAATGAAGAAAATGAAGAACTTATTCCAAACACAACTTTATCCCTCTTTTCACCCATTCGGGAGTGAAATCATCTAAATCGCTAAGACACGCATACAACAATTTTCAATCCTCAACTTAAGCACAAAACTTCAAAATGTCAACTTCGAAACTGGCGGACTTTCATTCAAACTTTCGACACCCTTTTCACTCTCTTAAGGGTAGAGTTTCCAAAATTACTTTCTTTGTAGTTGTTTGAGTCATTTAATTTTTTTTAATTTTAACCGAACTAAACAACCACACTAGCCAAATTTCATATACCTAGCTTTTTTAATGACAATCCACCTCATTTCAACTCTTAATGGGATGATTTTTGGGAAAACAGAAAACACGTATTTAATTAATTGTTTAATTATTTGTTTTAATCCTGCAAAATTTTGAATTCAAAAGTCAATGAAGTTTAATTTCAAAAAATACTTTCTTTGTAATTGTTTACATTATTCAAGGACCACACTGGCCAAATTTCATGTTCCTAGCTTTTTGTGTTCACCACGTTTCACCCCCTACTGGAGATGATTTTCGGGAAACCATTTGTTTATAAGAGTAATCTTGTAAAATTTCAAATCCAAAACGCAATCTCATCTTGATACCCCATATAAACTTTGCACCGCTATTTCACCCCTTTAGGGGTTGAAATTTAAAAACGCCAGTACCTATATTTACTTATTTCTGTTTGTTGACCTAATAACAAAGGTACATGCTTCTAACTTCAAAAATTACGGACTTTGATATAACCTTTAAAACCTCTTTTCACCCCTATAAGGGTTGAATTCCAAAAAAATATTTCTTTGTACGTGTTTACTTTTTAGACTTGGATACAAAATTTCAACCCCTTTTACACCCCTCAAGAGTTTCATTTAAAAAAATTCTATCTTTTTAGGTATTTTACATTATATAAGGTCCACACTGGCCAAATTTCATGTTCCTAGCTTTTTTGTGTTAATTCACCCCGGTTCACCCCCTAAATGAATAATTTTAGCGAAAACACGAAACAAATCGTTTGTTAATAAGAGTAATCCTAAAAAATTCCAAATACACTTATTTATTTATTTCTATTCTTTAATCTAAAAACAAAGTTTCATTTTAGCTACACAAATTACGGACTTCCATACAAAATTGCAACTCTTTTTTCACCCCTTTAATCAAAAAATTCCTTTCTTTTTCCTCGTCTAAATCTTATTGTTAGGCACAACCCTTGTGAAAAGTTTCAGCTTTTTTGGTCCAAGGGTTTAGGCTGGGCGTTGTTGATATATCCCAGTCAGTGAATGAATGAAAGCGTCAGGACTTTTCTTTTTATATATTATATAAAATTTATTGCACGCGCTTATAAAAACTGACATAAAATCACCCATTGCATAAATTACTTTTTTAATAAAATAATAAAGATAAATGGATAGATTGAAAAAAAAATGAAACAAAAATAAACATTTAGAGTTGTGTTTATTTTGTAGTACTTTATATTTAAATATGGCAATGGCGCGAAAACAGCACTCAATTTAGAATATAACGCGAGACTCAGCTATTTGAATATCAACTATTTTCAACCGACTGCAAAAAGGAGGAGGTTATCAATTCGACTGCATGTTTTTTTTGTATGTTTGTTACGCGATATTCTTATATATAGTACTAATTTCAATAAGAAAATTTGGCTTGGATATGAATAAAAATAAATAAATAGAGTTACCACATTTTAAATCATCATCATCATCAGACATAGGCCTCCCGCATGCCTCGCCACTTATACCGATCTTCGGCCCTTTGTATCCAGCTGTCGCCAGCAACCTTACGCAAACCAGGAGCGATTCCTCCAGGGGGCGTCCCGTTTTAAATACTCACATCAAATAGCTACTAAATACAACTTAGACTACTAACTAGGTTTGAAATTGCATTTGATTTGTTTCTTTAGAAATTAATATGATTATGACTCAACAGTAAAATAAATAAATCATAATTTAATTTCTTCCCTCAAACATATTAACAAGGTACGGTGAGAAAAAATATTTAAAGAACAAACATATTATGTTGGTGGGAGGCTGGCGCCTAAAGTAAGATGTAAATCTTGTAGTATAGGTCCGCCCCAGTCGGTATACAAGAATAAAACATGACAAGTGAAGTATAGGAATAAAAAATACAAAAATTTGATAAGGTTAAGCTGCGCTTGCGTGTGTTTGAGTGTAGGTATGTGTGTTGTGTGTGTGTGAGAAAAAACATCTATGATATTATTTGTATTGTAAAGGAGTGTATTATTTTCAGGTTTCAGGTAATGTATGTAAGTTTCTTTATTCTGCGATATCTTCTAAACAGCTTGATGGATTTTAGAGTGCGAGCTATCATTCGATTTGTCTTGATCCCGTGAGTGACATACGATACATTTCACCCGACTTTTGACAATATTTTTTTATGCAGTTGTGTTTTAATTAGAATTTTAATTTAAAGTTATTCAGCAACGTTCTCGTGGCTGGCAGCCCTGTGTGCTGAGCCCAAGTGCAAAGTGTCCCAGGCTCTGGAATTAATACCTAATTAGCTGGCAGTGTTCACTCGCTCACACGGAGCCAGGAGCGAGCCCTGAGCGGGCAGAACCGTATTTGAGCAGTCGTGTAGTAGAACTACAAGTGCTTGCTTAGGAATTTTTGGTACCAATAGGTAGTCAGTTGGTTGTTTGATGTTATTTATTGCTTATACCGCCGTCAACAACCAACTTTGACCCACTTTTTAATTCAAAATTCAAAATACATTTATTGCGTAACCAAAGGCAAAACATAAAAATGGTCTTAAAGATAATAAAGAAGTCCTCTATGGCCTACCTTAAAAAGGTGTGCAATGTCATTCTATAATCTAACACATGAACATTTATTTAATTACTTAGTCTATTTTTATATCATTGTCAAGTAAATATTCGTTAATACTATAATAGCATCTGTTCTTTAAATATAAGTATAATTTTAATTTAAATTGTCTATTGTTTAATTCTTTTGTAGAGTCAGGAAGTTTGTTAAATAAATTAGGTCCTAATACAAAAACAGTGTTTCTACAAAATGTCATATTTGAGCGCTGCAACGGGCGCACCTCGATCTTATTCCTCGTGCTCCTTGGATATCTAGTTTCCACAAGTCTAAACTCATTCAGATGTTCTTTAAAAAAGATACATTTTAGTTCAATTGTAGATTTTTTTATCAAAAAAAATGTTTTGTTATTTACAGGATATGAGGAATGATGTAGATTTCCTCGAATTCTATTATATTACACAGAGCTAAACAAAGAACCGGTCAAATGCGAGTTGCACTCCGACCACCGCACCTCTCCGCACAACTGTGACAATAATAAATAAATAAGTATTCTGGGACAAATGCGAGTTGGACTCCGACCACCGCACCTCTCCGCACAACTGTGACAATAATAAATAAATAAGTATTCTGGGACAAATGCGAGTTGCACTCCGACCACCGCACCTCTCCGCACAACTGTGACAATAATAAATAAATAAGTATTCTGGGACAAATGCGAGTTGGACTCCGACCACCGCACCTCTCCGCACAACTGTGACAATAATAAATAAATAAGTATTCTGGGACAAATGCGAGTTGCACTCCGACCACCGCACCTCTCCGCACAACTGTAACAATAATAAATAAATAAGTATTCTGGGACAAATGCGAGTTGGACTCCGACCACCGCACCTCTCCGCACAACTGTGACAATAATAAATAAATAAATATTCTCGGACAAATCACACATGGTCATCTGGCCCCAAAGTAGGATTCCCTGTGTTATGGGTTACCAGAGACTGATATACATACTTATATAAGTTAAAATACATACATATATAGATATATTTAACACCCAGACACAGAGCAAACAAATCTGCTCGTCACACAAATGCTTGCCCTGGGTGGGGATCGAACCCACAACCCTTGGATCAGTAGTCAAGGGCACTAACCACTGAGCCACCGAGTCAGTCTACCTATTAACATGACAAACAAAAGACACAAACGAGAGCAACAGAAAAATACTAATTTCCGTAAGTGAACGTATTATATTGAGTTTACCACTTTATTTTCAATTGATAGAATTCTTATTGGTTTTCCTGTAATCTACAAGCAATAAAAATATATTTTGTATTTTTTCAAAATTTTAGGCTCAGTAGTTTCGGAGATCGGGAGGAGGGTGGGAATGGTAAATTTTCGTCTTCTTTCATGAATAAAATCAAAACTACTTATTTTACAATAATAACAAAATTATATTTGAGATCCTCATAACGAGCCCTTTCATTTGATATATGACACAGTAAGGTTTGCAAAACTTTTTTTAATATCTTAATTTTTCCCTCGAAAATGACCCTTATTTAAATAAAATATATTTATTCACATTGCACATCCGTGTTTGGGTCATAGGATTACACCATACTACTAAATTTAACCTGATTTGTTCCAGTAGATTCGGAGAAAATTGGCTGTAAAGACGGACGGACAGACAGACGCACGAGTGACCCTATAAGGGTTCCGTTATTTTGTTGTACGGAACCCTGAAAAGTATCCTAATGCACCCTTTTTTTTATACTTGTAACCATAAAACTGCTGCAATTTGCATCGACATATTATGATAATTTATAAACTTCTTAACAAAACAATATAAAATGATTTTGTTTTCTTACTTTTTGGAAATTCTTCTTATTTTATTTATATGAATTAAAAACCAAATTTTTCGCACGATTCGCCCTCAGCGATTGACGTAACAGCCACGTTGCAGTACGAGCTGACAAGAACTTTATTTCCAAGCTATTTCGTTCGATGTTTGAAACGTCGTGAATCGAGTTGCTAATTTTAGGGACGGAGGAGCCTTAAGGTAGGTCAAAGAAAATCAAACACATGTAAGGAAATAACTCTCTCTTCTCTTATCGTGTGGCACAATTAACCGACTATCCAAGGGATAGACGGCGGTGGCCTGATGTTGCACTTAGCATCACCCGCGGTCACGTGTAGGGCATTTAGATTTACACCTATACGAACGTGTGCAAAACGAGCTTCATACATATCTGGAATCAGATGTTCAGGTTTCCTCACGATGTTTTCCTTCATCGTTAAAGCAATTGGTAATATGTACGTAAGTATCGAAAAACTCATTGGAACATTGGCCGTCCGGATTTAAACCCGGAACCTCTCGTTAAGAGGAGCAAGTCGTTACCGATTGAGCTACCGACGCTTTTGAGGAAATAACTGCAAACTACATAATTCAAGTCTATTCTTTCCTAGATCATCATCTTACTATGCCTTGTCCCATTTACTTGGGCTTGGATTTCTCCATTCCTTTTTCCATTCTGATATTTTCTTGGCATGTGTTTGAGAGAACTCCTTCAGGTCCTTTTGGACCGTTCTCCACCAAGTGGCGGGGGTTTTTCAGCATCCCCCCTTCGTCGTTGGTAGTTTTAGGGCTTATCTGCTCTATATATCGCACCTCCAGTATGAAAGCGACTCAATTCAAAAAAGCAACCTCTCGGGAAATCGCTAAAAAAGATTGTAAATTTATGCACCTTTATATTCCTTCGTCGATTATTTTATAACTATTTAAGCTAGCATATAAGTTTAAACTGAAAATTTAAAAGAAAAGATTTAGCTACGAATCTGTTGAAAAAAAAAGTTATTTAAAAGCGAGTATGATAGGAAAAAAAAGTTTTTTTATTATTGAGTCTTTATTAAACCGAAAAATACAACAAAAATTTTGACTGATTAGAAGTTATGTCCTTTTTTGATTTAAAACAATGACTAATGCTTAGACTGTTTACGAGATATGTCTTTTTAATATTTATGAGACCACATACGTTGTAGTAAGTTTTTGACATTTTTATGATGGAGTCTCTATTATTCTAAAAAAATCATAGATTTCTATTAACTTTGTGAAAATTGGGTCATGAAAAATGAAAAATGTACAGTATTGTACAGTACATGTAAAACATAACAGTCATTAGAAAAATAATGTAAGTAATTACTGTTAAAGTTTTCAATCAAAAATATTAATAACAAACACTTTTGGAGCATTGTTGCCCTTACTGCTAGATAAAATCTTAGGCATTTTAAGTTCATATCATGTCAGGACGTCCACTGCTGGACATAGGCCTCCCCAATGGATTTCTACGACGACCGGTTCTGCACTGCCCGCATCCAGCGGCTTCCCGCAACCTTCACCAGGCCATCAGTCCACCAAGTGGGAGGCCTTCCTACGCCAAGGTTTCCGGTGACCATTACTCGAGAACTTTACTACCCCAACGGCCATCTGTTCTACGAGTTATGTGCCCCGCTATGTCGGTTACTTTGGTTCTCCTACGAATCTCATCGTTTCTGATTCGATCACGCAGAGAAACTCCGATCATAGCACGCTCCGTTGCCCTTTGGGTGACCTTGAGCCTTCTTATGAGGCCCATATTAAGCGACCATGTCGCAGTTCCGTATGTCATTACTAGCAACACACACTGGTCGAAGACCTTTGTCTAAAGACACTGCGGTATCTGGGACGTGAAGATATTGCGAAGCTTCCCGAACGCTGCCCAACTTAGTTGGATTCGACGATTGACCTCTTTCTCGAAGTTAGACCTACCTAACTGGACTGTTTGTCCCAGGTACACATATTCGGCAACAACTTCGAATGCAAAGCCTCCAAGCGTATGACACGGACGTTTTTGACATAATTTTCGTCTTGTCCATGTTCATTCTAAGACCTACTTGTTGAGAGGCTCTACTGAGGCCATCGAGCATTGTGCCTAAGTCGTCCTTAGTCTCAGCCATGACCACGATATCGTCAGCGAATCGAAGGTGGGTGATGTACTCGCCGCGCCGTTGCTATTGATGCTGAGTCCACCCCAGATTTTAAGGACTTGTAAAAAAATCAACTCTTGAATTTTAATGTTTCATTGGATGAAACCAAGATCTTTAACCACTACTTTTTTCCATAAATTATTATTTATAAATTGTAAACCGTAACAATATTCTGATGTTTAATAGGCATTAACCACAAGAAATAAAACCTTAAACGGGGTCGTTAAACATAATTAAGATTTTTGTTTAATATTATAATTATAGTAATAGAATTTTATGGTTTATTAGAATAAGCAACAAGAAATAAAATTTAAAAAATAAAATAATATATACATCAAGAAAATATGTGGCATGCACTATACTATTCTAATCTAGTACTTTTCTTTTTCTCTTATGGGATAGACAGAGTATCTGACGCCTAGAGTGGAGATTCTAACATACAAATTTCGTTTTTTTACTGACATCTGCCCTCATACGAGAAACAGCGCTTCTAGGAGGCCGTGTGTCAGCGGACTGATTGACAGCCTTGCGGGTCTGCCAAGTTTGCTCATGCTATTTGGCCGCCCGGAACTCTCGAATGGTAAGAGGTCAGTCGAGGTGCGTCGGTTGGACAGGCGTTACACCGCATATACATCCAGCATGTGCCTACTGTAAGTATACAGGTCATGGAGTGACGGCGTGTGCTGATTTCCAGGCAGGGGGAGAAGCGCCGTGGAGTCGCCAGCAACACAGGTGGTGCTTCAGCTGCCTAGGGCCGCATATGGTGCGAGACTGCCCTACGTCTGGGAACTTTCTGTTCTGCCGATGGCTTTACCACCAGCTCCTGGGCATGAAACGGATTAAAGTGGCCACTCAAGAGCGGAGACAGTCTCTCGTATTGAAACGCGAAAGCAGGGGACAGCGTTCACCTCCTTCACCAAGACAATAAGCTTCTGGATAGGGGAGGAACGTACCCACGCCGACGTACGTTCTTCCCGCACGCGCAGGATGAGCGTAGGTACGTAAGTTATCACAGATCCCCCCCATCGGAGCTTCGTGAAGTTGAAGCACGGGACCCTACTGGCGGGTGCCACATTTGTACACAGGGTCAGGGGCAACACACACAGGGCCAGGGGCCATACACATGCAGACTAGGGGCCTTACTCAAGAGTATTCGGAGTTAGTCAGCACCATGCCGCCTCATCTGAATCCGTGCATCTTTTCAAAACTAGCGGAGCATCCCCTCATCTGTCCACGCTCCCCCACCATTTCGCCGTATTCCGATAACATATTACAGATCCCTGAGGTGGCTCAGGTAAGTACGGGGCTCTTCTTTTCAGCATGGAACCCGGCGTGAAACCCCTATCACCGTTCCATGTTAGCCGTACTTACCGTCCTTGCCGCCCAGCTAGTCACAATACTCTTGCCCACTACTAGGAATTGCGCTAGGGGATCAAATGGCAAGAGAATGTCGGTACGAGCTCTGCCAGATACAGAAGCTCAAGGGTGTATCGTCTTAAGTGAACTGGTGAGCAGGTTAGGCTTACGTTTAGAGGCAAAATGTCATAGGCATTGGAGGACAGGTTGCCCCTCTAAGGGGTCAGGTTGACATAATCTTTGAGCTTGACGGCGCTAGAGCTGTTCCAGGCATGCGTTGTCATACGATATCAGCAGTGACGGGCAATGTGGTGGCAAGTGGCAAAGTTGTGCGAGAGCTGATCACAGGTAGTTCTAGAGAACTCGCGGATCTAGAGTTTGAAGTTCCACGGTGGGTGGATGCGCTGCTAGGTACGCATGTCCGCAGGCTTATGTTGCGGAGCAACATAAGTAGAATAAACTAGTGTTATTTATTTACTAACAGTTAGTATGATCCATGTTTCATTTTCGAACACTTAAAAAAACATACTTATCCAATACCTACAGTCTTGAAACTAGTTAAAACGATAATAAAGACATGTAGCACAAACATACTCAAAATTTACAAGAATCGAGACTCTTAAATAGTTCTGGGCAGATAAGGTATTAATTCGTTTTTGAATCAAGGGTTAACCTTCTCGGGAGGTACCCCAGAAGTTATGGGTTAATAACTAAATAATTCGTTTTTAAAAGGAAAAGTATTTTTTTTATTTATGATAAATTTTAAATTAAATAAATCTAATAAAATAAATTAATTAATACAATAATAACAATATTTTATTACATTCTCAGGTTGTTTTCATTATGTTGCCTCTTCTTCCTTTCGACATTGTCAGTGAACTTTTTTTCAATTTCGTATATTATTTTGTTGTTAAAACGACACATTTACTAATGAAACTCCGACTTCTTATTTCAGCTTACTTAAAAACAGACCCAATAATCAATGAGACATATACAATTACACTGTGTTAAATACGATAATGACAAAATTTTGAATAGGTCAAATCAGACCACCATACATAAGTTATTATTCGTTATAGAAATGACTTTAATATAAATCGGTCACTAAAACGAATAGTAACTTCAAAACTAAAATGATGTAAACTTAAATAAGTCTTCGGATTTTTTGGTAATGTCGGAAGAAAACAATCACATATCTAAATCGGTCGTTTTAATACTAAATAAACTAAGGTGAACTTACTGATGGTATCGGTATAAAAACGACTTAATCTGCGTTAGGTCACTATCTTTCCGTGTGCGTGAAGTCCTCTCCACAGCAATGTCAACACAACACTAAAAGCGTCGTTTTAGAACTGGCCACGCCCCGAAATTCTCCGAGTGGGAAAGAGACAAACACAGCGGTTTTGTCTTGTTCCCGCTCGAATGTGGCTTTTTATTAATTACAGATAGTTGGATGTGATTGTTTTAGGTCTTTTCACGAATATAACTTATTTTTCAATTTTTTTGAATTGAGTCGTTTTCGTACTGGAGGTGCGATATATATAACGCTTTAAACTTTCACGATTATTCATAATGACAAATTGAAAGCGGCACTTGACGAGATTTTATGTGACATGACACGGCGATGACACCGCGGCTTCAGTCTACTCGCGACCACTGCTATCGAAGCATAGTCGACACGCTGAGGTAAAAACAACATCAATACCTGCTCATATCTAATATATAAAAATGAATCGCAAAATGTGTTGGTAAGCGCATAACTAGAGAACGGCAGGACCGATTTGGCTAATTCTTTTTTTGTCGAGTTCGTTATTGTCAGGAGAAGGTTCTTATGTAGGGTAGGGTAGGGTAGGGTAGGGTAGTGTAGTGTAGTGTAGGGTAGGGTAGTGTAGGGTAGGGTAGGGTAGTGTAGGGTAGTGTAGGGTAGTGTAGTGTAGGGTAGCGTAATGTAGGGTAGTGTAGGGTAGTGTAGTGTATGTAGGGTAGGGTAGTGTAGGGTAGTGTAGTGTAGGGTAGTGTAGAGTAGTGTAGGGTAGTGTAGTGTAGTGTAGGGTAGAGTAGTGTAGGGTACGGTAGTGTAGTGTAGGGTAGGGTAGTGTAGTGTAGGGTAGGGTAGTGTAGGGTAGGGTAGGGTAGTGTAATGTTAGGCGGTACGTAGTTCGCCGGGACAGCTAGTGTTATATAAAATCACGTCAAGTTCCGCTTTCAATTTGTGATTACGCTACTCATTAACGTACCTAAAAACATATTTTTTTTTTTCATCGTTTATTTTGATGTTGTAGGCACCTACTGAAAGGTAGAATAAATAATACCAGAAATAATAGATTTCTCAGTCTGTTCTTCTTTTCTTCTAGCAAATGGTCTTCGACAGTACAAAGGGAAAATGCCCGATAGGTTGATTGAACCGTTGGTCAAGTGGCAGCGCCCCTGCCTGCTGGGTCGAGGGTCGTGGGTCGATCCCCACTCAAGGCAAACATTCGTGTGATGAGCAGGTGTGTTTGCTTTGTGTCTGGGTGTTCAATATTTAAATAATAATGTAATTATTGAGCTATACTTGGAATTTCTCGAGTGGAGACCGCGCACCGGTAAACGTAGCGTAGGAAGGCCTCCCGCGCGGTGGTACGACCACCTGGTGAAGATATAACATGTATGTAATTCGTTATTCGTTGTAATAAGTAAGTCGTTATTACAAGTTTTTTTACTAAAAACCCAGTAAAATGTCTGAAACTGATAGTGATATAGACGAAAATTTGACACCCCCGGATATTCTTGAAACAGCAACTAAAATAACCTTTAATAATTGTACCATACAAAATGTCAATAATTATTACAATAAACAATGATTACTTTATTTTGTCTTTAATTTAAATTGTATGCAACTGTACATAATTAGTATTTAACACTCGTGTATACTTTTATGAAACTCGCTGCGCTCGTTTCATAAACCACACTTGTGTTAAATACCCCTCATTATGCAACAGTTGCATAAATAGCTATTTGTGCGGTTTCAGCAAATTAACTAAAACAAAAAAGAAATAGCAAAATTTTAGTTGTAGCTATTGAAGTCAATGTGTTAAGCGTTATCAATTAAGAGTCTCCAGGAGGCTTGAGTTTCCATACAAACGTAGTTCCGCTTTAATACAAAAACTACATGCAGGATTGAATCCAAACTTTGTAATATATTGGATAAACACATATCGATGTTTGTAATTAGTTTTCAGCGTAGTAAATTTTAACGTAACTAAACGAAGGCTTAAATTAGCTTTGTACTGAAAGTTTGAAACTGCTCTAATTTTTTTTCCGTTTTATATTAGTGCATCAAAAACTAATTACAAACATCGTTATGTGTCCCCACAATATATTCGAAATGTTGGGATTCAATCTGGCATGTAGTTTTTGTATTAAAGCAGAACTACGTTTGTATGGAAACTCGAGCCTCCTGGTGGCTCTTAAGTTTCAGAAATACAATTCGTCGTCATCAATACAAGGAATAACATAACAACTCAACAACACTTTTGGTTGTAAAGAAACTTATAACAAGTCTCAATACGCCGAACGGTTCGGCGCAGACTTTAAAAAGTTGACTCGAACTGTAAAGCTGAACTATTAAAGTATAAAGCCAGTTACTTGCATCTGGAGTTCAATATTGGCTGCCGGGTAAGTGCTGTGCTCATAATCGAATATCTCGAGTACCAGGATAAGGTCTCTTTAAATTAAATAATAAAAGACGGAAATACTAATAAAGGAATTTTGAAGCTTTTAAGTTTGAAATCTACAATATACTTACTACACAAACAATGCTATGAGTGTTTTGCATTTTTTTTATTATTACTAAACAACAAATGATTAGCATGCAAACCTGAAAAGGTTTAATTTGAAATATGTATGGAACGTGTTCAGGAATTTGTAGCATTGATGTAGGAGCCGTTAGCTGGGGGTTCCACTCAAAATGCTGAAGAACTTTACCTAAAGAACCCATATATAATTTGGACCTTCCATCCAAAAAGAAACGATCGATTATCTGATCGATTTGTATGTAGAGTTAACATTTTTTTTGCTATTTCAGCAAAGTCATAGAACAACAGTGTTCAGTATGATGAGTAGAAGCCCCAGTTAAAGGGACTTACACCAATTTTGTTACACCCTGTATTTTGTTACAGACAAGGAGATGAGGATAATTTCATTTACTTAATGAACAGTGTATCCGTCATGGGAAATGGGATATGTCAAGTCAATACAATAAACATTTACTTAAAGGACAGTGAATCCGTCATGAGAAATGGGATATGTCATGTCATTACAATAATCATATACTTAATAAACAGTGTATCTGTCATGGGAAATGGGATATCTCAAGTCAATACAATGATCTATTCCACCGATTTCGGTCCAGACCACTTAAACTCCTAGTCGGTTTGTCGAGCGTGCGCTCGAAGATAGTTTATGTAGCCAATCTTCACAGCAAAATTCCTCGCACACTGAGGGCATCTAAGTATGCCACCCTCGTAATTGTATGAAATGGTCGCAGGAGATCCTCGAACTCGCGCACTTGCCTATTTAAAGTCCTGCGCCATTCTGGCCATTCTGCTGCCAAACTCTCCCATTGAGAGGGTTCTATGTTGCATCCTTTCATATGCCGTTTCAGAATATCTTTTGTACCTGAGGAGCTGTCCGCCATGTTTCCGCTTACCCTCCCCCAGTTCAGAATAGAAGATGCGCTTTAGCACTCTCTCCTCCTTCATACGTAATACGTGACCGCACAACCGAAGCTGCCGACGCCTTAAATAGGCTTCAATGCCACCGACATTGGCTCGTCGTAGAACATCGGTATTACGCACCCGATCGGACCATCTGATCTTCATAATAAAGCGGAGGCATTTGAGGTGGAATACAATAATCATATACTCAATAAACAGCATATCCGTCATGAAAAATGGGATATGTCAAGTCAATACAATAATAATTTACTTAGTAAACAGTGTATCCGTTATGGGAAATGGGATATGTCATGTCAATACAATAATAAATTTGTGTTCATTAAATAATAATAATATGTCAATATTCTCCAAAATGTTTCCTCGTTCAACCTAAAATACTGATGATGCGATCTGGAATCCTTTTTTTGTCTTTAACTCATGAGCTAATATTCCAAACTCTTCTGTTATAAAAAAAGTCCTACACATAAAATAATAATATATTGTAGTGATTTTCCTTGGGCAAAAATTTCACTACGTAAGGGGCGGTCCAAAATCGTCAGTTTCGTAAATGGACTCCCGCCCTAAATGAAACTGCTTACTCCATTATTTAATGGTGGAAAATGACGGAGAGGTACACCCGAACACATCAACTAACATTTTTTTATATCGGTCGGGCTGACCCCTTACTTTGTCAGGAACTCACGGAACGATATTCCAACTTGAACATTTCGAAAACTTTTAGACTTCCTATTGTTCTAATCGCCGCCGTCAATCAAAATCACAATCAACAGTAAGCTCAAAACTATACTTGAAAAAGCCGAATAAATGACAATTTAAATGTAATATTTTTAAGCTATTGTATAGCTTTTATCGCGGGCTTTGAGAGGACTGAATCAAGACATTTCGTAACGAAAATAAAACCTAACACCCCAAAAAAAAAAATTGAGTTCTAAAAACTTACAGTGCCATCTATCTATCTATCCATCATGATGATGATGATGATGATGATGATAATGATGATGATGATAATTATAATGATGATTAACTTTCTTAGTGTTAATCTATTACATAAACATCCCGCGCCCCAAGGACTATAATATGGTACTGGTAAATACTGCATAAATAAAAAATAAATAAATAATTATAATTGCATAAGTTGATAAAAAATGTTATGCAATAGCTTTACCGCGGCAGTCCCCGAGTGCCACACGTCTTTTTCTTTTTTTTAAACACCATATTTCTCCAGCCAGAATCTTTTGGATCGCACTGGTATACACGCCATTAGAATTTGAATGATGACGGCAGGTTGCTCATAGAATTCGTGAAAGCACACAATATCTGGCTCGTTTGCCCTACAAACATCGAGGGCACGGGGAGCAGTTTCATTTCCTTTCACATATTCACGCCACCGACAATATCTCAGCAACAATGGCTTCGTAATTTGGACAAGACGTCGCCCCCAGGGACAATGCGTCAAGTGACTCATAATTGTGGAAAACTGCTCCGGGCGGAAAAATCACAGACACAATGGGCCCAGCGTGCATGTGAATGGAGAATACTCTTAGGTACAGTCGGGTTCATTATTATATTGTACAGGGTGTCTCAAAAGAAAGTTTATATTTGTTTAGCTTACTGCGTGAACGCAAAGAATCCTAGGTATGATTTAGATGCGATGTCAAATAGGCTTGGCGTCTGAATGACAAATTTTGTATTTGACATTCAAAAGCTTAAAATGATCATAAAGTTAATATTGAAACCTCCATGCATGTGTACGGCGAAACTGTTTTAAATTTTATTGAAACACTAGCTGTTTCCCGCGGCTTCACCCGCGTGGACAACGTTTCTATGACTTTTCGAGGGTGCGCAGTGCGTGAGCCGCAAGAGGATCGCGAGCGTGAAAAAAAGTAGCATGTGTGTAAATTCAGGTCCTAATCTGTCTACATACCAAATTTCAGCCAGATCCGTTCAGTAGTTTTTGCGTGAAGAAGTAACAAACATACACACTCACACACACAAACTTTCGCCTTTATAATATTAGTGTGATTAACTGTATATTTTTGATTAATGAATGCTCAGATAATAACACACTGGACTGTACCTACACGAAGTCGCTATATTGCTGTCACTTAAACTCATTTCAACCAAATATGAGTCGTATTTGACACACATACAGACCATGATATTTAAGTCGGCCTCGTTTTTCCCGGCTTGTAGAATTTAGAAGCTTGTTCGAATTTTGCTTCTGAGCTGGATTTTAACATTAAATTTAGGTATTGCGCGGGGCATCACAACTTTAAGAGGTTACGAATCTCAAATTACAACTTTGAGCTAGAAACCTAAAATTTACTCATCATCATATCCGAAAAACGTTCACTGGTGGACACAGGATTCCCCCAAGAATTTTCACAACAACCGGCCCTGTGCTGCCCGCATCCAGTGGCTTCCCGCGACCTTCGTTCGTCGATCTACCAAGTGAAAAGCCTGCCTACGCAACATCTGATGCGCAGTAGCCACTCAAGAACTACCATCCACCAACGGCCATCTGTTCAACGAGGTTTGTCACTTATGCTCATCATATCAGCCGAAGGATGTCCACTGCTGGACATAGGCCTCCCCCAAGGATTTCCACGACGACCGGTTCTGAGATGCCCTCATCCAGCGGCTTCCCGCGACCTTCACCAGGTCATCGGTCCACTTATTCTAAGCGAATTCAAATTCATTGTTTGCTTGTCATTCCTATTTGTTTATTCTAAAATAAAATATATGTTTCCAAATATATGACGAAAAAGCATAGCAGAATATCAAAGAGAGCACCGAGGTATTTAAATCCGATTCTGCTTCTATATCTTATCTAAGTCTTGCCGCCAAATATCAATGTTGATATCAGTGGTGTGTTCCGGCATGAAGGATAGCCAGTTCCCCATTGCGTTTGGGAATCTTGGTAAGCCCGCTTCCATCTTCGGCAACATCGTCACTTATCATCAGGTGAGATGTTGTCAAGGGTTTACCAATTGTGAATAAAAAAAAAGACCTTTTGTTTGCGCCCCAGCGACAAACATTGGTATTCAAGTAGGTAGCTGTTGTTAATTATTCGTGAGATATGCAATTATAAATGGGACCTCGTGTAGCGACACTGGATGGCGGCATCCGCGTAATGAATCTCTGAATAATTAAAAACGCTAAAAACGTTAAAAGACGGACTCCAATCGCAACAACTAAGAACAATTTTGCTACATTTTATGGTTTTTGTTGATTTCCTAAAAAAAGTACTTAATATTTTAATGAAATTTATAAAGGACCAACTTTTTTAATTTTTTTTATTCACAATTGGTAAACCCTTGGTAGCATATCCTATCGAATGAAAAAAAAAGAATCATGAAAGTCGGTTCACATTCGTTATAGATATCGTGTAACAAACATACATGCAGTCGAATTGAGTTTTTTTTTTTTTAAGTCTGTTGAAATCCAAATTTCTTTTCAAGGTTTTCATAAACGGAGTTTTTAGCTTCCGATATCAGTCTCTTGAAACTACATCGACTTGCTTATTATAGATGAATTTTTAAAAAGTTCCATTAAAGTGAATGTGTAGTAGTATTGAGCTAAATTATATTTTTTGAACTTTTCTCTAACATGCGCGGGAATATTGATATTACATATATAAAAAAAAATTGATTACGCCGCTGATAACGTTATAGATGCACGACATGAAAAGTAGGCGCGTGCTTCAGCACACATGGAGTTACAATTTACAATTCTAAGATAATTCACGAGATAATGTTGGCTCCCACGCGGTGGACCGACGACCTGGTGAAGATCGCGGGATGCTGCCGGATGCGGCTGGCGCAGGACCGGTCGTCGTGCAAATCCTTGGAGGAGAAGTTTTTCGACTGATATGATGATGATGATGATGATGTATGTTGGCTGGACACATTACGAGATAATTTACATATATTGCTAGGTAAATGAGAATGTAGCGTATCAAATAATATGAAAGTGCAAAATAATTAATAAATTTTGTCCAGTTTTACAACTTGTTCGTACTCCGTAGAGCAATGCTTTGGTTTTATAGCTTTAAAGAAAGATTATACGTTCGATATTATTTAAACACGTTTCAACCTGCTCGGATTGAGTGCTCTTAGGGCCTTAAGTTACAAAAAGGTTAACGTTGCTCTTGTGAAATTGATACAGAGTGAACCACGGTTAAAACGAAAACCCAAGTCTTAAAGGCCGCGAGCCGCAACGCATATACAGAATGCGTATCATATTTTAGAATATTATTCAAGAAACGAGCCAGCTCATCGGTTACGACTATTCAAAACCTGATTTAGAGCTGGTTCGAACCTTGGCGGAGGTGTGATCTTTCTTTTAGAAATATAAATAAATAAATATTCTGGTACAAATCACACATAGTCATCTGGCCCCAAAGTAGGATTCCCTGTGTTATGGGAACCAGAAACTGATATTTACATACTTATATACGTTTAAATGCATACATATATAGATATTTAACACCCAGACACAGAGCAAACACATCTGCTCCTCATACAAATACTAGCCCTGGGGTGGGGATCGAACCCACAACCCTCGGATTAGTAGTCAAGAGCAATAACCACTGAGCCACCGAGTCAGTCAGTATATATTATATTATTTTATGGGTACACTAGCTGTAGTAGGCTTCACACGCGTGGACAACGTTTCTATGACTTTTCGAGGGTGCACAGTGCGGCTCGCGAGCGTGGAAAAAAGGAGCCTATGAGTTAATCTAGGTCCTAATCTGTCTACCTACCAAATTTCAGCCAGATCCGTTCAGTAGTTTTGCGTGAAGAAGTAACAAACATACACACTCACAAACTTTCGCCTTTATAATATTAGTGTGAAGTAGTATTTCGTGAAATGAAAATAAATTGTAGCCCTTTCGAACTTGAAAATACGATCGTGCGTTCAAGATACAAACCTTATTTGAACCTTATTATATAACTACTCAGTTTATTTCACTGAAATCTACAAATAAATTTATGATATTATCTACATTTTTCATTAAAATTAGTTTTTTTTAATTATTTTAACTTATATATTTTTTACATAGACCTATTTTTGTGGCGTATACACCTCTACTTTACTGTGGTGCGACAAAAGAGTTTAGTTAAAAAGTACATTCCAATCAAAAAATTCATTTTGACACTTACAATATTACTTTTATTTCACACTAGCTTTTGCCCGCGGCTTCGCCCACGTGGACATAGCTTTTATGAATCTTTTTGAGGGTGAGTGCTGCGCGAGCCGCAATCAGCTCGCAAGCGTGGACATGAGTTTTCTCCAGGTACCTCAGGAACTGTATCGGGCTATTCGGATTAGCAGTCTTTGTCACTTACCACCCCCTCAACAAATTCTATACAAAAAATCACTTTAATCCGTTGCTCCGTTGCGACGCCACCGACGTGCGCGAGCGTAGAAAACAGTTGTCCCCAGATCCCTCGGGAACTATGTCAGGATATACTTATTAGTAAATTTTTTTCGTTACGATTTTAAATAAAACGAACCAAGAGTATTGTTTTAGTGCATCGGGCTATGATAATTTCCACAGATAAAAGGTTGACTATTTCATTTCCAGTGATACAGGCTACCTGCATGCCAAATTTCATCAAGATTGGTAGAGGTGTTGAAGTGTGAATAGGTAACAAACAAACAAACACATTTTTACATTTATAATATAAAGTAGAGATTTCTAAATCTTAAATAAAATATAGAGCGTCGGTGGCAAAACGGTTAGGGCCACTACCTCCTGTCCGGAAGGCCGTGGTTCGAATCCTGCCACTTACCAATATCTATACGAATATCGATTTCATACTGGTATGTACGTTTATCCGACGCTCTTACGGTGAGAAAAACATCGTGAGGAAACCTGCACACGCCTGCGAAGAAATTCGAAGCTTATGTGTGAAGTCAATCAACCCGCAATGGGCTCGCGTGATCGTCTAAGGCCAGATCGCCCTAACTCAGGGCAGGTCGAGCCCCTTGGTGGGGACGTATATAAACTGATATGATGAAATATTATCAAAAAACTAATTCAAATCATTATAGGTATCAATCTAGTAATACAATTTCCTAACAATATTAATATGGGTCAAATCCTCGAGTCGTATCAGCTCCAAAGGAGCCCAAGACGCACTTCTCGTTGCCGCGCTGGATGGCAATAGACAACCTTAGCAGCAAGTAGGACCTCACGTCACATCTCCTCTCTCGAAGGCGAAGGTCAATCTTCTTTGTGAAGGCAAAGGCCTCTGAGGGTTCAGCAGCCGGTTGTCACACAGACCAGCGGCACAAAATAGTAATTTGCCTCCAAGACCGAGTACTTATTATGCTTCTTTCTCACCGCAAATTGAGCAGCAGTACCGTACGGGTGAGGAGTGAGGCAGAAAAAGTGACTTCCCAAAGCAGACACGTTCCTCTCTGCCATAGCACCTGTTTAAACCCTCCGGCCTTTTGCCATCAGATGCCGAATCAAAGATGGAATATTCTATCTGGCCGAGACCAGTACCCTCCGAGTGAGGTCATTAAGGAATTGGTGACGTGGTAATCTTCACAAACACGACTGCAACTGAGTGATGGCCAATTGCCTCCACCGAGGACCCGCAAATACATTGATGAGGTTCACAGATATTGATATTGCAGGCGGAGAGCAACTGCCACACGCAAATAGTCGCCGTCAGAAGAGTTCCCATATCTGTGCCTCCTGTTAAAAGATGTTAAACTCGATTTATGTGTTTTTATTTTTTTACACGATTGGAATCTGTAAAAAAATACCTCTCTGTTCGTCTATGAAACACATCACTACGTACCATAGTTCCAGAGTTTAAAGTAGCGTATGCTGAAAAATACATAAAAGAAATCCACTCAAAAGTATGAAATAATATTTTAATGTTTTAATACAACTTAAGCGCGTTTTATTATCCCTGCAGTGCCATCTTTTGACATTTTGCTGCCAAGATTATAATGTTTGGTATGTGTAGCTAATATACAGAAAAAGGTTCTCTATTGTTATTATTGTAAGTATCTATAGATAATTTCCCACGGGACCTCTTTAGTTTTCCGGGATAAAGAATACCCGACTATACAATGATGGTCAAAACACCCCATCCCAATGTAAAGGTTTCATATTGTTACGTTGAGTCATTCTAAAGATACAATTTTTTGCATTCCTGTAGGAACCCTAATTTTTTGGGATTCACAATGTCCCAGTTTTATTTCGCGATAAGGGTATCAACGTGTAAAATTTGATTGTAATAGGTCATAGCCACATTTGCGTGGTGAGCCATTCTATAAATGAATACTTTTGATTTTCCCACGGGAACTCTTGAATTTTCTGGGATAAAAAGTATCCTATATGTTAACCCGGGCTATTAGGAACCACCATACAAAATTTCATCAAAATCGGCCTGGTAGTTTTTGCGTGATGCGCGAACATACAGACAGACAGACAGACAGACAGACAGACAAAAATTCCAAAAGTTGTTGTTTTGGCCTCTGTATCGTTAGTAATATCCACCACAGTTATTATTTTCCAAAAATATTTCATGTACAGACACGGCCCCGTTACAGTTTTATTATATTATAGATGCCTATGAGACTCCGAGCATCGTCACTAGGTCATTTCGCTAGGTAATAAAATGTACTTAAAAAGAAAAGAGCTTAGATATGATTTAGGTAAATTTTTGTCTTCAAAATTTTACCCAGCTCACTGATCCCAAATGTAGGTAGTGGTATATTCGTTTTTTAGAGCATGCCGTGTTATGTGGTCGTTACTACCTAATGTAATTCGCTTTATTCCCCCGGCCGACCGCGTCCCGACGTGGGTAGATGGGCGATCCGTCTTTTTACCACAAATATGGTGCTTCCTGAACTTTATAACCCTCTATCATATTTTAAAAAGTAATCTGATGCTTCACGTGTTCTATAAAATGACTGAGAATGAGGTCTCGTAAGGATAAAGGTACAATTCTAGAATTCCGCAAAATGTTTCTAAATGTGTCCGAGTGTACCAAAAATTAGCTCACTGCTCACTCTATAAGTCAAATTAAAACTACTATTGATGTGTTCCGACTTGAAGATAAGATAGCCAGTTTCCCCATTGCGTTGGAGAATCTTGGTAAGCCCGCTTCCATCTACGGCATCATCGTCACTTACTATCAGGTGAGATGATGCCAATGGCTTACCAAATGTGAATAATAATAATAAAACACAAAACGCAATGCACAAAAAAGGTACGTACAGTGCGTAAAAAAAAGTTAGGCATAGGTGCACTACACTTACACCTCTACATGTTCCATAAGCATCTCCCTAAATTACTGTCTCGGTGGCACAGTGGCCTACAAATAAGCCTGCATACGCCACAGTCCGTGTTTCGTCAATATTTTGCGTGACCCAAGTATTTTTTGCGTGTATTCCGCAGAAAAGTACAGTCACGAACATAAGTTTAGTCTACATATTCACGTTAACATTACGCAATCACAAGATTTTTGAGTTCGTAGGGACTGAAAGGAGGGCCTTCCCCTTGTAGCGGCCCGCTACCATAGCAATGCACCACTTAGCTCGCCTCGCGCATTGTCCTCGCAAACCTCTGAGTTATTTAGCTTTGGTAGAAATAAACATACTTAGTTTCGTAGCATGCATCTCGCTCGCCGCTTAGCTACCTCGCACTAAAGGTGGAACGTTGAGGTCGTGGCGCAAATTTTTAAATTTCCAAGGTTTTTCGTGAATTATGACTCCATAATTCGTTTAAGTTTCTCGACCATATTATCTACCAATTTTAGTAGTAGTAGTAGTAATTTAGTATCTACCAATTTTAACGAATTTATCAAATGTGAATTCCCTTTATAATGCTAAATCACCAAATATCATACTTTTCAGGTTCACGTAAACAATATCCTAAATCAGAAATTTATACCAGACAAGTTACATTAATTGGTAGAAAGTAAAACAAGATGAGAGTGTCGGTGGCGTGACGGTTAGGGTCACTACCTCCTGTCCGGGAGGTCATGGTTCGAGTCCTGTCACGCACCAATGTTTTTGAATTTCGATTTCATATGTATATTTGTCGGACGCTCTTATGGTGAAGTCAACATCGTGAGGAAACCTGCATACGCCTGCGAAGAAACTCAAAGTTTGTATGTAAAGTCGACCAACCCGCACTAGGCCCGCGAGTTCGACTAAGACCCGATCGCCCTAATTCAGGGTAGGCGCAAGCCCCTCGATGGGGACGTTTCATCATATCAGCTCATATACGTCCCCACCGAGGGGCTCGAGCCTACCCTCAACTAGGGCGATCAGGCCTTAGTCGACCACGCAGGCCCAGTGCGGGTTAGTCAATTTCACACACAACCTTCGAGTTTCATCGCAGGCGTGTGCAGGTTTCCTCACGATGTTTTCCTTCACCGTTAAAGCAATCGGTAAGTATGTACCTAAGTTTTGAAAAAATCATTGGTACATTGGCGGTCCAGATTTGAACCCGGTACCTCTGGTTAGAAGGACCGAGTCGTTACTGGTTGAGCCACCGACGCTTTAAAAAAAAAACTGGTGAAAAAACTAAAAATGATATAATTCACGAAAAACCTTCAAAAAATTAAAATTTGCGCCATGACCTCATAGATCCGAAATAATAACGTTTATCATATAACAAACTATATCTCTACATAAGTTTTTATTGGTGGGATTGAACTTCTGAACAATACAAGTGACTTTATTCACCCATTTATACTTTGACATCAACAAGAAAAACGCAAATGAGAGGTATATGGGGTCTTAACAAAGATATGCACTTATTTTTAACTGGAGCTTGTACTCATGAAACTGAACACCTTTCCCCAAGAAACCCATGGACAATTCTTAAAAAAAAAATTTTTGGACTTGCATACAAAGTTTGCCCGCCAGCTGATTGATTTGCATGGGAAGTCCAAAATTTTTTTTTCGAAATGACCATGGGTTTCTTGGGGAAAGTTGTTCAGTTTCATGAGTACAAGCTCCAGTTAAAAGTAAGTGCATACCTTTATTAAGGCCCTGTATAGTGTTGCGTACACAGAAGAGTCACAGTATATATATTGTAGAGTAGACAAATAGACAAAACTCAGGTACTTACGCCGTAGGCAAGTAATATGCGCGCGGCCATAGCGCACAGTGGTTGTAATTAGCCGCGCGTAGTGACAAAGCACTGACTGCGCCCTTTGAGCGCACTACCGGCACATCTTCAGCCATGCGTGATCTTGTAGCGAAGAGCTAAGAGCATTTCAGACGATATTAAAACACCAGCTATTGCCCTTTATTAATTATCGCACAGAGGACTTGAGATATTATAGAAAGAAGTCATCTTTTCTGCTATTCTAGGAATTATTTTACCTGTAATCTAAAAGCCATTTTAATTGGTTAAGCCGTTTTAGTGTGACTAGGCAACAAGCTCTCAAAAAATATTTTTTTTTTCTGTTCCAAGAGTTGTGTCTATCAAGCTTTGCGGTCTGCTACTCATGACCCCTGGCTCATCATGGGTTAGAAAACAGGGTGAATTTGAAATCATTGACTATTTTATACTAAAGATAAACGAAGGGTTCACGGTACCGTAGTACTAATATATATACTTTGACGGTACCCTGTATCAGATCCGGTAGTTTTGAATTTGAAATCATTGACTTTTTTATACTAAAGATAAAAAAAGCGTTCACGGTACCATAGTACTAATATATGTATATACTTTGACGGTACCCTGTATCAGATCCGGTAGTTTTGAATTTGAAATCATTGACTTTTTTATACTAAAGATAAAAGAAGCGTTCACGGTACCATAGTACTAATATATATACTTTGACGGTACCCTGTATCAGATCCGGTAGTTTTGAATTTGAAATCATTGACTTTTTTATACTAAAGATAAAAGAAGCGTTCACGGTACCATAGTACTAATATATGTATATACTTTGACGGTACCCTGTAACAGATCCGGTATTTTTGAATTTGAAATCATTGACATTTTTATACTAAAGATAAAAATAGCGTTCACGGTACCATAGTACTAATAAATGTATATACTTTGACGGTACCCTGTAACAGATCCGGTATTTTTGAATTTGAAATCATTGACTTTTTTATACTAAAGATAAAAGAAGCGTTCACGGTACCATAGTACTAATATATATACTTTGACGGTACCCTGTATCAGATCCGGTAGTTTTGAATTTGAAATCATTGACTTTTTTATACTAAAGATAAAAGAAGCGTTCACGGTACCATAGTACTAATATATGTATATACTTTGACGGTACCATGTATCAGATCCGGTAGTTTTGAATTTGAAATCATTGACTTTTTTATACTAAAGATAAAAGAAGCGTTCACGGTACCATAGTACTAATATATGTATATACTTTGATGGTACCCTGTATCAGATCCGGTAGTTTTGAATTTGAAATCATTGACTTTTTTATACTAAAGATAAAAGAAGCGTTCACGGTACCATAGTACTAATATATATACTTTGACGGTACCCTGTATCAGATCCGGTAGTTTTGAATTTGAAATCATTGACTTTTTTATACTAAAGATAAAAAAAGCGTTCACGGTACCATAGTACTAATATATGTATATACTTTGACGGTACCCTGTAACAGATTCGGTATTTTTGAATTTGAAATCATTGACTTTTTTATACTAAAGATAAAAGAAGCGTTCACGGTACCATAGTACTAATATATGTATATACTTTGACGGTACCCTGTAACAGATCCGGTAGTTTTGAATTTGAAATCATTGGCTATTTTAAACTAAGGATCAACTTTAGTACAGTTACCTTGTCGCCTAGAAGGGAGGGTACCATGCGTCAGATCAGGTAGATCTGAATTTGTAATATTTGGCTATTTCAAACTAAAGATCAACTATAGTAAAGAATTGCTATTGGCTGGAAAGAAGGCTACCGTGCATTAGATATGGTAGTTCTAAATTTTTGTTGAGTTGTTTATGATGTTGGCCTAGCTAGTGGATAATCCAAGGTTCCAACCTCGAGCGCCTAACACATCTGTGTAAAAAAAAATCTTCAGTTTAGATGATTTCTATCCTGAAAGACACAAAAGCTCAGTAATTTTTTTTTTTATTTACAATTGGTAAACCCTTGACAACATCTCACCTGGTGGTAAGTGACGATGTTGCCGAAGATGGAAGCGGGCTTACCAAGATTCCCCAAAGCAATGGGAACTACCAGATATAATGCAGGTTGTTATTTTTGCTATTGATTAAATTTACCAAGAACCATAAAAGATTAGTTAAAAAAATCTTCATTTAATACTTAGTTTGAAAATAAATTGTTCATTTAGGCAAAACAAATTGTCCTTAAAGTCTACTTAGATCTGATCATTCATATCAGCTCATATACGTTCCCACCGAGGGGCTCGAGCCTACCCTGAATTAGGGCGATCGGGCCTTAGTCGACCACGCGGGCCCAGTGCGGGTTGGTCGACTTCACACACAACCTGCGACTTTCTTTGCGCAGGCGTGTGCAGGTTTCCTCACGATGTTTTCCTTCACCGCAAGAACTAGTTATTTCGAATTTATATTTCATATCCGACGCTCTTACGGTGAAGATCTGATCAAATTGAACAATATTGTAATAATTTTTTTTTTTAGATTTTGCTCCTTGGGGAAAGTTGTTCAGTTTCAGGAGTATAAGCACCCTCGCAGCGCAGCGGTGGCAGATTGCTTATTAACGCTACAGAACAACGTCCAAACACAACAAGTTTAGAGTTTAATCCATTATGCGTGTGCACTATGTGCTTGTAGTGTTGGTTTTTCAGTTTAATGTATTTTTTAATAAAAGCCTTTCTACTCGTACGTCCAACGTTTTTTTTTTGAGCGCATTAGAGAAATTAATTTCACTCAAGGTATATAGTTTAAAAAAGGATAGAGGAAAAAATATTTCGTATTCATTTAGAGAAAAACTAAAATTTAAAAATCCGACCAAGTGCGAGTTGAAATCGCGTGGAGAGGGTTCCGCACAATGCCAAAGTCAAATACAAAATATCACATTTGAAATCCTCACAGTAAGACGCGAGTTTGTTTTTAATAAAAAAAATTAATATGTTTGGTTGCACCTCACCTGATGGCAAGTGCCCATGCAGCCGAGGATGTAACACGCAAGCTCAAATAGTGCCTATTCATTCTCGTCTTGAAGATTCAAATTATTTTAATTTTTTTTATTATTCGCAATTGGTAAACCCTTGACAACATCTCACCTAAATTATACTAATCGGGAAATATAGACGCCGGAAGGGAATTCCACCCCTTGGCCGGTCGCATGATGAACCAAGAAGCAAAGCGCTTCGTGCGTAAAAGTGGAACATTGACGACAAAGGGGTGGAACCGCCATCTGTACCTGGTCGTCCGATGATAAAATGGAGAGGGGGAAATAAGGTCGTGAAGCTCCAGGACACACACTCCGAAATTAATCCTGTAGAACACCGATAGACAGGTGACTTTGTGGCGATGGTTGAGGCTTTGGAGCCTGTTTGATACAAGTTCCTCGTCGCCAATTATGAGACTCCTAGCGCGTCGGTTGATAGAAACCAAGGCATCTAGCGGGTAACGAGCCGATCCCTCCCACAAGTGAGAGCAGTTCTCTATACAGTTAACTACTACTAGCGCTATCTAGTGGTGTTTTAGTGAACTTCTTTTTTTTAATAAAAATTTAGTGCGTTTGACTGCACCTTACCTGATGGTAAGTGCCGATGCAGCCTAGGATGTAGCACGCAAGCTCAAATAGTGCCTATTCACTCTCGTCTTGAAGATTCCTAAATTATACTAATCGGGGAATACGACAAAGGGGTGGAATCGCCCTCCGCACCTGGTAGTCCGATGATGAAATGGAGAGGGGAATGAGGTCGTAAAGCTCCAGGACACATTCTCCGAAATGAATCCTGTAGAACACCGATAGACTATTTTCTATTATGACTAGAACTATTTTCCGTAAGTGAACGTATTATATTGAGTTTACCACTTTATTTTCAATTGATAGAATTCTTATAGATTTTCCTATAATCTACAAGCAACGAACTATATATTTTGTATTTTTTTTAAACTTTAGGCTCAGTAGTTTCGGAGATCTGGGGGGAGGGGGGAATGGCCAATTTTCGTCTTCTTCCATGAATAAAATCAAAAGTATTTATTTTATAATATAAACAAAAATATATTTAAGATCCTGATAACAAGCACTTTCATTTGATATATGACACAGTAAGGGTCATAGGATTACACCATCCTACTAAATTTCACCTGATTTAGTCCAGTAGATTCGGAGCAAATTGGATGTGACAGACGGACGGAGAGACAGAGAGACGCAAGAGCGATCCTATAAGGTTTCCGTTTTGTTTTTTTTGTACGGAACCCAAAAAAATTATAATATGTGTAAGTACTTAATTTTTTTTAATGAATATAACCAACTCCGTAGCGTAATGGTTAGTTCGTTAGCTTTACATCAAAAGGTCGCGGGTTTGATTCCCGTAAGACTCTGTTTGGTTGGTGGAAGGCCAAGGTGAGATGATTCCAAGGGCTTACAATTTGTGGATAAAAAAGGGCATTTTCTAAGCCTGCCTGACAGCTACCACCATCTTATCCTAGTCTTGCCGCCAAACATCAGATCTCCATTGCGTTGGGGAATATTGGTAAGCCCGCTTGGATAAAAAAAATGAAAAAAACACTGCATAAAACATTACTTTTTTTAAAGCGGGTAAAATGTATCATGTCAATCACAGGATTAAGACAAATCTAACAATCCCTTGCACTCTAAAATCCATTAAGCCGTTTAGAAGATATCGTGAAATAAAGAGACAAACATGGATACATTAGTCCAGAAAACAAATGTTATACATATTATGATTTCTGAGTACTTAATCTATTAATATAATTAATTGATCAATTGATTTAATAAATATTAAGTATTTAGATATTTTTTATAGGCAGATTGCAAGTATTGTTGGTTACGTTGGTACGTGTGAATCTACAATAAAGTAAAGAAATGATTATCAAGTAATTCAACCCAAGAAGTCTCGCTATTATAAATAGCGTTTGCATAATTTAATAAATATCATGAAATATACAAATAATTAAATAATTATATTTTTTATTCAAGTAAATATTTTTTTTTATTCAAATACTAGCTGTTTCCCGCGGCTTCACCTGCGTGGACCACGTTTCTATGACTTTCCGAGGGTGCTCAGTGCGCGAGCCGCAAGCGGCTCGCGAGCGTGGTATAAAGTAGCCTATGTCTTAATCCAGGTCCTAATCTGTCTACCTACCAAATTTCAGCCAAATCCGTTCAGAAGTTTTTGCGGGAAAGCGTAAGAGACAGACAGAGTTACTTTCGCATTTATAATATTAAGTAGGGATTTATTTTATTTTAAAAGTATTCTACTAGGTGTTTCCGTTTATGTTTCTTGAGTTGGTAAACCTGATGTCAGCGGATAATAGCAAATATTTAATTTACTTGTAAAATTATGTTTAACTAGCTGTTTCCCGCGACTTCACTCGCGTGGACGTTTCTATGACTTTTTGAGGGCGAGCGTGAAAAAAAGTAGCCTATGTGTTAATCCGGTCCTAATCTGTCTACCTACCAAAGTTCAGCCAGATCCGTTGAGTAGTTTTTTCGTGAAAAAGTAACAAGCATACACACTCACAAACTTTCGCCTTTATAATATTATATATTGTGATTCGTTATTAGTTATTGTTAAATGTCTTATAAAAAAAATAGCTAAGTAACTGTAAACTGCAAATGTAACTATTCTCGTTTTTACGCGCCATCGTACATAACCTAAACATTCATTTTTGTCATCATTCTGCTCCTGATTCCGAAGAATAAACGTATGTTGTGAATTTGGTGTTTCGCTGCTCAATCTCCCTGAGGTGTAGGCATATGTAGGTTTCCTGTAAATTACACAATACACTCCTTTTTTCTACTAAAAGTTTTTTAATTTTTTTTAATGTTAATCTCAATCGTATAAATTGCAAAAAATTATTAATCAGAAATTATGTCAGTTCATTGCTACTCCAACGAAAATGTGTATTATTCGTATATACACTATTGGTGTAGAAAGAATTGGTGTTAACTCATCATACTGAACAACTTTCCCCAAGGAGCCTATAGTCAATTCTTCAAAAAAAAAATGTGGACCCTCCATACTAAAATGCACAAAATTGGTCGATCAGCTGATCGATTTGTATGAAGAGTATAAATATTTCTTTGCGTTTTCAGCAAAGTCGTAGAACAAAAGTTGTACAGTATGATGAGAATCAGCCCCAGTTAACGGGACCTACACCAATTTTGTTACACCCTGTATACGAGTAGATAGAGTGGTAACGAAATGCGATCTTTAATATCCGATGCCCGTGAATGACGAGATAGAAGTGGGTCAGAATTGATGGAGTGGTTATAGAGGGGGGACTGTGGGTCCAAGTTTGTGTGGGAATAAACTGACACTCAGGCCTAGATCGCATAGCAATAGGGATGACGACAGCATCAGAAATAAATTATGAACTCATGGTCACTAAATTGCCCTCCTATTTAAACTTCGGAAAACCTTACTCGTTTTGTTTTCCATCAGGTCTTCGATTTTTTATTCACCAAAATCACAAAATGAGTACATATATGACGATGCTAAACTATGACGTCACGACTAGGTATTTCAAACATTTTTTTATCATAAAATTTCGTTTTTGACACATGATAAAAAGTAACCCAGATGACTAGCATGCGTCATCCCTATTTTCCATCGCGTCATTTTTATTCTCACGATTTTTAATTCGCGTGCTGAGTCACAACTAGAACGCACGGCGAATAAAATTCCGCGAGATTTTCGTCTGTTTCTTGCCATTTCACGAACCTACGTAAAATGGACAACCAAACAAAAATCTTGATTTGCCCTATATTACGGCCCAAAAGGCGTATTAAAATATGTCACCAATACTGGATTCACCTTTTTACCGCGTTTTTATGTTGCGATGCGTCAGAGGCATACAACTCCATAGTCAACGGAAGATTTTAATCGCGGATTCTGTGGCAAAACACGATTTTTTTGCAGATTTATAATCGTGCGATTTTTATTTTGCAAGTGCATGCAGTTTCATACAATTTACATACTTATGTCATAGAATTTTGCGAAAAAATCGCACTGTGAAAAATCGCTATGCGATATAGGCCTAATTCTAATTTGTACTAAACTTTCACGACAATTTTTTTCATTTTTTTTTTCATATTTTATTTAGTAATATATGATAATGCAATAGTTCCAACCATATTTTGTGAGTAAATCGCAAGTTTCAATTTCATTTGTAGGAGAAGCATACAAACACGATTTTTCCAGACCAGTGGACATTACTATGTAATAGATAAATATAAAAAACTCCGACATGCAAAGTTTCATGAAAATCGTTAGAGCTGTTTTTGAGAAAAAAAATAATCATTTTTTATTGTATGACAGCTTCTCTTCGATTTGACGGTACGAAGAAACTTTCGATAATCCCTCGATGAAATTTGTTAGATCACATAAAACTTTGTATAGCCCATTAGAAAACGTTAAACGAAACAATCGCAATCTCTACAAACTAAAAATACCTTTCTCAAAACTAAACATATTCGCATCAAGTCCCCATCCGATGGTTATTAAAATATATAATAATATTCCAAATGACATAAAAAGTATAGAATCAAATAATTTATTTATTAAAAAACTAAAAAAACTTCCTCATCCAATACTGTTATTATAATCTTAAAGATTTTTTCGGCGATAGAAATCAAATCAATTAATAAAAGATCCGCTTTTCGCACAGCTTAACTCCTTAACTTCGACATCTTTACAATAAAATTACTTTCCTTGGGTATAAATCATCTGTTGCATTATAAATAAATTAGGTATATATGGTATTTAGAGTATACACAAAACTGTGAATAATTAAGGTTTTATAAAAACAGTTTAAATAGTCTTCTTATAAAAATTGTTTTATAAAATGTCCAAATTTTGCTTTTTAGAATATGTAATAGCATGTAATAGATAATGTATTCTATTAATTTACAGTTACTTAGGTCTTATAATTGAAGCACTTAAGCCCTCACACATTGCTATGCCCTCACGGGGCGTCATAATTAATTAAAAAACACCTACCTACTATTACACATATTATTATGTTTGTACATCATTAGTTGTGACACTGCAATGAATAAATGAAATGAAATGAAATGAAATGATGAAATAATTTAAAACTCTTAGGTTGCAAATTCGGTCCCAATCGGACTAAAGATATAGCCTCCAGAGCCAAGCGTGACGGACGGATGCACGGACGGACGGACGGAATTGAGATATTCTGTTTTTCAGTATAATTATGTTAATGATATATACATTTTCACGAAAATTTGTTTTTTTTGCGATAACAACACTTTGTCTACCCTACGTACGTACGTACCGTGCTACGGGGTCGAGAAAGTAAAAAGTAATAATTTAATTTAACCTTACATCTGCAATGCGCTACAGTTGATGTTGATGATTTTAATTGCTCATTTGTTGAGGTTTTACGTGTCAATCTACCATTATTAAGTTGTCTACATCCCTTCAGCACCTAGTTTCTAAATATATATAACTCAAAGGTGACTGACTGACTGACTGACATAGTGATCTATCAACGCACAGCCTAAACCACTGGACGGATCGGGCTGAAATTTGGCATGCAGGTAGATGTTATGGCGTATGCATCCGCTAAGAAAGGATTTTGGGAAATTCCCACGGGAACCGCAAAAATCGGGATCTGCGCGGGCGAAGCTGCGGGCATCCACTAGTTTTATGTATATAACTTTTCGTGTCATATTGTTTTCATATTCTAATGACATAATCTGGTCTATTTTATTTTGATGTTATTAACTAATTATTGTTTATTTCTTGATTCTTCACAAATGACATTGTCATTATTATTTTATGACTATCAGAAAGAGTGTAATTTGCACCTATTTTGAATAAATATATTGAATTGAATTGAAAAGAAAAGAGCTGATGATCTTCAAACTACCGAATCGATTTCTACCATATATAGCTAAGAACCACCACAAGGAAACTTGCTTTAATGTAAAAAAACGCATCAAAATCGGTCCATCCGTTCGAGAGTCAAGATGTCACAGGCAGAAAGACACACACACAGACATTGGCGTCAAAGTAATAACACCCCTCTTTTTGCGTCGGGGGTTAAAAAGTAATAATAAAATTTAATTTTACATTTTTTGAGGTTTTACGTGTCATTCCCCCATTATATTCACATTTTTAAAGGGTTATTTAAAGTTCCTATAAAGTTAACAAGTGGTATCTAAAATACCCCTGGCCTTGTCGTGCGATAACTCTCGATGACCCGCGCGCGCCGCCGGAAGGTGGAGTGATGGCGATGGCGTCCCGCATGCGACAGCTTGCTGCTTGCCTCACAACACAATAGGCTCCCATTCCCAGGTGAAGTGTTTGCACCTGACATTGATAGCTCTGATCCACGCAGAGATGTTTGGGATATCTTTCAGGTTGTTTTTGTCCCTCACTGTGCGATTGCGTTGAGTTCAGATTCCATTTCGCTCTATCAACAGAAATTAAAATGTTCCTTTTTGAACAAAAATCAATTTAAATGACATTTATTATGACTGATGTGTCTTTTAAAGGTTAAAATAACCGACCAAGTGCGAGTCGGACTCGCGCACTGAGGGTTCCGTACTAAAAAAAATGGGTCGGAAACCCTACAAAAATCAACTAGTACAACAATCGGATCGAGAAACAAACTTAATTTTGTAGTGAAAAAAATATTCTCCCATATATCGATATACCTCACAGTCCATTTTACGACTGCAAATGAAAGTTTGTAAATTCAAAAAAATATTTTTAACTTGTTACTACACGTTTACAATTTTTAGTTTTTTTTTCCTTTACTTGTGCTGTGAAACCTTGCTTTTGCCAAATTTATCATTATTGCCAAATCATATTTGCCAAAATTTTGAAATTTCTTGATTTTAGGTCAAAAGGAAGTACCCTATAGGTTTTGATTTAGATGTGAGTATCTAAATATGTTACATATACAGGGTCTTCGGCAGATGGTTGAAAATACGAAAATGGGGGATAGGTGGGGTCGCCTCCCACCTATTTTGAGAATTAAAAAAAATCTAGGACTTGTAATTTTTTTTACAGGATTTTTTTTCCTTTTTTTAGAAATTTTGCCATTTTTATACCTTTGAACACATGTAACTTTTTGTTTTTTAAAGCTAGCTCCAAAATCTTTTTCTTAATAGACTTTTATAAGATTGTCGGCTCTAAAAAAAATTATGTTTGTTTCAAGTTATTGCTAAAAACAAAAATGTGGGCCCCCGAACTTAAAAAAAAAGTTGAACAAAAATTTAAAACTCAACTTTGCGATGCATTTAAAAAAAAAATAATGGGGCTGGAAGGCTTCTGATTTTTTTAAAACATCTCTAAAGCTTAGGCTTTTGAATGGTATGTAATTTTTTTCGGTATCATTTTTGTAACCGGAGTTGTTAATTTTTTTTACTCAATTGGACCATGTTGACGAAATTCCACTAGTTACATGTTTTGTGAAATGTATCAAATGCAAAGTTGAAAATAATGTAAATACTTACTGTTGGGACGGTTACAAAGAGCAGGTACGTTTTTTTACATTCTTGCACACACATAATGGCTATCTTTTGTCATTTATTGGCATATTGGAGTTAGCACTTCCATATGCCAATAAAATGTCCGCATATTCCGCATTGGTAAATTGAGCCATTTTAAACCACAACAAAGTCTTAACAAAACGTCTGATAATAACAAAAAGTGACAAACAACAAAAAAACTTAACAAAATCACAAACGTTAATAACGTTAACGTTTTTTTTTGTTTTCGTTAATTTCACTTTGCTGTGTTTGTGATTTTGTTAAGTTTTTTTGTTGTTTGTCACTTTTTGTTATAATCAGACGTTTTGTTAAGACTTTAAAATTGGTTTAAAATGGCTCAATTTACCAATGCGGAATATGCGGACATTTTATTGGCATATGGAAGTGCTAACTCCAATATGCCAATAAATGACAAAAGATAGCCATTATTTGTGTGCAAGAATGTAAAAAAACGTACCTGCTCTTTGTAACCGTCCCAACAGTAAGTATTTACATTATTTTCAACTTTGCATTTGATACATTTCACAAAACATGTAACTAGTGGAATTTCGTCAACATGGTCCAATTGAGTAAAAAAAATTAACAACTCCGGTTACAAAAATGATACCGAAACAAATTACATACCATTCAAAAGCCTAAGCTTTAGAGATGTTTTAAAAAAAAACAAAAGCCTTCCAGCCCCATTATTTTTTTTTAAATGCATCGCAAAGTTGAGTTTTAAATTTTTATTCAACTTTTTTTTTAAGTTCGGGGGCCCACATTTTTGTTTTTAGCAATAACTTGAAACAAACATAATTTTTTTAGAGCCGACAATCTTATAAAAGTCTATTAAGAAAAAGATTTTGGAGCTAGCTTTAAAAAACAAAAAGTTACATGTGTTCAAAGGTATAAAAATGGCAAAATTTCTAAAAAAAGGAAAAAAAATCCTGTAAAAAAAAATACAAGTCCTAGATTTTTTTTAATTCTCAAAATAGGTGGGAGGCGACCCCACCTATCCCCCATTTTCGTATTTTCAACCATCTGCCGAAGACCCTGTATATGACCGTACCTTTTGATTGCTATGACTATGAAGCTTGATTTTTTTATAGCTTCAAGAGACCGAAGATTTAAGCATTTAATATTAATTTCAATGTGATAGCTCCACGCTTTCCGAAGAAAAAGAGTCATAACAGACAAAGACGGACAACGAAGTGATCCCATACCTAAGGGAGGACTTTGAGCTGCAGAAGACTTTAAATTACACAACCTGCTTATTAAAGACAATTTATACATTGATTATGGTTTTTTGTAAATTTTTTGAAAACTATAAATATCTGGATTTTCTATATATTTTTTCTGTAAAATATACACAATATTTTATAAGTTTTATTTTTATTTTTCAGTTTGGAAAACTTTGGAGATCAGAAGGGCGATGATTTTTTTAAAATACTTTATCGACATTCAAAAATTAAGAAGTTTTAAATGAAATAACTAAATGTTTTTGAATGTATACATAGAGCCCTTTCATTTTAATGATATGAGGGTCAAAATTTTAAAAGGGGAGATCGGATTTATGTGAGGTATTAGGTACTCACATAAACCCGATCTCCCTTTTTAAAATTTTGACCCCCTCATTAGTAAAATAAAATAAAAAACAGTTATGAGTATCATATAAAATTATTTAAAATTATTTCATTTTGATTTGTTTGATTCTTAGCCAATTTTAACTTCGTAGTTTTAGTAGTTGCCGTATAAACTGATATCGATTATTTTTTGACGAAATTTTACTCATGTTTGGGGTTTGTTGATGTCTATTTCACAAAATAACCAATCGATTTCGTTTAAGTTCAATATTAATTTTGCACCTGAGTCAGAGCTGTAAGTAGGGGAAGGCGAGGTAAAGTGGCCACCTTAAGAAACGATTTTCATTACCTTTTAGAACTGTGGAGTAAACGCAATGAATGTTCCGTATGTGTTTGACACATGTAATGTTCTTTGCATATCAGGAAACTTTTTGTCACTCCTTATCAGCTCATATACGTCCCCACCGAGGGGCTCGAGCCTACCTTGAATAAGGACGATCGGGCCTTAGTCGACCACGCGGGCTCAGTCCGGGTTGGTCGACTCCACACACAACCTTCGAGTTTCTTCGCAGGCGTGTGCAGGTTTCCTCACGATGTTTTCCTTCACCGTAAGAGCGGCGGATATAAACGTAAATATTATGAAATCGAAATTCCAAAACACATTGGTACGTGGCAGGATTCGCACCACGGCCTCACGGACAGGAGGTAGCGGCCGTAACCGTTACGCCACCGACGCTCTTCACTTCTTCACAAAGTCACTCACGGGATCAAAACTAATGTAACGACATCGTGAACTTCCAAATCTATGAAGCCGACACGACAGGCTCAACACAATACCTACAAACCCAAAAAGGCGATACGACAGGCTCAACACAATACCTACAAATCCATCAAGCCGACACGACAGGCTCAACACAATACCTACAAATCCATCAAGCCGACACGACAGGCTCAACACAATACCTACAAATCCAAAAAGGCGACAAGACAGGCTCAACACACTACCTACAATCTACATACACCTGAAAAACATTATCCTCTTTTTTTGGGCAGTCGGGTAAAAAGAGTGAAAAGTAAAGCTAGAGTTGTTACAAAACAGAGGAGAGTTACGTCTCATTTTACCCAAAAGAGAGGATTCAATAAGATTTCCGCGCGAGCGGAGGTCAAAGCAGCTTCCCGGTATATTCTAATGCCCAATATCTCTATTGGGCATATTCGGAGCATATTTTTCGATTTGCTCGCGTTGCTTCAGCCGACGTGATTTATGAATAAAGTAGTATACGCTACGCGTAGAGAGCGGCGCGCGGCGATAGGTGCCTATGGCGTGTGTTACACGTCATTTATCAAAGGATTTTTGATGGGCTGCGATCAACGAATGCGCCACATGATAAATCCACGCCTATCTCACTCGTTTTTTAGAGTTCCGCGTACACCCACAGGGACCTTATTACTAAGCCTCCGCTGTCTGTCTGTCTGTCAGCGGGCCGTATTTCATGAACCGTAATAGGTAGACGATAGGTAAACGAGTGATCCTATAATGGTTCCGTTTTTACCTTTTGAAGTACAATAATCATGATTTTTAGGGTTCCGTACAACGGGACCCTATTACTAAGCCTCCGCTGTCTGTCCGTCCGTCTGTCTGTTACCGGACTGTATTTCCAGAACCGTTATAGGTAGACAGTTGGAATTTTCTCAAAATGTGTTTGTTGCCGCTACAACAACAAATACAAAAAAAAAATTAAAGTTAAAAAACAAGGGGTCTCCACACAAAAAAAAATGTTTTTATAGGTCTTTAGAAGTATATTTGATTAAGTTCTATCGTAAAAACGGTAATAAGGTGTGATTATAGTACTAATACTCAAGTAAAACAACAAACAATTAAAAATAAGCCAAGTGTAATGTAAGTCATACTCGCGCTAAGGAGTCCGAACTGAATGACAAAAAACATATTTATAAATAGTTAGTGTCTTTTGCTTGTAATGTGTATAGGTATCATTGTTATTATACTATGTAGTTTTTTAAGGTGTACGGAATACTCGGAGTGCTAGTCCGACTCGCACTTCGCCGGTTTTTATATTTTTATGAAACGTGAACATAGTAGCGACATCTAGTAGTATGGCACATGGCACGGAACCCTTTGTGTGCTATTCCGACTCGCACTTGGCCGGTTTTTATATCTTTTTGAAACGTGAACAAAGTAGCGACATCTAGTAGTATGGCACATGGCACGGAACCCTTTGTGTGCTATTCTGACTCACACTTGGCCTGTTTTTATATTTTTATGAAACGTGAACAAAGTAGGGACATCTAGTAGTATGGCACATGGCACGGAACCCTTTGTGGGCTATACCGACTCGCACTTGCCGGTTTTTATATCTTTATGAAACGTGAACAAAGTAGCGACATCTAGTAGTATGGCACATGGCACGGAACCCTTTGTGTGCTATTCTGACTCACACTTGGCCTGTTTTTATATCTTTATGAAACGTGAACAAAGTAGCGACATCTAGTAGTATGGCACATGGCACGGAACCCTTTGTGTGCGATTCTGACTCACACTTGGCCGGTTTTTATATTTTTATGAAACGTGAACAAAGTAGCGACATCTAGTTGTATGGCACATGGCACGGAACCCTTTGTGTGCTACTCTGACTCACACTTGGCCGGTTTTTATATTTTTATGAAACGTGAACAAAGTAGCGACATCTAGTAGTATGGCACATGGCACGGAACCCTTTGTGTGCGATTCCGACTCGCACTTGGCCGGTTTTTATATTTTTATGAAACGTGAACAAAGTAGCGACATCTAGTAGTATGGCACATGGCACGGAACCCTTTGTGTGCGATTCTGACTCACACTTGGCCGGTTTTTATATTTTTATGAAACGTGAACAAAGTAGCGACATCTAGTAGTATGGCACATGGCACGGAACCCTTTGTGTGCTATTCTGACTCACACTTGGCCGGTTTTTATATCTTTATGAAACGTGAACAAAGTAGCGACATCTAGTAGTATGGCACATGGCACGGAACCCTTTGTGTGCTATTCCGACTCGCACTTGGCCGGTTTTTATATCTTTTTGAAACGTGAACAAAGTAGCGACATCTAGTAGTATGGCACATGGCACGGAACCCTTTGTGTGCTACTCTGACTCACACTTGGCCGGTTTTTATATTTTTATGAAACGTGAACAAAGTAGCGACATCTAGTAGTATGGCACATGGCACGGAACCCTTTGTGTGCGATTCCGACTCGCACTTGGCCGGTTTTTATATTTTTATGAAACGTGAACAAAGTAGCGACATCTAGTAGTATGGCACATGGCACGGAACCCTTTGTGTGCGATTCTGACTCACACTTGGCCGAATTTTATATATTTTTATGAAACGTGAACAAAGTAGCGACATCTAGTAGTATGGCACATGGCACGGAACCCTTTGTGTGCGATTCTGACTCACACTTGGCCGTTTTTTATATTTTTATGAAACGTGAACAAACTAGCGACATCTAGTAGTATGGCACATGGCACGGAACCCTTTGTGTGCGATTCCGACTCACACTTGGCCGGTTTTTATATTTTTATGAAACGTGAACAAAGTAGCGACATCTAGTAGTATGGCACATGGCACGGAACCCTTTGTGTGCTATTCTGACTCACACTTGGCCGGTTTTTATATTTTTATGAAACGTGAACAAAGTAGCGACATCTAGTAGTATGGCACATGGCACGGAACCCTTTGTGTGCGATTCTGACTCACACTTGGCCGGTTTTTATATTTTTATGAAACGTGAACAAAGTAGCGACATCTAGTAGTATGGCACATGGCACGGAACCCTTTGTGTGCGATTCTGACTCACACTTGGCCGGTTTTTATATTTTTATGAAACGTGAACAAAGTAGCGACATCTAGTAGTATGGCACATGGCACGGAACCCTTTGTGTGCGATTCTGACTTACACTTGGCCGGTTTTTATATTTTTATGAAACGTGAACAAAGTAGCGACATCTAGTAGTATGGCACATGGCACGGAACCCTTTGTGTGCGATTCTGAATCACACTTGGCCGGTTTTTATATTTTTATGAAACGTGAACAAAGTAGCGACATCTAGTAGTATGGCACATGGCACGGAACCCTTTGTGTGCGATTCCGACTCACACTTGGCCGGTTTTTATATTTTTATGAAACGTGAACAAAGTAGCGACATCTAGTAGTATGGCACATGGCACGGAACCCTTTGTGTGCTATTATGACTCACACTTGGCCGGTTTTTATATTTTTATGAAACGTGAACAAAGTAGCGACATCTAGTAGTATGGCACATGGCACGGAACCCTTTGTGTGCTATTCCGACTCACACTTGGCCGGTTTTTATATTTTTATGAAACGTGAACAAAGTAGCGACATCTAGTACTATGGCACATGGCACGGAACCCTTTGTGTGCTATTCTGACTCGCACTTGGCCGGTTTTTATATTTTTATGAAACGTGAACAAAGTAGCGACATCTAGTAGTATGGCACATGGCACGGAACCCTTTGTGTGCTATTCTGACTCGCACTTGGCCGGTTTTTATATTTTTATGAAACGTGAACAAAGTAGCGACATCTAGTAGTATGGCACATGGCACGGAACCCTTTGTGTGCGATTCCGACTCACACTTGGCCGGTTTTTATATTTTTATGAAACGTGAACAAAGTAGTGTGACGTCGTCAACGAGACGCCGGGGGTGTAATAAATAAAATATTTGGGATACGTTTTAAATAATTATTGTATATTTTAAAACGTAAAAATTGATGGAAGGCTCTGTCGGCTGACTGATTTTTAGTAGCTTCAATGATTCCTCTTACTTTCTTGCTATGGTTTAGGGGAACTCAGCCCAGTCGCGCGGATAAATTGAAATATACTTTTACTCAAAGGACCTCCGTCCTGGCTCACGGTCAGCCCTCGAATCTCTCTATTGTTTCAAAAAGCTTCCGAATGACTTACAAAATCAAATTTAAATTATTATTCTTAATACGATTCGCGCTGGCAAGAAACTAAGCAAAGAGGCTGGGAGTAGATGTATGTAGAGACATACGATCTCTACATCACCCACCGCCAATTGAGAAACGCACCGTGAAGCGATGCTTTTCTCCACCTCCTGTCTACACCTACCTATAAGTGCCAACGTCTCTTGGCGCCTACCTATAGGGGAAGACGTCGTCAGAGAGAGATCTTTCGATATTGATCCAACAATGGGAGGTAAATTTGGAAAAGTATATGTGCAGACCAACTACACATATACACCGCGTTAATGTTGAAACCGCCCATTGCCCCAGCAGGTTAAACCCCTTAAATCCCTACTGCTCTCTGTCTAACATGTATACATTTCAAAACTAATTCCTCCCTATCTTAAGAAACATAAAACAAATCTAGCCTGATTCCCTACACCTGACTTAACTATCTCAAAAATATTTTCTTTAAGTCGCTTAAACCACCTTTAACAAAAATCAAACAAAAATAATTAATGACCATACTATCTGTGGCCTGTAAAAGTTTAAACCATGCAAGACTATCTTAAAAGTGGTATTAATTACGAGATAAACAAATACTTAATGGTCTGACCATAAAAGTTCCCGGATAATCTGTGGTCATCTCAGATTCAAATAAAAATTTTTCTAAGCACCAATATTTCGAGATCAATACCAGATATCAGAGGAGAAATCAATCATCACTGAGATCCGCCAGAAATCAATGTATTAGGCTCAAAGAAATTTTGCAATATGAACCATAGTCAAATACCAGGGGAATAAACTCCAAATCAGAGCACTTAGCTAGCGTATTGCTAACACTAAGCTCCCCATAGCGATGTAGCTATAACTCATACCCATATTCTCTAAGAACAAAGTTAAGCAAGAAATTCAAATTCAAATTTTAAGATTATTGGATCTCTTCTCCTCTTCGAACTGGTCAGGTCAGCAAAGTGTTTGCGAACATCCTGGCAACCATGCCGCCTGTTCCTGGAGGGATACTGCTTGTCCGTCCTCAACGGATGGTAGCAGCTCTCTCCTCCCCTCCAAAAGTGTACTGCTTGGTGCTGAATGCCCACAGCCGGTCATTTCAATGGTCAGCCAATTCGCCATATTCTCAAACGGTTTGACACATGAAACAAAATGTTACAGTATTAGCAAAAAAAATATATCCTCATTATTACATTCACCATGACCTATCACTCACTAACAAGAAACTATTATATTACCTACTAATATAAAATTCTCAACCAATAAGCGTGAAATTTTCTTTTAAAACTTTCTATCCTAACTAATATTACACCTCAATATTTATTTACATTTTATCTTTACATCTTTTAATATCATATTTTTTCAATATTTTTTTTTTTCATGCATTTATTTATTTTATTTTTTTAATGCATTTCAATAATTTTAATATTTTTTTTTATTTTCTTTTGAATATTTTTTTATAAAAAATAGAAATAACTATACAATTATAACTAAATTAACCTCTCCCTTCTAACACACTCCCTTTTCATAATTCACTAAAACAAATTATAGCCTATCTCTCCTATTTAGAAATAAGTAAAATATTTATTAAATTATATATTGCCCCACTTAAATTACATAATTTAAATTTCCATCTGAATAACCATTCCTTAACACTTAATCCTTTCTTTTTCCAAAATATTTTCGCCCATAACACCTATTTTTATAATCTCTAATCTTCTTAAGTTCCCTATACAGGCTGATCTCTTTTTTCCTATAATAATTTTTTCCTCGAAAATGAATCCAATGAAACATCTCACTATACTGCCGTCCTAATTTATTCGACCGTAAGTCGCAATTTGGTAAAAATGAGTTTATTTCATATTCGGAATCAGCGCGACGAGATCTATATGAACCTCTAACCCGTATTTTTTTAACTGCAATAGAAATGAAAGTTTCGATAAGCATAACAACCGTAACTCTCAAATTTTGTCATTCAATGCTAACAAGACAACCGTATACTCCCTTACTTCGATCTATTTACCGTATTTTGTGTACTGGTACAAGGCATAATCACTCTAAGAGCTCATACTGCCGATGTATGTGGTAATTGTACAGTGTTCCATTTATGAACAACTACACATAACAGCCGTAACAGCCACGACCCTTGTAAATATTAGTGAATTTAAAAAAATAATTATCAAAGTACTAGATAAAACAAAAGTAAGTGCTTGTACTGTGATTATGAGTAGTGAAACATTTGAGAATTATTTAATACTGCTAGTAATAAACATCCTTAAGTGTTTTAATGTGGTCATTATTTAGTAGTGATATTTCTTTCTAATAGGCACATACTACACATAATAACCGTAATTGCCACCCACCCCGTTTATGTTTAGCAATATACGAAATCAAAACTTCCATATGCTAGTTATAAGGACAAACAGAAGCATATTCTGTATGAATTATTAGAAATGTGTTAGATTATATGCAAAAAAAAGTACAACAGTAAATACTGGCAAATTTAATCATATTTAAAAATGTAGTAGGTAGTTACTAAAGGTAACATGGACTACTTGGTGGCGGAGTGGTGTATACAGATTCAATGCATCATACTGGATTTTCACAATCTCCACTGATTCGCCTCACCACTCGTACGGTCGACAGGAATAACGCTATATGTTAGGAATCTGTAGAATTACAGACATGTTTGTCTAGCGTTGTCCCTTAATCTGACAGTGATACAAATATAAAACAAATTCATGTCAAAAAATGGATTTTTCACTTAAAAAAATCGAACGTCGCATGGACCGCTGTTGAAAGTGATGAATACTTAATCTATGATACGTAACCGAAAACCTAAAAACAAGACGAAAAAAAATTCAACTGGCAGAACCTATGAATAAAAATATTAAAGAACAAGAAATCCAACCCCTAGTAAAAGAAAAGACAAAACGACGATAAAAAATATTGAAGGATAAGATATTCAACCTAAACAAAAAGAAAAACAGAGAGATTATCAGCTCGAAGAACCTATAAAGAAGAATATTAAAGAATTGGACACCCAACTCCTATCAAAATAAGCGGAGAACAGTTTATAGAAACTACGATGAACAATATTGAAGAACAAGACATCCAACTTCCAGCACGATATAAATAAAAACATAGAAACTGAGAGCATACAGAAGTTATAGAAAAAACAAACAACCAGCATACTGTAAAAAACAATATATACAACCTCCAGCACAATATAAAGAAAAACGGACAGATGACCAGAAGCAGTTTAAATCATCTTCAGTAAAAGTAGTAGCAAAACAAAACGTTCCAATTAAGAAAAAACAAAACATTCTCAGATTACAGAAACCTACACAAAAATAGATGACTAGCCTTCCGTACCTAAAGGAAACATTATCCAACCCTCAAAACAAGAAAAGAAAAAACACCAAAAAACTTTCTTTAAACAAAAATAGTGAATAACAAGACGTATAACCTACGTACAACCGTAAAAAAAAATCGTTGGCCAAACAGACGTTCAATAGAGAAATGAAGAAGCTGAAGAACAGAGTAATCAACATGACGAATTGTTTGGAATCTATAGATAAACATGATAATGGTTTAACGAAAGACGGCGAACCTAGAAAACAAAGGAATATCTAAATTTCTAAATATATTTTGATACAAAGATAATTATAAAAACAAAGATATGAAAAAAAAATGCTATGAAAGGCCATTTAGCGTCTTGTGTTATCAAAACTGTAATTTAAATATAAGAGAATATCGAAGAAAGCAGATCCTTACTAACTGTTAAGGTCTTAATTACGAAGCACAGGAACTTTTTATTAAATGTTGTGTCGACAAACTACCGTTAAAAAGAAAAAAGGTATCGGAAAAACCAGAAACGAAAAGAAAAGTAAACATAAGTGTTTTATATGACGGAATAGAAATGTATAAAACCTTTTTTTTGTCAACTGTCAGATTTGGTCCTTATAATGAAACACATGTTAAGAATAGCTTACGCAAAGGTATTGACTGCCAAAAAACAGATTATAGCGATTAGCCAAGATTAAATAAGATCGATAAAGAAACTACAAAAACTGATATCAAGAGTCACAATCCACGTATTTCTTATACCACTATAGATGTAAACGCTCTTAAAAAACTATACCTACCAAGCGATACTACGATAACCCAAATGTACAAAAATTTTTGTGAGAGTAATTCTTCACAGTACAGCTTTTTTTTATATTTTTTTCAATCGTTTGTAAATTGTACCTGGAAATTGTTGTACTGTGCTCTAAATAAAAGTTTTTCTATCCCTTCCCGTGAGCATATCAAACGCCCCGACTCCGTCCCCGCGACCGGTACTTCCGGTCTGGTTTTGCGGGGGTCGGCCGCGCTGCGGCTTTCCGAGGTTTTCTCAGTATTTTTGTATGAAACTTATAAAAACTAATTACTGATCTAGTAAGCTGATTAAATTTCCTTTTTGATTATATTTTTTTTAGATTTCTTCTATCACAAAAAAATAAAATGGAACACGATTAATTTGAAACTTTTGTTTTTTTTGGTTCCTTTTTCGTTCTTTTTACTATTTCTATTTATATTCTACATATATACAGTTAAAATGATCTTTTTCTAATGGCTAGGTAATGTATCTACATGATACAAAACAAAAAAACGATTGTCTAGTGCAAAAACAAATTAAAAAAAATATTACAAAAATGATTAAATTTTGTGCCGCGCGGGCCGTTCAACGGGGGTCGGCCGCGCTGCGGATTTCCGAAGTTTTCTCATTATTTTTGCATGATACCTATAACAACTAATTACTGATCTAGTAAGATGATTAAATTTCCTTTTTAATGGTTTTTATTTTACATGTGTTAGATTAGAGATAAATTAAATACAGTACTTTGAAATTTAAAATTGTGTTTTATTTTCTGTTCCAATTTTCTTTCCTTATCTATTTCTATCTAAGCACTCTAGATATACATATGAAATATTTTTTTTCTAATGGTTTAGTTAAATATCTTCACGGTACAATACAAAAAAAAATTGTCTAATGCAAAAACAATTTTTAAAATTAGTTTCAAAAACAACCAAAAATTTACAAAACTTGAACACAGAACTAGTAATTTGTTTTTTTTTTTGAGACCCCGATTGAAGTCCAGATGTTTGAATTTTTATTTTTCTGAGTAGAATGGCCTTTCGGCTTATCACAAAAAAAAAATTAAAACATTCGGAGCAGTAGAACTAATTCAAAATATAAAAACAAGTCCATCATTTTAATTGCCGCAGGCTGCTTTCAGAGAAAATTTGAATGGGTCTAAAATTCATTTAAATTCTTAGACACTGATGATTAGTGTGATGATGATGGTGTGATGATGATTGTAAATCAAAAACAAGTAGGTATAGTACAAAATAAACACAAATAAAGTCCATCATTTGAATTGCCGCAGGCTGCTTCAGAGAAAATTTGAATAGTTCTAAAAATTCATGTAAATTCTTAGAAACTATAGTGATTATGTGGTGATGATTGTGTGATGATGACGGTGTGATGATGATGGTAAATTAAAAACCAGCTGGGGGTAGGTATAGTACAAATAAAGTCCATCGTTTGATTTACCCGAGGCTACCTCGGTGAAAATTTGAATTGGTCTAAAATTCATTTAAATTCTTAGACACTGATGATTAGTGTGATGATGATGGTGTGATGATGATTGTAAATCAAAAACAAGTAGGTATAGTACAAAATAAACACAAATAAAGTCCATCATTTGAATTGCCGCAGGCTGCTTCAGAGAAAATTTGAATAGTTCTAAAAATTCATGTAAATTCTTAGAAACTATAGTGATTATGTGGTGATGATTGTGTGATGATGACGGTGTGATGATGATGGTAAATTAAAAACCAGCTGGGGGTAGGTATAGTACAAATAAAGTCCATCGTTTGATTTACCCGAGGCTACCTCGGTGAAAATTTAAATTGGTCTAAAATTCATTTAAATTCTTAGAAACTATGATGATGGTGTCAGATGATGATGATAAATCAACATTTGTTCGTATTTCGGTAGGATGGAAGGGTTAAATTACATAATTTTACACAAAAAAATACCATTGTGTTGAATTGCTACAGGTTGCTTTGGAAAAGCCCTAGGTGATCTAAATTACATGCAAACACTTAGAAATGATGATGATCAGTTTAGAAGATGTATATATATCAAAAACAAGCCGTTTTGGTGAATTTAGGAACCGTTTAGGAACATACTCGAGACAAAAAAAATAAGTTTGTTCAATTTTCCGCTACCAACTCAATGCGTTTCTAAGAGTTTTATCGTGAAAGATACGGTGATAAAAACACTACACTGTAAAGCAATAACATCTAACAATCGAAATAAATTCAATTTACTTACCTTTCCATGATCCAACACACAAAACCACAACACAACATCTTCACACGTATTTGACGTAATGGCTGACAACCACAGAAAACGGGAAACAAATATTCGTTTTAAAAAATATTCTTCTATCAAATGGGATGTAAAGTATTTCAATTAGGTGTAACCACACGTTCACAACAATTTTGCCAAATAAGACCTAACGATAGACGCAGTTTTATATACTAATTTCAACCATATTCAAAGCGCCTTAAAGTACATATAAAAACAACCCAAATGGGTTGTTGGTCGTACAAGCGATGTTCGTTAAACATCCCAAGATGGCCGTAGAATCAAAGTTTCAGTGGAATATTATCGAAGAGTAGTAAAGCATGATTGCAACATTTCATTCGCTCAGTCAGGCCATGAAAAATATTAGCAGTGTGTACTATTTCATAAACATGACTAAGAACACAATCAGAATTCAGAAGAATCTTGTAACATTTGTGGGAACTATTTACTTCACAAAAATCGATATACAGAAACACGTTTGGAATATCAAAATGATGTAGATAAAGCTGGTGAAGCAAACAGTGGAACCATTTATTACCACTATGGAGCAGTTCAAAGTGGTTGTATTTTTTAAGACTATAATGAGACTTATGCAAGTCTCATGACATACTCGTATGCTATCACCTAGGACGAAACTATATCGGGACGGCGCTAAAAAGATATAATATTTACACTTCGAGCGTTTCTACTACATAACCGAGACGCTAAATATATCATATTGTGGCTGGATAATTGTGCAACTCAAAATAAAAACTAGGCGCTGCTTACTGATTTGACCAACATGGTGAATAGCAACTTGATCGATGCGGAAAGCATAACGTTAAAGTTCTTTGAACCGGGGCATACTTTTAAGTCTGCTAATTCATTCCACCACCCAGTGGAACTATTGTCCAGATATGTCTTCCCTAAAAGTGTTTACCTAAAATAATGGCGGTTAAATTTCAAAGAGGGTCGTATACTTTCAAATATAAAAATTCTCCTACGTATTACTATTAGACTTTGTTTAAAACAAAAGCACCAAAGGCGTTTTTCCAGCACTGCGATTAAAGACTCATCTGAGGAGGATCACACAGGAACACAAATCTGCAATACTAATAAGCTAGCCATGCCAAAAAAACGTATATTGGCAGTTTCGTTCCAGGTATACGAAAAGAGAATATTGGCAAAATTTACCTATTACCACTTTTGCTAACGAAAAATACGAGAATTATACCAATGACGTGACGAAACAAGATGGGGAGTTAATTATTATTTGAAAATTAATTCATAAAATACTTAAGTATGTGACTGTATTCAAACAAAACAAACAATACAAACACACTTACACACTTTACTAACAATAAAGTTTCGATCTCTAAATTGTTTTAGAATTATAATGCGAAGTTTGTGTTTATTATGAATATTATCGAGTGACTGGTACATAACTGCAAGCCTCTTGGTTGATGATTCTCCAAGGAACCTTTACTCAATTCGCAAAAAGAAATCGACTTCCCATACTAATTTAATATTTGATTAGGCAACTTTGTATGAGATGACCAAAATTGTTTTTACCATTTTATGAATGTAGTTGAATACAATTTGTTCAGTTTTATATGAGTTGATTCACCAGTTGAAAGGTTTTAAGGTATATTACCAATCACCTGCAGATTAATATTAACGCATCTCTAAGTTTTGTTATCTTAGTGAGATACTTACTTGTTCCATGAGAACTGATTTTCTTATAACTATTTATTGCAAGTTAGATTAGTTACCAATAACTTAAGAAATATATCTCAAAATTGCCTTGTTAGTTTTAATAATATGAGAAGACATTTATATTAATTAAATCTTTCGGATCTTCAGAAGGGTTTTGGCCGGATCTCAAAAATAAACTCATCTGAGAAGTTTTGGAGTGTACATTTAATATTCACACACGTTTACAACACAAGGCTTCAGGATGACGCTGATGAAAACAGATTATTTTCAGAAATGCGGTGAGTTCGGTACGGGGCTGGATTCCCAGGTTGACTGTTCAACTTCTCGATCAAAAGTGCTCGTAAAATAATTGGTGCCTCTATCGTAGCCTCCGTTAGGATGGCTGAATTGTATCTAATTTATTGATTGTTCCGTCTGTATTCGTTAATCAAAGTAATCTGGTTTGCTAACACAACATGTACCGACTAAAAGGTCTCCAGCCTCGCAAACACACACTAACCAAAGATTACGTTTTATTTCTACCCTAGCTCAACCTCTTGACGTTTCAAGAAGACATAACACATGGCGCTTCGACGCATACATGGGTGTCGCCACCTCCTAGGGCTCCGACATATCTTAAAGATAACAAATAATTTTGTACCTGTATAAGGAATTAATATTTTTTTGGCATTTCTAAGGAGTGAATATTTTATTGCAAGTTATTAATAATTAAAAAAGTGAACAGTTTTAATATTATGAGTAGAGTTACATTTTTGTAATTTCTATAAAGAAAAAACATTGTTTTAAATAAGTAGTTTATGTAAATAACATTTTAACATGCTTTTTTTCCTATACAGAAAAATCTTTGAGGATATTAACTACAATTAAGATTTTTCTTTATATAATTGCATATTTTCATATCATTAAAATCCATTTTTTAATATTTAAATGAAAGGTAACATGAAATACAGGAAAATAGGGAATTCATTTTGATTTTTTATATGAAACGTCGTAGAACAGATGGCCGTTGGGGCAGTAAAGTTCTCGAGTGGCGACCACGCACCGGAAAGCGTAGTGTAGGCAGGCCTCCCACTCGGTGGACCGATGACCTGGTGAAGGTCGCGGGAAGCCGCTGGATGCGGGCAGCGCAGAACCGGTCGTCGTGGAGATCCTTGGGGGAGGCCTATGTCCAGCAGTGGACTTCCTTCGGCTGATATGATGATGATGATGATATGAAACGTCATTATATGATATGACCCATACTAATCATAAGAACAGTATGTGCTTAACAAGAAAACCGTATCGTTGTGTTCATCGCTCTTCTACCTAGTTAAAAGAGCCGTATAAACTTCACTAGTAACGAATATTTCTAGGATCCATTTTTGATAATATTACTTGTATACGAAGCATTAGAGCCGTAATTAACATGTGCTAATCATAAACACCGTAACTCCTATACTTACTGTGCTTATGCTTAGGGTTGCTACTCGTTAAGTTTTGCCTTTCCTAAACATAAACTGTATTTTGGTATTATTGTGCGCTAAATTAACGTTATCATTGATTGAAGCATACAAAACTATAGTTCGATTCAAACGCTACAAGGTGATATAAAATTTATTGCGATATCTTTAGTGGTTTCCAAGTAATTGCAGGATAAAGAAAAAAAACTTTAAATGCGTTTTTCTCCGTTTCATGTTTTTGTACTTACGGTCGAATAAATTAGGACGGCAGTATACATGCTGTGCTTTTTATTCTCACAATGTTTTTCCTTGAATCTCAAAATTACCTTCTTAGAATGTGAATCTTTATGATTTAACATGCTTCTATAACGCATAAACCTAGTTTTTCCCACTTTATAATTATTACCACGTGTTCCCATCTCACATATCAATGACATCTTTGGAAATATTTTGTTGGTTACTGCGCGATCTACCTGAACCTGTAACCCTTCTTTACAAATCTCATCTTTTAAAATTTCATCATCAATCATTTTATCTACATCCTCTATGCTAACCTCAACACTAACTTCGGACTTTTCACCAACATTTTCCTCAACTAATTTCTCTACTATATTTTGTTTATCTACATCCTGTATCAAATCTATTTCCAACTTTTCATCTACACTTTCTATAATTTTAATAATTGGCACTGACGGACCTGCATATTCCTCCTCTGAATATTCCTCCTCCTGTATTGTTGAAGTCTCGACTTCAATTCCAACGTTCATCGGTGATGATTGGCTTGTCATCACGGGTTCATCCATTGTATTTTCTTCTAATGTTACGATTTTAACCATCGTATCTTCTTTTTGTGGTTGCTGTTGCTCTTCAGTCTGTTCAATGGTCGTTTCTTCTTGTATTTGTGGGGAAACTGCAGCATAATCATAAAATGCAAATTCCTTTTTTATTTCTGCGGTGAAATCTTTGTAAGCCCATTCGTGTAGTTCTTTTCTGCATATCAACCATCCTACGAAAGCTTTAGCACATCCGTCTACGGATAAATATATGGCTGCCTTCTTTTGCTCCTCGTTCCAATTCTTTTTTTCACCAATGCGATCAATTTCCTTGACAAATTCTGTCGCACTCCCTTGGAAACCGTTGAATTTAACTTTGGGTAGGGCATCCATTTTTCCCAAACTATAGTTTTTCCACTTTATACAAATATGTTGAAATACATCCCATTTATTGAAAAAAACAAAACATAAACGTTTTTCCTTTGTGGAAATGTCAGCCTTCAAATTTCATTTCTTGAAATCTCTTTATTTTCGCCGCTTACCATATATTCTCCTTCGTTAAAATTCCTTCCACTGTTTCGCATTTATTCAGGGTTTAGCACCTCCACCAAATGTGACGTCGTCAACGAGACGCCGGGGGTGTAATAAATAAAATATTTGGGATACGTTTTAAATAATTATTGTATATTTTAAAACGTAAAAATTGATGGAAGGCTCTGTCGGCTGACTGATTTTTAGTAGCTTCAATGATTCCTCTTACTTTCTTGCTATGGTTTAGGGGAACTCAGCCCAGTCGCGCGGATAAATTGAAATATACTTTTACTCAAAGGACCTCCGTTCTGGCTCACGGTCAGCCCTCGAATCTCTCTATTGTTTCAAAAAGCTTCCGAATGACTTACAAAATCAAATTTAAATTATTATTCTTAATACGATTCGCGCTGGCAAGAAACTAAGCAAAGAGGCTGGGAGTAGATGTATGTAGAGACATACGATCTCTACAGTAGCGACATCTAGTAGTATGGCACATGGCACGGAACCCTTTGTGTGCTATTCTGACTCACACTTGGCCGGTTTTTATATTTTTATGAAACGTGAACAAAGTAGGGACATCTAGTAGTATGGCACATGGCACGGAACCCTTTGTGTGCGATTCTGACTCACACTTGGCCGGTTTTTATATTTTTATGAAACGTGAACAAAGTAGCGACATCTAGTAGTATGGCACATGGCACGGAACCCTTTGTGTGCGATTCTGACTCACACTTGGCCGGTTTTTATATTTTTATGAAACGTGAACAAAGTAGCGACATCTAGTAGTATGGCACATGGCACGGAACCCTTTGTGTGCTATTCCGACTCGCACTTGGCCGGTTTTTCATCGTTAATTTAGATTTTTACGCGTAGATTTTGTGAATTAATGGCCCTATGCTTTGTTTTAAAAAGCGTCAAGTTTTGCAATTTCATTGAGCGAGATAAAATGGAATGCAAGTTTTGTTCAGTTTCGTCTTCGTGCGATTCAATATCATGTAAGCTGTCCCGGTGAACTTCGTGCCAATTTACACTACACTACACTACCCTACCACCCTACACTACAGTACACTATACTTTATACCCTACCCTACCCTACCCTACCCTACACTACACTACACTACAATACACTACGCTACACTACGCTACACTACACTACTCTACACTACACTACACTACACTACACTACACTACCCTACACTACCCTACACTACCCTACCCTACTCCACATAAGAACCTTCTCCTGACAATAACGAACTCATCAAAAAAAGAATTCGCGAAATCGGTGCAGCTGTAAAAATATTTATTTTTGAGATTTCAGCAAGGTCGTAGAACAAAAGTCGTTCAGTATGATGAGTAGAAGCTACAGTTAACGGGACGTAAACCAATTTTGTTACATCCTGTATAAATAGCAATTAAATAATTGAGGCTTATTCTACTCATTAAATTTTGGTCATGTCATTTGTCATTAATTCTCGTTTGAATAGGAATACCCAGAATTTTGCCGTGAATTGAGTGTCTTTTAATTTGGCAACATTGATACTATTAAGTATTAAAAACTCCCTTAACTTTTTATCAGCTTTTTCAGCAGGACGTTTTACTATTGATGGTAATAATTAAATCATCATCATTATCATATCAGCCGAAAATCCACTGCTGGACAAAGGCCTCCCCCATGGATTTTCACGACGACCGATCCTGCGCTGCCCGCAACCATCGGCTTCCCGCGATCTTCACCAGGTCGTCGGAATAAATATTTTTCGAAAATACTCAAAACTTTTTAATCTGTAATTTTATTTTTTTATATTCTTCTCAGCAAACCCTTTCATTTGATACCCATTATCTTAGGAGTGCATAAAAAAATAACTGGTCCGCTAATTTTGGGAGTCCGCCATATTGAATTTATAATGAAATAGCTAATCATGTGTCGTGCTCCAAACTTAAGGTGTACCTTTGCAAAATTTATACAAGCTGTAATTTGAAAATAATTTTAATTATTTCGTATTCTTCTTAGCTAAATGGGTATGATATCATACGGGTGCATAAAAAATAAATAGTCCGCCATCTTTGGGAGTCTGCCCCATTGGATTAAGAATGAAGTCACTCAGGTAACCATGCATTGTGCTCCAAACTTAAGGTGTACCTGTGTGAACCAGCTTAATAGGAAACCGGGAAGAAGTTCTAATTTTAGCTTTCAAAATTTGTCACAAACTAACACGGAAAGCAATGAAAGCTTACCCTAGCTTAGAAACCAGCGCAACAAATTGATGCAAGCATTTTATTTTTAAAATTTCATATCTACCCTAAGTGTTATCCTATTCAATGTGTAAAGTACTTAGAGATTTATATAACTCAACTAGCTGTCCCGGCGAACTTCGTACCGCCTTACATTACATTACACTGCCCTGCCCTACCCTACACTACCCTACACTACACTACACTACCCTACCCTACCCTACACTACCCTACCCTACCCTACATACACTACACTACACTACCCTACCCTACACTACTCTACACTACCCTACACTACACTACCCTACCCTACCCTACACTACCCTACCCTACCCTATCCTATCTCTCAAGTTGGATCGAACTGCACATGGTGTGCGAATTTTATTATAATCGGTTAAGTGGTTTAGGAGTCCATTGAGGACAAACATTGTGACACGAGATTTATATATATTAAAAGAAAAAAGATAAATATATTCTTATTCTTATAATGAAATAAAGCTTAATACAAAACTTGTAATAAATATCGATAAACAGCAATCTTGTTCTTGTATAAGTGTTGTTATTTATGAAAGTGGAATATAATAATCCCTCGACATTGGCAAGCTGGTGTTGTGTGGAACAGAGCATGCTACTCGTATCTAGTCCGGACTTCATTTCGCCCATTGTTTTCCTGGACCGAAATTTTGATACCGCCGGCGTTTGTGTGTACACATTGTTTACTTTCCACAGATATCTGTAGTTATTCTAAGTAACGTAAATAATTAAGTACCAAAATGTAAATAGATTAAGAAAATCACGTTGGTTACAAGAGACGAGAGTAGATTTTTTTATAATTAAAATTTTTTGTGCTTTTTTTTGCATTTATTATTTTCATGCCTATCTGAGTATGTGTTCGTGATTATTTTCAATTAAGATCTCTTAATATTAGAAAGCTATAAACTCCTAATTGTTTGCAAAATACATTTTAAGATGAACTATGGAAAAAACCTACTTAATTTTTCAAAGTGACTTTTGTCGAGGTTTCACAATTTAATCTCGAAACATTACACAAAACAATGAAACATTTGGGGCTGTTCATACGAAATATGTATTAGCTTTACGAAATTGTTTTGGTGTACTATAAGTGTAAATTAATAAATAAATAAATAAATAAATATTATAAAGAATTGAATAAAAATATAATATATTTTTTTGTGAACAACCCCAAACATTTCAATATTTTGTGCAATATTTCTCTGCCAACTTCTGTCACTTTTTTACCAGTGTAACATTGAACTTACCTGGATATGTTATTTCTCTATTTTGGTTTGTATTTTGTAATTATTGTACAATTGTATTTTTCACATGCTCATTCTCACCAAAAACATTGTAAATAGCCGTTATTTTCTCGCAAAGTACTGTAAATATTTCATGACACTTATCATGTCAAGTTTGTTAGGAATACTTCAATCTGAAATCTGACTTAATTGTTGAATTTCACCAGTTTATTACAAAGATTATGTATTTTATTGGAGAGATTCACTTTCAAAATTCTCTTTGTAGGTACCGATATTTATGACTGTCAATCTAAATGTCTCCTCTTACTAGGATTCCTAATTTTAAAATTGTATCTTGAAAAGAGTACTTTGTTGCTTGTGTAGGTGTTAACAGTATATCTGTATTGCGCATGTGTGCAATTCTTTATAAACCGGGCTCACGCCTTCATAGTGGTCACTACAGAACTCCTCCTCGACTAATAACATCAAGAGTCTCTTCATCGCTTCACGTCAGGCTGGTGTCCACTAACAAAAGCTCTTATTGCGGCTCGGCATACTTCCATGGTGGAACTTCTCCTTTTGCCAGAATCCAGCAAAATAACCCTGGCTCCATCTTCGTGACGCATCAGCAGGTGCCTTCCCGAGGCCACTACGCCGTTGACCTGCGACCAGCTCCGTCTTCTGGGAGGACTTATGAGTGGACCCTACTCCAGTTAGGCCCTACTCTCACCAACCGTACTAGGCCTAACGCCCTTTTCAACATCCAGGTTCACGGTCACCAAGCCAGGGATTTGCTGTCTTCCAGCCATCGCCGCTAATTCACGCGCGGGCCCTCTTTTCGGCCTTCCTGCTCCATCTGTGGGTCGCTGCCTATTTCCCAGCGCCTCAGGCCCTTACACAGGGCACCCCTGTGTCCCAAGGCGCATGCACTTCTGCCTCTGGGCGCATACCCACGGACGCCCGGCCTAACCGGGCATACTTCAGGCGCTTCTCACGCTCTACGAGCACGCTGTCGCCGGTCGAGGCAACATCTTTGAAGCGCTTTTGCCTACTGCTATCTGCTAGAGCTAGGTACATTTCCGCTGCGTTTCGCTTCGCCCTTAGCCGCTCTACATAGCGTTAGGAACTCTTATTTAGATCTTTTGTAAATAAATATCCTCCATCAATCAACCCAGACAATTTCAACTCAATAGTTCAATTCCTAGCTTTTGATATATATTCTTTTAAAGAAGGTACCCCACTATGGTACATTTTATCACTTTCAGTAGGTACTCCTTTGCTCTCCATTTCCTCCTTTTAAAAATATTGTACATACGTTCTCCTTTGGACCTTCACCCATAGAGACGTAATGTTATACTAGACATTAGCACTTGCTGCTTGACTATACTCGCTAGCGTAGCAACGTATTCCCGCGTTATACCGAAAACGCGAACTACACAGTGAACAGGACTTTCTCTAGAACATGCAGATCACTAATGAAAAGTAACTTATACTAATTCTGTCACTTAGAAGAAATATAGAGACCCCTGTTACGTTTTTCAGCGCTTGTGCCAGAACTTACCGGTGGTTTTTAATCACGTTGCTGAGTAAACTGTTGCTGGTTTTAGTTTTACTATAGATTTATGCAACTGTTAGTTGTTTAACACACATTTTATTGTGTCAGCGAGTATTGCTTGCATGCAACACCGTGCGCTAAAAAAACAGTCAAACAAATCAGCTCATATACGTCCCCACCGAGGGGCTCGAACCTACCCTGAATTAGGGCGATCGGGCCTTAGTCGACCACGCGGGCCCAGCGCGGGTTGGTCGACTTCACACACAACCTTCGAGTGTCTTCGCAGGCGTGTGCAGGTTTCCTCACGATGTTTTTCCTTCACCGTAAGAGCGTCGGATAAACGTAAATATTAAATCGAAATCCAAAATCATATTGGTACGTGGCAGTACTCGAACCACGACTTCCCGGACAGGAGATAGCAGCCCTATCCGTTACGCCACCGAGGCTTAGACAGAAAAAATCAGTTAACTGCTGTTAATTGGACAGGACAGAAGATAAGATAGCCAGTTCTCCATTTCTGGGGAATCTTGGTTAGCCCGCTTCCATTTTTGGCATCATCGTCACTTACCATCAGGTGAGATGATGCCAAGGGCTTGCCAATTGTTATTTATTTTAGGTCGGTATTTATTCGTAGGATTAGCTTCTGTGTAATGATCGCTAATTTAGTTATTTCCCTCGAAGGACTGCCAACACAAATATAAAGAGGGTTATGGTACAACCCGTCCAGAAGTTAGCCTTAGACGGCTGGATCGAGAGGCTCTGTTTGCGGTAATTAGATAAGTTCGCAGTTGTACACTAGGTCGAGTGAACAGCTGTAGCTGGACTACTTCGTCTGTCTTATATGGCGTTTGAATTCAAAAACGTTTCATTAGTGAAATTTAACAACCTCCGAATAAATTTCAACCAAATCGGAGCAATAGGGACGATGACTGCTAGTCATCTGAGTGAAATTTTCTATCATCTTTCAAAAACGAGATTTTGTTTTAAAATGTTCGAATAACCCAGGCGTGACGTCACAGTTTTGAAGCATCATTTTATGTTGGTACTCATTTTGTGATTTTGGTGAATGAAAAATTGAAGAATTGATGGAAAACAAAACGCGTTTCAATCGATTTTTCAAAATATACTGATCAAGAGTTCATAATTTATTTTTGATGCTGTCGTCATACTAATTTAACTTTGGCCGGCCATTTTGTCCTCCACCATTTTGATTTTTTTATTGTGCCTTTTTTGTTTTTTTTTATTGCAGGACCGGTCGTCGTGGAAATCCTTGGGGGAGGCCTTTGTCCAGCAGTGAACGACTTTTGGCTGATATGATGATGATTGTGCCTTAAATGTGCCCAGAATGTACATTATTTTAGTTAACATACCACTACTCAACGCTTCCTCATTTATTATGCGGACAGCGATGGAGTGGAACTCCTTGCCTGCCAGAGTTTCCCGACTCCTACAATTTGAGGATCTTCAAGGCGAGAGTGAATAGGCATTATTTGAGTTTGCGTGAACTATCCTCGACTACATTGTCACTTACCATCAGGTGAGATATAGTGAAATGCACTCAAATTTTTAATAAAAAAAACCAATTAATCAAGTCACCTTTCAACTGAGCTCTTTAAGAGGGAAGTATAGTACGTGCTCGTCCATACAAAAAGAGAAAACGTTTTTCCACTTCTAAATATTTTCCAATTACCATGATTTTTTAGTATGTTATTGACACAATGAATTACTAGGTTTATAGCTTTTCCTTTTTTCAAAATTTGCTATAGATTCAAACTTATAGGCAGCTCAAGTAACGTAATTTTTGTGATTAAAACTGTGTCGAATTAAGCCGTTTTTTGAACAAAATCAATGTATTTTTTTAAAAAAAGCGAAACCTATAAACCTAGAATACATTGTGCTGAAACGATCGACATCAAAATCAAAGAGATTTGTTGAGATTTAGTTAGTGAAAACCGTTTTCTCCCGAAGTGGGAATTTCGTCCAGAAAAGTACCTATTGTCAGTTGCGAGCTGCAACGCTCTTTATCGCACGATTGGGGGTCGGGGGGAAAGCAAAGCACACGTACAATAGAGATGTCGATGGTGAAGTCGATAGTAGAGATGGGATCCCACCCACGTTATCGATATCTATCGGTTTAAAAAATTCTGGGAGTGGAAAAAGTTAATATTAGTAGGTTTTCAAGAAAAAGATTGACCAGTGATTATTGTTTTATTTCGTCCTAACTCAAAATGGATTACATTGTTTTTTCTTGTAAACGATTGTCTGTTTGTACTTCGCTGTTCCAAGACGTTACAACAGCTAAACATGTGAATGTAGCCGAATTTGCCATCGTCACATTTGGATGAATAAGACGAATACGCGAACACGAATAGCGATGTGATGTGCTAGCATTAGAGTTCGTTGTTTTGCTTATCTTTTTGCTTTGCACTAGGTTGAGTGCCTTCCGTACTCGCCTCTCCTGCCTGGTGAAGTTGTAACGGCCATTAGCTTTACAACAACAAGCTTGTCATTTCGAAAAAAAATAAAAAAAAATTCAGAGCCCTAATAAAACCAAAACCGTAATGTGGCTAATCCACCTACTCATTTCAACGGTCCACGAATAAGAATTAGAAAAAAATGACGGTACCTATACTTAACGTGACCATAGTCCCTTTTTCAGGCTGTTCATCCCGCTGTCCCCAGCGAGGGAAAAAACGTCCCACTTTCGCAAACAGACCAAACGATAAATTAATTGAAGTATCTACCTATTATTTTTTCACTCGCAAACAACTGCTTAGATATTAGAAGTCATGTTACTTACTAAGGCATAAGTAGCTCAACTTATGTGAACTAAAAAAACGACCAAGTGCGAGTTGAACTCGCGTAGAGAGGGTTCAAGACATTTAGGGTGATTTTTAAATAATTAAAAATATCACATTTGAAATCGTCACATTGAGATGCACTAGCGCTATCTAGTGGTGTTTTAGCGAACTATTTTCCGTAAATTTACGTAATAAATTGAGTTTACCACTTTATTTACAATTGATATAATTCTTATAGGTTTTCCTGTAATCTACAAGCAATAAACTATATTTTGTAGTTTTGGAGTAATCACCTAATGGGGGGAATGGTCAATTTTCGTCTTTTTCCAAGCGATTTCCAAAAAGGAGGAGGTTCTCAATTCGACTGTATGTTTTTTTATTTTTTTATAAGTGTTACCTCAGAACTTTTATTGGGTGAACCGATTTTGATGATTCTTTTTTTCTTCGAAAGCTAGTGTTTCCCATGTGGTCCCATATAAATTTTATCAAAATCGGTGTAGTACTTTATTAGAAAATTAACAAAAACCAAAAATAATAATGCAAAATTGTTCGAAGTTGTTCATTTGATATATGACACAGTAAGGTCTGCAAAACTTTTTTTTTAAATTTCCTAATTGGTCCCCCGAAAATACCCTTAATTTTTAAAAATATTTATTGACTGCACATCTGTGTATTTCACTTGATATGGTCCAGTAGATTCGGACAGTGATCTGTGATGGCTGTGACAGACGGACAGACAGACAGGCGCACGAGTGATCCTGTATGGGTTCCGTTTTTTTTGTACGGAACCCATAAAACCTACTTATTATTTAGATGGTCACGTTAGGTATACCTACTCGTATAATGATTATAGTATCACATTAGTAGTTTCGTTCACAATAACTAGCATAATATTTTATCACGCTTTTATTATCAGGTGAGGTGCAGCCAAACGCACTCAAATTTTTAATAAAAAAAAATGCTTCACTCGACTCCTTTGGACTCGATTTTGACCCACTTTAAACGGACACATTTAATTCAAACTTTGTAGACTTATCAAGAATCAGCGACAATATAATAATTTCATAAGTTTGAACTAAAAAATAAATAGAGTTTAAAAAAACTAAAAAACACGCTTTTTTAAAGTACACCAGACTAAAAAGTAAAAAATAATTCTTAATATAAGTTGAAAATAATAATTAACAAAAAAAATACTAGTCTTATTTGTGAAAATGTGTGGGTTGCTCGATAGACGAAAAATATGGCACAGAGCGCCCCACGCTTTTTCACAATAATCTAGTATTATTTTAGTAATTCTAGTTATATTTTTCGTTAATTATTATTTTCAACTTATATTAAGAATTATTTTTTACTTTTTAGTCTGATGTACTTTTAAAGCGTGTTTTTTAGTTTTTTTAAACTCTATTTATTTTAGATACACTGCAAATACCTAAATAACCTTACAATACAAAATTTCAGTCATTTAGGGCGCATATCGTTAACAAGCCGATTTATCAAGAATCAATTTAGTTTATACTCCTTGCTAATTACTATTATCTACATAACAAAATACTCACTTGAAATTATCACTATTACCTACTGCTATTACCTTCAATGTCTTTGTATCGGAGTTTCGGGGACGCCACAACAATCACTATCCTTAGGTACGTAAGAAAACACTCCACCTTTCGTCGCAACTTCTCGCCAACTGGCAGCGTCCGTCGATGTGTGCGTGAGGCTCTTTGTATGTTTGTGCGCGATGCCCGGGGGCATGAGCGCACGAGCGATAGCAAATGTTTTCCCAAATACCTATTTCGTTAGGATCGCGAAGCTATTCTTCCCTCTTAAAAAAAACTATATCAATATCTGTTCATCCGTTTAGGAACTTCGTTGCCACATACATATATACACGTTAAACATATAGCACTCTTCTGTTCATCATCGTTTTCTTCTATTATACATTCCTGTATTTCTAACGAAAATTACTTGGAACAACAGGAAGGTGCAGGTTTGTATGCTATCCTTGTTGATCTTTGTTTCTCTTCAAATCTATTGATTCACTCTGCATTTCAAGATAAATAGGGACAAATCGGCGTGACAAAATGATACCACACCAATGAACATATTAATTTATATTCTGTTCTGCAGATGGCGGCTTTTTGCCAGGGGACATAGGTTTTTTTGTTTTTTTCACCTATAGAACATGAACTAAACATGTAGCAAATAGGCAATATAAATGCTATCTACGCTTTGAGTCAGATTAACTTAGCTCGTAGCTCGTAGATGGCCGTTGGGGAAGTAAAGTTCTCGAGTAGTGACCTTCTTAACTAATCCTTTAAATTACCTCCTCAATTTCATCATCCATACTTAGAACTGGCAGCACAGAACTACAGACCAGTTTCTATGCTGCCAGTTCTAAGTAAAGTGTTTGAAAAGAACAATATTTTACAGAAAATAAACTACTGCATAACCAACAATTTGGTTTCACGAAACAACCAATGCAAGAGTAGCACTTATTCACAACATCTATGATGCCTTTGAGGAATCGCAGAATGCAATTGGAGTGTTTTGTGATTTATCTAAGGCATTTGATTGTGTTGAACACCAAACATTACTTGTGAAATTAAAGCATTATGGTTTAGAGGATGGGGCTCTCAGTCTTTTAAATTCGTATTTAGATAACAGAACACAAAAAGTACAAGTGAATGGCACGAACTCATCTGGATCTAGAGTGAAAATGGGTGTGCCCCAGGGTTCCATATTAGGGCCTTTTCTTTTCCTTGTTTACGTAAATGATTTGCCTTTTATGGTGCAACATCTTTCAAATATTGTGTTGTTTGCGGATGATACTTCTCTTATTTTAAAGTGAATAGGAAAGAAAATGAAATTGACGAAGTAAACAACACTCTCTAAAAGATACTGAACTGGTTTACTGTGAAAAACTTATCATTAAATTCTAAGAAAACAAAATGTATAAAATTTTGTTTGCCAAATGTAAAAAAGGTCAATAATAGTGTAATATTAGACAGTATTAAATTATAATTTGTAAATACTACGGTGTTCCTTGGTATAACTTTAGATGTTTCACTTCAATAGGGACCACACATTGAAAAATTAGCGGAAAGGATTTGTTCAGCTGTTTATGCCGTTATGAAAGTAAGACAGTTAACGGATGTAAGTACTGCGAGACTAGTGTATTTTAGTTACTTCCATAGTATAATGTCTTATGGCATCTTACATGCGGCTGATATAGAAACTATTTTCATCTTGCAGAAAAGAGCTATCCGCGCTATCTATCAGATGCGATCACGTGAGTCATTAAGGGCCGCCAGGAGACTCGAGTTTCCATACAAACGTAGTTCCGCTTTGATACAAAATCTACATGCCGGATTGAATCCAAACTTTGCAGATGTACTGATGAGACACATATCGATGTTTGTAATTAGTTTTAGATGTACTAATATAAAACGGAAAAAATAAGAGCAGTTTCAAACTTTCAGTACAAAACCAATTTAAGCCTTCGTTTAGTTACGTTAAAATTTACTACTATGAAAACTTATTACAAATATCGATATGTGTCCACTCAATATATTTACAAAGTTTGTATTCAATCCGGCATGTAGTTTTTGTATTAAAACTGAACTACGTTTGTATGGAAACTCCTGGAAACTCTTAAAGAATAAGTTCAAAGAAATAAATATTTTGAACTGTTGCTAGTCAATTTATATATGAAAACATCATGTACGTCCGTGAGAATTTGCATTTATTTCCCAAAAACAGTGTGACGGGCATAATTTGAATTTAAGAAATGTAAATAAAATAGATATAGCCTTTTCGAGACTGAGTAAGGTTAAAAAGTCATTTGTGGGGCGGTGTTTAAGATTCTACAATAAAATTCCAGAAAATGTTACTAGTTTGTTCAGAGAATGAATTCAAGACTCATGTCAAAAAATGCTTGTGCTCTAGAGGGTATAATAAAATAATAGATTATGTATTACCTGAGACTGTAATCTGAATCATAACATTATGCAATAATATAATAAGTTATGTTTTGACTATTTAAAAGTGTGTGTTAACACATAATTAAAATAAATTATTTTGATTTGATTAGATGTGATTTGACGTCAACTGCTGGACATAGGCCTCCCCCAAGGATTTCCACGACGACGACCGGTTCTGCGCTGCCCGCATCCAACGGCATCCCGCGACCTTCACCAGGTCATCGGTTCACCGAGTGGGAGGCCTGCCTACGCTACGCTTTCCGGTGCGCGGTCGCCACTCGAGAACTTTACTGCCCCAACGGCCATCCGATCTACGAGCTATGTGCCCCACCCACTCCACTTAAGTTTAGCAATTCTAAGAGCTATGTCGGTTACTTCGGTTCTCCTCCTACCTCCTCAATGTACAAGACATAAAAGTTTGCTTGGACAGCTTAAATACCAAATTCTCACAAACGTCCTTCTTAAAATCTTGATCTTGTTTGTTGAAGATACTTTTGTTTATTTTCACGGTAATTGATAACCACGAATTCCAAAGAGATAACAGAAGCATTTCCAATATTTTATTAAATTATTTTTTGAAAAACCTGAAAGCTCTTAGGCACAAGCCTTTTACAATCAAAGTACTCGTCAATACGTATCAAATGAGGCTAAACTCGATGAGGTTGTGTCGTTTGATTGCGAAGTTTCTATAGCCACCTTTCAGCTCCATCATCAGATCAGCGCCATGTCATCATAATATTGCATTGACACGCGATTTACACATGTATGCAAAATTTCAGCTCAATCGGTAACCGGAAGTGGATCAAATTTAATTTGCAAGATTTGATGACAAACATCGGGACATGTGAAACTAAATGTAATCTTGTAAAAAGCAAGAAAGTACGATCAGCGCTTAATGTTATAATTGCAAAAGTTTGTTTGTGTGTGTGTCTGTGCGTATTTGAATTTTGATGAAATTATAACCTGGATTAAAATATACAGTTTTTATTATTTCGAACGCGGGCAACAGCTAGTGTAATAATCTGTATACATAAAAGGAAACAGTGACTAACTGCTCTATCAAGGCACATCTCAAACCACTGGACGGATAGGGCTGAAATTTGGCATATAGATAGAAATTAGGCATTCGCTAAGAAAGCATTTCGGGAAATTCCTACGGGAACGGCAAAAAAATGGGATCTGCACGGGCGAAGCCGCGGGCAACAACTAGTATTAATTAAGCGGCAGTTCTTCATGACGTTCACAAAATACTGTCGTCTTCGTAAGAATATATGAAGAAACGAGTAGTATGTAGGTGTCATGGAATGAGATGAAGAGTGACATGTTATTCAAAAAATTGTGCGGATGGGCGTGAGGGCGTGAGGGCGTGAGGGAACGTCAACTCGAAAAAAGAAAGGAATTATTAGAAGACGTTTTAAGGAAATCCAAATACGAGTATGTCGGTATTAGGGATGACGACAACATCAGAAAAAAATTATGAACTCTTGATCACTAAATCATCATGGAAACCTGCACACGCCTGCGAAGAAACTCGAAGGTTTTGTGTGAAGTCGACCAACCCGCACTGGGCCCGCGTGGTCGACTAAGGCCTGGTCGCCCTAATTCAGGGTAGGCTCGAGTCCCTTGGTGGGGACGTATATGAGCTGATATGATGATGATGATGATCACTAATTTGCCCTCCTACTTAAAGGCCGCCAGGAGCCTTTAGTTTCCATACAAACGTAGTTCTGCTTTAATACAAAAACTACATGCAGGATTGAATCCAAACTTTGCTAATATATGGAAGAGACACATATCGATGTTTGTAATTAGTTTTCGAAGTACTAATACAAAACGGAAAAAATATGAGCAGTTTCAAACTTTCAGTACAATACTAAATTAAGCCTTCGTTTAGTACCGTTAAAAATTACTACAATGAAAACTAATTACAAACATCGATATGTGTCTACTCAATATATTTACTAATCAATTCAATCTGGCATGTAGTTTTTGTATTAAAACAGAACTACGTTTGTATGGAATCTCGAGCCTCCTGGAGACTCTTAAACTTCGGAAAACCTTACTCGTTTTATTTTCCATCAAGTCTTCGATTTTTAAATAACCAAAATCACAAAATGAGTACTTAAATGATGCTGCTAAACTATGACGTCACGCCTAGGTATTTCAAACATTTTTAGAACAAAATGTCGTTTTTGACAGATGATAAAAAGTAACTCAGATGACTGGCATTCGTCATCCCTAATAGGGTACGGCAAAAAACGGTATCTGCACGGGCAAAGCCGTAAAAGAAAGAATGGAATGTAAAAAAAATAGTAAGCCATTAAAGAAGTGACTAAAAGTTTAGTTGAAATTAATTATAAAAAAAACCTAACCACTCCGGGAGTGCCGACAGAAGTGAAAACTTGAACAATTAGTCCTTGTACCCTAAGTCATTAAATGTAGCGGCCTTGTACCCAGAGATATTAAGCTGTCGGTACCGCCGCAGATTTTTTTTTTTTTTATTCACAATTGGTAAAGATACTAGTTACTTCGTGTACCTCTGTCGGTTAGGTAACATGTCGATACCGCTGTCGGTTAGGTAATGTGTCGATACCGCTGTCAGTTAGGTAACATGTCAATACCGCTGTCGGTTAGGTAACGTGTCGATACCGCTGTCGATTAGGTAACATGTCGATACAGCTGTCGGTTAGGTAACATTTCGATACCTCTGTCGGTTAGGTCACATGTAGGTACCGCTGCCGATTAGGTAACGTGTCTCCGCTATCGATTAGGTAACAGTGTCCCGAATTCAATGGTTTTTCCCATCTCAAAAGTGCCCAACGCACCTAAAGAAGTTTTCACTACAAAAATTAGAAAAAAAAATCTTAATTCACTACAACAGCGGTGATTATTAAGTAGTCGTGCTGTAAGGCGCTTGGCGTGACTTGTATGCAGGGCACGTCGGAAAGTTTGAGCGAAGAATCGGTCTCCCGCCCAGTGAAGTTAGCCGAGCTTGCGTACTACCTACTCGGGAGTCGTGACGTATGCGGTGACTGACATTACGTCATAATTAAGAATTATAAAGAGTTGTGTCTTCATGTTCGTCATATACAGGTGTACAAAATTGGTGTAGTCTCGTTACCTTAAGGGCCGCCAGGAGGCTCGAGTTTCCATACAAACGTAGTTCCGCTTTAATACAAAAACTACATGCTAAATTGAATCCAACCTTTGCAAATATATTGAGGAGACACATATCGATGTTTATAATTAGTTTTCTATGTACTAATATAAAACGGAAAAAAATAAGAGCAGTTTCAAACTTTCAGTACAATACTAATTTAAGCCTTCGTTTAGTTATGTTAAAACTTACTACAGTGAAAACTAATTACAAACATCGATATGTGTCTACTCAATATATTTACAAAGTTTGGATTCAATCCGGCATGTAGTTTTTGTATTAAAGCAGAACTACGTTTGTATGGGAACTCGAGCCTCCTGGAGACTTAAGGGCTTCTACTCCTCATAGTGAACAACTTTTGTACTAAGACTTGTTGCTGAAATCGTAAAAAAAAACTCTTCATACAAATCGATCAGCTGATCGACAAATTTTGTGCAGTTTTGTATGGAGGGTTCATTTTTTTTTTGAGAATTTACTATGAGTTCCTTGGGGAAAGTCGTTCGGTATGATGAGTAGAACCCCCACTAAGATGAGTAGAGCCATAAATGCTTCTCTATTTTCTTAAACCCTGTATAGATGTAACGGTCTTCCTCTCAGTGTAATAAGCCAGGCCTTAGCTCTGACTGTTGTCTATTTCGTGAAGTGCAAGTGACATTTTTTTAATAAAAAATTTGAGTGCCTTTGACTGCAACTCACCTGATGGTAAGTGATGATGCAGTCGAGGATGGTACACGCAAACTCAAATAATGCCTATTCACTCTTGCCTTGAAGATCCCCAAACTATAGGAATCGGGAAACACTGACGCAGGCAAGGAGTTCCACTCTTACTCCTCCTAACATGATGTAATCTTGCCTTAACAGGGCGTACATAGCAAAATGTTAGTCCTCCTCACTCTCGCCCGATTTTTAACTTGTCATTCCGCTCAGAAATCACAAAAATAGAGTTTTTGGAGTTTACTCCTTAAGAATCGATTTGCATATAAGGCGCCCGGTATGAAAAAAATATGAGGAGTAAAATCTAGTGATCGAAAACGTAGTTTGTTATATTCTCTTTGCGCGTTACGTTTTTAACGCGCAACCTATTGTGCGCACCTCTGTCACGTGATACAAAACAGTCAGGATTGGCTGAATCTGACAAAAAGAATATAAGTCACTACGAAATCTAAAATGAAGTCACAACACATTAATCAAATCAGATCTGTTATTGTTGCAGTCCTACAATTTTTGATCTGATAAGATTTTAAAATTTGTGATTTTTATATAATTTGGTATTCCACTCCATAATGGGTGTCAATTTTGTGAAAGCAGATAGCAGAAACTTGCCCAAAGTGGACGCAATCATGTTCTTTAAAAATAACCCCGATTTTTATTCTGCAGAGCTGAGAAATGTAAAAACAGCAATGTAAGTACTATAAAATAATATAACACTACCTACGTAAGTAACCTTAATTCTGCTAAGGCGAAATAATAGTCTTTCTTTCAGTAGTAGTTTTTTAGGTTATAAAGAATAAATTTTGTTTACAGTAAGTAATTAGTTTGCATTTTCAGGGCTGCACGAGAATCTTATGGTGACGATGCTATTGGGTACGTGCAACTACGTCGTGGATCAAGACTTTGCTCACTCAATTGCAAGATCTGCCCCGAGCACAAAGTGAGGGCTAGTTCATACAAATTCACTATGGTGATAGACGAGACTAAAGGTGAAATCGTCAGTTGCCAGTGCTTGGACTGTGCAGCTTTAGCTGGTGGTTGTAAGCATGCAGTGGCATTTTTGATGTGGACCCATCGTCGCAGTGAAGAACCTTCCTTGCGTGAATGTTACTGGAAAAAACCCGTCCTCTCGAGAGTAGGGACTACTATGAAATACGTCACTGTATATCAAATTTGAAAAAAAACTGCTCCACATCATGAAACCAGCACAGACCTTTTCCACGGGTTTCTTCAAGAAGCAAAAAAGAAGAAAATAATGAATTGTGAACTTTTAAAGTATCAGAACGACTTTAAACACAGTGATGTTCGACAGTTTTTATTTCCTTATTCAAGTGAGTGATGATATTAAGAAAGATGTCAACAAATTACTAGAAACATTACAAGAGAAACTTAACAAAAATGCTCTTGATTTAATTGAAGAGTCAACACAAAACCAATGTTAGAGCCCTTTATGGTATGACCTAAGATATGCTCGTATAACCGCATCTAAAGCATACGAGGTTAGTCGCTGCCAAACACCAAATGGATCATTAGTAGCTGCGACCATGGGAGCTAAAACACCTGACACATCAGCTATGAAAAGAGGCCGGAAATTGGAATCTTTAGTTATAAAAACTGTGCAGAGTAAACTTAAAACTAAAGTCAAGCCCTGTTTTGTGCCTGTTTAGACAATCGTACTTAAGTAGTAAACTCCAGTCGTGCGTCTGAGCTGACACACACACTTTTTTATTATATATATAGAAAATGAAAAACTTATAACAAAAAATTGTATTTTGGTACAATTATTGTACTTAGGGGTCTAGATACAGGTATTGCACATTCTAGCTACATATTTGCAGTTTGGATGCGGAGAACTGCATGCAGGGACAATTACTGGAATGCGGACCGTGTGACTGGACCCCTAATTACAATTGTAACTAAGTAAAATTTTTTGTTTTAAGTTTTTCTATAATAGGAGACCCTATTAATTTGCACTTTTACTGCATCCAAACTGCGAAGTTGCAGTGAATTTGTCGGTAGGGACGTATATGAGCTTATATGATGATACGCCCTCTACATTTTTTTAGGTTTCCGGAGCCAAAATAGCAAAAAACGGAATCCTTATATTTTTGTCACATATATACGAGCAATTATATTATCGTGGATATCCAAGATGCACGTTACACGAGGCGCAAGTCGCTTGCGATATTTTTTTACTTGTATTTATCCTGAAGGTCCATTCTATATTTAAAAAAATGAGCCGGATGAGTAGTTCTGGAGATTACCTCCTACAAACAAAGTTAAAAACTGTACCTCTTTCTAATATTAGTAAATAAGTATAGGTCGACCAACCCGCACTGGGCCCACGTGGTCGACTAAGGCCTAATCGCCCTGATTCAGTGTAGGCTCGAGCCCCTCGGTGGGGACGTATATGAGCTGTTATAATAAAGTATAGGTTATTCACGTTTATTATTTAGGTACGTCAATGGCTAGCTTTGTAATTGGAAACGCTAAACACGTTAAAAAAACCGACTTCCATCGCAACCACTTAGTTACAATTTTGCATTATTATTATTATTGGTTTTTGTTAATTTTCTAAAAAAGTACTACACCGATTTTGATAACATTTATATGGAACCAGCCTGGCAGCATATACTATAGAATAAAAAAAGAATAATGAAATTATGTTCACAATCTGCGAAGATATCGCGTAACAAACATACAAAAAAAACATACAGTCGAATTGAGAACCTCCTCCTTTTTGGAAGTAGGCTGAAAACATTTTATCTGTGTTTGTAAGTTTTATCTATCTACTAGCTGTCCCGGCGAACTTCGTTCCACCTTACACTACACTACACTACTTTACCCTACCCTACACTACCTTACACTGCCCTACCCTACCCTACACTATCCTATCCTACCCTACACTAAGCTACAAAATTTCGTTTTTGACAGATCATAAAAAGTAAGCCAAATGATAGCAGTCCGATCCACTTTTGTCAATAAAAAAAAAAGTCCAGCTAGGTGGTTGGTTTTAATTTAACATCATATAATTTTGAAAGTCTTCTTACATAGAAAATTCGAATTATATTCAATCAGTCAAAAAGGAAAGTGAAATCGGTTTTATTGAAGGAACGAATTAATTTTATGACGGCCATTATGTTTTAGTGGCCGTTAAGAAGACAGGTACGCGATGTACTTTATTGCTTCGTTTTATGTTACAAATGCCCCATCGGACGACGATTTTCATTTTATTTTTTGTAAAAAATTATTCGGTAAAAATTTTACTCTGTCAGTTCAATTTAATCTAATTGATAAATAGGCTCGGGAAAAACATTTTAAATAGGCAGCAGTACCATTTGTTTAGGAATCAAAACATTTTATAAAAATGCCTGTCTGTTTGGGTGCCGTGCGGGATCCTATTACTAAGCCTGCACCGTCCGTCTTTTAAAGGGCTATATCTTTTGAACCTTAATACGGTAGTCGGTTGATTTTTTTACAATATTTGTATTTAATATTAAGAGCACTTTCCCAATAATTAATAATAAAAATAAAACAATAAGTAAAAAGAATAAGGGCGCTAACCCTAGGAGGTAGACAAAAAACGGTTTTTTCAAGGTTTTTAAGTAGTTTAAGTTAAAACAGTCATATACATAGAAGCGTCAAACTACTGAAATTGTTGAACAAATGAAATTCGACAAGTGCGTGTTGTATCACGCATAGTGAAGTGTTACGGAGTTATTGCAATTGATTACATGAGATGTGTTGTTTTTGTGCGTATGTGTGTATGTTTGTATGTATCCACGTACCCACCCTAAATCGTTTTCCTAGGTTCAATAGTTTAGGAACATCGGGAGCCCTTTTTAACGATTTTGGCGAGCTAGGTAGCGAGTTCTGTACCCTGCAGATTCAGGAGATGCTGCAGCATTACTTCAAAGTAAAACAAATATTTGATCTAAAACCTATTCATTCAGACCATTCCAATGAGCCCAAACACGATACCTATGCTGTAAGTTGGCAAGGAGTTGGGTATCCTGCAGATTCCAGGAGATGTTGCAGCATCAGGTCAAGTTTACCATGATCTATCTAAAACCTATTCATTGGGACTATGGAATGGAAGATCACGGTTCCCATGAGCATTTTTCTCTAACTCTTATAGTTCAGAATTTCCCCATACTGACCCTTAAAAAAACTCACCCTGTATTTGAAAATCGATTATTTGGAGGTAAACTCCAACAAAACAGGCCAAGTGCGAGTCGGACTCGCGCACTAAGAGTTCCTTACCATTATAAAAATCACGTTTGTTGTATGGGAGCCCCCCTTAAATATTGATTTAATTAAATTATTTATTTCTAAAATGAATAATACTACTCAATATTCTGTGAATATTTCAAGCGTCTACCTGTTGCCGTTATCGATATCGAGGAAAAACGAGTAAAAAATAATCACATTTGTTGTATGGGAGCCCCCTTGAATATTTATTTTAATCTGTTTTTTTAATATTTGTTGTTATAGCGGCAACAGAAATTCATTATCTGTCAAAACTTCAACTGTCTAAGCTATCACGGTTCATAAAATACAGCCTGGTGATAGAAGAACGGACAGACAGACGGACAGCGAAGTCTTAGTAATAGGGTCCCGTTTTTTCCCTTTGGGTACGGAAGCCTAAAAAGCATATTTTTGTCGCTCGCTTTGATGTCTTTTGTTTGTACTGTGAATTATGAACTATAATTCACAGTAACTATAACTATTGTGAACTATGTAACCGCCTCCGTGGCGTAATGTTTAGACCATTCGCTTCACACCAGGAGGTTGCGGGTTTGATTCCCGGTGGGGTCAAATTTTAATACTCGGTTTAATTGGTGGTGAGCATTTTCATAGCCTGCCTGGCTAGCTACGACCATCTCATCTAAGTCTTGCCGCCTAACATCAGTGTTAACAACATTGATGTGTTCCGGCTTGAAGATAAGATAGCCAGTTCACCATTGCGTTGAGGAATCTTGGTAAACCCGCTTCCATCTTCGGCATCATCGTCGCTTACCATCAGGTGCGATGATGCCAAGGGTTTACCAATTGTAAATAATAAAATCAAAAAAAGTACTTGTGTGATGATACGGAATCCTCGGAGTGCTAGTCCGACTCGCACTTGATCGGTATTTACCGACTGCAAAAAGGAGGAGGTACTAAGTTCGACTGTAAATTTTTCTTTTTGATGTATGTTCATCGATTTTTCCGTCAATTGTGAACCGATTTTCAAAATTCTTTTTTCATTCGAAAGAGTATACTCCCAAAGAAGGTCTCATTGTCACCAGTCAGGATCTGATGATGGGATCCCAGGGAAATCGAGGGGGTTGCCCAAAAATAATTGTCTTTGCCTCTGAGCTACGGAGGCGGATGATGATATTCAGATGAGCTGATGATGGACGAATACCCATAGACCGATAGTTGCTTAAGATATAGCTGATGATAGAAGATTTAACTCCTTAACTTTCATGCTGCTGAGATGATGATGGAAGCCACAGGACTCTGTATCTGTTAATGAAACACATGTATTATTATTTGATAATTCCTATTGCTGAGTAAAGGTGATTGGATTTAACGTTGCTAGATAGATAGCATTACCACTAAAAATAAAAAAAAAATAAAAAAATTTAGAAAAACTTAAAACCGACTTCAAAATGAAATTCACTCAAAAGTGCGAAATAATATTATTATACTTAAATACACAACATTAACCAACAATAACGAAATCAAAGGCGGGTACGAATTAAATTAGAGGAAAAAAAATTTTTTGAGGTACCAGCACACAGTTACTTACGTATTAAATGGTTTAGATTCGATGGTTTGCTGACACCGACCTCAAAACAAATTTTAAGCCTCTAATTTAATTCGTACCCACCTTTGATTTCGTTATTGTTGGTTAAAGTTGTGTATTTAAGTATAATAATATTATTTCACACTTTTGAGTGAATTTAATTTTGAAGTTCGTTTTAAGTTTTTTAAAACTTTTTTAAATATTTACATATTAACTTCATTTTTCATTTGAGGTCATAATTTCACATCAGTGTGCTAAATTTTAGGGATGCATCGATACGTCTTTAAGCCGATACTATACCGATACTCTTATAAAAATATCTGTGATACCGATACCAATACTCTTAGTGAATTTTATTTTCTACTAGCTGTTTCCCGCGGCTTCACCCGCGTGGACGTTTCTCTGACTTTTCGAGGGTGCACAGTGCGCGAGCTGCAAGCGGCTCGCGAGCGTAAAAAAGTAGCCAATGTGTTAATCCAGGTCTTAATCTGTCTACCGACCAAATTTCAGCCAGATCCGTTCAGTAGTTTTTGCGTGTAGAAGTAACAAACATACACACACTCACAAACTTGCGCCTTTATAATATTAGTGTGATATAGATAGTTATTTTCGACGCTGAAGCGGTGTCCAATTCGCTTGGATGGTACCCTTTAATGTGATGTGTTATAATTTTTAAAATTGATGTCACGGGACAAGCATTTTTGGACAATACCTACATCATCATCATCGTCATGTCAGCTGATGGACATCCACTGCAGGACAAAGGCCTCCCCCAAGTGCCGGAACAAGCATGTTTTCATCGCTCGTTGATGTCTTTTGTTTGTACTGTGAATAGGTATCAATTATGCAATGTAACCGCCTCCGTTCAGACCATTCGCTTCACACCAGGAGGTCGCGGGTTCGATTCCCGGTGGGGTCAACTTGTAAGACTCGGTTTAGTTGGTGGTATCACATTTTCTAAGCCCGCCTGGCTAGCTACGACCATCTTATCCAAGTCTTGCCGCCTTACATCAGTGTTAACAACATTGATGTGTTCCGGCTTGAAGATAAGATAGCCAGATCCCCATTGCGTTTAGGAATCTTGGTAGGCCCGTTTCCATCGTCGGCATCATCGTCATTTACCATCAGGTGAGATGATGCCAAGGGCTTATCAACTGTAAATAAAAAAAAAACGTAGCTAGGAAAACATTAAATGAGAAGACGCTCGCTCTTACTAGAGCTAAGCTGCGATGTCGGCAGAAAGTTTTACAAAGAGAGCCTCCACAGAAGTTGCACAGCGACATCGGAAAATGCCTTTCATCTGCGACTGTATAAAACAAAAGTTTAATTAAAAACAATCCTCTAATAAGCTGTACTGAGCTCAGAAGTAAGGAGACTTTGTGCTTCCCAAAAAAACTAGTACAGTCAGTGCACAGTAACAGTCATGAGCATAAATTAGTTACACTAAGAAAAAAAGAAAACACATTGTGGTCGTGAAATGTGTATGTTATTTCTTACTTCAGGTACTTCAGTAAGATAATATTGACTGTTAATTTTAGGGACTAAAATAATAATGATAAGGGTACCATTTAAAAGTTAAGATTAAGAGGATTGTGAAGCTGCGACTTTTTATACAAACGGTGATAACGATTTTCACCTCTTAAATGTGAACTGATTTGGACCAATTTTTGATAGGTTGTCAAAAGCTAGGCTTACACGTTTTTGTTTTTTCGATAAAGTTAATAAGTTTAATTTTATTGTCGTTCACGTGTTTACATACATATACCTAATTTCGGTATTTTTTTAAAAATTTATAATTAGTAATTGAAAAAACGAAACGTTTAAGCCTAGCTTTTGTTCTGACTGACAAACTATCAAAAATTGGTCCAAATCGGTTGACATTTAAGAGGTGAAAATCGTTATCGCCGTTTCTATGAAAAGTCGAATGTTCACAGTTCTCTTAACGCGTATCTAAAAAAATAAAAATGGCATGACAACGCGCTCGTTATGAAAAAAGGAGAAAATGAAAAGATAAAGTCTAAAAAAAAAGGATTTTTGGAATGACAGATTTTAAATAGTATTATTTTGTGTTATAAGGGGAGGAAGGCCGACGCCCCGTAGGGGGGTGTGTTTCGATGAAATTCTCAAAATACTCCGCCAGTAAAATATCAAAAGTTGTATCTCTAAGATCCTGCATATAGACAAAACTCACGTATTTCTTATCTTTTAAATTCATATGAATTTAGACTAAAAATATGATTAAATGAGATATCTGTTCCCATCCACATAAGTACAAAAGTTTTGTGGTATTTCTAAAACAAAGAAAAATATTTTATTAGCCTCTCAACTGTCACGCTATAATTAGGCCACACCCCCTTGTCTGTGCACCGGGAGCCGGAAATTCGACAGACCGGATTTTTTCTGGCAGCCGGAATTTGACAGACAGGGTTCTGGGCGCGTTTAATGGATTTTCTGTGAATCTAAATAAAATATTGTGTGTTTCCATTTAAAATATTATTCTGAAATCGACAGACAAGTGGTTAGTACTTAAATTTTATAGGCGTGTAATATTACATTTTTCGAGATGCCTTTCCTCGCAGAGTTACATCCAGGCACTGCAAACACACGTAACTATAGAGCTTCAGTTAACCGTTTCAGGATGGTTATCCCCTTTAGAAATATAACTTTCAAATAAATAAAAAATCTGATCCACGCAGTTGCAACCCTAGTTAAGACCCTAATACCCAGCGCTGATGTCAAAAACATCAAAGCTATAAAAATAATCGTCAAGCGTCGGTAGCCTAAAGAGCGTCAGTGGCCTAACGGCTAGGGCCGCTACTTTCTGTCCGGCAAGTCGTGGTTCGAATCCTGCCACGTACCAATAGGTTTTCGAACTTCGATTTCTTAAGTAGGTACGTTTATCCGACGCACTTACGATGAAAGAAAACATCGTAGAGGAAACCTGCACATGCCTGCGAATAAACTCGAAGGTTATCTGTAAAGTCGACCAACCTGCTCGACTAAGGCCCAACTTCCCTAATTCAGGGTAGATTCGAGCCTCTCGGTGGGGACGTCATCATCATCATCATCATCATATCAGCCGAAGGACGTCCACTGCTGGACATAGGCCTCCCCCAAGGATCTCCACGACGACCGGTTCTGCGCTGCCCGCATCCAGCGGCTTCCCGCGACCTTCACCAGGTCATCGGTCCACCGAGTGGGAGGCCTGCCTACACTACGCTTTCCGGTGCGTGGTCGCTACTCCAGAACTTTACTGCCCCAACGGCCATCTGTTTTACGAGCAACGTATATGAGCTGATCTGATGATTAAAAAAAATAATGTGATCTTTTTTTTTTAGTTAACTTAAGTTTGTTTTAGTTGCGGAATAGTTATATGGTGGGTGTTGCACAACTTAAGCCACTGCTTGTACATTCGAAATTCAAATGTTTGTTTGCAAGTCGAACGTTTGCTTGTTATTTGGTTTCGTTTCCTTTGCCTTTGAACTTTCCGACATAGTCGATACTGAGACACAATGGAGATTAGTCTTCCCTTTGTAATGTAGATATAAACAACGTAAATCGTTTGCAAGCCTTTGTGCCAAGTTTGCAAATGTGAAACTGGAATATCGCAAATAATAAATTTATTTATCTACATAAACGTAAATCGTTTGTCAAATCGATGATCTTATCGTGTGGCACAATTTACCTTGCTATCCAAGGGATAGACGGCGGTTGTCTGGTGTTGCACTTAGCATCACCCGCGGTCACGTGTAGGGCATTTAGATTTACACCTACGGCCGTGTGCAACGCGACCTTCATACATTTGGAATCAGTTGTGCAGGTTTCCTCACGATGTTTCCTCGATGATAAATACGTGTTTTCACAAAGGCTTTAAACAAATAATATTAATCGCTACCTTAAATACTATTATTATATCAGCTCATTTACGTCCCCACCGAGGGGCTTGAGCCTACCTTGAATTAGGGAAATCGGGCCTTAGTCGACCACGCGGGCCCAGTGCGGGTTGGTCGACTTCACACACAACCTGCGAGTTTCTCCGCAGGCGTGTGCAGGTTTCCTCACGATGTTTTCCTTCACCGTAAGAGCGTCGGATAAACGTACATGTAAAATCTAAATTTGAAATCAAATTGGTACGTGGCGGGAATCGAACCACGACCTCCCGGACAGGAGACGGCGGCCCTAGCCGTTACGCCACCGACGTTGTAAAGTTAAGTTACTATACATACACGTTAACAATTATCGCAGATTCATGCCAGCCGTGTAGACGGGTACGTATTTCATGGGTTGTTTTAGTTCCAAGTCAGATACTGACAAATCAGTTTTAATTCAATAAACAAACCAATTGTTAACAAACTAACAACTAAAGTTTCTTAAAACAACATTAAAATTAAAACAAAACATATCCTGCACAGCTGGCGTTCCGCAAGGGTATCGCGAAGTCGACACACTTTTGAACTAATCACGAGTGGTCGCAGTCGGCGCAGTTCAGTACAGTTTCAGTAGCGAGGCGGCGCGCGCGCTGGGTCCGAGCCAAATCCGGCTCCGGGCGCCGCAAGTGCCAACAACACCGATGTTGGGTGGAACTATGGAATGGCCAGGAATGCCTGCACTACGATCGTCACGATTTACATATATGACCAGAGTTATGGGAAGGTAGTTAGGGTATCTCTGTGACCAAACCAGTACGCTATGCAAAAAGTTCCATAGTCGTTAATTAAGAAATATGAATCATCATATCAGCCAAAAATCTTTCACTGCTGGACAAAGGCCTCCCCCAAGGATTTCCACGACGACCGGTCCTGCGCTGCCCGCATCCATCAGGTTCCCGCGATCTTCACCAGGTCGTCGGTCCACCGCGTGGGAGGTCTGCCTACGCTACGTTTTCCGGTGCTCGGTCGCCACTCGAGAACTTTACTGCCCCATCGGCCATCTGTTCTACGAGCTATGTGCCCTGCCCACTGCCACTTCAGTTTAACGATTCTTTAGAAACATGAATAAACATACTAAATTACTTATGACTCTGATGACCTGGTGGAGGTCGCGGGAAGCCGTTGGATGCGGGCAGCGCAGAACCGGTTGTCGTGGAAATCCTTGAGGGAGGCCTATATCCAGCAGTGGATGTCCTTCGGCTGATATGATGATGGTGATGACTCTTAAGGTTCGAAGATATGACACATGGATTCGGCCGATTTGTTTTCTGTTCAGTTGATAGCAGTTTAAAAATATAAAGACCGATTCATCTATCACTATATTTATCGAGCAATATTTGGTCTTAAACCCATCGATAGCTGTAAACCTTTCTTTGTAAAGTTTAATATATTGACACTTCCATCAGTATACATACTGGAGACAGCAGTATTTGTTAAACAAAATCCTGGTTTGTTTAAAAATATAGAGCCTACAGCTTATCATAGTCATCTTCGCTCACGAGATCTAACGAAAATTTGTCAACAATGGAGCAATACAGCTTTATTGTCAAAAAGTGTTTTTTGCATGGCGCCAAAAATATATAACAAAATTCCAGTAGACATAAGAACTTGCAATGTTAATCCATTTAGGAGAAGATTGAAGGAACTATTGACTACAAAATGCTATTACACAATAAATGAATTTTTAAATGATAAATTAATGTAATCCTATTTAAAATTATTATGATTATTCTTGTACTGAGACTAGATTAAATTATGACCATTTTTATTTTTTTTAATTTTTAATATGTATAGGACAACATGACTAAAAATAATATTGAAATAAATTAGATTAAAAAGACTGTAAATTATAAATTGTAATTGTAAATGAGCTAAACTGTAATTTAAATGTAATTAATCATTGCATGGAGTGTGACTGCAACTGTTTTTGTATGCTGCAAGGCAAACATGAAGAACTTCTATTGTAACACTAACATCTGTATTTTAATTTACTCATGTTCTTGACAAATAAATTATCTTTATCTTTAACTATCGTAATAACCGAGATATTAAAAGCATTTGATAGAGGTGGGCGTAGGTGGCGTAACGGCAAGGGCTCCTGTCTGGTAGGTCTTGGTTCGAGTCCTGCCACGTACCAATGTGTTTCCGAATTTCGATTTCATATGTACGTTTATCCAACGCTCTTACGGTGTAGGAAAACATTGTTAGGGAAACCTACAGACGCCTGCGAAAAAACTCGAAGGTTGTGTGTGAAGTCGACCAACCTGCACTGGGCCCGCGTGGTTGACTAAGGCCCGATCGCCCTAATTCAGGGTAAGCTCGAGCCCCTCGGTGGGGACGTATATGAGCTGATATGATGATGATAATAGGTAGAAGATTGACGACAAGCTAAATAAACGTCGCTATTACGAACTACTTAGTTGGTGAAGATCGCGGGAAGCCGATGGATGCGGGCAGAGTAGGACCAGTCGTCGCGGAAATCCTTAGGGGAGGCCTCTGTCCAGCAGTGGACGATTTTCGGCTGATATGATGATGATGATGATTACGAACTACAAGCAGGTTATCGTAGAACTTATGTTAAGTGTCTCATCTAGTGTATTTCCATGGTTTCTCGCCAGTGGCCGAGGCTCTAATCGATGCCCGCAGGAATATGCGCCCCGATCCCGACTCTGAACTGTTATTACATTCGTTTTATGGCGAAAAGATTTATGCGCCGAGAAGAGTTGAGTGCGAAGGACCTATAAATCTCCTTAAAAGTTTTCGGACCAAGATATTATTGTCAATGTAACAACGGTTACGTAGTGGCAAACTATTTTGTCTGCATGAGGGATATTAAATTTGTGTTAATTTTTTTAGTTTACGACGTTAAGAGGGAAGAATAGCACGCACTCTCCATACAATAATAGAAAACTCTGAATATTATCCGATCATAAAGGTTCTTAGGGTTCGAAACCAAGGAACCCTTATAGTTTCGCCATGTCTGTCTGTCAGAGTAATGTTATTATTTATTTATAATTTCATTTTAGTTTTTGATTGAAACGGAAAACCATTCATAAAGTGTAAAATTGTGGTTATTTAGGTACTTCACTCTTTACACGTAAAGAAAAAGACTGAGACAACTGTTCCAATCAAAACCTCGCCTTAACATTTCTACGACTTGCAAATGTAGTTCTGTAATGTATTTTTTTTTCCCGAATGCGCCAGAAGGGTAATGTTATTCGAGTGTATGTATGTATGTATGTACGAGTATGTATTTATTTCGTTGCAACGCTCTGTAGCCTAAACGGCTTGGTGGATTTAAAGGTGCTATGTGTCTTTAGATTTGTCTTGATCGCGTGAGTGACATAGGATACGTTTTTACTAGACTGGCCAAAAACGAGGAGTTAAGGATCCCCAGGAGGCTCGAGTTTCCATACAAACGTAGTTTCGCTTTAATACAAAAACTACATGCCAGATTGAATCCAAACTTTGCAAACATATTCAGTAGACACATAATATCAATGTTTGTAATTAGTCATCGTAATTAATTAAAAAATAACTAAACAAAGGATAAAATTAGTTTTGTACTGAAAGTTTGAATCTGCTCTTATTTTTTTCCGTTTTAAATTAGTATACATTAAAAACTTATTACAAACATCGATATGTGTCTAGTCAATATATTTGCAAAGTTTGAATTCAATTCGGCTTGTAGTTTTTGTATTAAAGCGGAACTACGTTTGTATGGAAACTTGAGCCTCCTGGGGACCCTTAAGTTTTTAATTTTGGCGTGCAAGGTGTCGTTACATTCGTATTGATCCCGTGAGTTACATAGGATACTTTTTACCCAACTGGCCAAAAAACAGAGGTAAAGTTTTTATGCAATCTGGTTTTTGTCATCGTCTTTTAGCCGAAAGACGTCCACTGCTGGAGAAAGGTCTCTCCCAAGAATTCCCACGATGACCGGTCCTGCGCTACCAGCGTCTAGCGGCTTCTCGCGAATTTCACAATTTCGTCATTTCATCGCGTGGCTGGTCTGCATATACTACGTCTACTAGTGTGCGGTCGCCACTCAAGAACTTTACTGCCCCAACGTTCATCTGTTTAACGGCATTCAGTTCATTGTGCCGATTTTTTGCCATAAAAAACTGCAATGTAAAGCAAGTGAGATTTTTTCGAAAGCCGGAGGGAAACGCGAGCTCTCGCAGCCAAAAGCCACAAAACGAGAATGTTAATTTTCAGCGTCTCTCTTTCAGCTTCGTACATAACGATGTAACACAATGGCTCTGATGCCCATTGGAATCAGAGAGGCATTTTTGAAATTCCACTTTCAAAGCTTTCCAAAATCCTACCATTTTTAGCGGATGAGTTTTATAGCTCTTAGTAAGGCTTATGATAGCACGTAAGTCGATCGAGAAATGTGATTTTTTTAAACGTATGCATTGCGTCGGTGGCGTAACTGTTAGGGCCGCTAACTTCTGTCCAGGAGGTCGTGGTTCGAACCACATACCAATGAAATTTCTAATTTTGATTTCATATGTACGTTTATCCGACGCTTTTACGGTGAAGGAAAACATTGTGAGGAAACCTGCAAAGAAACTCGACGATTGTGCGTGAAGTCGATCAACCCGCACTGGGCCCACGTAGTAGACTAAAGCCCGATCTCCCTAATTCAGAGTAGGATGGAGCCCCTCGGTGGAGACGTATATGAGCTGATTATATATATTGCTTCTACTGCATAAAAAGTAACAAAAGGATAATTCCAATGGATTCTTAGTTATAATTTAAGTACATACTAACAGCAACCAACCTAAGCTTAGGGATGCATCTTCAATTAGTAATTATCAATAATTATTGGTTAATAATAATAATAATTTATTAATTTATTCAAGTAACAAAGACTTTATACAAACTTAATTTATTAAAACTATATACTTAAACAAAAATACCAACAAAGGCGGTTCAAGTGATAAATAATTCACATTGACCGGTTTGTATTAATAATTATGTGTTAATATTAATACTTACCAACAAAGGCGGTGAAGTGATAAATTGATCACATTGACGGGTTGGTATTAATATTTTTGTTTTATTATTAATACTTACCAACAAAGGCGGTGAAGTGATAAATTGATCACATTGACGGGTTGGTATTAATATTTTTGTTTTATTATTAATACTTACCAACAAAGGCGGTTAAAGTAATAAATTAATCACATTGAACGGTTGGTATAAAAATTTCATTTGGTAAATTTAATAAATTGGGTGTCTACAACGCAATTAATATAGTTGAGAAGCCTCGCGAATAACTTAAGTCTAATTTTATTAATTTTAATGTATCAATAAAAAACAATATCTAAACAAATCGTTTGTTTTATTACTTTTACCGAAACAAATATTATAATCATCATTTCAGCTCATATAAGTCCCCACCGAGGGGCTCGAGCCTACCCTGAAAGAAAAATAATAAAATAATAATATATTATTTTCACCCATATATAGGATGACTTTTAATTAGTTCTTGATAGCAAAGGATATGAATGTACTCGTGATTATAAACAACTTTCCCAAAGAAACTATATGTCAAATATGAAAAAAAAAATTGGTCCTTCATACATTTTTATCGATTTGATAACTTGTTATGTATCGAGGACCTAAATTTTTTTTCTGATTCGACATATAGTTTCTTTGGGAAAGTTGTTTGTAATCACGACTACATTCATATCCTTTGCTATCAAGAACTAATTTAAGGTCACCGTATATATAATATTATAATAATTACAATAATTACCGGTTAAAATGATTATTTACCCGAAAATAATTACATTAACCTTTTGATGCGGTTAATATTAATACTGGTCTGTTATTTAATACAAACCGGATTTATAGCCATCATTATCATCAAAGTGGCCCTAAGTGACCGGATCCGTTTCAACGTAACAGCCGCGTTGAAGCCCGCATTGGTTTGAACTTAAAATGAATAGTTCGATATTATTGAAACACGTATCAACCTCCCCGGATTGAGTGATCTTAGCGCCTTACAATACAGACTCACATTTAAAATATCATCTAGTTTTGAAATCTAAATCTAAAGATCCACAAGTTCTCGATCACTAAACAGGAACAGGATATAGTAAGTAATATGTGGGGAGGTTTGTTCCGTTCTCTAGTCACGTGCGGGCTCTTCAACGGACCAAGTTTGTCCCGTCCCGTCACCTCCCCCCCCGGACGGGTGAGCCCAGCGGGGGGACCCACATTAATGGAATTCTATGGAGATCGTTCAAAATTATTCGCAAGATCTGTTGCTATTCAATTAATTAATTGTTTTTGAACTAGTTCCAATATCACCCCGCTTAGCAAGTGGGGAGTACCCATGTTATGTAGGACTTGTGATAATAATAAGATTTTATTCTCTAGCGTAGCAAAAATATTAATTATACTTGCTGTTTTTCGCGCCTTCACCCGCGTGGACCACGTTCATATGATTTTTCGAGAGTGCGCGAGTAGCAAGCGGCTCGCGAGCGTGGGTAAAAGTAGCCTATGTGTTAATCAAAGTCCTAATCTGTCTACCTTACCAAAGTTCAGCCAGATCCGTTCAGTAGTTTTTGCGTGGAAGAGTAACAAACATACATCCATACATTCTTACAAGTTTTCGCGTTTATTATATTAGTAGGATATGGTCTTTCAGATAGGTGGGTTATTTTATTTACGTACAAAATCTAACTACGAATAAGGCCATCCTATCTCTCCTCGTGGGATGTCGTAAGAGATGACTAGGGAACTAGACCGGAGGATGGGCAGCAGCATTGTTTCGACGTACTGCTTCACCATATCCCACACCGCGATTGCTATCCCACCTGCCAAGCGTGGCGATTACGGCAAACCCCCCCCCCCCCCCCCACTCGGGGAGGCCTACGAGTATGTCCAGTAGTGCAGGTCTTTTGGCTGATGTAATGATGGTTATCATCTTCACATGCTAAAGCGTACTGATGTGCATATTCTAGTGTAATGCACGTGCACTAAGCATAAAAACTAGTGTAGGCAAAGTAATTTTAGGAATAATTTAAAAATTAAAAAGCCGACTGCATAAAAACTTCAGACCTATTTAGAGGCCAGTCTGGTATAAATGTATCCTATGTCACTCACAGGATTAAGACGAATGTAACGACACCTCGCACTTCTAAATCCATCAAGCAATGACTTCTACATTACTGGCGCCATCAAGCAATGACTTCTACATTACTGGCGCCATCAAGCAATGACTTCTACATTACTGGCGCCATCAAGCAATGACTTCTACATTACTGGCGCCATCAAGCAATGACTTCTACATTACTGGCGCCATCAAGCAATGACTTCTACATTACTAGCGCCATCAAGCTGTTTAGGTTTACACAGCGTGCCAAAGAAATCAATAACCCGTATTTTTGATTAGTAGGGTAAAAATGTATCCTATGTCACTCAAGGGATCAAGACAAAATTAACGACGACTCCAAAATCGATCAAGCCGTTTAGGCTACAGGTTGTCCCACAGAAATTAATATCCTACTAATATTATAAACGCGAAAGATTGTAAAAATGTATGGATGTATATTTGTTACTCTTTCTCGCAAAAACTACTGCACGGATCTGGCTGAAATTTGGTAGGTACACAGATTTGAACCTGGATTATCACACAGGCTACTTTTTTCCACGCTCGCGAGCCGCAAGTGGCGGCGAACTGCGCACCTTTGAAAAGTCATAGAAAAGTTGTCCACGCGTTAGTACATACATATATACATACACTCATACACTCGAAAAACATAACCCTTCTTCTAACGCAGATTATTAAATCTGTAGATATTTTTTTACTTAAAAGCGTAATAAAACGCGCTGAAATACCAGCACTTTGCTTGAATACGAAAAATTTTCAGTTGCCGAATAGTTTTACCACTTATTTCTGTTGAAATGTGAATCCATCCAGTTGTGTTACAACTTTAAAATACGGGCTTTAATAGCTACCTGCCGAATTAATATTCAGAAAGTCGTATTTATATTAAATAACTTTATATTTAGGTGCTTATACAAACGATTTTACGTTACCAACAAAATATTAATTAACTTCGTCGATTCAAACGATCAATAGCTTTCTGATTTCCAATATAACGCTTTATAACTTCATGTGTTATTAAATTCCTTTTAGAAGATACAGTGTACGTAGAATATTAATTAAAACGTAGAATAATTGTAGAAAAAAATACCGGACAAGTGCGAGTTTAACTCGCTTGGAGAGGGTTCCATGCGTTCATTGAGAAATTTCCCATGTTACTTTGAATACCACAGACTTCTTATACGGTTTCCTTGAATCTATAGATAAAGAACAATTTTCTGTTTTTTTTTTACAAGTTTCGGAGATAAGGGTCAATTAAGGGAATGGTCAACTTTAGCATATTTTCTTGAATAACTTCAAAACCTTTTATCTTATAATTATAAAAAAGCATGCTTGAAATTCTCACACCAAGTTAAATATTAGGTCGTTACCTATGAAATTGCCGATTGTATAAAACAGTTTAAAGATTAAAATTAATATAAAGAACAATAGTTATTAAAACAAAATTTATTCTCAAAACAGTATTAGACTATTAGAAATTAAATGATGGTAAACATATGCCTATTTTCGAGTCAAAAAATACAAATTTTTAATTTTATAGCTCTAGAAATATCGCAGCAGTATCTTCGTTACTAATGTCATATTTGGAAATACCCCGCATAAGATTTCGTCACTTTCAGGAAAATTCAAGAAAATTAACTAGTCTAAAAAAAATGCCCCATCTGACCACTAAGAAAACGCCTTTGTTCTAAGCTACACAGCTCAGGGAATCGGAACATGAAAGACATACCACTAGTTACTAATAAAAGACCATAAAAGTAGTGTCAAAGTAAGGTCAATAATAAAAAACATTTTTTTTTATTTTCTTTAAAAATTGTCATTGAACTTCAAAAACTGAATCGGCAGTATCATAGGTAAAGACCTATTATTATCTCACAATATTTGATATGTCACACGATATAATTTGCATAACTTTTTTTGGAGTTTACTCCTTAAGAATCGATTTGCATATAAAATGTGAGGAGTAAAATCTATCGATGAATGACAGCGTTACGAAAAAGTTTCGATACAAAAAGGTCGTGTTCAATAGTAGAAATGAAGTGAGTTCTAGTTTTTTTTCAAGCGCGAGTAAACTCCAGTCGTGCGTCGGAGCTGACACACACAATTTTTTTTTTTAATATTTAAATTTACCCGCCTAAAGTGACCCTTATGTTTGAAATTCATTCATTTACGTCACACGTCCGTCTTACATAAATGTACCAAAATTCAACTCAATCGGTCCAGTCTTTCCGGAGCAAACTTGCTGTGACAGACAAACACACGAGTGATCCTATAATGGTTCAGTTTTTTCCTTTTAAGGTACGGGACCCTAAAAACGAGGAGTTCCTCTGTTTCAGAGAAAATGAAGCTCAGTTATAGGTACACAAAACTTAACACTAAAGCTCCGTAAGTCCTATATCGGCCGCTTACAACAAAGACCCACTCAAGTCCTGGACGGCCGAAATAGACCAATAGAACTCACGCCAATTTAAGTAAGCCCTTTTAGTTAATAAATTTTAATACGGTACACAATCCTGTGTAAAATTTTTATTTTCGATTCGTTATATAGTCAGGCGTTGATTGATTGATTGATTGAAAACACTTTATTGCACAACATAAGAGAAAAAAAAAGATACAATGATTAAGGAAGTTGTACATATAGGTGGTCTTATCGCTAACAAGCGATCTCTTCCAGATAACCTTTTGGTGAAGGAAACATGAGAAATCATTATTGTAGGGTAGTGGTGGGCAATAAACAAATTATTAATATAATTCGTTAAGTAGTCAGGCGATTATCCAAAATATAAAATAAATAAAAATAATTGAAAATAAAAGGCAAAAGTGATTGACTGATGTATCAACGCACAGGCCAAAAAAAAAAATTTTGCACACGTATTCCTTATATGACGAAGGCATCCATTAAGGAAGCATTTTTCAAAATTCAACCCCCAAGGGGGTGATATAGGAGATAAAAGTTTGTATGAAACCTTTTATTCCTTGGACATATTTGCATGAAATTTCGTGTGAATTGAGTACGGCAAAACTAATGAGTAACGTAGTTTTTTAAAATTCAACCCGTAAGATGGTAAAATAGGGGATGAAAGTTTAAAATCAACGCACAAGCCAAACCTTTCGGGCTAGAAACTTAAAATTTCGCACACATGTTCCACTTACCCTCAAATATAGTCATAAAAACGATGTCCACGCGGGCGAAGCCGCGGGAAAAAGCTAGTAATACCATAAATAACGGATGTCGGTCGATTGGAGAAAACTGAAAAAGGTGATAGTATAAATTAATGCCCGTACTAATTTTGTATAAGGTGAAAGCATAAATCACGAGTACCGCGAGAAGTAAGACTTTTATCCCGGATAATGTGTTGTATAGGGTTAGGTGTAGGGTAGACCTGCGAAAATCTGATAATAAATTTAAATTTTAAAATTTATTTTTTATATAATTAAATTTAATAAATTTATTTCACGAAAGTTTACAAGTAAGAAACCAAAGTCTTAATTCTAGTAATTGTACATCTCCCTGTAAGACTATTTTGTAATCTCTGTCTTTATGCAATGTATTTTTGTGAAAAGATTTAGCTTCCCTGTGGGCCTTCCTTTAGATTATTTAGTGATCTGTGTCTTTATGTAACGTATTTTCGTGAAAAGATTAAGCTTTCCTGTGGGCCTTTCTTGAGACTATTTTGTAGTCTGTGTTTTTATGCAACGTATTTTTGTAAAAAGAATAAGCCTCCCTGTGGGCCTTCCTTAAGACTATTTTGTAATTTGTGTCTTTAAGCAATGTATTTTTGTGAAAAGAATAAGTTAAGACTATTTTGTAATTTGTGTCTTTACGCAATGTATTTTTGTGAAAAGAATAAGTTAAGACTATTTTGTAATTTGTGTCTTTACGCAATGTATTTTTGTGAAAAGAATAAGTTAAGACTATTTTGTAATTTGTGTCTTTACGCAATGTATTTTTGTGAAAAGAATAAGTTAAGACTATTTTGTAATTTGTGTCTTAACGCAATGTATTTTTGTGAAAAGAATAAGTTAAGACTATTTTGTAATTTGTGTCTTTACGCAATGTATTTTTGTGAAAAGAATAAGTTAAGACTATTTTGTAATTTGCGACTTTTTGCAATGTGTTTTTGTATTTTAAGCTTCTCTGTGTGTTTTCTTAAGACTAATTTGTAATCTGTGTCTTTATGGAATGTATTTTTGTGAAAAGAAAAAGCTTCCCTGTGGCCTTTCTTGAGACTATTTTGTGATCTGTGTATTTATTTCCATTGCACGTCATGGCATGGCACGTCAATGGTCTAATAAGAAACGCAATAAAGAAAACTTCCTTTAAAGCTAGAGTAGTTAGCTAATAGTTTTTATGGTTTCGTCCCCAAAGGGTGCCAACGGGACCCTATTACCACATTATATATAAATTAGTACCAACTTCTATTAATAAGTCTACGCTGTCTGTCTGTTCGTCCGTCCGACCTTTAATAGGCTGTATCTTTTGAACCGTCATAGTTAACCGGCTGAAGGTCATTACAGCTCATATACGTCCCCACCGAGGGGCTTGAGCCTACCCTGAATCAGGGCGATTAGGCCTTAGTCGACCACGCGGGCCCAGTGCGGGTTAGTCGACTTCACACACAACCTTCGAGTTTCTTCGCAGGCGTGTGCAGGTTTCCTCACGATGTTTTCCTTCACCGTTAAAGCAATCGGTAAGTATGTACGTAAGTTTTTGAAAAACTCATTGGTACATTGGCCGTCCAGATTTGAATTGATTTGATTTTGGCTGAAGGTATCACAGAATATTAAGGGGAATATTAGGGGGGGAATATTAAGTGTTTTAAGAACAATTTTCCTATAATATCATATGTTAGTAACTTATGTTTTTCTTGTACATTTGTTTTAAATTTATTATTTTTAAAAAGAAACAAAAATAATAAAGGAAAAAGAAGCCCTTATTGAATCACCTCGTTGTCAAGACATTTTTACTCAACACGTGGAGGTATCATATTCAAATTAATATCAAATACTTAGATCTACGGTCCCTTGGAGTTTTCTTTTACACAATTGGTAAGCCCTGGGCATCATCTCACCTGATGGTAAAAATGGTAATGGTGTGAATAATTCAAGCTTCTAAGTCAAAAAAAAAAGATACAACCGATAAACTTCCCGTTGACGTAGAAACACAAAAAAGGAAAAAATGTAGTTATATCACTTTTTTTTATATTAAAAACTTACATCTGAAGTTGAAAATGTTTTACCTACTCGCTGATGTTTGTACACTGAAAAAAAAAATCGGTAATACTAACCGAAATTTCATTAAAAAGAACTGTTTTGTCCAGTAAAACTGGAGCCAACTGAAAGAAACAGTGATTCTGACTGAAAGAAAACAGTTAAGTCCTTACGGTTAATTTAACTGTTAAAGTCAGTAAAGTGAAACAGTAAAAACACACAGTAAGAGGAAACAGTAAAAACACACAGTAAGAGGAAACAGTAGCGCTTACTGATCGGTAAGCAGTAACTACTACTGTTTTAATCAGTAGCGCTTACTGATCGGTAAGCAGTAGCTACTACTGTTTTAATCAGTAGCGCTTACTGATCGGTAAGCAGTAACTACTACTGTTTTATGAATACTTACTACTGCTTCTTAACAGTACTGGGCACTGCGTGGAGATGTGATTACTACTGTTGAAAACAGTGCCAGCTACTGTTGTTTAAGTAGGTAATACTGTTTGTCAACAGTAGTGGGTGCTGGATAGAAACGTTATTACTACTGTTGAAAACAGTGCCAGCTACTGTTGTTTAAGTAGGTACTACTGTTTGTCAACAGTATTGGGTGCTGGATGGAGACGTTATTACTACTGTTGAAAACAGTGCCAGCTACTGTGCCTTAAGTAGGTACTACTGTTGACGAACAGTAGCTGGCACTGTTTTAACGTTATTACTACTGTTGAAAACAGTGCCAGCTACTGTGCCGTAAGTAGGTACTACTGTTGACGAACAGTAGCTGGCACTGTTTTAACGTTATTACTACTGTTGAAAACAGTGCCAGCTACTGTGCCGTAAGTAGGTACTACTGTTGACGAACAGTAGCTGGCACTGTTTTAACGTTATTACTACTGTTGAAAACAGTGCCAGCTACTGTGCCGTAAGTAGGTACTACTGTTGACAAACAGTAGCTGGCACTGTTTTACCGTTATTACTACTGTTGAAAACAGTGCTAGCTACTGTTGCTTACGTAGGTACTACTGTTTGTCAACAGTAGTACCTACGTAAGCAACAGTAGCTGGCACTGTTTTCAACAGTAGTAATACTGTTTGTCAACAGTAGTGGATACTGCGTGGAAATGTAATTTCTACTGTTGAGGAACAGTACCACCTACTTACTACTCTTGGATAAGTAGAAGTTATTGTTTCTCAACTGTAGAAATGACATCCATGCAGTACCCACTATTTATGAGAAACAGTAATACTACTGTTCCCCATGAGTAGCATAAACTGCTTTTTAAGAGGCTGCACAGTGAGCTCTAGCGAAACTTCTAAAAAATAACTATTTGCTACTATCACAATTTATTTTAAATCTAATTACACGATTATTGCTTTATAGTTTATTGGTAAATCTCAATAAACTATACCACAAACTCAAAAACTGTATACAATTAAATAGGTTTTTGATAAATTGTGTTTATAGCGAATAAAATTTTATAAATTTTATTTTTACGTGGCGCTGGGGTCACAATGGAGCCTCTTAACAGTATCAGCTGAAAGTTAAATAACACGAAGCATGAAAAATGTGAAGGCCTTGTAAATAAAACCTTCATTTCGGTACTGCATTATATTTTTATTAGAAAAATACAAAAAAGACAGTGTCCCATATTGACTTCAAAGACTTATTTGTAGATAATAGGTGAAATAAAAATTAATGCTATCAACATTATAATAATAGGTACTTATCCTTAAAGTTACTTTTAAAATAATTTTATTTTACATGTAAATACTTACATGACAAGTAGGTACTATTGAAATTTTATTTACAAAATCGTTTCTATTCTATTTAAAAAAAAAATTAATTATTATTTCTTGAAAATGGATGGGGCCGATTCTAATGAAACTGTATACACATAAGCAAGTGACTAAATTCTAGTTTATGGATAGATTACATTATCAAAAATATAATGTCACTAAATAATAGCAATTTCAGGTTTTTACTAATCTTAAAATTCGCTAAAAAATCTTTTAATAATAAAGTATTATGTAAATGTGACCTATCCACAAAATAGAATTTCGTGACTTGCTTATGTGTAAGTATAGTTCCATTAGAAACGGCTCATCCATTTTCAAAAATTGAAATTTAAAGTTTGTAAGGGATTTTGTGAATTCGCTCTTAACTAGAACTTAACATTAAAGTAAATGTTAAAGAGGACTAACCGACAAAAAGTACACAGTAAATAACATATTCAGAGTTATTTCAAACTAGCTAACACTACACAACCCTAACCTACACTACATTACCCAACCCTACCCTACACTACACTACCCTACCTTACCCTACCCTAACTACACTACACCTACACTACATTAGCCTACCCTACACTACACTACCCTACCTTATACTACACTATCCTACCCTACACTACACTACGCTACCCTACACTACCCTAACCTACACTACATTGCCCAACCCTACCCTACACCACCCTACCCTACACTACACTACCCTACCCTACACTACACTACACTACCCTACACTACCCTACACTACACTACCCTACACTACACTACCCTACCCTAACTACACTACACTATCCTACCCTACCCTAACTACACTACACCTACACTACATTACCCTACCCTACACTACACTACCCTACCCTACCCTACACAACACTACCCAACCCTACACTACCCTACCCCACCCTATACTACACAGCCCTACCCTAACTACACTACACCTAAACTACACTACCCTACCCTAAAACCAATTAATATTTGACTGATATTTTTTTTATTTAATTCCAAGCATTTTCATATTTATTCACCTTTTAAACCTTCTCTAGACTTCAACAAATAATTCAATACCAAAATAAGCCAAATCGGTCCAGCCGTTATCGAGTTTTAACGAGACTAACGAACAGCAATTCAACTTAACAAAATTGACAAAATACAAAAAAGATAGTTATTAAAAAAATACAAAGAGGCATTTTCTTGTAAATTTTTGACAGTTAAAGTAGTTGCGTAAAACTTGCAGCATAAAGGCAATAGGAGAACCGTAAGCTATCACCAAACATGAATAGATGCTATTTATTTATTAGAATCGTCGATAAAAAAACCGCAATAATTTTACTATGGCTTCTACTTATGAAACTGAATAAATTTCGTCAAGAAACCTATACCTAGTCAATTAAATTTATTAGTTGTTTTTTAAAGGAACCGCTTGTTGGAGTGGGATGATTCCGATTTGCAAATGGCGTGCATTGCATCAAGCGGGCGTGCATCGCATTTATGTTTGTGAGTCCGCCAACCGCTCAACTCTCAAGTCGCGCGTGATCAATTTCATTATTTTTTTCAGAGATTTAAAAACCGTTTTAAAAAATTTTTACAATCCACAAGGTGCTCACTTGCAGGAAAGCTAGTGTACAATAAGTAGTGCGTGCAGGTAGTTTTTCTTTTAAATCTGCTGCCTTGGAAATATACACAGCTCTTTGCAAAAATTGCCAAACTGGCAAGCATTCACCTGCGTATTTCAGGTTTAATGCCCATATAATTTTAAAGCAAGTATCCACCGCATTACATATGTTTGGCAGTTCGTATATCAAGTTATCAACGATAACGTACCTTCCGGTATTTTTTTCCAGTGGACCGATGACAATGACATACGGTTGAACTGTAATACCGAAAGTCTTGTATGTGTCGTGTCGTTTACGACATTCTTCGTTTATCAAGGTTTCCGTTTCAATGCGTGTAATGAAGCTTTCTCGGACTTCTGCCACAGAACATTTCTTCTTCCTGATTTGCACTGCTCCCAGAAGATGTGGAATAGTGAGAAGTGTAGCAATATTGCTCGTCTCTGGATCAGAGTCTGTTAAAAAAAAGATTATTAAGTCTAAACATTGTAACTGGTTATTGGACAACAATGAATGTTCTTTCATATACCTATCCTAAAATTTAGAGTTTTTTCTTTGGGGATTTTGTAACCCTGGCTATGAACTGCTTACACAAACAAATACAATAAACTTTATTTAATCTTTACTTTAATAAAAATTAATAAATTTTGGATTTTACGAAAGTACTCAAATCAAAGGTAGGTATTTTTTAAGGTTCCCCTCGATTTATATGGGATGCCATCATCAGATCCTCGTTTCCTTATCATGGTACCACCCTTGGGATATCTCCTTTCCAACAAAAAAAGAATCATCAAAATCGGTTCATAAACGAGGAAGTTATCCACGAACAAACAAATTATATATATATATATATATATATATATATATATATATATATATATATATATATATATATATATATACGGTCGAATTGATAAACCTCCTCCTTAATTGAAATCGTTTAATAACTCATACTCGGTGAGTATGTTTATATATAAAAAACAATTACGGTCAATTATTTGTTACCTACTACTTACGAAAAGGTTTTAGCAAACAAATAATTATTTATAAAAAATATAAAAATCAGTTTCAGTACACCCCTTTCTGAATCAGGGGTTAAGTAGGTAAAATAAAAGAAAGCAAAATAAAACTTACTTTTCACGAGATTCTTTAGTTCCTGAACAAATAGACTTCTGTTTGAGACATTTCCTAACAGTTGAATCAACTTCTTCTTCAAAAGTGGAAACTTATTTTCGAAGCTATTTTCATTTCCAGGGTACCACTGGTCAAAATCTGCTGTAAGCTGAAAGAATTTTTACTTTTAAAAATAAAATGTATTAATTGATGTTTAAAGAATCGCTTAGCCATTAGCTGAACCCACTAAAATCAGAAAAGACAACATAATCTTATGGCACCAATCAATAGGGTCCATCATCATCTCAGCAGCATGAATATTAAGAAGTCAAACCTTCCTTCGTTAGCTCACCTGAATAACCTGAAAAAAATCGACTAACGGTCCATACCTACCTAAGTATCTACGTATAATATTTAAAGAATTATCCTCCAACTCATAACCGTTGAGGAGTTGCACCTTCCATCATCAGCTCATAAACATAAAATTATTATCAGATGTAAAAAATTGAACACTTTTAGAAAATACATGAAACACGTTATACATGCCTATAAAATTTAAGGGTGCCCTCGATTTCCCCAGGATCCCATCATCAGATCCTGACTTGGTGAAAATGGGACCACCTTGGAAGTATACTTTTTGAAAATCGGTCCACAATTGACGAAGTAATCGGTGAACATACATTAAAAAAAACATACAGTGGAACGGAACCTACTCCTTTTTTGAAGTCGGATCCTAGGGAAATCGAGGGTAACTCTCAAAATTTACAGGCACGTATTGAGTGTGTGTTTCCTAAAGCTAATTGAGTTTCTGCGTCTGGTAGCCATCAATTCGTGTTGATGAGCTGATGATGGAAGGTACAACTCCTCAACAGTTAGGAGTTTGAGGATAATTCTTTAAATATTATATGTAGATACGTAGGTAGTTATAGACCGATTATTACTTTCGGCGTGACTAATATGTATACCCTTAGCAAATTACAACTTTCTAGTATTAATAGTCTCTGAGCTAAACCGCGGACAGACAGACATAGCAAAACTATAAGGGTTCCTTGTTGACTGACTATGGAACCTTAAAAATAACCCAATTCGGGTCTCCTTCTCGACCCTGTCACGTTAAAAATAAATTGCACAGCCAACCTGTGCATACTTTCTTGTCTTAACATAAAGCGAAGTCAGGCTTACACAAATCAACAATAAATTAAACATTACGCTTACTTAATGGCAAAGAATAAAGGCGTATCAGACTTGATGAAATATTTACAAATAATTTGGGTTTGTGTGGGAGGTACCATATTTATGTCATATATTAACTTACCAAAGAGTGCCCCCATGAACGCTTTAAACATGAAAACTCCAGGAGATAAGTGTGAGTTTCTTCCGATACGACACGCTGTAGTCGTCGTTTTCTTGTTTTAGACCACTTCTCAGTGCAAAGAGCTAAATTATCTGCAGAACAATGTAGCCACTCCAAACATTCCTCTACTTCAGCTGAATCGAGATCTTCTTCACTGGTTAAGGCAGAATCTTCTTCCGACAGCGAGGTTATCCTTTTGTTAGCATGTTCTTTGTTATGTGGTTCTGGAGTTAGTTTTTTCAAGAAGTGAACCGCGCGGCCTTGGCTGGTACACTTTGTTTCGGCGAAACTTTGCCTTTAGATTCGTTACTGCGTCATATAGCCGACCATGGGCTCGCCCGGGCCCTTCAGATGCTTTAGTGTAATAAATTGAGCAGTTTTCAGCAGGGAATACTTGTTCTGTTAAAATGACAGTTCTTTAAAATTGCTATAACATAGATTAACATAAAAGTAATTGCAGGTTAACTGACCCTAAGCATGGACACTGCTTGGATGGGTTTGAATGTTACTGGCATATTTCTCTAACTTTCTCGACCTTCTCCTAAGGGTTCCGTACGCCGTTTAAGGAGCAGTCTACCTTCTTGAGTAGTTTTGAGAAGTTTTGTTAAGTCCTGAATTGTGTTCTGAAAAATACAAATGAATATATTTTTTGAAGATAAAAAAACTTAAAATTTAAAAACCCCCAACAGAAACCTCTAAAAAGGATAAAATAAAACGTACTGGTCCTTTAATTTTAATATAAGTAGTAACATTTTGATCCAAGAGTCGTCGCGCACGGGGACCGCTAAGTTGTGAAATTATAAGTAATTAGTTGTAGTAAAGTAAATCAGTTGTATTCTGTTTTTATTTTAATCACTTACATACATACTTACCGATTGCTTTAACGGTGAAGGAAAACATTGTGAGGAAACCTGCACACGCCTGCGAAGAAACTCGAAGATTGTGTGTGAAGTCGACCAACCCGCACTGGGCCAGCGTGGTCGACTAAGGCCTAATCGCCCTGATTCAGGGTAGGCTCGAGCCCCTCGGTGGGGACGTATATGAGATATTATAATAATAAATAACAGGACACCAAATTTCGAACCGTTCAGTCCGGTGGAAGGTGCCCACACCCCTTCAAGTCACCTATCAAATAAAAAAACTAATCAAAACTGTTTCATCCATTTGGGAGCTACGATGCCACAGACAGATACACAAACACTTGAAACTTATAACACCTCACCCCTCTTTTTGCATCCGGGTTTGAACTTTTAACATCACCCCTCTTTTTGCATACGGGGTTGTCTTAACAAACATATTTGTCCTTATCCATACTAATATCATAAATGCCAAAGTAACTGTCTGTCTCTCTGTTGCCTTTTCACACTTAATCCCCTTAACGGATTTAGATGAAATTTAGTATGGACTGGACAAATTTATGTATTTTGAATGACTCAACACAGTTTAAATAGAATAGAATAGAATAAACATTTATTTAGCAGACCATAAATGAGAATGTGTAAACCTGGGACAAACAGTCCAGCTAAGTAGGTAAAACTTCAAGAAAGAGATCAATCGACGAATAAAACTCGGCCTGGCAGTGTTCGGAAAGCTTCGAAATATCTTCACATCCCAAATACTGCAGTGTCTTAAGACCAAGGTTTTTGACCAGTGTGTGTTGCCAGTGATGACATACGGAACTGAGACATGGTCGCTTACTATGGGCCTCATAAGAAGGCTCAAGGTCACCCAAAGGGCAATGGAGCGTTTCCCTGCATGATCGAATCATAAACGAGGAGATCCGTAGGAGAACCAAAGTAACCGACGTAGCTCACAGAATGGCTAAACTTAAATGGCAGTGGGCACATAGCTCGTAGAACAGATGGCCGTTGGGGCAGTAAAGTTCTCGAGTGGCGACCTCGCATCGGAAGACGTAGAGTAGGCAGCTCTCCCACACAGTGGACTGACGACCTGGTGAAGGTAGCGTGAAGCAACGGATGCGAGCAGCGCAGGACAGGTTGTCGTGGAAATCCTTGGGGAGGCCTTTGTCCAGCAGTAGATGTGTTTCGGCTGATATGATGATGAAATGACAACATAGCTAAGTATACTCACCAATTTTTCTGTTGAGAAGTCAAGCGAGCAAGAAGAATCACATGATTTGCTCGATGTAGGTGTGGACACTGGAGAAATGATGGGTGAACTTTCACTTGGAGTGAGACCTCCTACGTCTTTACCATAAATTTCTACTAGGTTATTAATATCTTCATTTTCTTCTCCCTCTTTTATCTTAAGGCTTTTCCAGTCTGCAAGAGCCTTTTTAAACTTTGCTTGTGGGCCAATGGCAGGAATTAACTCTTTTATTTGTCCATCGTCTAATAGTGGCAACGCAACTAAGTCAACTTCGTTTTCTGGAAAAACGAAGATTATGTAAGTTATAGGTACCTATGAAAACAGTTTAGTGAAATGTTAAATCAGTAACAGAAACAAGTAATAATAAATGTTAAAATGTAAATTACACTAGGTTAGTTTTGTGTTAACTCGAAGCGCTAACCGAAGATTAGTTCTACGACACAGTGACCCGCACCATAACCATCATGGGGCCTACACACGCTTGCCACAAGCCACAAGCGTCTACAAAAGCTCGGCAAACTGAGGCAAGCCTGTTTAGCCAAGTGCCTCGCTCTACATGCTTGTGCTTGTGGGCGCTAGCTGTGGCTTGGCAAGCATGTGGAGGGCACCTGTACAGCACAACACAAACATGCGCAAACACAAAATTACCGTCAGAATTCTGCTACAAATAGAAGAAGTAGACAGGTAGTCAGGTCAGGTCATGTAGCTTTACTCTCTAAAATTGTTTAGATAGGTAGTTTCTGAAATATACAAAGAACAAAGTAGGTTACCTAATTAGTAACATGTAAGTACTATGAGGTAATTCAGGATGCGGTACCTAGTACCTTAGATATGACCTAGTCCCCTCCCAAGCTTTGGGCTTTGAGGTTATGGAGCTTGTATGATACATAAATGTGCCAACTAGGTACTTACTTACCAATAAATTTTTCGATGTATTTATCGAGTTCCCATTTATGGAGAAGTTGCTCAATGTCTTCAGATGACATTGTTTTCGATTGTACCAGCACCCATCCACACCAATTAAATACACGCACTATTTATTTTACACTATTTTTCCTGCGAGTGAGCACCTTGTGGATTGTAAAAATATTTTAAAACGGTTTTTAAATCTCTGAAATAAGAAATGAAATTGATCACGCGCGATTGTGAGCCGCCACAAACATAAATGCGATGCACGGCACGCACGCATGATGCAATGCACGCCATTTGCAAATCGGAACAGTGTGACCATCTCGAAAATGATGAATCTGCCCGACACTGGCAAAAAATCCGCCAAAACCTGCCAGAATAAATATTCGCTTGTGTTTTCTACTTTGTTTTCTTGAAACCTTAACTTTTTTGTCACGGTTAGTTTTTTGTACTGGACCCAGAAGCTGATCAAGAGAGTGGTCCAACTTCAGACTTTGGAACCTACCTGCATCAAAGGACTCGTCAAGAAAAATAAAACAGGCCTAAATTCTAAGAAGATACTTATTGATTTGGCCCAGCCACATACTTCGTAGAACAGATATTATGGTCGTTAAGGTAGTAAAGTTCTTGAGTGGTGATCGCGTACTAAAACGCACCGCATTGAAAATGACCTGTCCTGCTCATTCGCATCTAGCGGCTTTGCGCAACCTTCACCAGGTCATCGGTCAACCGAGTGTGAAGCCTGTCTACGCTACGTTTTCCGGTGTGCGGTCGCCACTAGAGAACTTTACTGCCCTAACGCCCCAATGGTAGCTATTTGCCCCGGCCGTGAAGCTCGTAGAACAGATGGCCTTTGGGGTATTAAAGTTCTCGAGTGGCGACTACGCTCTAAAAGACTTATCGCAAAGAATGACCGGTCCTGCTCGTCCGCATCCAGCGGCTTTCCGCTTCCTACACCAGGTCATCGGTCCACCGAGTGGGGGCCTGCCTATGCTACGTCATCCAGTACGCGGTTACAACTTAAAAACTTTACTACCCAACAGTCACTTGTTCTACGAGCTATGAGGCCAGGGCACATATAGCTACCGTTGGGATAGTAAAGTTCTCTAGTGGGGACCGCGCACCCGAAGACGTGGCGTAGGAAGGCCTCACATTTGGTGGACCGATGACCTGGTGAAGGTCGCGGGAAGCCGCTGGATGTAGATGTGCAGGACCGTTAATTTCCAATGCGGTGTGCTGTGGGTCTTTTGGTGCGCGTTCACCACTCGGGAACTTTACTAACTTACTACGTGATATATGCGGGCCATATAGTTTGTAGAACAGATGATCGTTAGGGCAGTAAATTTCTCAGGTGTTGACCATGTACCGGCTGACGTAGCGTAGGCAGGCCTCCCATTTGGTGAAGGTCGCGGGAAGTCGCTGAATGTAGACAAGCAGGACCGGTTTTCAAAAGTAAATGAACTGAGAAGTTAAATTACGTAAATTTAACTTACTGGTAATAAATAAGTAACACAGCATCAGATCTTGGAAACTACCTGAGACCAAAGTTCTCACCAAGAAAAATCAAACGAGCTCAAATTCGAAGTGGATCGTTTTTAGAATTAAATAAATCTTTAAGATAAAACTAAAAACATATTTTAACTCTACCAATATTTTTATTACTGATATGATAACCGTTTTGCGGGCAGCTGGGAGTGGAGTCGCATATTGCGTATGAGTGTGTGAGCGCACACTTGCAAAAATGAAACCTACGCGCTGGCATAGAGCTTCATACGTGTTAAAATAATATCGAACGTAAGTCTATTCATTCTAAGTTCAAATCAATGCGGGCTTCAACGCGGCTATTACTTACTTTGAAGCCGAAGAACGTCCCATTCTCGTTTTTTTTTTAATTTTTCTTCATTTTCAAATAAGTTTAAAAAAAAGAGTTCAATTAAAATGGAAGGTCGAGAAATTTTGCAATCAATGCCAAACACAGGGTCTACATTATATTTTTTTACTTAAGTACATCCAAAGTGGTATTTTTTTTTATAATTGTATTCAATTAAATCGATTTTTTATTACTTTCAGTATATTATAATTTTTTTCCATGGTGATAGCTTTACACAATCTTTCAATAATTTGAATTCAATATTGTCATTTGACCCGTGTCACCGCGCGAGTGCGCGGCGCGAGCATGCGCTCTCTGCCCGCACCGCATGCATCCGGCCCGGCTCCATTACTGGCTTGCGCGTATTTTTAAATTAAATTTTCAATTTCATAAACGTCACATTAAGATGTTTAATTTTGATGAAAACAAGATTGTAGTGTACAAAAACATATTATTAAACGAAAATTTTACAGTTACGATTTTTAACTACTGAGAAATACATTATTATTAAAACATAAAAATTAAATGTTTAATTTTTGTCATAAATGACTAAAAAGACGCAATATAACTTAAAAAGATACAAACATTATAGTTACCATTTTTGCTTATCAAGATATTGCGATCAGATGAATACCGTGAAAAAAAACATACATGCGAAAGTGGTTTTAGTTTAATTTTGCTATTAGGTGACATCATTTGAATTCACCTCAAAATTATACTAACAAGGTATTTGGTTATCTATTTTGCTTTTAGGAAAAATTTAGGTAGTGTTCCAAATCTCATGTTTTTTATAAGAAACGGTTACCACCGCGAATTTTTTACATCATATATCTAATCAATATTTGATACTAATTATCAATATCCGATAAAATAATCAAAACAACTAGTTATCGAATTATGTCCAGGTTAAGCTAATTTGATGCGCCTATAGCACTAAAATTCTGTTCTGCTGTTTTCACTCTCTTTGAACTGAAATATCAAAAAACTGTTGCACCTGAAATAGTTGAATGAAATTAGTTTTTCAAAACTTACAATCTCCAGTAAAAAATGAATTAGAATAAAAAAACAAATAAGAACTAGGGAGGTAGGGAGCGCGCGGGTTACGCGGAGGGCTGGTAGTGTAGCGTAGATAGTAATTTTTATTTTCTTTGATACTGCACGCACGCATACACACAATTTGAGTTAAAATGACACGACAAATGTAGCCAGCTCAGTAAGTAAAATATTTTCCTAAATTTTCTTACCTAATATAATAACTAATAAGTCATGAAAATAAAGTAAGACATAGAAAATTATAAGTTTTCTCAATATCTATAAGGATTTCCTTGAAATCTGCCAAATTCTGCCCCTTTCTTTCTTGATATTTGCCAAATCGTGCCACTTTTTCTAAATCGTCCGCTTGTTCTGCCAGAGGTAAAATTTACAAGCCAAATCTGCCCAAATGGCAGAAATCTGCCATAAATGGTCACTCTGAATCGGAATCACCCCACTCCAACAAGCGGTTCCTATTGGTTGCCGGGCTCGCGCCGTGTCGGAGTCGCGGAAGATTCTAGAAATAACAGGTGTCCGGGGGGGTGAAGCCGGGGGGGTGTAGGAACTGATCGGTAGATATAACTGTTTGGAACATGTATATCTACCGATCAGTTTATATTATGTTTTATAGGGTACCGTACCCAAAGGGTAAAATGGGACCCTATTACTAAAGCTCCGCTGTCCGTCCGTCTATCTGTCTGTCCATCTGTCACCAGGCTGTATCTAATGAACTGTGATAGTAGTTGAAATTTTCACAGATGATGTATTTCTGTTGCCGCTATAACAACAAATACAAAAAAATTGCTAAAAACAATAAAATAAATATGTAATTAATTAGCCGTTCTAGTTACTACCAATCTTACTACCAGTTGTAATACCGTTACACCTATTATAATTCATGTGTGACGCATGCATCCACCGCCAAATTTTGGCGGTGGATGCATGCGTCACACATGATTAATTCATTTATTTATTATAATTAACTTGTAAGGAATTAACTTGTAATTAACCTTCAACTGGTGACGTGAATGTGAGTCACAGTATTGGAGAGGTGACGTCATTATGACGTATCAATAAAAAGCCATAAATACTGTAAATTAAGTGTAGAGGAAATAAAATAGATGATGTTATGTAAATGTAGGTTAGTTTGTTTCTAAAATTAAACACACTTTTGACATATTAAACGTAAACTTAACTTTATTCATACACTTGAACTTAATACTGAATTTTGGTCTGTGTTTTGGTAGACATGAGATCTATTGACATAAAATTAATGAAACTGAAAAGAAAAATAACAACCAGCCTTATTTTCTCATTAAGACTTAGGTAATTAATAAAAAAAATCAATTTTTGCATATTGATTACACACAAAAAATAATTTGATTCATTTTGAATGTAATTTTACAAGAACAGCTCACAAATAAAACATAACACTAAAGGTGACGTAACGTCAAAATGACGTCGGCTACCATCTAATACCTAAACTGTGCGCGTGCGACATCCGTTCTGTGTATCGGCCGACGCCAAACTGCACACGAGGCAGCTACTAGGGAGCGCGGTCGCGGGGAGCAAGCCGTTTCTGAGAAATACAGTGTTTTTGTCGTTGCGACGTCAAATTGACGGTACGTCACCAGTTGAAGGTTAACTTGTAAGGAATATACTCTGTCTACATTACGTAAAAAGTGCAATATGAAATAGACAAAAATAGGCAGCTTCTTCAGTCCTTTACAAATATAAGTACTAAGAGCTCGAAAATGCGTTGAATTGCTTCGAAAATTTGTTGAATTCGTGTGCAGCTGTGCTTGTCTGCTCGACTTGAAAAAGAGCACTGCCGTGCCCCCTGATACATAATATATTTTTTATGTTTAAAAGAGAACTATGGTGCAATTTGCTGAATATTCATAAAAAAAAAATACTGCCAGACTTGGCTCACCTTAGATCTCTCATATATTTTTAGGGGAGACTCACGAGTCTTGGCGAATTGGTACATAAAAATGATGTTTTTGATGGGACCTCATTTTTTGGTAGGATATCTCTTTTTTCCTTGTCATTTTTTTGTCTCACCATAATAGAAACCTATAAATATACATTAGGTATATTACAATGGTGGTGGTACGGAACCCCCAATGCGCGAGTCCGACTCGCACTTTGCTGTGTTTTTAATTATTTTTTTAACTGACTGGTTTTGGGTGCGGCAAAACGTTCGAATAACTACGAGTTTCAGTGAGTGCTACTGTTTCTTTTATTGTTCTAAAATTACAAAGAATTGTTACTAATCATTGAAACTAACTTTTTGGTATTGGGTGCGGCAAAACGTTCGAGTAACTGTGAGTTTCAGTGAGAGCTACTGTTTCGTTTAATGTTCTAACATTACAAAGAACTGTTTCTAATCATTAAAACTAACTTTTTGGTATTGGGTGCGGCAAAACGTTCGAGTAACTGTGAGTTTCAGTGAGAGCTACTGTTTCGTTTAATGTTCCAACATTACAAAAAACTGTTTCTAATCATTAAAACTAACTTTTTGGTATTGGGTGCGGCAAAACGTTCGAGTAACTGTGAGTTTCAGTGAGAGCTACTGTTTCGTTTAATGTTCTAACATTACAAAGAACTGTTTCTAATCATTAGAACAACTTTTTGGTATTAGGTGCGGCAAAACGTTCGAGTAACTGTGAGTTTCAGTGAGAGCTACTGTTTCGTTTAATGTTCTAACATTACAAAAAACTGTTTCTAATCATTAAAACTAACTTTTTGGTATTGGATGCGGCAAAACGTTCGAATAACTGAGAGTTTCAGTGAATGCTACTGTTTCGTTTAATGTTTCATTAGTAGAAATAATTGTTTCATCATTAAAACGTACTGTCGAGAAATCCGTGTAGGTAAAACGTTGTAGTTACTGAGCTTTTCAGTTACGACTAATGATTGGTCAGTTAAAATAACGTTTCAGCTTTTTACTGTTTTGGAACATTAATGGGCACTGTCTAAAACCGATAATTCTTACTGTAATTTACGTTAGACCAACTGTTTAAATTTTAACTGTGCTAAACATGCACACAGTAAGAAATTATTTTTTTCAGTGTAGGGTTTTGTATACAAAAGTGTTTAGGTACGAAATCCTCAGTGCGCGAGTGCAACTCGTACTTGGCGGGTTTTTTTTTTTGGTTTTTTAGGTTTCCGTAAATCAAAAGGTAAAAATGGAACCATTACAGGTTCACTCGTGTGTCTGTCTGTCCTTTTCGTCTGTCACAGCCAATTTTCTCGTAAACTACTAGACCGATTGAGTTGAAATTTGGTACAAGTAAGTCGGTGACCCCAAAACGTACGTGCAACGTAAATAAATGCATTTTAAACATGGGAGCCACTTTTTGGGAGTAAAATAGATTTTTTTTTTAAAGTTTTTCAACATGTATTGTGTGACATTTCAAATAAAAAGGCTTGTGTTAATTTTAAAAATATATATTTTTTTACATAAAAAGTAAATAGTTTTCAATTTATTTAAGAAAATAGGCGATAATTTACCATTCCTTCCCTTATCTTCAAAACTACTGAGCCTAAAATCTTGAGAAAATCACAGTATATGAAGTTAAATTCATAGATTACAGGAAAATCTAAAGTCCTTCCGTTCCCACAGGAAAAACGAAACTTCAAAGTCCAGAATAAATAGACCCTATTTACCTTTTTTTTTATTTACAATTGATAAGCCCTTGGAATCATCTCACCTGATGGTAAGTGACGATGATGCCGAAGATGGAAGCGGGCTTACCAAGATTCCCCAATGCAATGGAGAACTGGCTATCTTATCTTCAAGCCGGAACATATCAATGTTGTTAACACTGATGTTTGGCGGCAAGACTTAGAAAAAAAGCAAAGTATGTACTGAGAGGTCTTGTTTCGATGGGTAGTTAAAGTTTTATTGCGGAACCCTTCTAGTATTACCTTGAGCCGCACTTGGCCTGTTTTTATAGCAAATAAGATTATACTTACATCAAAGCATCAGACGTGGTGTGATTAAAGTGACTTGGTAAGCCCGCTTCCATCTTCGGCAACATCGTCACTTACCACCAGGTGAGGGTTTACCAATTGTGAATAAAAAAAAGAAAACCCTTTAATAAAAAAAAACAAAATCGGCCAACCAGAGTTGTACTTGCTGCGCTAAGAATTCCGAACTAAATAAGACTAAACCTTTTTTTTAAATATTAACACCAATATAGATGTGTTGTATTACGGAATACTCGGAACGCGAGCCCTACTTGCAAGTAGCCGTTTTTTTTTTCAAATATCGACAAGCGGTTGCCTATACTACCTATCCAACGTTTTACCCATTATTTCAGCTGTTACGACTCTTCACATTGGAAAACATTACAAGTAAAGTATAAGTATCTTCCTACAATATATAACGACGACGTACATTGGCTAATTCTGACTTATTAACTCTCATTACGAGCGATCCATCTTAACACTTAGCTTCTGTCCGTTGCCTCTCTAATTATTTCCTAACGAATCGCTGATATTACATTAGCGATCATTTTACGTGCAGCTTACGAATTAATTAAATAGAACCCGTGCTCATTCTCGACTTTCTCCTGCAATAGTAAAACACCGAAATACATTTTATAAAAAAACATATCATCATCATATCAGCCAAAAATCGTCCACTGCTGGACAAAGGCCTCCCCCAAGGATTCCCACGACGACCGGTCCTGCGTTGCCCGCATCCATCGGCTTCCCGCGATCTTCACCAGGTCATCGGTCCACCGCGTGGGAGGCCTTCCTACGCTACGTTTTCCGGTGCGAGGTCGCCACTCGAGAACTTTACTGCCCCATCGGCCATCTGTTTTACGAGCTATGTGCCCTGCCCACTGCCACTTCAGTTTAGCGATTCTGTGAGCTATATCGGTTACTTTAGTTGTCCTACGGATTTCCTCGTTTCTGATTCGATCACGCAGAGAAAATCCGAGCATAGCACTGTACATTGCTAAAAAACATATAAAAAAAGATTATTTTGAAAGTTTCCAACTTTCGTGTCTGACCCGAATACGAAGCCTATGTGAATTTTTTTCGCTTCTACGCCGTAGTGTGAACGCATATGTGCGGTCACGGACACGAATGGGTTAAAACAACTATTTGTCATTTTCAACCGACTTCCAAAAAGGAGGAGGTTCTCAATTCGACTGTATGTTTTTTTATGTGTGTAACCTCAGAACTTTTGACTGGGTGAACCGATTTTTATAATCCTTTTTGTATTTAAAAGCTAGTGCTTCCCGTGTGGTCCTTAACTAATAAATTTTATCAAAATCAGTGTGGTACTTTATTAGAAAATTAACAAAAACCAAAAATAAAAATGAAAAATTGCATTAAGCTGTTGCGATGGGAGTCGGATTTTTTAACGTGTTTAGCGTTTTCAATTATTGTGTTTAACTTTTGAGGTACTGAACCATATTTTGTTTACCTTTTGTGGTACGGAACCATATTTTGTTTACCTTTTGTGGTACGGAACCATATTTTGTTTACCTTTTGTGGTACGGAACCATATTTTGTTTACCTTTTGAGGTACGGAACCATATTTTGTTTACCTTTTGAGGTACGGAACCATATTTTGTTTACCTTTTGAGGTACGGAACCATATTTTGTTTACCTTTTGTGGTACGGAACCATATTTTGTTTACCTTTTGAGGTACGGAACCATATTTTGTTTACCTTTTGAGGTACGGAACCATATTTTGTTTACCTTTTGTGGTACGGAACCATATTTTGTTTACCTTTTGAGGTACGGGACCATAAAAAAGTAAAACTGTTACTTATGATCATCATATCAGCCAAAAGACGTCCACTGCTGGACAAAGGCTTCCCCAAAGATTTCCACAACGACCAGTTCTGTGCTGCCCGCATCCAGCGGCTACCCGAGACCTTCACCAGGTCGTCGGTCCACCGAGTGGAAGGCCTTCCTACGCTACGTCTCCCGGTGCGCGTGGTTGCTACCCGAGAGCTGTACTGCCCCAACGGCCATCTGATCTACGATCTATGTGGCCTACCCAATGCCACTGAAGTTCAGCGATTCTAAGAGTTATGTCGGATACTTCGGTTCTCTTATTCCTATCTCCTCGTTTCTGATTCGAACATGCAGCGACACTTTGAGCATATCACAATCCATTATACCCTTTGGGTGACCTTGAGCCTTTTTACCTAACCATGCATTGTAATCCAAAGCAAACGTGTATGCAATATTTTAGCTCAATGAGATACCGGGTAGTGGGTCAGATTTAACTTACAAATTTGGAAGCGGATAACTTACAGACGAACATTGCCAGTTAAATACAAGCTTGTAAAAATAAGAACAAAATATAAGTATATGAAAAATTACTTGTTTAAACCGGAAATCGAACCGGCAAAATGTGAGAAAATAATAAAAATTCTATACAGGTGTAACAAAATTGGTGTGGGTCCCGTTAACTGGGGGTTCTACTCATCATACTGAACAACTTTTGTTCAATGACTGCTCAAATCGCAAAATAAAAATTTTACTCTTCATACAAATCGATCAGGGTCAACCAATTTTGAGAGATTTAGTATGGAGGGGCCATTTTTTTTTCGGGAATTGACTATGGGTTCCTTGGGGAAAGTTGTTCAGTATGACGAGTAGAACCCCCAGTTAACGGGTCCTACACCATTTTTTCTAAGAGCGTCGGTGGCGTAATGGCTAGGGCCGCCGCCTCCTGTCCGGGAGGTCGTGGTTCGAACCTGCCACGTACCAATGTGATTTCGAATTTTGATTTCATATGTACGTTTATCCAACGCTCTTACGGTGAAGGAAAACATCGTGAGGAAACCTGCACACCCCTGCGGAGAAACTCGCAGGTTGTCTGTAAAGTCGACCAAACCGCACTGAGCCCGCGTGGTCGACTAAGGCCCGAACGCCCTAATTCAGGGTAGACTCGAGCCCTTCGGTGGGGACGTATATGAGCTGATATGAAACACCATTTTTTACACCCTGTATAAAGAAGACCGTTTTGTTTTCTTAATTTTTTGTTAGTTTGTCATATCATTTACGATAAGTAGTTGATATTTTATCATGTTTATTGTGGAGGTGCATATACATAATATTTAAAAAGATGACTATACCGTCAACGGGAAAAACCCTCGGGCACTTAACGGTGTTTATAAGTGCCACATACAACCCACGAGTTATGACTGCGCAGGCGATCAGCACTCGCAGTGATTTAGCTTAAGAAGTTCAACTTTCAGGTAGGCTTTCAAAATCCCACAACCTACAAGTTCTTAAGTTTTATAAACTATACATTGAAGTCGAAATGGCGAAGTTTAGCATAAGTATAATAAGTATGTTATATAAACATACATATAAGTGTTTTTAGGGGTCCGTACAACAACAAAAAAACGGAACCCTTATTGGATCACTCGTGCGTCTGTCTGTCTGTCACATCCAATTTGCTCCGAATCTACTGTAACTAACTAATAAATGATTTTTTAAAATAACGGTAATTTTCGGGGGAAATATTAGGATTTAAAAAAAAAATTGCAAACCTTAATGTGTTATATATCAAATGAAAGGGCTCGTAATGGGGCTCAAATATATTTTTGTTATTATTGTAAAATAAAAAGTTTTAATTTTATTCATGAAAGAAGACGAAAATTGACCATTCCCTCCTCTCCCCCCCTCCCTCAACTCCAAAACTACTGAAACTAAAATTTAAAAAAATATGAAATATGGTTCAATGCTTGTAAATTACAGGAAAACCTATAAGAATTCTATCAATTGAAAATAAAGTGGAAAACTTAATATAATACGTTCACTGACTGAAATAAGTTTACTTAAATACCACAAGACAGCGCTAGTAGTATTTTTCTGTTGCTCGCGTTTGTGTCTTTTGTTTGTCATGTGAATAGGTATCATTGTCATAGTTGTGTGGAGAGGTGCGGTGGTACGTAAACCTTCATACCGCAAGTCAAACTCGCACTTGGCCGTTTTTTTATTTAGTGAGCAAGCTACTCATGAACAACGTTATAGGAGTAAGGAGGAACTAGTATTAAATTCGCAAACAAAAAAAAATGTAATCTCAATACAAAGTTGGCCGATGGGGCTGAACGATTTGTAAGTAGGTATATAGGGTGACTTTTATTTAGTTCTTGATAGCCAATGATATGAATGTACTCGTGATTACAAACAACTTTCCCAAAGAAACTATGTGTCAAATATGGAAGAAAAATTTTGGTCCCTTATACATTTTTGCAGATAAGATACCTTGTTTTAACTTTCTTTGGGAAAGTTGTTTGTAGTTACGAGTACATGCATAACTTTTGTTATCAAGAACTAATTAAAAGTCACCCTATATAAAGTCAAAATTTTTGCGAATCTGAATTAATGATATGAGTTCATTTGGGAAAGTTGTTCAGTTTCAAGAGTATTATTAATTTTCGAAAAACCAAAAAGCTTTCAGGTACAAGTTTTTATTTGAAAAGAGTTTTTATGCTCAAAGGCCGAATGCTCAAATAATATAAATACACGGTTCCAAATTCAAAAAAGACTGTATCTCCTACGATTCTATTGAAAATAAAAGACGATTCTGGGACCATGATTCCACCTCCAAATTTCATCATCAGATCAACTTCAAAATACCAAAAGGATCTATTGTCACCTAGAATACGGCTTCTCGTTCCAATTTTCGGATTAAAGGAGTCCCCCTGGAACTCGTTCCAAAATCTATCGCAAGATTTGAACTATACATACATACATACATACAAACATTGAAGTTAAATAAATGCTTTAAAAAAAACTCTTCATATTAGATCTTTTTTAACGGAAAGGTTTTTTTAAAGGTGCTTTTTTCCTGCTTATACACCAAAAAGTAACGTCAATATTTTTTTTAGATTTCTCGGATGTATCCGAAAATACTCCATGTATGTATGTTCAGAGATTTTTAGTAGTTTAGAAGGTATGATTTTAAAAATGTGTATTTGCAAATTTTCTACTCTAGCAACTTAAAAAAAATCATAACTTGTGCAATTGTAATAATTTTTTGATTTCTTTTTCTGCAACATGATTGTATTGAATCGCTCTTGCACAGTAATAACCTAATATACCACATTCTTCATAACAAGTTACCGAAAAATGGGTCGAAAGTGACAATTTTAGGTTTAGGTTGGACGGAGAAAAATTTTCTAAATTATCTTATTAATACAAAATTGATATTTCACAGGTTTAAATTACTTTTAAAAACTTTATCAGTTTATCAGCTTATCAAATGATAAAAAAAGTTACTCTTAATAGGCAATTTTACGATGAACTCGATCCCAAACTTAATAATCCGAGAATGTGCTAAAAAAGTCTTTGTCGGAACAAACATTACAGCTTTTTTTATCATCCTTATGGCCAACATTAGTGAGGAAACATCAAAAGCATTTAAATAATCTCAACTTGAACGATTAGTGACACAACCGTAAAACAATTATTTTGCCTCATTTTATGTTATGAATATTATGATGACCTAAAATTAATCAATAAAAAAAAAGAGTTCTACATTAAAACAGTTTTATTTATTAATACTGAATACGGTTTTATTGCTTTAATTTTCAGGCAACAAAAGAATATGACACAAGTTTCATTCATTTATTACAGAAGATGAACATATAGAAGATGATGAATAAACCAAAGAGATAGATAGATAAAAACGAAACTTTGTGTTTCTGTCCTGTGTGAGGACAAAATCACAAACAAAACTGTTATTAGCGCATTTTCACCTTCCCAAGTTTGGGAGCCGATTTCATCGTAAAATCGCCTAATAAAAACAACCTTTTTCATTATTGTTTAGTAACCTGATAAACTGTTAAAGTTTTTAAAAGTATTTTAATTATTTATTTTTTAATCCATTTAGAGAATTTTGAAAATGTAACTCCGTCCAACCCAAACCTAAAATTGTCAATTTCGACCCTTTTTTCGGCAACTTGTTATCAGGTTATTATATTACTCAACAAGAATGATTCAAGACAATCATGTTGTAGAAAAATAAATTAAAAAAAATTTTCGATTGCACAATTTATGATTTTTTAAGTTGCTAGAGTAGAAAATTTGCAAATACACATTTAAAAAATGAAACAAAAACTAACTACAAAAAATCGCTGAACATAAGATAAAATAAGTTATATATCCTTTTCAACACACTTGCTCATAAAGTGGCTCTAATTTCACCGCAATTAGGCACATAATGACACCTGTAATCAAACTGTGATTTTTTCATTGCTATTATTCACATGTGAGTTATAACGGTTATATTTTAATTTTATTGGTTGAGTTGGTTTGTTCTTAAAAAAGTTTCGATACAAAAAAGATCGTGATCATTATTACAAATAAATTAATGTACCTATTGCTTACTCATTTCATGCAACTACGTATTTATTAAATAAAGCTTTCGCTCAAATATAACTTTAGTTTTCTCTGTAATAAAGAAAACTTGAAATTCCCCATTTTGTACGTGCCTAAAACGCTATCCGCGGACAGCAAAAAAAAGGAACCTCATTCTTTTAGTCTATAGCCGATCGCCATTGTTAGATGCGCGCGCATAGGAAAACTGATTATTTTTTCCTGCCGTAGTGAAAAATATTTCACAACTCGTTTTCACTGTTGAAATTACAGTTGATTATTAAATAAAATGTCTACAAGTACTAGTTAAGAAGAAAATGATTTTATGTTGTACACCGCCCGATATAAGATGTGAAGCCCTTAACGTTATGGAAAGTTTACTACCTGAAAACTCAAAGGAAAAATATCTATTAGCGTACCAAATTTTCATACAAGGGCAAAACAACAAGAATACGCAGTCTTTTTCATAAAATGTGTTCAATTGTTCGTGGCGTACTTTAAAGAATTATTTTCTAAGTACAAACCTAGCTCTTTGTGGTGTATATAGTCAATGTTAAAAAGTACAGTCCGAATAAAGAATGGAGTCACATGGAGTGGACTTAAAAATTGGATTTCACCTACCTACACGAATAATGAACTATCTCAAACAACAATAGAACATGAAAGTATTTCAGTAAATAATCTATCTGATAAGTTAATTATAATTTTACTAACTGCACACTTACTAATTGTTTCTCTAATTAAACTGTCTACTAAATAAAATGATTTTTTAAATTATTATTTTCTTCACAAGTGTGTTGAAAAACGTCGTATGATACACGTGTGTATTGATGATTATCGTCCTCGGCTCTCTTAAGACCCTCTCAACTAACGGCTCGGGTCTCAATGGCGCCTCAGCGGTAATCACCAACATTACTCACTTGCACCATAATGTACTATTATTGCACGCCAAATATACAGAAATGAAAAATATATAAACTAGCAAAAAATACAATGATATGCAAAGGCGGACTTATGGGGTATTTTCGGATACATTCAGGTGTGAGGAATCTAAAAAAAAATATCGAAATCATATTTTGGACCACCCTATATAATAGAGTAAACAGGAGGTGGGTAAGAAATATGCAGTTGCTGAACTACCTTATAATTATAACCGGAACTAGCGGTACGATAAAGTCTCCGTCGGTGGGTAGTCTCTCTTCTGTGAACAAAGGAATTTCTTAGATAACTTGTTAAAGTTTTTAGATTGTTCAAAAGATAGTATGCACTCGAGAAATTAAATAAAACCGATGATTTCTTCTTCTGCGAAGCATTCTGCCACCCACGGGGGAAGCAATCGCAAAATTAATTCGTGAAAAACTTTACATACTTTTGTAACAGGAACAATTTTAGAGGCAAATAGCGTATTTTAAATGTGATAATAAGTTTCTAATAGGACTATTATACATTACAGTGGATGCCCGCAGCTTCGCCCGTGCAGATCCCGATTATTGCGGTTCCCGTGGGAATTTCCCAAAATCCTTTCTTAGCGGATGCCTACGTCATAACATCTACCTGCATGCCAAATTTCAGCCTGATCCGTCCAGTGGTTTGGGCTGCGCGTTGATAGATCACTATGTCAGTCAGTCAGTCACCTTTGAATTATATATATTTAGATTGTGTAAAGTGCCAGAAACAATAATAATTACTTGTAAATAAATAAAGATCGTATTTTACTTGCCTGTAGTCGCTTCCTTATAAAATTTTCAGCTCAGCTCCGTAGTAAAGTGGTTAGGTCGTACCACAGTATCACAATATAGCGGCTTACAGTAGCGCAACTAATCTACTTACGCAGAGCAACGGAAGGGAATTTGCGGAGCAACGGGCGGTGGGGAACAGCCTGGCAAACTGCGAGGAGTTTGCCAGGCTGGCTACAGGCTAGTACTGCTAGTGCCTACGCCGTGGCGGCATCGTGCGACATCAAAGGCGTTGCGCTACTGTAAGTCATATCGTAATACTGTGGGTCGTGCCCAAGGCATCTGCCCCAGCCTTAAGTAAAGTAATTAGAAGCTCTTTGGGCCCCTGATTGCTTCTGACACGTTACCGCTCCTGAAATGTCTTCCTGCGTATACACTTTTAGTTATATGGTAAGGAATTAAAAGGATACTCTACTTGATTCATCTTTATAAATTAAAACTAGCTATTACCCGCGACCTGGTTCGCGTTAAACAGAAGAAAAAGTAGCCTATATTATTTATTTAAGTCTTATTCTGTCTGCTTAACAAATTTCATTCAAATCTGTCCAGCCGTTCAGGCGTAAAGAGGTAACAAACATACACACACACAAATTTGTAAACGCTTTTGTCGCCCAGATAGCGTAATTATATGCGTCGCTATTACAACTTATGCGTAAGAATTTAAAAAAGTCTAGGCGTCGTATCGCGCAAAAACTGCTGCGAAGCTGCTTTGTAGCGAAAACTTGTTTTCACGATTGATCAGCCCTTGGCATCTTCTTACCCCATGTTAAATGATGATTCATCGAAGATGATGTAAGCGGACTGATTAACAATTCCCAATGCATTGGTTAACTGGCTTTTTGACCGAATTCAAAAAAGAGAAGTTTCTAAATTCGATTTTATATTTTTTTGTGAGTGATGTTACGCGATTTCTTCGCCGATCATGAACCAATTTCAATTATTTGTTTTCAGAGATCCCTAGTTAAAGTAGGAAAACTTACAGTTCCGCTGTGTCCCTCTGTCTGTCTGCCTGTCTGTCCGTCGGTCGGTAGGTCACAGCCGATTTTCTCAGACTATTACAGCTTTGAATCTGAAATCTGGTATGTGACCACTACAAAGTCATGAATTAGAATCTGTAAATAGAATCAAAGGGTACTCCCCTAGAATATGTAAAGGGGGTTGGTTTATTATTTCACGTACCTAGTGAAACGCAAATATTCGTTTCAAAGCCATTCTTCTTGCTTTTCGTTTCATGATTAAATGCTTTTTGGTTCTGCTCTTCCATAAAATTTGATTTCGAAATAACAGAGATTTTTTTGACAAGGAGATAAAAACAAAGGATGACCGTTGAAACGGTTTCTTGAGCAAAATATTATTTTAAGTTGTAAATTGCTGTGATTTTTCCTTTTTTTAACAAGACCTTCTGTATTTATCAGGAGTAAGTAATTTATGTTTAGAAACCGCTATCCGTTTTTATTTGTTGCTGTCGCGAACTATATTTTTATTTATGTTCGTAGGGTTTTTCCACCCTGCCCGTACTCCGCATCATAACAACCCTGAGTCACTGCTGAGTCTTCCACCAGCATATATTTCGCCGCTCTACACAACCTGCCGCTTACCCGAAGGGAAGTAGAATCCTTACTACTAACTAATTTTAAAGCCCATCGATATTGCTTATCATTGGTGACCAAGCACTACTACTGCCCTGAAAAATACTACTACCTGCCACCAAGCGCTGCTGCTGGCCTGCAAAACTTCCTATTTCCGTCTACTTTAACAATTTACTATTTAATTTAAAATTATTAAGAGTGTTGTATACCCAAAGTGTTTTCTACAACTTTGGGGTAATTCCGACTCCAAATTAATTTACTCCTTTTACGATTTAGGTATTTATTCGGTCATTTTTATACCAGGGAGGACGGTCGATCGTTGCCAAACCAGTTTTTTTATTTTAAAAATTTGTAAAATGAATTATTTTTTATCAAGTCAAATTTGTCAACTTAAGGCAATTCTAACCTAAAAAAAACAGTTTAATATTTTATAGCAAATGAACAAAAACAAAAGGCAGCAAAATAACGCAGGAATTAAATTAATTACCTATTTTTTATTATAATATAATACTTTAATCTTCATGATATTATAGTTTAATATTATAAATAGGGGTGTGCGAAGAATCCCCGGCAGATGTCAGGCTACCAAACCCAACAACATACGGAACTGCGACACAGGCGCTTACTATGGGTCTCATAAGAAGTCCGTTTATGTCACTTCCCTCCTCAACCAATTCTATACAAAAATCACTTAATCCGTTGCGACGCCAACATGCGCGAGCGTGGAAATTAGTTTTCCCGAGATCCCTTGGGAGCTATGTCAGGATATGCTAATTAGTAAATTGTGTCATTTCCCAATTCCTCATCCATTTTTGTGCAAAAAACCACAAGAATCCATATTGTTCCATTACGATGTTAAAGAAGTTAACTAAAGAACAGTGTTTTTACAGTTCCCCTAAGAATGCATTTGACTGTGCTATTTTATTGGGATAAAAAGTAGTTTTTTTTTTCAATTAAAAATTTCAGTGCGTTTGAATGCAACTTACCTGATGGGAATTGATGATGCCATCGAGGATGGTACACTCAAACTCAAAAAATGCCTATTTACTATTGCCTTAAAGATCTCCAAATAAAATGAATCGGGAAAAGGTAGACCATCAACAACAAAGGGGTGCAACTCGTTGACCGACGACGGTGGAATGGAGCCGAAGGAATGAGGAAGTGAAGTTCTTGCGCACACTTTCCGAAATGACTTCGATAGAGTACTGATAGACAGGCGACTTTGCGGCGATGATCAAGGCTTTGGAGCTTTTTATTTACTAGCTCGTCGTCACCAATGCGTCTCTGGGCACGTCGATCGATGGCGTCAGAATCAGAATCAGAGTTTTTATTGTTGATTATGGTACAAAGATCTTAAAGTAATATAAAGTTTCACATAATCTGCCTAAAGAGGCGTCCAAGGTATCCAGCTGATAGTGGTCTGATCCATCCCATAAGTGTGAACAGTACTCCATACATGAGCAGACCTGTGCTTGATATAAGGTAAGCAGCTGTCCAGGTGTGAAGCACCGTCTCACCTAGAGATAATGCCCAGCTTCCTTGCAGAAACCTTTGCCTTGGACTCAATAAAATGACCGAGTGTTAAATCCATGCCGCCGTTGAGTTAAGGTGATCAGATATCTGAATCGATTCATTCCGGAGAGTTGGAGTCAAAGTCAATGGACTCCTTTTGGCAGAAAAAAGACACGCCTATATCCTCGAAGCATTAAACCTTATGAGGTTGGAATCACCCCAATCGGACACTTCCTAAAGCGATAGGTTAATACGCTCCATCATGGCATCTCTCAGAAACTACGTATCAGCGCTGTTATCTCGTGCATCCTTCCACAACCATGCTATCGTCCGCATACCCAATAATACCGGGTTTTAGCACATCATTTATGAGAAGCAGAAACAGTGTTGCAGAAAGAACAGATCCCTGAGGTAACCCTTCATCAATCGCCAAAAGGTCTGAGGAACAGCCATCAACGACCACTCGAATAGACCATTCCCTTAGGAAATCAGCTACACAGTTACACAATCCCACAGGAAGATCATAAGAAGGAAGCTTGCCAGTAAGGCTAGCGTGCTAAAACCTATCAAAAGCCTTCGAGATGTCGAGTGACACAGCGAGAGCTTCACCATTCTTCTCGATGGCCTCGCCCCATATATGCGTAGCATACACTAGAAGATCTCCAGTGGATCGACCTCAGCGAAATCCATATTGTCGATCACTAAGGAGGTCATTGTCTTCTAGGTATGCCAGAATGCGGGTGTTCAATACACGCTCCATAATCTTGAAGATTACGGAGGTGATTACTATGGGATTTACAACAAAATATTTATAAGTACAATCACTGATTACTTATCCATCACTAGCACCAACAACAGCGACTCGATTTGGTTGGTAGTAGGGTATTTTCTAAGCCCGCCTGGCTAGCTACCACTATCTTATCTAAGTCTTGCCGCCAAACATCACTGTTAACAGCATTGATGTGTTCCGGCTTGAAGATAAGATAGCCAGATCCCCCGTTGCGTTGGGGAATCTTGGTAAGCCCGCTTCCATCTTCGGCATCATCGTCACTTCGGTCAAGTCGGCTTCGTCCTCTAGAACTATCTTGTAAGTCCAATAGCAACATACGCGAACTCATCTACACTAATATTATGAAGAGGAAAGATTTGTATTTGTGTGTGTGTGTATGTTTGTAATGAATAAACTCAAAAACTACTATGCCGATATCAAAAATTCTTTCACCATTAGAAAGCTACATTCACCTTGAGTAACATAGACTATATTTATTGCTAAAAAAGATTAGGGATCCTTACTAAAACTTTAGTAACGTAACCCAAGGTGTAAAAAAATGCCATAAAACATCTTTTGTCGCATGCGCTGCGAAAACTATTGATGATAGAACAAAAGTATGTTCTAAATTATTAAAGAACATATCAATAACTACAAAAAAATTCGCGATACTATATGTCCAACTATTATCGTTATGTCACAATAACTACTTTTTACATTTTAAAACTTGATAGAAATACCGACCGAAATTAGACCATGTTATTCATACCTCTGTTTATATCTTTATCCAAGTAAATCATATTGTTTTCAAGACTGTTTCAATTCATGTAGATTACTTTTTAATGGTTCAAATCGGCTTTTCCATTCAATAGATATTACGAATTTAATAACTCATAGAAATAGAAAAAATAAACGCTGTCGCGTTGTGCATGTTATTTATCATCATCATTACAGCTCATTAACGTCCCCACCGAGGGGCCCGAGCCTACCCTTCGAGTTTCTTCGCAGGAGTGTGCAGGTTTCCTCACGATGTTTTCCTTCACCGTTAAAGCAATCGGTAAGTATGTACGTAAGTTTTTTGAAAAACTCATTGGTACATTGGCCTTCCAGATTTAAACCCGGTACCTCTGGTTAGATGGACCGAGTCGTTACCGTTTGAGCCACCGACGCTTATGTCTTTTATACCTTTTTATTAATCCTTATCCAAATAAATTATTTTGTATTCAATACCTGTAGATTACTTTTTGAATTTTTCAAATCGTATATTCCATTCAAAAGATAAGAAAGAAATTTCAATTGGCTCTGTTCGAGGGCGATAGTGTCACCGAGAAACGACTCAGTAGATGAGATAAATATAATTATTATGGAAAAGTACCGGGTGGTTTTAAATGTTACAAATCTATTGGCACCGTGTGCAACATCGAAGATACAGTGCACTACCCACAAGAATTTTTAAATTCCCTTAATCCTGCCGGCTTGCCACCCCACGAACTAAAATTAAAAGGAGGTATTGAGAAATTTAAGCCCTTCCAGTATGTGCAATGGCACAAGATTTTAGATAATTTGATTCCGGATTGCCTTTTGAAACGCTAACTATCGTTTCGAGCCGTTCTCTTTTGTCGCGTTTCATAATTAAATTCTTTTTTGATGTCGTTGCTCTATGGTATTTGAATTTGAAAATAGTTGTTATTTTTTGACAAGAGAAAAAACAAAGGTTGATCGTGGTCCCGTCGAAACTGATGTGTATTTAAATTTTTTGTACAAATTGTGTTATAAGTTGTTGTTGAGGCCCACCATTTTATTCTGTGGTAAGTAATTTGTATAAGGAAACCGCTTTGCGTGTATTTTTGGTACTGCGGCGGACTACATTTTTATATCTCCGTAGGGTTTCATCCAGCCCCTGCGAGGTTTGACGTCCCCGAAGTTTTACCGGATAAAGGATTAATCCTGGGACGGAGCAGTGCTGATCACCAGCCAGTCCTTTCTACTGCCCGCCCAGCTGCTCGCCATAAGGGAAGTGAATTTATTTTATCTTTTATCCCAAGCGACTCTCTGACTCTCTGACCTTTCTGCCGACCTAGAAGATTTCCTGTTTCCAGTATCTAACCTTTAGTTATTTATTTTAAATTTTAAAATGTGTTTTGTATCTGATACATATTTTGTTAAAAGATAGGGTAATTCAGATCAAACTGAAATTTTAAACTTAGTAACTTATTTAAGTACCGAAGGGACGGTGACGATCGTTGCCTGCCGGCATACTATAAAATAACCATTTTATATACAAATAAAATTGTAACCCTAAATTTATTTCCGTAAATTCTCCATAAATATATTAGGTCATTGTTTTTTTAATTGTCTACACGGTCAACCAATGAAATCGCACCCTTTTTTATACTCCTATTGTTTATTGTTCCTTACTTTTAAAATAATCATGAAAATACATATATTCTAATTTACCCCATAACCTTTTTTCCTTAAAACTCCGTTTAGGCCCGAACCTCTAAATCTTACGTATCATATGTGGCAAACTCCATAAGGGTTTTTATCCCTAGTTCCCATTATTTTTGTCACATATTTATGGCGTCCGAACTAATGTTTTATCCCCTTTTCTGCCTTTAATCTTTCCCTAACGAACCCGTTTTTTTGTCGTTCGTGGGTGTATCCGTTTTCCGGATATTATGGTTCAAGTTTTAATACCTCAAGACCCTTACTTAATTTAATCGTGCAGTTTTCTTTGAAACATAAGGTTTTTTTGTTTGTATGCACGGTATTTTTTTGCTTCTCTTCACACGGGTCGTTTTTTCCCGGCTTATTGGCATTATACCTCTTTCGGATAATTGCTTACGTGTTGTTGAGTTGTTTTTGCCTGTGTATTCCCTTACGATTCCAAGAAAATTTTTAATTTAAGTAGTCAATGGCCAGACTCTAGATTTCTTTCAGTCGAAAGTCGGGACAGACTTACTTTTAGTTCACGATTATTTAACGTTGTTTTAAGGGAAAAATCTTTAAGGGTTACTGTTTGGAATATTTTTACGCGTTGCTTTGCGAGGTACTTCTTAAATTTTTGGCATACCCTGTTCACTTTTATGTGACAACGTTTCTGTATTCCGCAGTATTGTTTAGATTTCTTGAGGTCTTATAACAATTTTCCATTTTTCAAATTTCTTTCTTTAATCTTGCCCTTGTCTTACCTCAAATGGCCTATTTTTCGGTAGAGTTGTCCCTTTAGACTCTTGCGTATCGCGTTTCAGACTTCTGGTGTTAATTTTATCCGTGAGTCGGATTTTCACGCATCCGCCTTTACCGTTTTTGTCCACATTTTGCTGGGGTAACCGACAATGTTTTGCAAGTTTTTTTCAGTTTTTGTCAACCCTATTGGTCTTTAATGTTTTAGTAGTTGTTTGATTTCTCCTGTTTTCTTAAGTGACTAGTTTTAGGCTCAATACACAGCGATCCTTTAACGCTAGTGTGTTGTTGGGGTTATTGAGTCTGTTCACTTTTAGATGGAGTTTTTGCAGTTTGTATGTGTAGCTTCGTGTATAAATGTCAATTTCTACCAGCTTCAAGTAAACGTTCGTAGTTAACTAGTTACTTAGAGAGTTTTTATTTTTTTCTTCTTCAGGGCTGTCCAACGTCTATAGGGTTGTCCAAATTTCAAAAATTTTTTGGACTTCTCGCCTTTTTTTGTGAGTTTGTGGGTATTTTGAAACGCTAACTATCGTTTCGAGCCGTTCTCTTTTGTCGCGTTTCATAATTAAATTCTTTTTTGATGTCGTTGCTCTATGGTATTTGAATTTGAAAATAGTTGTTATTTTTTGACAAGAGAAAAAACAAAGGTTGATCGTGGTCCCGTCGAAACTGATGTGTATTTAAATTTTTTGTACAAATTGTGTTATAAGTTGTTGTTGAGGCCCACCATTTTATTCTGTGGTAAGTAATTTGTATAAGGAAACCGCTTTGCGTGTATTTTTGGTACTGCGGCGGACTACATTTTTATATCTCCGTAGGGTTTCATCCAGCCCCTGCGAGGTTTGACGTCCCCGAAGTTTTACCGGATAAAGGATTAATCCTGGGACGGAGCAGTGCTGATCACCAGCCAGTCCTTTCTACTGCCCGCCCAGCTGCTCGCCATAAGGGAAGTGAATTTATTTTATCTTTTATCCCAAGCGACTCTCTGACTCTCTGACCTTTCTGCCGACCTAGAAGATTTCCTGTTTCCAGTATCTAACCTTTAGTTATTTATTTTAAATTTTAAAATGTGTTTTGTATCTGATACATATTTTGTTAAAAGATAGGGTAATTCAGATCAAACTGAAATTTTAAACTTAGTAACTTATTTAAGTACCGAAGGGACGGTGACGATCGTTGCCTGCCGGCATACTATAAAATAACCATTTTATATACAAATAAAATTGTAACCCTAAATTTATTTCCGTAAATTCTCCATAAATATATTAGGTCATTGTTTTTTTAATTGTCTACACGGTCAACCAATGAAATCGCACCCTTTTTTATACTCCTATTGTTTATTGTTCCTTACTTTTAAAATAATCATGAAAATACATATATTCTAATTTACCCCATAACCTTTTTTCCTTAAAACTCCGTTTAGGCCCGAACCTCTAAATCTTACGTATCATATGTGGCGAACTCCATAAGGGTTTTTATCCCTAGTTCCCATTATTTTTGTCACACTTTATCCTTTACAAGGTTACAGTTTTCTGTGAAGATATCGTTTGCCTTTACGATAAATAAATCACAGGGACTAACTTTTTCGATTGTTGGCATCGACCTAAGAAAAGTGTGCTTCTCTCATATGTTGTCCTTTCTCGAGTAGGATCTCCTGAAAATCAATATGTTTTGTTATCACCTGTCAACATAGTGTACAGTGAAGCTTTAAGGTAAAAGTTTTGTAAAATAAAAGTAAGAACCAATAGAATTAAATTAAGCTTTAAAATAAAAATGTAAATACAGAAATGTAAAAATTACAATGACTTAGAAAAACTCTTTAAAATAAATACACACACCGAAAACAAGAAAAAAAAGTAAAAATTAAAAAAATATATATATGAATAAAAAATGTAAATATATAAAAAAAATTGGAAATTTAATTAGATAAGACAGTTAAAAATGTTAAATGTTGTGAAAATGTAAATAAAAAATACTAAGTAATATGTTTCACTTAGATTAAATAAGTTACTTAAATAAAAAAACGATGAAATAATTCGGATTGTAAGTATACATAGATAATGTGATACTGCGTTTATAAAAATATAAAAATAAAACAACAAAAAAATATAAATAAAAGGTAAAAATATTAAAAAAAAAAACAAATGTTCACCCGTGCGAAGCCGGGACGGGCCGCTAGTTCTGTATAAAACGTTTTAGGTGTAGCTCATTCCAAAACTCGTAACAGTATGTTGAGTTTTCATATATTCTAGTGTAGCTCCCGTGTGTGATACCTTGCTATAAGTATTTCTTGCAAGGTACCTGCAGATAAAATATTATAGTACAGCTCCCGTGTGTGACAGCTTTTATCGGAACGGAGCTGCGGATCCTACGTGCGACACAGCCTCCCCGTGTGAACGGTAGAGCGAGACCGCCGCCCGCGCTCCGCGCCGGGTAACGCTTGCTTTTGGCATGTCAATAATTATTTTTGAAAATATTGAACTTAATTTTTATAAACCTGTAAAATGTCCATAATTTGGTGAAACAATCATTAAAATCGCTTCACGCTTTTGTAGGCAGCAAGAAAATTCTTGCGTAAATCATAGAAATTTTTAGATTTTTTTTCAAAAATTTATAATCTTAAAGAAAGTATGAATCCTACTTTTCATTTTTGAGTATATTAAACCTACAATATACATATTTTTATGAAAGTGTTTGGTCCAACCATCTCGTCGAAGTAAGCCTTCAAAGGAAAGTCAATGCAGTTTGACCCACGTAATCGGCTTAATACAAAAACGACTTTTGACCTTCCGAAAGGACCGTCTATTTTACAAAAAGGCTATCTTTGGGTCCTGAGATTACGTGTGTATAACAATGTCGCAAATAGTCGCAATCATTAATGTACAGAGGCCAGCACATCACGCTATACACTCGTAGTGCGATTGTGATCCATATACGCATTCGCCATAAGAACGGTACAAAGTTCAAAGTGTGTAGCTTGGTGTGCTGGCCTGTGTACAAGCAGTTTTTATAAAAAAACAACCTTTTGACCTTCGAAAAGATATAATCCTCTCTTTCCAAATAAATAATGGTAGCTTCGCTTGTGCTTATTTCCTGAAACCGGGGCCGGCTGCAATGAAAAGTAACTGCAGATTGAATCGCCGCAAACATGCTGAGTTCGTGTTTTATTTAAAATTTTATTTTATATGTGAGGTATTAAGTTAAGCCACGGCATTGGAGATAAGTCGCTAAGATTATTAAGTTAAGCCACTGCATTGGAGATAAGTCGCTAAGATTATACAGTTCGTTTGTTTGTGAACTCTTTATTGTATACAACAGATAATGTACATATAGGTTCGTAATACGAATAATATGTACGAAGGCAAGTTAACCCAGACAGCGATCTCTTCCATCCAACCTTTAATCAGTAAAAGGACTTCAATAACAAACAAAGAAACACGTGGTACACGATTTAAAAGTAAGATTATAAAAACCGATATTTTAAGGGCATGTAATACCTACATCACATTTTAACGACAAAATTTTTTCAACCGACTTCCAAAAAGGAGGAGGTTCTTAATTTGACTGTATGTTTTTTGTATGTTTGTTACGCGATATCTTCGCATATTGTGAACCGATTTTCATGATTCTTTTTTTTTCGATGCTCCTGAGTTGGTCCCATATGAATAATCAAACAACAAATGTATCACATATCAAAATCGTTGTAGTACTTTATTATAAAATTAACAAAAACCAAAAATAATAATACAAAATGTTACTCATTTGTAGCGATGGAAGTCAGTTTTTAGGGTTCCGTACTCAAAGGGTAAAAACGGGACCCTATTACTAAGACTTCGCTGCCCGTCCGTCCGTCTGTCTGTATGTCCGTCTGTCACCAGGCTGTATTTCATGAACCGTGATAGCTAGAAAGTTAAAATTTTCACAGGACACGTCCGGGTAACCAGCTACTTTTAAGAAAGAGACTAAATGTTTAGCTGGTCCCGTCCACGTCCGGGTAAACCAGCTACCTTTAAAAAAGAGACTAAAATGCTTAGCTGGTCCCGGACACGTCTGGGTAAACCAGCTACTGTAATTTGTTTATTAAACTGCGGCGTCCATTCTTGACAAACTGCGGGCAATGGGCCCTGTAGAAGTGAGCTGGTTCAATCCCAAAGCAGGCGTTTTTTTAAGAAGGAGACTTAATGCTTAGCTGCTACCGGACTCGTCCGGGTAAATCAGCTACTTTTCAGAAAGAGATTAAATGCTTAGCTGGTCCCGGACACGTCCGGGTAAATGAGCTACTTTTAAGAAAGAGACTAAATACTTAGCTGGTCCCGGACACGTCCGGGTAACCAGCTACTTTTAAGAAAGAGACTAAATGCTTAGCTGGTCCCGGACACGTCCGGTTAAACCAGCTACTTTTAAGAAAGATACTAAATGCTCAGCTGGTCCCGGACACGTCCGGGTAAACCAGCTACCTTTAAGAAAAAGACTAAAATGTTTAGCTGGTCCCGGACACATGCGGGTAAACCAGCTACTGTAAATATAAAATTGCGGCGTCAATTCTTGACAAACTGCGGGCAGTGGGCCAGTCCGTCTGTTGGCACAGTGTTGTGCTGATAAAACAAGCGCGCCCGCGGGGCAGGCTTTGTTCAGTGACCGATGGACCACAACAATGCACAGTGAACCACATGTTTCGATTGGACCACGCTACGAGAACAAGTATTGATTTACATATCCATGCGACCTAACGATGTGTATAAAAATTATAATACCCAGCGAAAAACCTTAAAGCTCTTAGGTATAAGCTTTTATTTGAAAAGAGTTTATATATGTCATGTTTGCCAAAAGTAAATGTTTAAAATAGATGAGTAGGCACAATATTCCCTACTAACACAATTCAAACAATAGACGATTTTGATTCTACGTCCAAAGTACATCATCAGATTAATTTTAAAATATCGAAAGGATCTATGTATAGTCACGGGGAATACGACTTCAATTTTAGCTCAATTGGACCACTGGACCTCGCTCTAAATTCGATTGCAAGATTTCACCCATACTAATAAGGCAAGTTAAATGAAAGTTTGTAATAAAAATTACAAAAACAAGGAAAAATTTCACTTTGTAAAAATAAAATAAAAATTAAATGTCAATTGAAATCTTATACATTAAAATAGGGATCCGTACTCCGTAGTCTTTTAAAAATGTAAATGTAATTTTAATGATATTTGTAATGGATAATCCCTATAAAGGTATAATCTAGCGACTAATAACAGATTTTTCAAAATCGGTCCACAATTAACGGAGAAATCTGTGCACATACATAATAAATATGTAAAGTCGAACCTATGTTCTATAACCTCCTTCTATTTTTATTTTAAAAACGAACTCGCCGCAAAGTAACTGTAATAAAAGCTTGTAATTATAAAAACAATTTGCCTGATTGCTAACCAATCTAACCTAGTTAGGTAAGTAGGTACTTCTAAACTGATATGATGAAGTCCATGTGTCATATCCTGATATCATTTATGATTAATAATAGTCATAGAAGTAAAAAGCGGCCTCGACGCGTCCCCAATCGCATCTAAGCACGCGCAAAAAAGATATTAGATTAGTACTAGAGTAGAGTTAACCGCCTCCGTAGTAATATTTTGATCCAAGAGTCATCGCATAGGGGGACGGCTAAGTAAATAAAATAAAAACAGAAAACAACTTGATTTACCACAACTACTTACTAAACTACCAACGGTGAAGGAAAACATCGTGAGGAAACCTGCACACGCCTGCAAAGAAACTCAAAGGTTGTGTGTGAAGCCTCCGTAGCTCAGAGGCAAAAGTTCACTGGCTTTACACAGGAGATCGCGGGATCAATTGTAAGACTCGGTTTGGTTGGTGGTAGGGCATTTTCTAAGGCCGCCTGGCTAGCTACCACCATCTTATCTAAGTCTTGTCGCCAAATATCAATGTTGATATCATTGTTGTGTTCCGGCATGAAGATAAGATAGCCAGTTCCCCACTGCGTGAGGAATCTTGGTAAGCCCGCTTCCATCTTCGGCATCATCGTCACTTACCACCAGGTGAGATGTTGTCAAGGGTTTACCAATAGTGAATAAAAAATAATAAAAAAAAGATCAGAGATTAGAAGATTCGAATAATAAAATTAAATCTCGTATGTTAAACATGTAACCGGTAAATGTAACGATCAGAAAAAGATGTTGATGATGAAGAAGAAATTAATACAAGACGAAGAGTATTGAAAGGAGAAGAAAGCCAATCAAAAAAACAGAAAAACAATAATAAAAACAAATTAAATTAGAGAAAATATAAAACAGATCGAATATGAACTAGAAAGAGCTTTTAGAAACGAAAAATCTATTCACGAGTTAATGGTAATTTATCCAACTAATTTTAATAAGTATTTACAACTAGCTGTTGCCCCCGACTTCGTACGCGGGGGATAACTGAAATTTACGAATTATAAAAAAAAAAGTGTGTGTGTCAGCTCTAACGCACGAAGTTTACTCCTTACTAACGATTATAAATGTGCTGGTGAATGGCGGCCAATTTTTAAAATTCTGACAACGGATTCGTGATAAGGGACCTCAGGGACCCTCAGATATCGATTTTGGAAGCAATCGGTCCAGTTAATAAAAAGTTCAAAATGGCGGCCAATTTTTTTGATTCTGACAATGGATTCGTGATAAGGGACCTTAGGGACCCTCAGATATCGATTTTGGAAGCAATCGGTCCAGTTACTAAAAAGTTCAAAATGGCGGCCTCTTTTTTCAATTCTGACAACGGATTTATGATAAGGGACTTCAGGGACCCTCAGATATCGATTTTGTAAGCATTCGGTCTTGTAACTAAAAAGGTCAAAATGGCGGCCACTTTTTCAATTCTGACAACGGATTAGTGATGAGGGACTTCAGGGACCCTCAGATAACGACTATGGAAGCAATCGGTCCAGTAACTAAAAATTTCAAGATGGCGGCCAATTTTATAAGCAATTGGTCCAGTTACTGTAAAAATCAAAATGGCGGTCACATTTTTCAATTCTGACAACGGATTCGTTATAAGAGACTTCAGAGACCCTCAGATATTGATTTTGGAAGCATTCGGTCCAGTAACTAAAAAAAATCAAAATATCGACCACTTTTTTCAATTCTGGCAACGGTTTCGTGATAAGGATCCCCAGGGAGTCCAGGGACCCTTAGATATCGATTTTGGAAGCAAGCGGTCTAGTAACTAAAAAGTTCAAAATGGCGGCCACTTTTTTCAATTCTGACAAGACAAATCTAACGAGACCTCACACTCCAAAATCCATCAAGCCGTTTAGGCTACAGGACGTGCCAAAGAAATAAACATACATACATACATCCAAATAAGTTGCGCAGAAATTTTATAACTATACTGTACAACCAAGCATAACGCATAACGTCTGATTTTACTACCTATAAATTTTCATATCCCGGGCTTATATATGAAAATCAATTTTTAAGGAGTAAACTACAATACACTCCAAAAAAGAGTCTATGAACTTTTTACAAACTAAATATTCTTGGTTAGTTGACTATTACTGCTGAATTCAGAACACCTACCTACTTTAGTCGCGATAATATTCCTTTGAAATAGACAGACAGACGGACAAACGAACATGGCAAAACTATAAGGGTTCCTAATATTTTGGGCATCCTTATCGCTCAAAGTAATTTCTTCTAGATAACCCAAAAGCATATACAGTGCGCTGGGAGCCCGGATACACTAAGAGTTCAGAAGTTCTATAGTTTTGTAGTGAATTGCAGTTTTTTTTGTGGCTGATCTGCGAGTAAACCAGTTCCACGGCGTATTGACTAGTCCACTAGATTCACATCAGGAGATCACGAGTTCGATTTTTGGCTCGTGTTTGAGTCCGCCTGGCTAGCTCCAGTGTGGGGAATGTGGGGCATTTCGAGGTTTAGATGAGGCGTGAGTGCACCACACGTGAGTAAAGATATAGGCTTGTCAAATCTCGCACGTATAAGTTACAGCATTCTAATTGCCTTACACGTGTGTACTATGAAATTGTAAACAAAAACATATGGGTACCGGAAGAACATTTTGGAAAATGTTGCCATGTAGTAACTGTGAAAATAGGTTGTCTTAAACAAAACAAAAAATAACGATTGACTGTTCCGCTCGCGTCACTTATCGCGTCAATTGTTTAATACTAACACCTCAACTGTGACAGACTCTATGTCAGAACATTGAGGTTTTCCCAGCGCGACTAGCGACTAGTCCAATAGCACTGTGGCAGTTACTAACTTCATCATTATCATATCAGCCAGAAATCTTCCACTGCTAGACAAAGGCCTCCCCCAAGGATTTCCACGACGACCGGTCCTGCGCTGCCCGCATCCATCGGCTTCCCGCGATCTTTACCAGGTCGTCGGTCCACCGCGTGGGAGGCCTGCCTACGCTATGTTTTCCGGTGCGCGGTCGCCACTCGATAACTTTACTGCCCCATCGGCCATCTGCTCTACGAGCTATGTGCCCTGCCCACTGCCACTTCAGTTTAGCGATTCTGAGAGCTATTTCCAAGAATACACATTTAAAATAAATATGGTTACAAAGGAAATTTCACCAGCTAACTAGATCAGTAATAAGTTTTTGCAAGTTTTCATACAAAATTAACGAGAAAGCATCGAAAGAAAAAATACAGCGCGGGCTAATACAGTAAACCTCCCGCAACCTCAAATAACATCGCGCGCTTGAGGGTTGGCGGGTGCTTTTGATGTGCGCACTTCAGGAGCTAGAATCATAGTCTTAATCGCTTACTATCTTAAGGAGTTTTTTTATAAGTAACCGACATAGCTCACAGAATCGCTAAACTGAAGTGGCAGTGGGCAGGGCACATAGCTCGTAGAACAGATGGCCGATGGGGCAGTAAAGTTCTCGAGTAGCGACCGCGCACCGGAAAACGTAGCGTAGCTATGTCGGTTACTTTAGTTCTCCTGCGGCTCTCCTCGTTTCTGATTCGATCACGCAGAGAAACTCCGAGCATAGCACGCTCCAATGCCCTTTGGGTGACCTTGAGCCTTCTTATGAGGCCCATACTAAGCGACCATGTCTCAGTTCCGTAAGTCATCACTGGCAACACACACTGGTCAAAGACCTTAGTCTTGAGACACTGCGGTATTTGGGACGTGAAGATATTGCAAAGCTTCCCGAACGCTGCCCAGCCGAGTTGGATTCGTCGATTGATCTCTTTCTTGAAGTTGGACCTACCTAGCTGGAATGTTTGTCCCAGGTATACATATTCGTCAACAACTTCCAGTGTAGAGTCTCCAACCTTTAGAAGGGTGGGTGCGACACGGACATTTAACATTACTTTCGTCTTGTCCATGTTCATTTTAAGGCCGGAGACTTACTTAGGATTAACTTAACCCATTCACGAAGGAGATTATATTTGTACACTTTTCATTACAAACTTATTCAATAACGGAGTGGTGTCGAATAAATTCACTTTTGCCGCTGCCATTATTTTTATGTACTCGTGCGCTAAATCTCCGAAATCTGAAGCAAGCCGTTTTAATTAAAACACGAAACAGGCTGTAAATTAGCTTTCTATCAGATGGTTTGATGAGAAGGGCTCGGAAGGGCCCTAATCAGTCCCGGAACGTTTATTCAACGCTTAATTGTCCAACTGATACAGTATTTCCTTTTTAAAATAAGTCCATCGACGTGAAAATGAGTTTTTTCGCTTTATTTACTTGGGTTCGTTTCATTTAAAAACCATTATTGCGGTTCATTAAAGAGGCCTTTTGGCCTTTGTAATCATTTTGTAAAACGTTTATTTTGTTATTCTGAAATGTTAGCTACTTACTGTTTTTCTCCGAACTTATTTTATACTAGCTTTTGCCCGCGGCTTCGCCCGCGTGGACATAGTTTTTATGACTTTTTTTGAGAGTGAGTGGTGCGCGAGCCGCAATCGGCTCGCAAGCGTGGACATGAGTTTTCTCCAGGTACCTCAGGAACTTAAACGGGGTATTCTGATTAGCAGTCTTTGTCCCTTCCCACCCCCTCAACAAATTCTATACAAAAAATCACTTTAATCCGTTGCTCCGTTGCGACGCCGCCGACGTGCGCGAGCGTAGAAAACAGTTGTCCCCAGATCTCTCGGGAACTATGACAGGATATACTTATTAGTAAATTATATCATTTTCCACCTCATCTCTGTGCTAAAAATCACACCAACCCATTTTTTCGTTGCGATTTTAAATAAATTTACGAACAAAGAGTATTGTTTTAGTTTCCTCAGGAACTGCATCGGGCTATGATAATTTCAAGAGATAAAAAGTAGACTTTTTCCTTCCACAGGCTACCTGCATGCCAAATTTCATCAAGATTGGTAGATGTATTGGAGTGTGAATAGGTAACAAACAAACAAACACATTTTCAAATTTGTAATATTAAGTAAGGATTTCTAAATCTTGAATAACATATAGAGCGTCGGTGGCGTAACGGTTAGGGCCACTACCTCCTGTCCGGGAGGCCGTGGTTCGAATCCTGCCACTTACCAATATCTATTCAAATATCGAATTCATATGTACGTTTAATCGACGCTCTTACGGTGAGGGAAAACATCGTGAGGAAACCTGCACACGCCTGCCGAGAAACTCGAAGCTTATGTGTGAAGTCAATCAACCCGCAATGGGCCCGCGTGATCGTCGAAGGCCTGATGGCCCTAACTGAAGGCAGGTCGAGCCCCTCGGTAGGGACGTATATGAACTGATATGATGAAATAACACATATATTATCAAAAAACTAATTCACATAATTATATCAGTCTAGTAATAAAATATGCTAAAAATATTAATATGGGTCAAATCCTCGAGTCGTATCAGCTCCAAAGGAGCTCATGACGCACTTCTTTTTGCCGCGCTGGATGGCAATAGACAACCTCAGCAGCAAGTAGGACCCGGAGCGGGCTTCACATCTGCTCTCTCGAAGGCGACAGCCAATCTCCTTAATGAAGGTAAAGGCCTCTGAGGGTTCAGCAGCCGGTTATCTCACAGACCAGCGGCACAAAGCAGTAATTTGCCTCCAAACCAAGTACTTATTATGCTTCTTTCTCGCCGCAAATTGAGCAGCAGTACCGTACGGGCGAGGAGTAAGGCAGAAAAACTGGCGTACCAAAGCAGGCACGTTCCTCTCTGCCATAGCACCTGTTTAAACCCTCCGGCCTTTTGCCATCAGATCGACTAAAGCTTGGTAGCTGCATCAAAGATGGAATATTCCATCTGGCCGAGACCAGTGCCCTCCGAGTGACGTCATTAAGGGCATGGTGACGTGGGAATCTTACCCAAACAACGACCGCAACTTAGTGCTTGATGGCCAATTGCCTCCACCGTGGACCCGCAAATACATTGATGAGGTCACAGGATAAGGTTCACAGATTTTGCAGCTCAGGCGGAGAGCAACTGCCACACGCCAATAGTCGCCGTCAGAAGAGTTCCCATATCTGTGCCTCCTGTTAAAAGATACTTAACTCGACTTATGTGTTTTTAATTGTTTTACACAACTGCAATCTGTTTAAAAATACTTATCAGTTCGTTTATGTAACACATCGCTACATGCCATAGTTCCAGAGTTAGAGTTATGTAAGTAGCGTATGCTGAAAAATACATAAAAGAAATTCACTCAAAAGTATGAAATAATATTTTAATACAACTTAAGCGCGTTTTATTATCCCTGCTGCGCCATCTATTGACATTCTGCAACTATGATTATAATGTGTGGTATGTGTAGCTAATATGGGGAAAGTACTCTATTGTTATTATTATAAGTATCGATAGATCTTATTTCCCACGGGACCTCTTTAGTTCCGGGATAAAGAATACCCAACTATGCAATGATGGTCAAAACACCTCATCCCAATGTAAAGGTTTCATATTGTTACGTTGAGCCATTCAAAAGATACAATTTTTTTGCATTCCTGCAGGAACGCTTAATTTTTTTTGGGATTCACAATGTCCCAGTTTTAGTTCGCGATATAGGTTATCAACGTGTAAAATTTTTACAATATGTCAAGCAACATTTGCATGGTGAGCCATTCTATAAATGAATATTTATGATTTTCCCACAGGAACTCTTGAATTTTCCGGGATAAAAAGTATCCTATATGTTAACCCGGGCTATAAGGAACCACCATACAAAATTTCATCAAAATCGGCCCGGTAGTTTTTGCGTGATGCGCGAACATACAGACAGACAGACAGACAGACAGACAGACAAAAATTCTAAAAGTTGTTGTTTTGGCCTCTGTATCGTTAGTGATGTCCACCACAGTTATTATTTTCCAAAAATATTTCATGTACAGACACGGCCCCGTTACAGTTTTATTATATTACTAGCTTTTGCCCGTGGCTTCGCCCACGTGGACATAGCTTTTATGACTCTTTTTGAGGGTGAGTGGTGCGCGAGCCGCAATCAGCTCGCAAGCGTGGACATGAGTTTTCTCCAGGTACCTCAGGAATTGTATCGGGCTATTCGGATTAGCAGTCTTTGTCACTTCCCACCCCCTCAACAAATTCTATACAAAAAATCACTTTAATCCGGTTGCTCCGTTGCGACGCCACCGACGTGAGCGAGCGTAGAAAACAGTTGCCCCCAGATCCCTCGGGAACTATGTCAGGATATACTTATTAGTAAATTATATCATTTTCCACCTCATCTCTATGCTAAAAATCACACCAATCCAATTTTTCGTTACGATTTTAAATAAAACGAACAAAGAGTATTGTTTTAGTTTCATCAGAAACTGCATCGGGCTATGATAATTTCCACAGATAAAAGGTTGACTATTTCATTCCCAGTGATACAGGCTACCTGCATGCCAAATTTCATCAAGATTGGTAGAGGTGTTGAAGTGTGAATAGGTAACAAACAAACAAACATATTTTCACATTTATAATATTAAGTAAGGATTTCTAAATCTTAAATAAAATATAGAGCGTCTGTGGCAAAACGGTTAGGGCCACTACCTCCTGTCCGGAAGGCCGTGGTTCGAATCCCGCCACTTAGCAATATCTATTCAAATATCGATTTCATACTGGTATGTACGTTTATCCAACGCTCTTACGGTGAGAAAAACATCGTGAGGAAACCTGCACACGCCTGCGAAGAAATTCGAAGCTTATGTGTGAAGTCAATCAACCCGCAATGGACCCGCGTGATCGTCTAAGGCCAGATCGCTCTAACTCAGGGCAGGTCGAGCCCCTTGGTGGGGACGTATATAAACTAATATGATGAAATAACACATATACCTATATTATCAAAAAACTAATTCAAATCATTATAGGTATCAATCTAGTAATAAAATTTCCTAACAATATTAATATGGGTCAAATCCTTGAGTCGTATCAGCTCCAAAGGAGCCCAAGACGCACTTCTCGTTGCCGCGCTGGATGGTATCAATCTAGTAATAAAATTTCCTAACAATATTAATATGGGTCAAATCCTTGAGTCGTATCAGCTCCAAAGGAGCCCAAGACGCACTTCTCGTTGCCGCGCTGGATGGCAATAGACAACCTTAGCAGCAGGTCACATCTCCTCACTCGAAGGCGAAGGCCAATCTCCTTTGTGAAGGCAAAGGCCTCTGAGGGTTCAGCAGCCGGTTGTCTCACAGACCAGCGGCACAAAGCAGTAATTTGCCTCCAAGACCGAGTACTTATTATGCTTCTTTCTCACCGCAAATTGAGCAGCAGTACCGTACGGGTAAAGAGTGAGGTAGAAAAAGTGGCTTCCCAAAGCAGACGCGTTCCTCTCTGCCATAACACCTGTTTAAACCCTCCGGCCTTTTGCCATCAGATCGACTAAAGCCCGGCGGGCGGCTGCATCAAAGATGGAATATTCCATTCTGTCTGGAATCAATTCCATCTGGCCGAGACCAGTGCCCTCCGAGTGAGGTCATTATGGAATTGGTGACGTGGGAATCTTCACAAACACGACTGCAACTCAGTGAGTGATGGCCAATTGCCTCCGCCGTGGACCCGCAAATACATTGATGAGGTTCACAGATATTGATATTGCAGGCGGAGAGCAACTGCCACACGCAAATAGTCGCCGTCAGAAGAGTTCCCATATCTGTGCCTCCTGTTAAAAGATGCTAAACTCGATTTATGTGTTTTATTTTTTTACACTATTGGAATCTGTAAAAAAATACCTCTCTGTTCGTCTATGAAACACATCGCTATCGTACCATAGTTCCAGAGTTTAAAGTAGCGTATGCTGAAAAATACATAAAAGAAATCCACTCAAAAGTATGAAATAATATTTTAATGTTTTAATACAACTTAAGCGCGTTTTATTATCCCTGCAGTGCCATCTATTGACATTTTGCTACTATGATTATAATGTATGGTATGTGTAGCTAATATATAGAAAAAAGTACTCTAGTGATATTATTGTAAGTATGGATAGATAATTTACCACGGGACCTCTTTAGTTTTCCGGGATAAAGAATACCCGACTATACAATGATGGTCAAAACACCCCATCCCAATGTAAAGGTTTCTTATTTTTACGTTGAGTCATTCTAAAGATACAATTTTTTGCATTCCTGTAGGAACCCTAATTTTTTTGGGATTCACAATGTCCCAGTTTTAGTTCGCGATAAGGGTATCAACGTGTAAAATTTGATTGTAATAGGTCAAGCCACATTTGCGTGGTGGGTGAGCCATTCTATTAATGGATACTTTTGATTTTCCCACGGGAACTCTTGAATTTTCCGGGATAAAAAGTATCCTATATGTTAACCCGGGCTATAAGGAACCACCATACAAAATTTCATCAAAATCGGCCTGGTAGTTTTTGCGTGATGCGCGAACATACAGACAGACAGACAGACAGACAGACAGACAGACAGACAGACAGACAGACAAAAATTCCAAAAGTTGTTGTTTTGGCTTCTGTATCGTTAGTAATGTCCACCACAGTTATTATTTTCCAAAAATATTTCATGTACAGACACGGCCCCGTTACAGTTTTATTATATTATAGATAGATAGATGTAAGTAAGAATGTAATATGTTCGTATTAATTTCCGACAAATCGGTGCTCCCTAATGATTAAAAAGAAAGTTCTAAGATAGCATAATTTATATATATTTAGCTATCTTTTAGTAATATATGGACACACTGATATATATACTTTGGTATGGATAAGTTATCTGATACCATTTCGTTCGCTCAAATAAACTACAGCGGTGATAAATAATGATCTCTTAAACATTATGTTTCTACATTATCGTATCATAGCTTCCATAGTTTTCGTATAAATTAAAATGAAAGGGTTTTTTCGGTTTTTTTTAAATCTTGCTATACAACCGCATAAAAACTCTTCGTCGTATCAACAAAAGTTTGGTATTTACGTTTCGTTAATTTAATGTAGATTCATATTTGATCCATATCGATAACAAACCGGTAACGACTCGGTCAATATATACCAATATATACCGGTGCCGGGTTCAAATCCGAACGACCAATATATACCAATGAGTTTTTCGAAACTTACATACTCGTTCATATAACACCGATTGCTTTAACGGTGAAGAAAAACATCGTGACCTGCAACACGCCTGCGAAGAAACTCGAAGGTTGTTTGTGAAGTCGACCAACCCGCACTGGGCTCGCGTGGTCGATTAAGGCCCGATCGCCCTAATTCAGGGTAGGGTCGAGCCCCTCGGTGGGGACGTATATAAGCTTATATGATTATCGAGCGGCTCGGCCGCTCTGTTTATCTCCATAGCTCTAGTGACCATGCGCTTAAAATGTTCGGCGTAGTTTTTTTTCTACGTTACTATTGTAGTGTAAAGAAGAATGTTTTTAGTTGTATTATATGTGCTAGTGAGTATTAAGAAAGCTACAGATCTTCAAAACCTGCTCGTCATAAGGAAGCAGCCTATACAAAATCGTCAATTATAATTGTTTTCCTAGAAGAAGCTATGGAGGGTAAAAATGTTGTATAGGTTTGGAGGATGAGTGCCAGTGTGTTAAGGAATACCTCCAAATTATTAAAATCTGCTTCTCATCAGGGAGGGAGGATCCCAGAAATAGCGAGCTTCATGGGATTTAAGTATAAACATCTTAAACACGGTAAGTAAGGACCATGTGGAACCCAGTAAGATCGCGGTCCGAAAGGAATTAGATGGGGTTCCTATGATTTCCTATGGTATTCGATAAGATCTCAGTAAAATCTGGTCACTTTAAATGGAATCCAATGGAAACTTTTGGAATTGAATGGTATCTCGGTAGAATCCGGTAAAATATTCAGGGAAACCCTGTAGAATCTGGTAGATACCTGCAGGATCCAATAGAATTCAAAGATACCTTTTTTTTAATTAAAAATTTGAGTGTGTTTGACTGCAACTCACCTGCTGGTAAGTGAGGATGCAGTCGAGGATGGTACACGCAAACTCAAACTCTAACCTCGATAGTTTTTTTGTAAAATTTATGAAAATCCTGTAGAATCCATAGGAATTTACTGGGATTCTACATAGTTTCCATAAAATTTCACCAAAAACTACCAAGATCTTATTAAATTCAACTGGACACCGAAGGTTCCTATTAGAATCCACTGGATTCTACAGGGATTCCATAAAATTTTACCAGATCGTAGCAGGATAGAATCCAGTGTTTTTCAATGGATTCTACTGGATTCTACATCGTTTCCATCCATTTTTAACGGTAACTACCAAGATCTTATCAAATTCAACTGGACACCGAAGGCTTTCATTAGAATTCACTGAACTCTACAGGGTTTCCATGAAATTTCATTAGATTTTACCGGAATATCATCAAAGTCCCTGTAGAATCCAATGATTCCGGATTCTACATATTCTATTTTAAATTTCACCGAAAATTACCAAGATTTCATCAAATTCAACTGAATACTGAAGGTTTTCATTTGAATCCACGGGATTCTATAGGGTTTCCATGAAATTTACTAGAATGTACCGGGACATCATCAAATTCCACTGGGTATAACAGATCACCGTTAGGTTCCTCTGATCCTGCAGGGTTTTTATCAAATGTCACTAAAAAATACTAAGATTGAATTCAACTGGATACCACTGGTTTTTATTGGGTTCAACCGATTTCTACAGGGTTAATGTCATATTCCACCAGATTCTACCGGAATATCTTTGAATGACACTGGTTACCGCAGGTTTCTATTGGATTCCACTAGATTCTACAGGATTTCCATCATTCTACGAGACTCGACCAGAATATCATTGAATTTAACTAGATCCTAAAGATTCCCATTGGATTATTCCACTGGATTCTACAGGGATCCCATTAAATTTTACCAAAATCTGCCGAGATCTCATTGAATTCAATGGAATACTGCAGGATTCCATTGAAATCCACCGGATTCTATTTGGATATCATCAAATTCTACTAGGTTTCACAGATTTCCATTAGATTCTATTAAATTTTACAGGGTTCCCATCAAATTTTACGAAACACTACCGAGACCTTATCGAATTCAACTAGATCCCGCAGATTTCCATTGGATTCTACGGGGTTCCCAAACCCCATCTAATTTCACCGAAATCTACCAGATTCTACAGTTTCCCTTAAAATTCCAACGGATTCTACCGACTACGGAACCTTATAAAACGATCACGTCGATATCGCTATTATTGAATAACATCTTCGGAGAAAATTTACCTGTTTCGTCCGATGCCAAACATAAAGTGTGGTCACATTGCTCTATCAGAAGTTATGATATTTAAAAGCATAATATTATTTCATTCGGCTGTTTAAATAAAGACAAGGATCTGAACATTAGGTTTTTCTCGCTTCCAAAGGACATCCAAAGGTTAATACATGCACGTCTACTATTAGATAATTAGGTTAACCTACCGAATGTTTATTTTTGTTATTATTCTTATTGCCGACCGTATTTACGTACTTAAAATATGATTTATTATTATTAATACTCGGTATAGTAAGGTACTTACAAGTTCAGTTTACAAGGTCAGCTTTAGCTTTTGTTAAGTATAGGTAGGAAAGTACCTATTCGCATTAAGTTTATTTGAAACATCATTTGTCATAAAAAAAACTTTAACAACAACAGAACAAAACCTCTCAGTTCATACTTTGCTCTAAGCAAATATGGATCTAATTATTCTGAACTTAAAAAAAATAATTTTTCCCGTGGGAACAGAGGGACCTTAGATTTTCTCATAAATTTTCCTGTCATTTATGCTTTCAACCTATACTTACTGAGATTTTTTGAAAGATTTTAGGCCCAGAAGTTTCGGAGAAAATGGGGGGGGGGAATGGAAAATTTTCACCTATTTTCTTAAATAACTTCAAAACGTTTATCTTAAAATTATTAAAAAAAAGAAATTCTCACAAGCACTTTCATTAATAAATGTCACACAAAATATTTTAAAAACTTTTTCAGAATTTTTTAAATTTTATCCACAAAAGTGGTCCCCATGTTTGATTCATTAATTTACGTTATAAGTTCATTTTCGGGTTATCATTAACTTACATATATGTACCAAGTTTCAACTCAATCGGTCCAGTATTTTCCAAGCAAAAGGCATACGAGTGATTCTATAATGGTTTTTACCTTTTGATGTACGGAACCCTAAAAAGAAAAATAAACACATAGGTAATATAATATTCAGATTAACAAGAATCTTAACATAGTCAGAAAAGATAAAAGTTACGCGATAGAAAGAGAGGCATCTTGTAGGTGAATATAAAATGTAGGTAATTAGAGCTGACTGACCTGAATTGCACTTTAATGTGTTGGAGCAAGATTCGCTATTTATTTAAATGATTTTACGGAGTGATCTTCTTCTACGTAGTTAACAGTATTTATTCTTTGTCCTAACTATAGTATTTTTTCTTTAAGGCTCCTCTGTCCCTAAAATTTTAAACTCGATTCACGATGCTGCACACATCAAACGAAATAGCTTGGAAATAGTTAATGTCAGTTCGTACTGCAACGTGGCTGTTACATCAACCGCTGCGGTGAATCATGCGAAAAGAGTTGTTTTTAATGAATTATAAATAAAATAAGAGAACTTTCCAAAATGTAAGAAAACAAAATCATTTTACATTGTTTTGTTAAGAAGTTCATAAATTATCAAAATGTTTCGATTAAAATCACAGCAGTTCCATGGTTACAACTAAAAAAAGAAAGGTGCATTAGGACATTGTTTTCTTTATTTCTGTGTATTAAAATAGAATTCGAGGTAAATAAAATCAATCCTTATACCTTGTAAATTACAAAACAATATATTTTCGATAAAAAATCCTTCTTTGAATTATAAAGTAGTTGGTTAAAACTACATATATATCTGATTGATAAATGCTTCTTTAACCTATCAGGATTTCTTGTGAAGTGAATTGTATAATAAACTGTTTATTATTTATTTTGACATATTTTTTATTTTTCAACCTATTATTGTAACATTTTATTTGTATAAATGTGATTATTAATTCATCATCATCATATCAGCCGAAGGAAGTCCACTGCTGGACATAGGCCTCCCCCAAGGATCTCCACGACGACCGGTTCTGCGCTGCCCGCATCCAGCGGCTTCCCGCGACCTTCACCAGGTCATCGGTCCACCGAGTGGGAGGCCTGCCTACACTACGCTTTCATTATTAATTAAATAAACACTATTAACTGTTGTAGGCGGCGTAATAGCTAGGGCCGCTACCTCCTATCCGGGAGGTCTGGGTTCGAATCCTGTCATGTAAAAATGTGTTTATGTACGTTTATCCGAAGCTCTTATGGTGAACGTATATGAAATATTACACGCCGGCGAAGAAACTCGAAGGTTGTGTGTGAAGTCGACCAACCCGCACTGGGCCCGCGTGATCTACTAAGTTTCAATCGCCCTAATTCAGGGTAGGCTCGAGCCCCTTGATGAGGACGTATATGAGCTGATAGGATGAACTGACATTCTGCACAAAAATGATATAATGCATAACGTATACCATTCTTGTTTGTTTCATGGACTGTTTGAGAGTGATATTGAAAGGAGAGTGACTGCTGGGAATATGGTAAATGGAGCGATGCACTCCTTTATGAGTAGCCAGAAATTGTCCAATAAGGCCCGTCTGGCTGTGCACAAGGGAGTTCTTGTTCCTACTCTGGTTTACGGAAGTGAAAGTTGGGTGTGGCAGAAGAGGCATAAGAGTAGAATAAATGCAGTTGAAATGAGAGCATTGAGAAGTATGATTGGTGTGAAACTTTGTGATAAGTTCAAGAATAGTGTTATAAGGAAACGTTGTGGTGTGAAAGAAGATGTAGTGACAGTTATTGAGAAAGGCATGCTCCGATGGTTCGGTCATGTAGAAAGGATGAATGATAGAAGATTAACTAGGCAGATATACAAGGCGAGTGTGAATGGTAATACTGGAAGGGGTAGACCTAGATGTACGTACTGCGACCAAGCCGAAGACGTATTGAAGAAGTGTCAGGTCAAGAGTACCCTAAACCGACGAGCTTGTATGAAAAGATTGATGAATGTAGAGGAAGCGAGAGAAGTATGTCAGGATCGGAGCAAGTGGAAAAATATGGTCTCTGTCTACCCCTCCGGGAAAGAGGCGTGATCTTATGTATGTATGTATGTATACCATTCTTATTGTTTTACTACTGCCTATAGAACTAGATTTTGTTTTTGTAAAACTTTTACATGCCAGCTTTTCCTTTTGTAAAACTTTTACATGCCAGTTTTTCCTTGTCTGGTAAAGTATGAAGAGCATTATTATCATTCTTTAAGACCTTTTTTAACCATATTTTTATGCAAATAAAACATTTTGAATTTGAATTGATCCGCTTAAAGATAAAGATCGTCAGATATTTCGATCCTCATTGTGGTATCTTGGTAAGCCCGCTCCCATCTTCGGCATCATAGTCACTTACCATCAGGTATGATTATGCCAAGGGCTTACCAGTGGTGAATATAAATAAATACATTCGGTGAAATGACCCAATGAACGAAAAAGATAAATATATGTATTGTCAATCAGATATTCCTCTACGTTCGACGAGCAAAATTCTCCGAATTAAATCGGATTCCAACTGTGAGCTGATTAATAATTGATTCAACTCCAAGGAATTCCTTTCATGTATCTTCTCGTACATTCAATTTAATTTTGTGAATTGATAATAGGTTCTGTGTCGGTATTGTTAAGACGGTGGTAGCCGTTACATCAGTAATTTGTGTAGATATTGTGATATAGCGAAGCGAAGAAGAAACGTCGTTAAGGCGCAATGGTACTTGAAAATCTGTCTTTGTCTTTTTCTTTACGTGTAAAGAGGGAAGAAAATAACCACACTTTTGCACTTTTTCGATGTTTTCGTTTTTATTTTCATTAAATTCATCTTAAATCAAAATCTATTAGATGTTTTCCCTTCAGTCACCTATGAACTTTATTTCAGTTAATAAATCATATTATCAAATTAATTATTTTAAGAATAAAACCGAAAATAGACGATAAAATGGCTCGAAAAGAAGTACTTTTGCAAAATTATTCTATCGAGCCAACTTTATTAAATCGTGTTTCCAGTCGATATAGTCCCTCATAACTATTCTCAATAATACCAGTATGTTTTTCTAGAATTTAAATTCACTGTTAACTACTTCAAAAATGAATTCTAAAAACCTGTTTAAGTGGATTTTTAGGTACCACTGGGCCTTAAGTATAAAACGTACAGGGATCGGTAGAAGTTCCTGCCTGTTGCGGTTATTGAATGGCACGACCGAGCGACTCGACCTCGAGCCAAGACCTCTTTTTCAACTTCTTACAATGTTTGCATAATAAGTATGTCATTACATTATTATAATGAGATAGGATTTTTTTTTAAATATCATCTTACAGTTTTTTTAAACATTTTTTGTTTCTCCGAAGCGAGGGTTGGCGTGATTTTTACCCGACTACAAAAAAGGAGGGTTACGCTTTTGACAGTCTATGTAAAGCCCGTTCGCTTAGATAATGTCAATCGCCCTTTGTAAACACCGACGTCAATGACAGTTAAAAAATCAAGTTATACAAATACTGACACATGTGTATTACTTGTTCTTTTATTTCTGTCATCTGTAAGTTTAATTCTTGCATTTTGTTTAAACGAATGACGCTATCTGAGCAAATCGACTTTATGTATGTATGTATGGATGTTCAGCTGTTCCCAAATACTGCCTAAACCACTTAACCGATCTTGACAAATTTTGTATCTTTGGTTTTGTGCTATCACTCCGCGTGTCATAGGATATATAGCATTTAAAACAAAATCAATAATGCAGATTTTACAGGCGAATTTAACAACCAAAAAAAAATTTTTTTAGATAAAAATATCATGTTTGGTATCAATAGAAAGGTCTTGACAAGCACATTCTCAATATATACATACTAACTGAGGTACCCGGCTTCGTTCAGGGAGTGAATATGAGATTGTGTGATAGTTGGAATAAAAGGATAAACTTTAAAATATAAGAGGTATGTAGCTTTTTTTTATTAAAAACATAGTTTAGCTATATACAATACTTTATTTTCATGGATGGCTGGCGTTTGCAGTCTTTTATTATAGGACTAGTGGATGCCCGCAGCTTCGCCCGCGCAGATCACGATTTTTACGGTTCCCGTGGGAATTTCCCAAAATCCTTTCTTAGCGGATGCCTACGTCATAACATCTACCTCCATGCCAAATTTCAGCCCGATCTGGGATGTTTGAGGATGTCCTCGAACGTTTAAACCCAAAAAAGATCTTGCTTTATATACCTCTATTTAGCCCCACCCATACAAAAAATACTTCGAATGGTCTACAATGTTCCAGAACCTTCGAGAGTGTTCTGGAATGTTCCAAAATGAACTAGGATGTTTCCAAAAATTCCTGACTATTCCCGAACATTCCGCAACATTTCAGAATGTTCCGGGATGTTCCCGAACGTTCAAACCCACAACTGATCTTGCTTTATGTACCCCTACCAATAGATAGCCTGGCTTTGAATGGTCCACAATTTTCCAGAATATTCTACAACATTTATGTCCTGGAATCTTCCACAATGGTCTGGGATGTTCCTGAACGAACGAACGAACAGTTCGAACCCACGACAGATCTTGCTTTATATACCTTTACCAATAGGTAGCTTCACCCATACAAAAATGTTATCAAAGCTTCAGCTAATTCAGCGAACGAACTAAATAACTTTTTTTTATCCACAATAGGGATGATGATTGCTAGTCATTTGAGTTACTTTTTATCATCTAGAGGTACCTAGTTTTAAATACGCTGCGAGTAAAATCTGGAACAACCTACCTACACCTAGCGTTGCCAGGCGTCCGGATAAAGCCGGACAGTGTTAGGCTTTTTGGATGCGTGTCCGGCCAAATTAGAAGGTGTCCGGCCTGTCCGGCTTTTTAGGTGTAATGATTTTTCCAGTCACCTGGACATTCGGGTGAGCGCTGTCGTATTTATGAGACTATGGCGGCGTTTCTTAGTCTGATTAGGACCTCGCTAAAGGCCAGTAAACATGACTGATTGATTTAGGGGTGTCTAAAGAGGGCTTTAATAATTTAGGGAGTCCGGCTTTTTTACCCAAAAGTCCGGCTAAACTGGCAGGTATGTCCGGCTATTTAGTTTTAAGACCTGGCAACCCTACCTACACCTCTAAGAGAGTGCGTCTCGTTTTACAGCTTTAGGCTCTCCGCACACGTCCTACAATCGGTGACCGACTTTTTGTCGGTGGAAAATGGAACATATGGATTGCAATGTTGAAACGCACACGTCCTGCAAAAAGTAGGCAATGCAAAAAGTCGGTGGGTTTCGGCCGATCCGATTATCGGCGAAAAAGTGGAACGTATGGAATTGTATGCGCTAACGCACACGACTCACCGACAATCGGTCGAGAGCACTTGCTAGGGAAGGACGTCGTGTCGATGCTCGACGATGGATATCGATATTGACAATATCGAAGAACTAGATAAGTGATCTGAACAAAACAGGCCAAGTTCGTGTCGGACCACGCGCAATTTAGGATTCTGTAGTCTTTAAAAAAATATATAAAAAAACTAAGTAATTTTTGCAGTTTGTATAGGTATGAAAAAATCTATGAACTTTTTACAAATCCAACTGCACACTCTAAGGTGGTCGACTTTTGCTCCTAAACCACAGATGAGATCATAGTCGTAAACTAAAAATTTTGGCGATTATAATTTCCCTTCAAAACTTTTATACCTACATATTTTCATTATTTTTCATATTTCCTGAAATAGTGGTTTTAGCTAGTAGAGGGTAGGTACTACGAGTATGTAATCATAAAGTAGTCAGGTATAGTCCATTCACTCCCAGTATATCCGAACGGATTACTGGATGTAGTTAATGTATAAAAATACGAATTAAATTAGAAAATGCCACCACTTACCAAAACAAGCCTTACAAAGTTAGACCCCGCCGGGAATCGTACCCGCGACCTCTAGGTGCGAAGCGAGTGTACTAACTACTACGCCACGGAGACGATTAATTTTTTTTGCGTAATAATAATTAAGTGGTCATTACTGTTTTATTTGAAGTCAGTAGTTATTTATTATTTTTCGTGCAATTCACTTTGATAACATCAAAATCTAGCCGAAATTTCGGTCATGTGCGTTTTTGGTATATTGCGTAATATTTTTGGCTATCTGCGTTTTTGGCAAACTGCATATTATGGTGTTTAGTTAAATGCGTGTTTAGTGTTATGCGTATTTGGTATAATGCGTTTATTGGCCTTTTGTGTTGTTGTTACTATGCGTCGAAATCGTAGGATGCACCGTTTTTGAGAAAATCGACCCTGAATGTTTCTAGGACTTAACAAATGATTTTTTGATGTCAGTATGGTTGGGGTGCACTTAAAAAAGCTGTCATACTAAAAAAAACTCTCAGCAAAAAAGACTTTTTTGCGAAGTTTTTTTTTGTATGGCATCCTTTTTAAGTGAACTTCAACCGTCAGTATAACCTCCCATTTATAACTGCATCATGAAGATCTTGTCAAAATGATCATTTTAAGCCATGAACATATTTTGCGTAGTATGCACCGTTTTTGACAAAATCGGCTCCGAAGGTAAAAAAAAAACATGATTTTTCGATGTCAGTATATTTCCCCATTACTATTCACGTATCGTAAAGATTTTGTCAATGGCATTATTTTAGGTCCTATATACATTTTGCATAGAATGCATCGTTTGTGAGAAAATCTGCCCAGAATATTTTTTAGAACTTAAAAATTTCGATAATTTCTTGCCGGCATCCTTTGAGTAGAGGCGGCGCGCGGGTCGCGGCAATAAACACAAAGGCGCCGTACTTAAGCAAAAAAAATGTTACCTATCTACTTTGTGGCGGCGGCAAGTACAAAGGCAAAAATATTTTAGCAAACAAACGTTTTTTTTGTGAGTCCGCTCTTGTATCAGATTTTAATTACCTAGCGCTCGTGGTAGTGCCAGGGCAGGTAGGTAGGTACAAAAGTACGTAGGTACCTACATAGGTAGGTAGGTATGTTTCGCACGTTTTTTTATCGAAGAAAGCAAAAGTTAAAAATACGTCAGTACGTCAGTAAGCAGGTACCTAGTTGCCTTACCCTAATCTATCACATGTCAATTACAAAAAGACAAATTACATAATCTAAGACAATCGATCCCTATCTATCAAAATCTCAACTTGGATTTTTTTTGCCATCATAATACCTTCTTCACTCCGTCGTTCCTCGAAAGTAAAAATCAGTAAAATGCCAGTCGTAATATATAGATAGAGAATAATATATTTTATGGTGGTCCGACTCGCACTTGGCCGGTTTTTTTAAAATCTTGTATTTATCTCTTGGATACCTAATCGAAATGTCGATACCTATAACGTGCACTTCCCACACTAGTCGTCCTACAAAAAGTAGCACGTCTGCGTTGAGTCGGTCAGAAAATCGGTGGTAAAAGTCGGCGGAAAAGTAGGACCGATTGTCGGGCCTACAAAAAGTCGGTCGTCTGCGGAGAGCCTCAAGCATAAAATTAGTACGTTTTGTCTTGAGGAACAAAAACCGGGCGTACCGCCCATATAGTGTGACGTATAACTACTCCAGCTGTTGTCCGTCGGCCTTCTAGTAAATATTTATTTATCGTAAACTTACCTAACTTATATTATTATTACAACCTATAATGATAATAACCTTTTACTGTCATTGTAACCATAGTATTTACTGATTGATCCCCTTCACATCAATTAAATCCTACAATGTGATAAGTGAGTCCGCTTGGTAAGTAGGCCCACCGCTTTACCTTTTTCTTCCCTTCTTTGGGTCTGGACAGAACATCACAGCGCTATGGTTTTAGTTATAATAAAACCACAGCACCATGCTGAGTCTTGGACCTATTCGGCATAAAATTTTATTTTATTTTTTAGTTTTAATCTTTAGCTATAGTTTATTTCAATTAAGTACCTAATATTGTAATTATTTTTCCTATTTATTTTTTGCCGAATAAACTTTATTTATTTATATCTTTCTTTCTTTCTTTCATCTGTAAAAAACGACATTTGGTTCCAAGTGTTTGAAAAACTTAGACAACTTACAAAAAATAATTGACTTTTTATACAAATGCAGGATGAGCCACTCTTTTAAGTCATATTTTTAGGGTTCCATGCCCAAAGGGTAAAAACGAGACCCTATTACTAAGACTCCGATATCCGTCCGTCTGTTCGTCTGTCACCAGGCTGTATTTCATGAACCTTGATAGCTAGACAGTTGAAATGTTCATCGATGATGTATTTCTGTAGCCGCTATAATAACAAATACTAAATATTAGAAAAAATGACAGTCGCCGTAAAAAACAGTGTTTTTTTAACGTGAAGAAACTAGCGCCATCTAAAGAATGATGGTACGGAACCCTTTGTACTAGCGCCATCTAGTATGATGGTACGGAACCCTTTGTACTAGCGCCATCTAGTATGATGGTACGGAACCCTTTGTACTAGCACCATCTAGTATGATGGTACGGAACCCTTTGTACTAGCGCCATCTAGTATGATGGTACGGAACCCTTTGTACTAGCGCCATCTAGTATGATGGTACGGAACCCTTTGTACTAGCGCCATCTAGTATGATGGTACGGAACCCTTTGTACTAGCGCCATCTAGTATGATGGTACGGAACCCTTTGTACTAGCGCCATCTAGTATGATGGTACGGAACCCTTTGTACTAGCGCCATCTAGTATGATGGTACGGAACCCTTTGTACTAGCGCCATCTAGTATGATGGTACGGAACCCTTTGTACTAGTGCCATCTAGTATGATGGTACGGAACCCTTTGTACTAGCGCCATCTAGTATGATGGTACGTAACCCTTTGTACTAGCGCCATCTAGTATGATGGTACGGAACCCTTTGTACTAGCGCCATCTAGTATGATGGTACGGAACCCTTTGTACTAGTGCCATCTAGTATGATGGTACGGAACCCTTTGTACTAGCGCCATCTAGTATGATGGTACGGAACCCTTTGTACTAGCGCCATCTAGTATGTTGGTACGGAACCCTTTGTACTAGTGCCATCTAGTATGATGGTACGGAACCCTTTGTACTAGCGCCATCTAGTATGATGGTACGGAACCCGTTGTGTGTGGTTCTGACTCGCACTTGGCCGGTTTTTTCAAATATTTCAGCAAGATACAAAAGGGTTACCAATTGGGAAAAAAATTATAACCTGTTGATAACTTAATTGCATCCCTATACAGAAATTATAATAAATCTCATCCGCTTGACGTCACTTTTAAGTTTTTCAAACACTTGGAACCAAATATCATTTTTTACAGATGACAAAAAGTAACTCATTTGACTATTGTGGATAAATAAGTTATTTAGTTCGTTCGCTGAATTAGCTGTAAAATGCTCGCCGCTGCTGGTTCGCGTCAAACGATTGCGTCAAAGGAGTTGCCCTGAGTTCTATCGCGGCGCCGCCGCTCCGCCGCTCCCGCTGACGTTACACCCGCACGTGGTCGCACGAATCTCGTTCAGTCTTTAATTATTAACGTAGGCAACGAATCTGAAGATACTTCGTCCAGCAGTGAAAGTGATTAAAATCAATGATAAATTTTAAATAAAAACCGGCCAAGTGCGAGTCGGACTCGCACACGAAGGGTTCCGTACCATTATCTATAAAAATCACGTTTGCTGTATGGGAGGCTCCCTTAAATATTAATTTAATTTTAATTAATTTATTTATTTTTAAAGTGAATATATATTGTGGCGTCCTATGCGGGAGGTAGTGGTTCGATCCTGCCACGTACTAATGTGTTTTCGAATTTCGATTTCATATATATTATATACGTATATCCGACGCTCTTATACGGTGAAGGAAAATATCGTGAGGAAACCTGCATACGCCTGCGAAGAAACTCGAAGGTTGTGTGTGAAGACGACCAACCCGCACTGGGCCCCTGTGGTCGACTAAGGCCCGATCGTCCTAATTCAAGGTAGGCTCGAGCCACTCGATGGGGACGTATATGAGCCGATGTGATGATATAACTAAATATTCTGTGAATATTTCAAGCTTCTACCTGTTGCCGTTATCAATACCGAGCAAAAACGAGCAAAAAATCACGTTTGTTGTATGGGAGTCCCCTTGAATATTTATTTTATTCTGTTTTTTAGTATTTGTTGTTATAGCGGCAACAAAAATATGTGAAAATTTCAACTGTCTAGCTATCACCGTTCATGAAATACAGCCTGGTGACAGACGGACAGACAGACAGACAGACAGACAGACAGACGGACAGCGAATTCTCAGTAATATTTTTACCCTTTGGGTACGGAACCCTAAAAAAAACCTATTTAATTATATTTTTTTGTGTATAATTTTTTTATCCTAGAACACATTAACAGAACTCCGTTTGGGTGTACTACAGCTAATTCCCCGAATGTTCTTTAGAATAAAAGTTTTCCAGTTCCATAAATTGATTCACCAGCTAAAAGGTTTCGGGTTATTTATGCAAAACGCTGTATATTTAAGATAATTCCTACGATAAAATTTTGTAAGATAGTGTCTCTGCAAATTCTAAATTATATAATTTCAGACAACGAGCTCTGTATCAATAAGATTAATTACGATTGAAGATTTTTAATAAAACGTGTGGGCACTGAGATAGCACGGGGGGCGATATTTTGCCCCGTTTTCATTGTAGGCACTCTATGAATGGCGGGGCGAACATTATAACCCGGGCGATGTCGAGGCGAGGCGCAATTCTCTAAATGTCTCCGCGCTTTACGGCACCGCCATATCTAGCCATATCTCTTCACTATTGTCTGCCTCTAACACGAGTTTTATCTCGCAGATATTAATCTACTAAATTAAAACCACTCACATAATAACGCCTTAGAAAATAACTTTCAGCGACTGTAATTATTGTTATCAAAATATTAAATTCTGTAACAGCGTCGTCGTTAAGACCATACCTGCCGGGCAATTACGGGACAATCGTCGAAATTATGACCATTATAAATTCCGTGTTCTCAGCAGGAGAAAGATCCTTTTAATGCGTACTTAAATCATTTTTATTAACTTGAAAAGGTTGGATTTATGCCGGCCGATGTAATTTGCGCGACATCGTTTGGAAAATTAGCGCCCCGCTCAGTTTGAGGCCTACGTTAGGGGGTTGGGGACAACTTGTAACAGCTTGGGGACAAGTGGTCAAAAGATCCGCTGCGGTCGATGATCGAAGTGGCCACTCTAAATGTTCAGAAGTGTAATTAATGCTAGGTATCGGTTTGATTTCGCATTGAATGAAACATAATACTCTTGGTACCCTCATTTTTAGGGTTTCGTAGTCAAATTAGGAACCCATACAGTTTCCCCAATGCCATTGGTTTGTCTGTCTGTCGGTATGTCACAGACTATACACATCATCATCATATCAGCCGAAGGACGTCCATTGCTGGACATAGGCCTCCCCCAAGGATTTCCACGACGACCGGTTTTGCGCTGCCCGCATCCAGCGGCTTCCTGCAACCTTCGCCTAATAAATAAAAATGTGAAATTAGGTATGGTTACACAAATCTATATAAGTACAGTGATAGCTTAAAATCTTAAAAAAAATATTTGGGTACCACCCCTACATGTAAAGTGGGGGTGCATTTTTTTTGTCCATGCACCCTATCGTATGGGGTGTTGTTAATTAGGTATTTTAATACTATAAAGGGTATGCTAAGATAATTTTTCCGATAAGTGATTCATCTTCTAGGAAAATATTAAGTTTTGAGGGGTGATTTTTGTTAGATTTAGGTACGTGTCTCCACTAGTTATTATAGCAGGGCCGGTCTATGGTGACCGCTATTTTTGGTCGAGCTTGTTTTTGACCGTGGGGGACTTTACAACTTATTACTATATACATAGAGGCTACACGTCACGAAGATAGTGTGGCACTGTCTCAAAACTTAGTTAAAACAGTGCACATGCTTGGCCAACCGATATCACTACATTCTAATAATTAATTATAGCAGTTTTACTTAGGCACAATGCTCGATGGCCTCAGTAGAGCCTCTCAACAAGTGGGTCTTAGAATGAACTTGGACAAGACGAAAATTATGTCAAACGTCCGTGTCATACCTACTCCTCTGAAGGTTGGAGGCTCTACACTCGAAGTTGTTACCGAATATGTATACCTGGGACAAACAGTCCAGTTAGGTAGGTCCAACTTCGAGAAAGAGATCAATCGTCGAATCCAACTCGGCTGGGCAGCGTTTGGGAAGCTTCGCAATATCTTTACGTCCCAGATACCGCAGTGTCTTAAGACCAAGGTCTTCGACCAATGTGTGTTGCCAGTGATGACGTACGGAACTGAGACATGGTCGCTTACTATGGGCCTCATAAGAAGGCCCAAGGTCACCCAAAGGGCAATGAAGCGTGCTATGCTCGGAGTTTCTCTGCGTGATCGAATCAGAAACGAGGAGATCCGTAAGAGAACCAAAGTAACCGACATAGTTCTCAGAATTGCTAAACTTAAATGGCAGTGGGCGGGGCACATTGCTCGTAGAACAGATGGCCGTTGGGGCAGTAAAGTTCTCGAGTGGCGACCACGCACCGGAAAGCGTAGTGTAGGCAGGCTTCCCACTCGGTGGACCGATGACCTGGTGAAGGTCGCGGGAAGCCGCTGGATGCGGGCAGCGCAGAACCGGTCGTCGTGGAGATCCTTGGGGGAGGCCTATGTCCAGCAGTGGACTTCCTTCGGCTGATATGATGATGATAATGATGATGAATAAAGTACTACACTGATTTTGAGAAAATTTATATGGGACCAACTCGGAAGCATACCCTGTCGAATTAAAAAAAAATTGAAATCCTGTTCACAACCTGCGAAGATATCGCATAACACACACACACAAAGAAAAAAAAAATCCTTTTTGGAAGTCGGTTGAAAATAATTATAGCAGGTAATAAATAATAAATAACAGCAGTATTTTCATCATCATCATATAAACCGAAAAGCGTCGGTGGCTCAACCGGTAACGACTCGGTCCATCTAACCAGAGGTAACGGGTTCAAATCTGGACGGCCAATGTACCAATGAGTTTTTCATAACTTACGTACATACTTACCGATTGCTTTAACGGTGAAGGAAAACATCGTGAGGAAACCTGCACAGGCCTGCGAAGAAACTCGAAGGTTGTGTGTGAAGTGGTCGACTAAGGCCTAATCGCCCTGATTCAGGGTAGGCTCGAGCCCCTCGGTGGGGACGTATATAAGCTGTTATAATTATAATATAAACCGAAATATGCAAGACATAGGTTCTGCGCTGCCTGCAACCAGCGGAGTTTCCCCACGCGATCGAAACAGAAACGGGGAGAACCATTAGGTAACCGTCATAGCTCAGAGACTCGCTAAACGATGGCTGTTTGGGTAGTAAAGTTTTCGAGTGGCAACATAGCGTAGGAACTCGGTGGACCGACGACCTGCCTGGTGAAGGTCGCGGGAATATCTTCATATCAATTAATTTTCTGAACAGCCTGTATTTACTTATCACAAAATATAGCACACTCGTAAACCCCCTACAAAGATGGCTGTTCGTAATTTACGTTTCCAAGCATTCATAAGCCCTATAGCAGGGGTGTCCAACATAATTTGGTGGAGGGCCAGGTTTAGGATTTTGAAGCCCAGCGGGCCAAAGGAAATTTCCAATAGTAAAGTGAATCCTTGCTTAATATTATAAATGTGAAAATGTGTTTGTTTGTTTGTTACCTTTTCACGCTTCAACACCTTAACCAATCTTGATGAAATTTGGCATACAGGTAGCCTGTGTCACTGGAAAGGACATAGGCTACTTTTTATCCCGTGAAAATTGCATAGTCCGATGCAGTTCCTGAGGGAACTGAAAAAATACTATTTTTTGGTTAATTTCTCTAACATCGCAACGGACCAATGGCTTGCTGTGATTTTTTGCACAGATATGATTGAGGGGGTGGGGTATGACATATTTTACTAATTAGCATATCCCGACATAGTTCCCGAGGGATCTGGGGAAAACTCATTTCCACGCTCGCGCACGTCAGCGTCTTTAAAACGGAGCGACGGATTGAAGTGATTTTTATATAGAAATGGTTGAGAGGGTGGGAAGTGACATAGGCTGCTAATCAGAATAGCCCGATATAGTTCCTGAGGGATCTGCATAAAGCTCATGTCCACGCTTGCGAGCCGCTTGCGGCTCGCGCACCACTCACCCTCGAAGACAGTCATAAAAACGATGTCCACGCGGGCAAAGCCGCGGGCAAAAGCTAGTTGTTAATAAAACAAAACAGCGATTTTTATTAAAGTGAAACTCGTCTCAAATTTTCGTCTGTGTGTTGCATGTCGCGTGACGATCGCTTTCGTCTGACGGTATAATCATTTCGTCCTCTGTACCGTAGCGAGGGCAGCCATGATCGTTTCGTCCTCTGTAAAGTTTCACTTTAACCGTGGCTTCATAAAACTTACTTTTTTTACTTACTGGCTGTGCCCGCGACTTCGTCAGCGTGGAGGTTTTGAGTTTTCCCACGGAAACTCTTCAATTTTCCGGGATAAAAAGTACTCTATGTTAACTCGGGCTATAAGGAACCACCTTACGAAATTTCATCAAAATCGGCCTGGTAGTTTTTGCGTGATGTAGGAACATACAGACAGACAGACTGATAGACAGACAGACAGACAGACAGACAGGCAAAAAATCTAAAAAATGTTGTTTGGGCCTCTATATCGTTAGTAATGAACACCACACTTATTATTTTCCAAAAATATTTCATGTACAGACACGGCCCGTTACATTTTTATAATATGTATAGATATACTCGTTTAAATAGATGTTAGGAGGAAGAGTCATTTTCAACCCCCGACGTAAGAAGAGGGGTATTATAAGTTTAACTGGTGTATCTGTGTGTATTTGTGTGTCTGTCTGTGGCATTGTAGTTCTTGAACTAATGGACCGATTTAAAAAAAAAACTACTTGATGCGATGACTGACACTTTTATGTTTTTCAAAATGCATACATCTATTCAATTTACGTGCCGCGGAATAAAGGTAGATAGCTTCGCGCAATAACTATACATTAGATGACAAGGCCGTAAGATGGGTCAAATGACAATATTCAATTCAAATTATTGAAAGACTGTGTATAAAGCTGTCACTATGGAAAAAAAAATACTTAAAGTAATAGAAAATCGATTTCATTGGATACAATTTTAAAAATATTACCACTTTTGATGTAAAAAAATATACTGTAGACCCTGTTTTTTGGCATTAATTGCAAAATTTTTCGAAAACAAACATTTAATATTGAATTAAAACCAACACACAAAAATCGGTAACTTTAAGACCTTTCATTTTGATTGAACACGTTTTTTTTAAACTTATTTGAAAGTGATGAAAAGTAATAAAAACATGTAAAAATCGAGAATTGGGCGTTCTTTCAACACAACAGCCGCGTTGAAGCCCGCATTGATTTGAACTTAAAATGTATTTTAGATTTAGGTGCGTTCGATATTATTGAAACACGCATCGACCTGCTCGGATTGAGTGATCTTAGCGCTTTAACTAGTTGGTGGCGAATGGTGGCCCGCGGGCCGTGTGTTGGACATGCTTGCCCTATAGATTATAATCCACCTTCCTCAGCAATTTTATAAATATTACTACCATAAAAGTGGAATGGGTTGTTTATATTGTCGACCGTAACCGCCTAAGTTTGGCAGTTAGCGACAAGAAAATGTTGGCTACATAGCAAGTAATGGCTAATGTAACAACTATCGTAGTTTTGAACTTGGTTACCTTCTTACCAAAGTAATATTAGGTACATTTACATAGCATCTATAACCTTCCTTTAATACACTTTAGCATTATTTTGATTTATTGTTAATGACTGCTACAGGAATAGCAGGGGCGCCGGGGCTATGCAGGGGTCGTGTTTTGGGTGTTTTATTCATGTTGGAGAGTTTTCCACAATCGCCACGCCTTAGCAGGCGGGTTGGCGATCGCTGTGCGCTTGCGAGTCTGTTTTTTTCATTATTTTTTTTATTGACAATTGGTAAGCCCTTGGCATCATCTCACCTGATGGTAAGTGACGATGATGCCGAAGATGGTAGCGGGCTTACCAAGATTCCCCAATGCAATGGAGAACTGGCTATCTTATCTTCAAGCCGGAACACATCAATGTTGTTAACACTGATGTTTGGCGACAAGACGTAGATAAGATGGTGGTAGCTAGCCAGGTGGGCTTAGAAAATGCCCTACCCCAACCAAACCGAGTCTTTCAAGTTGACTCCACAGGGAATCGAACCCGCGACCTCATGGTGTGAAGCGAATGGACCAACTATTACGCCACGGAGGCGGTTTCAGTTCGCGGAAAGAACGCTGCTGCCCATGTTCTAATGGCACCCACGGAAAGATCTGATATGACCCTATTCCAAGCCGGGAGCCATACGGCCAACATATGAACAACCGGTAGAACAAAATAGGTATGCCGTTGGGGTATTAAAGTTCTCGAATGGCGACCGCGCACCGAAAGTAGTGGTGTAGGCAGGCCTCTCACTCAATCTACCGATGACCTGGTGAATGTCGCGGGAAGCCGCTGGATGCGGACACTGCAGAACAGCTCGTCGTGGAAATCAATCCTTGGGGAGGCCTTTGTTCAGCAGTGGACGCCTTTGGACTGATATGATGATAATGATGATGATGATGATAGTAAATAAATTGATGGCCCATAATGGTAGTAGGTTGAGAGAGGTTGCACTTTATGTATAAATTGTAGTTTCTATAATTTTGAACAAAAAAAACCGACTTCAAACAGGAAACTAAGGTTCCCCTTGATTTCTCTGTGATGCCATCGTCAGGTCCTGGTTTCCTTATCATGGTACCACCCTTGGGATATCTCCTTTCTAAAAAAAACAATTATTAAAAACGAGTCATAAACGACGAAGTTATCCGCGAACACACATAAAAAAAACTATATACGGACGAATTGAGAAACCTCCTCCTTTTTTCAGAAGTCAGTTAAAAAGTGCCTATTTTCGTGACCTACTTACAAAATAGGTCCCAAAACTTGTAGGAGCTCCGCATTATTCACGCATATTAGCAATAAACCTGTTAGTTTGAAAATAATAGTTGGCTAATTCAGTCATCCCTCTTTGTTTATTGTCACAAAGGATTACAGCGCAGCGGAGCCTAGCGGAGCCTGGCGGAGCGAACTCGCAGTTTATTTGGTCACAAAAATGTCCGTTGCTCGCACAGAAGGACTATAGGGATTAAGCCGTTGATACATAGCTGTGATATTATTTACGAATATACGGTGCGATATAATATGTATGATGAACCTCGTATTTTCCAAAAAATACGCGGTATTAAATGAGCGTCAGTGGATTAATAGCAAGGGCCGCTACCTCCTACCCGGAAGGTCGTGGTTGGAGTACTGCCACGTACCAATTGTGTTTTCGAAATTAGATTTCAAGTACCTACGTATATCCGACGCTCTTACGGTGAAGGAAAACTTCGTGAGGAAACCTGTACACGCCTGCGAAGAAACTCGAAGGTTGTGTGGAAGTCGACCAACCCGCAACGGGTTCGCATGGTCGACTAAGGCCCAATCGCTCTAATTCAGGGTAGGCTCGAGAGCCTTTCGGTGGGGCCGTATATGAGCTGATGTGATTATTAAATATGTGTTAAGTATCATATTTATTTAAAGTAATCACGGCTGTATGCACTCTTAACTTTTAACTGAAATGTTGGCTTTGGAAAAGATTAGGGCTTAACATTTTTCTTACAGTAGGCTTGTTTCCACTAAGAATAAATCGGATGGCTTTGAGTTTCTAATGATTAACCATCATAATTAGTAAACAAAAAAACAACTTTTCTATTAAAATAATAAAAGATTAATTTTATTTTTGGAAAATAAAATCGACGAAATGAGGCGTTTAATCACGTGACATAAAACGCCAATCAGAGAAGCGCATGGAAACGTGACGTCACGCCTCGCGAAATGAGCGCGAAACGCTATGTTGTATCTGTCATTTTCGTATAAAGTGAACAGGTTATTTCGAGTTTTCAGCAATTATTGTTAAATTAATACAGTTCGTTTTTAGTTTCATCTTGAAAGACAGGTATAATTTGCCATGGAATCAGGATTTAGCAAAGCAAACAGCAGTAATTTGCCCAAAATTGACACCGTTATGCTTGGCAAATTTTTTGCAATGAACACCGACTTTTGTTCATCGGAGTTTCGCAATGTTAAAACTTCTATGTAAGTATTATGTGAAGAACAAACAAAGTCTTATTTAATTAGCAGTTACCAGTCCCTATGTTAGTACCCAGTCCCCAATCTACGTATTGTAGATTTATTATGGTGCAAAAACCTATTTTATAAATAGATACATCACGTTGTGTTCAATCATCATTACAGCTCATATACGTCCCCACCGAGGGGCTCGAGCCTACTCTGATCAGGGCGATTGTGTTCAATACTTACATCAAAATAATCTTCACAGAAATAAATTGTGGAATTAATTGATAAAGTAAGAGCATCTTGCCTCCTTGCCATTTTTAACCACTTTCTTCGTATTTGTTTATTGTTTGGAACGTATATGAATAATTTGTTTGGCGTTTTATCGTTGTACTTTTACATTGGGGCACTATACAGTATTTATAATACGAGGAATTCATAATTTATTAGAAAACACAATTGATTGACATATACAAACACGGCTGTTTCGCGAGGTGTGACGTCATTCAAGACGCCATGACAGTCTTGGCCTTTTTCGCGGTAAATTTCAAGTTCATTTCTAAAAACTCAAAATACTAATGTAAAACACCTATTTTTCTTAATATAATATATTTTTGGGGTGAAATAGATGCTTAGCTATAGTTTTAAAATAATTTCCAAATATTGTCAACTAGCCTGTTCTAAGTAACATAGGTACCTACTTGATCTATTAATTAAAATACGTGTATATAGCGGAATTTGTTAGTAAGGAAATCACGTTTGTTAATTTTTAACCGACATAAGATTTCTCAATTCGACCGTATTTATATACTTAAATATTTTTATGTGTGTTCGCGGATAACTTCCGTCGTATATGAACCAATTTTGATGGTTCTTTTTTTATTGGAAAGGAGATATCCCAAGGGTAGTACCATGATAAGGAAACCAGGATCTGATGATGGCATCCCAGAGAAATCGAGGGGAACCTGAGTTTCCTGTTTGAAGTCGTTTTTCTGTTTAATTTTTTTTTATAGGTGGCTACATTTTAACACGCTTTTATTAGCTTATTACCTCATCTATATGACGTACCTATCTATTTATGAAACAGAGCTTTTGAACTTGATATTGACTCACTTCAAAACGTCGGAGTAAATCTATTTGCACAAGTATTAAAAACCGATGACAATGCAATAATTAAATAAACAAAAAAAAATTGTGAATTAGTATTGATTGCATTTTTTTTGTTTTTTTTTTGAACTGTAATGATATTATTTATAGAGTCGAGTTGCCGTTAAACCTTTGTAAAACGTAGCAATATAATTAACTAAAAAAATGGTCAAGTGCATGTAGAATGAGATGCAAAGTAGTTCAAAGTAGTTCCGTAGTCTTTTATATTGTGAGTATTTAAAAAAAAATTGTTTTTGCAATTGTTATAGAAAGTTTTGTATGGAAAATCCATCAATTTTTTTTACAATATCAACCGCATATTCAAAGTTGGTCGGCTATTAGTCCTAAACAAAGTACCTACTTGTCCGTGGTAATTTTCCTTTTAAATTAATTACATGCTCTACCATTTTTAGTTCTTTTTAAATAGTTTTCCTGATATAGTTGTTTAGCTGGTAAGGGGTAGGGACACACATTACTATACCAAAGTTAGGCTTCACTTTTTTGTGCACTCAGTTTGTTTTTGTTTAAATAATGCAATCAAAAAGCAGCACATTTTATCTGCGTCTCACCTTTCAGAAAAAAAAAAAACTATCTGAGACTCCTTTTTTTAAGTCGGTTAAAAAAATCTTCCAATTTGGAAGTCCTGGTTGCGGCTCTACATTCTTTATAGCCTAAGTTATTTTGTTACGGATTTTTGTTTTATTCTCAATAGACTCTTCGATATGACCTTCTGCAACTGTGACGGACTTTCACCCGCCTAGTCTTTTGATAGTGGTGATATTTGCACGGTATCCGCTAAAATACATAGTCGCAGAAGTCCTGCGGAGACTGTGCCCGGTGTACAGCTTAGGATCTGGTAGGTTCAATTATGTCGCCACTTCTTTAGGGACTGTTATTAGTTTGTTTTTGCCCATTGGCTGGCAAATGCATTGACCATTTCGAGATTTAAAAAAAAAAAACTTTATATTTTTTGTCAATTTCGACAAAATCATTATTATTGTTTTGTTTTGGTGTTCTTCAGTCTTACTACAATCATATTATCGGCCATTGTGATATCTTCTTGTGTAAGAGTTTAAGTTCTTGGCTTCTGGACGCCCCACAGACTCCCATTAGCAAGGCAACCTGAAACAAAAAGGCAAAAAAATGTGACAAATATAACAAAAACGAAAATACAATACCATTATTGCACAAGAAAAGCACATAAGTCATTTGAAATGGCTTGTACAGTCGAGTTCATTAATATATTTGCAGTGCCAATGGTTAAAAACATTGTAAGCGCCGAAATGAATATAAAGTTCTATACAAAGAATTAGTGAACCGTTTACATGATAACATTTTATTGATATCTAAATATGTTTGTATAGAACTTTATATTCATGTTGACGCTCACAATGTTTTGAAACATTGGCCCTGCCAATATATTATTGAACTCGATTGTACATAACTTTGTAGCTAAAAACTTTTCATCAGGAGCGTTTTTGAGGAAGGTTTGTATCTCTTGTGAACTATACTCTTGCTTTTTTGCCAGCGGACTGTTTTTTTTTAAGAATGCAGTTAACTTTGCATATTTGTTTATTTTGACATCGTGTTTAAAGTTTCTTTAAGCACCTAGAGTAGAAGCTCCACAATGACCATGGTTTGTAAGTTTTAGAGAGCTGACTGAAATACACAAGCAATACACTTTCTGACAAAGATTTTATTCCTTTTTCTGCCCGCCATTTTTTGAAATCTTCGTAGGATTTTAGGTACCGGTCTCTGGATTTGTTCTGTAAAAGATTTTGTACGACATCTGCTGCTTCGAGATGATAGAAATCAGGCGAGCAGGCAGAGATATGCTATATATAAGGGGAGGTAGATAGGTTACGTGCATCCAAAAAGTGAAGCAAAAAAAAGATGCCAATTGGCATCTCTTTTCTTAGTAGCATCGGTGCAACGGAAGCGAACTGCTTGTAATGTTGTGTGTGTAAATGGCTTCGATTTTCAAATGTTGTTTGTTAGTGCATAACCCATCTATGGTAACAAATCTCTGCGAGCAGGCCATTTCTTCGTCGGATGAAGTTCTTGACATGCTGAACTAACACTCTTAACTAGTAAAAAAACTTGTAATAACTTATTTTATCACTGTCCCAAGTGAACAAGCATCAAATGAAAGAAAATGCCGCCACTTCCATTTTTTTTTCAGTAAAATGTTTTCATATCGTATAAGAAAAATGAAATGAAATGCCGCCATTTACATTGTTTCTTTTTTTTTAGTAAAAAGTTTTCTTATCATTTTTTATGAAAAGAGATTGTTTCACTAAGGAGTTTTGCATTGCAAGTTCACTTTACAATCCAAGCATAGTGTGACGTAAAGTGATTTGAAAATGGAACGTCTAAAGAAACAAGGCAAACTTTTTGGCGGGAATTTGTAGCGTTCAGTTTGTCATTTTTCTTTTATTATCCGAAAAAATACATTTAGTGGTTTTCGATGTGTAATATTGATAGTGTATTTATCAGCGAAGTATCATTTACGTGTTTCTTGTGTAGGATAATGAAATAAAAGTGTGTATACTGTGTTTCGAGTTCCCACAAGAAGTCCGTGCAAGCTTTAGCAAAAGTGCTATCATTTTGCTAGAGTATGTAGGTTAGGTAGTTTATAGACAATGATATGATGTGAACGTGCAGAAATAGTGACCTTGATGACTGAAAAGAAGAAAAATACTACATAATCTGAAAAATATACTAAAAATTACTGAAGACGTGAATTCTACAAAATAATACTGCTGAAAAACATATACTGAAGACTAGGCGGTATGGCCAATGAGCCTTAGCCTGCCCTAAAAGGGCGAAGAAACAAAAAAAAAAAAAAGAAACAAGGCAAATGCCAACTTACACAGCGTTTTTGTACAGTAGTAAATCCTACTTACTGAACAAGTATGATGTCAACTCCAGTAAACTCCAATAATGCAAAACTATATTTATTTTTAGATTTACAATTGGTATGCTTAACTCCGTAAGAGTTTTCTGCCAACAAACCAGTAAGTGAGAAAGAAATGAAGTACGAACGGGTAGAGGCGTGTACAAATTTGTTATTGGGAATGCTAAAAAAATAATAATAATACTATAAAATATAAGTTCCTAAGTAGTATGTTACATAAAACAGATACGTATAAGTTCATAATAATATACCTACTGCCAGAGATTTGTTACCATAGATGGGTTATGCACTAACAAACCACATTTGAAAATCGAATCCATTTACACACACATTATAATAGGTACCTACCGAATGCTACTATGAAAAGAGATGCCAATTGGCATCTTTTTTTTGCTTCACTTTTAGGATGCATGTAACCTATCTACCTCCCCTTATATATAGCATATCTCTGCCTACTGCATACATAAATAACTAATAAAAAAAATACTTACTACATACTTAAAATAAATAATAAACATACATAATAATAAATAATACATATATACCTACAATGTTGCAATATAGGGAAAGCAAGTCAGGTCAGGTAATGCTCTTTTATTTTCCCCTTAAATATATGTATGCTAGGACTGTCGCGAATTTCTTGGGGAAGGGCATTCCAAAGTCGCACCGAACGAACAGAAAAAGGCTCACCATAGCGGGAGGAGCAGTGAGAGGGAAATTTAAGCAACAGTGATTTAATAGATCGGCAAGGCATATCTCTAGGAACAATGTATTCAAAGCGATCACGCAAATATGAAGGAGAGGAAGGATTGTAAAGGATTTTATAAAGGAAAGAGAGAAAGTGTACATCACGACGACGACGAACAGGAAGCCACTAACTGTAGGTACTAAGTTGTAGCGATGGAAGTCAGATTTTTTATCGTGTTTAGCGTTTTCATAGACTAAATGAATCTTTAAAATCTTGATTCCAAAAAGACCTATTCAAAGATATCTCCCACGAGGGCGAGTGCAATCGTAAAAAAATCCACCCCTCTATGGTGCATGTATGGAAGATACCCTTAACCCTTAGAGGCTATATGGGTGTTAAAACACCCAGGTCAATTTGGATTTCCGCTGCTACACACTCCTGAGTTTTTTTCGCTGCGCATTGGGATTTCGAGTACCCTCCTGAGTCGCCAGGAGCCCCCGAACGCGCGGGAGGAGCGGTTTTCACACGCGCAGGTTTGGCCACGAGTAGGTCTAACGCGAGAGTTAGCCATCGCTTCCCTCAACCATATTAGAGGGAAGGAACGACCCGGCTCCCGATGCGCCACCATCCGCACCAACATTTATGCGAGCATGCACCACTCGTGTAAATGCTAAAATAAAATAACAAAAATCTATATAACTAAAAGAGAAATACCACTCACTGATTAATCACGACTAATCCCAAACAGGGATCTCTTCCAGCCAACCCTTAACAGGAAAGGAAAGGACTTACATTTAGTAAATATTTATAGACACATTTAATTTGAAATTTATAGGACAGAGTACGTATAAGCAAAGCAATCTTCTGAAACGTCCAATGTACGTAAGATATGGCGGCCACCTGGTCCTGGTATAGTACTATTTAGTAATCTGTGGTATAGTCCCCCGTTTCATAGTTTGAGTAAGCCACCTGAATGTACTGCTAAGTGATAAGATCCATTTTATGTTCTAGAAGTTACTGCTCATACTTTGTGGCTGTTTGTTTTAATTAAGAGCCCGCTAGAGTTCATAAATCCCATACAAATGTAGTCTTTGATTCATTTATTAACCGAAGAACCGATGTTGAAATATTTTTTTATCGATAATGATAATTTTATATCAGATGACGTTTATCTGTGTCTGTACCGCATTACTTTTTTGAAAAACGAAACAGGAATCCATTTTTAATTAATAAACTTGTTTTCCTTCTTTTACCTTAAAAACAAGTTTATTGGTTAGTAATGGATTCCTGTTTCGTTTTTCAAAAAAGTAATGCGGTACAGACACAGATATACGAGTACGTCATCCGATTATCGATATAAAATTATTTCAAATTTGGTTGTTTAGTTAACAAATGAATCGAATACTACATTTGTATGGGATTTATGAACTCCAGCAGGCTCTTAAGTATCAAGATGTTTATTCAAAAAAGGTGCAAATCTCACTCTTTCAAAATAGTTATTCCATAATTACGCATGTCATTTGTGAAAAATAAAAAATGAAAAAAAAAAAGTTAATAACATCAAAATACTATAATTGATATAAAAAATATTATGTCATTAGAATATGAAAACAATATGACATGAGAAGTTATATACATTAAAATCATTGAATACCATTAATGCCTTTGACAAAGAGTAGGCCAGTTCACATGGATAGAACCGGGTTACGAGTAGGTATAACGCGAGAGTCAGCCATCGCTCCTCTCAGCCATATTAGAGGGAAAGTAACGACCCGACTCCCGATGCGCCACCATCCGCACGAACATTTAGACGAGCATGGACCACTCGTGTTAATGGTAAAATTAAAAAACAAAATTAAGTATATATTTAAAAAAAACAGTTGTAAGAAACAATAATATATTAGGTACCTTCATAGAAAATTGAAGGAATGTAATGGCAATTGAGTGGCAATGCGGGGGGCAAGGACATAGCTTGTAAAACAGATGGTCGATGGCAGTAAAGTTCTCAAGTGGTGACCGTACACCGGAAGACGTAGGTTAAGCAGGTCTCCCACTCGGTGGACCGACGACCTGGTGAAGGTTGAGGTAAGCTGCTGGATGCGGGCAGTGCAGGACCGGTCGCCGTTGCAATACTTGGGGGAGACCTTTTTCTAGCAGTGGATGTTTAACTGATATGATGATGATTAAGAGATAAATTAATTACACGATGTTTAAAAATTGGTGTAGCCATTAACTGGGACTTTCATTCATCATATTGTACAACATTCACAAAGAAACCCATAGTTAATTCACGAAAAAAGTTACTCCAAGGATATTTCTGTAAAAGAAATCATAGAGGGATCTGGGGAAAACTCACTTCCACGCTCGCGCACGTCGGCGTCGCAACAGAGCAACGGATTGAAATTATTTTTTGTTTAGAATTTGGTTGATGGGTTGGAAATGACATAGAATGCTATAGCCCGATATAGGTCCTGAGGGATCTGTAGAAAACTCATGTCCACGCTCACACACCACTCACCCTCAAACACAGTTATAAAAACGAAACACACGCGGGCGAAGCCGCGGGCCAAAAGCTGGTAAATTAATATCATCAAAGGTATGACGAGTCAATTTTTCAACCGACTTCTAAAAAGGACCTCAGAACTTTTGACTGGTTGAACCGATTTTGATGATTATTTTTTTATTTGAAAGCTAGTGCTTCACGTGTGGTCGTAGGTGTGTGGTGGTGGTGGTGTAGTACTCTATTAAATAAAAAAATAATAAAAATCAAAAATAATAATACAAAGTTGCACTAAGTTGTTGCGATAGAAGTCGGTACGTGTTTAGCGTTTTCAGTTATTCAGAGTTGACTATTGGGAAAATGTATCAGTGTGCAACAAACAGTCGCGCATGCGTAGAGCACATGGAGTGCCCTGCCAGACGCTTTGTGGGCTCAAAAAGCTTCCTCCGGAGGTGTAGACTGGCCACAAACTCTAGATATAGATTTTTAGCGCAGGTTTCCTTTCGAAAGACCGTACAATTAAGATGAGAAGAAGCTCTAGTTAACGGCCTCTATTTATACCAATTATTAACCGACTTCAAAAAAAGAAGAAGGTTTCTCAATTCGACCGTGTTTATTTTTTTAATTTCTTTTATGTGTGTTCGCAGTTAACTTCGTCGTTTATGAACCGACTTTGATGTTTCTTCTTTTAAGATAAGATAAGCGTTTATTTATTTTTGTTGGAAAGGAGATATCTCAAGGGTGGTACCATGATAAGAAAACCAGGATATGATGATGGCATCCCAGAGGAATCGAGAGGAACCTTAGTTTCCTGTTTCAAGTCGGTTTTATTTTTGTTCAAAATTATTATTTACAATGTATTTCTATACCGAACAACTTTCAGAAAGAAAGAAAGAAAGAATTTGCAAAAAAAATATTTAATTAACTTTCTAAGGCTTCGATCAAATTTTAATTACTTATCGTTTTTCCATGACGCATTTGTCCCACGAAATTATTTTTTGTATTTCCATATTCGGTATTGCTTTTTTATCTAAATCATATTGTAATAGACAATAAGTTTAATTTTGACTTTTTAAAAGTGTGTGTAAACACCTATTTAAAATAAATTATTTTCATTTGATTTATTTAAATTCTACTTACCCTCCAGAAGAAATAATTACAATTATTTTCTTAATATGTGACGAAACAAGAATATTTTTGTGAATGTGAGATGAATGCGGGACAAAGTTGAATAGCAAGTGTGATATACGCTAGTAATAATATATATATTTAAATATATATATATATATATTAGTTTTTGGGGCTACTTTAACAAGTCGCCAAAATCTAGCTTTTGGGGCTACTTTAAAATCTAGCTAAAAAGTAGCTGCGACTACCAGTTCTACCGCCACCATGTGGACTGGATATGCTGCATCAATTGCAAAAATTGGGTGTGTGGCATGTGTAACAAGGGCTCCACTAATCCTGCCTATGAATGTGTGCTATGCGAGGATGACACTTCATGACATTACAATATTATATATTTTTTGTCGAAATGATGTCAAAGTAACCCATGCTTTTATTATGTTTGACGCCAGTTACATTTTATATACCCTGACAAAGAAGCCCCATTCCTGGGGCTACTTTGACATTAAATAAATAAATATATATATATATATATATATATATATATATATATATATATATATATATATATATATATATATGTGTGTAGGATGGTTGGTATCACCTAAATTTCCTAGCGATCTGGTAGCCAAAGGGCATATTGTTCAATTCGTGCAAAAAAACTTTAAATATATGATGTAAAAAAAATTACATATAAAAACGTTTCAAAACCTGTTAAATGTAGCCCCGGTTTACGGTAACGTAAAGTGCAAAAATAAAACTGAACAAACGTCAGATCGATTTGTGGAGGAAAACCAAATAAATCCTTAACTTATCTTTCACACTTTAGTTTCTTGTTGTTTACACTCGCTGTTGTTTAAATAGCCTACATAAATAGTTTGAATAGCCTACATAAATAGTTTGAATCTTGTGTCAATCGGGTGCGGCTTACTTCTGGGAACCGAGGCTATTTTCCGGATAAGCCATGTTAGGATAGGATTGCTTCTGCGGATTGCTTTGTTTAATAAGCTTTGCCTTATTATTATTACGGTTTTGCATGAAGAGGGCGAAAATATAAAAGATTATCGTATCATAACGTTAACGACCTCATAACGTTCCCTGTACTGGAGCACGGATGTCTTCAGGCTAGGCATACTCCACACATGGGGGTAAAGTCCGGTTTGGGGAAGGAAGTATTAAAATTAGAGTCTCGAAAACGACTACAATGATTTAAATGAAATTTTGAATTCATCATTTCAGCCGAAAAACGTCCACTCCTGAAAAAAACATCCCCCAAGGATTTCCACGACGACCGGTCCTGCGCTGCCCGCATCCGGCGGCTTTAGTATTCAGATGTTGTTTTACATTCCAAGTCTATCTAGATAGTTGTTATCTTTGAGACAATCCGTGTTCACTCACAAAAATAACATGTTTAGTTTAGTTTAACTACTCAACAGTAGATGGCGCTGCATGCCTAGGAGACTTCGAGCAACGCTCGGTCGCCCAGGTTCAAAAACATTATAGCACTTTCAATTAGTTTTCCTCCTTATGTTCTTCAAATATTTGTCCTTTATTTCTGAAGGCTTGTTATTTCTTTATTTCTGAATTTGTTCGTTTACAGGTAGTTCAGACATCAATTTTTTTAAGAAGCTTAGACATATAAAATACCTTAACGTTTTTGTGAATGCCAAGTATGTCACAAGTTCTCAGAAGTTCTAAATATGTAACCAAATTTCGTTTGTATGAAGCGCGCTAGGGTTATATTCACAGAGCTTAGACCAAATGTAACGGACCGGCCCTGCCCATGCATTAAGAAAAAAATGAGTCAAATGAGTAAACTACACGCAAACACACACACACTACTATAGTCTACCAAGTATCGTTCAAATATAGGCAATGACAGAGATAGAGAGAATTACTCGGAATGTAGCACTAATGAGATAACACATTTTACTCACTACGACCTTTAACCGATTTGTGGAGTACTGGTCGAGAGACGAAATGAGCAAATTCGCTCATTCTGTAGGCATCAAAACCACTGTTCGCGTAGGCCGGTCCATAGCTGTTACATTGGTCGAAGTCACAGATTATTTTATTATATCTATCTCATACTTTTATTTTTATCTTTAGTACCTTTCTTTTATATTTTATTTTCACTGCTCTTGAGTGATAGATGATTTACAAAGTAAGCATGTTAACAAGCCAAAAGGTATTTAAAGTTGGTGAAGAGTAAAAGATATAGGTAGTTATTGTACAAGTTACAAATTGAAGTAACTCGTGAAATAAATCAAATAAGTATTCATATCACTTGAGGGGACAATTTATTATACTTACTTACATAAAGTTTAAAGTTTCCACTCGTACGAGTATCACAATGAGATATACGAGAGACCTACGTACTTACATACTTAAGGTTACATACATACTTTATCTGACTTCGCAAGTTCCTGTTACTTTTAACGAGATACAACCCCTAACGAGGTATTCGTGTACTGAACTCCTTCGTTATGTACGTAGGTACCAACAAAGAGTCGACAATTGAATATGCAAATAAATTTGACGAGAATAAAATCACGCGCCTTCAATAAAACAATTTTCAGGTAAATTCTAAGATTCCTGTGAAACTTGTTAAAATCCGATAATTCAGGGAATTTCCACGCCTTTTAATGATAGAACCTAAAAACAGTCAGAAACACGAATTTTCTCAGGGATGACACCTATTTAGATAGACTTACAATGTAAAACATTTTCCTTGTTCAAAACTTTGTCCGAATCGTTAGAGCCGATTCCGAGAAACCAATCCTTATTTTATAAAATATTATGAATTTGAAAATTTGTTTGTTACCTTTTCACGCTTGAACACCTTGACCAATCTTGATGAAATTTGGCATGCAGGTGCCTGTATCACGGGAAAAGACATAGGCTACTTTTTATCCCGTAAAAACAGCATAGTCCGATGCATTTCCTGAGGGAAATGAATAAATACTTTTTTTTGGTTAACAGTGGATGCCCAGCAGCTTCGCCCACACAGATCACATTTTTTGCCGTCCCCGTAGGAATTTCCCAAACTTCTTTCTCAGCGGATGCGCACGTCCTAATTGCTATCTGTATTCCAAATTTAGCGAAATCCGTTCAGTGGTTTCGGCTGTGCGTTGATATACCAGTCAGTCGACTTTTCCTTTTCATCATCATCATATCAGCTCATATACGTCCCCACGGAGGGGCTCGAGCCTACCCTAAATAAGAGTTATAATTAGAATTAGCCTACCTTTTCCTTTTATATATACAGATTTCTTTAACATCGCAACGGAACAATGGATTGTTGTTATTTTTTGCACAGAGATAGTTGAGGAGGTGGGAAATGACATAATTTACGAATTAGCATATCTTGACTTAGTTTCCGAGGGATCTGAGGAAAACTCATTTCCACGCTCGCGCACGTCAGCGACGCAACGGCGCAATGGATTAAAGTGATTTTTTGTATAGAATTGGTTGAGGGGTGGGAAGTGACATAGACTGCTAATCAGAATAGCCTGATCTGGGATAGGGATCTGTAGAAAATTCATGTCCACGCTCGCGAGACGCTTTGCGGCTCGCACACCACTCCTCCTAGAAGACAGTCATAAAAACAATGTCCATGCAGGTGATGCCGCGGGCCCAAACTAGTTCTATATTAGTACAAGAATTGTTTACTTAAAGTGGTATTGCACACCAGAAAGATTATTACAACAACATAATTTAAAATATTATATACAGCGCAAAGAATCCCTACTAATATTATAAACTAGCTTTTGCCAGCGGCTTCGCCCGCGTGGACATAGCTTTTATGTCTCTTTTTGAGGGTGAGTGACGCGCGAGCCGCAATCAGTTCGCAAGCGCGGACATGAGTTTTCTCTAGGTACCTCAGGAACTGTATCGGGCTATTCGGATTAGCAGTCTTTGTCACTTCCCACCCCCTCAACAAATTCTATATACAAAAAAAACACTTTAATCCGTTGCTCCGTTGCGACGCCACCGACGTGCGCGAGCGTAGAAAACAGTTGTCCCCAGATCCCTCGGGAATTATGTCAGGATATACTTATTAGTAAATTATATCATTTTTCACCTCACATCTTTGCTAAAAATCACACCAATCCATTTTTTCGTTGCGATTTTAAATAACTTAACGAACTAAGAGTATGGTTTTAGTTTCCTCAGGAACTGCATCGGGCTATGATAATTTCTAGAGATAAAAAGTAGACTATTTTATTCCTAGTAATACAGGCTACCTGCATACCAAATTTCATCAAGATTGGTAGAGGTGTTGAAGTGTGAATAGGTAACAAACAAACAAACACATTTTCACATTTATAATATTAAGTAAGGATTTCTAAATCTTAAATAAGATATAGAGCGTCGGTGGCGTAACGGTTAGGGCCACTACCTTCTGTCCGGTAGGCCATGGTTCGAATCCTGCCACTTTCCAATATCTATACGAATATCGATTTCATACTCGTATGTACGTTTATCCGACGCTGTTACGGTGAGGGAAAACATCATGAGGAAACCTGCACATTCCTGCGAAGAAACCCGCGTGATTGTCTAAGGCCTGATCACCCTAACTCAGGGCAGATCGAGCCCCTTGGTGGGGACATATATAAACTGATACGATGAAATAACACATATACCTATATTATCAAAAAACTAATTCAAATCATTATATCAATCTAGTAATAAAATTTCCTAAAAATATTAATATGGGTCAAATCCTCGAGTCGTATCAGCTCCAAAGGAGCCCATGACGCACTTCTCGTTGCCGCGCTGGATGGCAATATACAACCTTATGAGCAGGTAGGACCCGGAGCGGGCGTCACATTTCCTCTCTCGAAGGCGACGGCCAATCTCCTTAATGAAGGCAAAGGCCTCTGAGGGTTCAGCAGCCGGTTGTCTCATAGATCAGCGGCACAAAGCAGTAATTTGCCTCCAAAATCGAGTACTTATTATGCTTCTTTCTCGCCGCAAATTGAGCAGCAGTACCGTACGGGTGAGGTGTGAGGCAGAAAAAGTAGCGTCCCAAAGCAGGCACGTTCCTCTCTGCCATGGCACCTGTTTAAACCCTCCGGCCTTTTGCCATCAGATGGACTAAAAGCCGGCGGCTGCAACAAAGATGGAATATTCCATCTGGCCGAGACCAGTGCCCTCCGAGTGAGGACATTGAGGAATTGGTGACGTGGGAATCTTCACAAACAACGACCGCAACTCAGTGCGTGATGGCCAATTGCCTCCACAGTGGACCCAAAAATACATTGATGAGGTTCACAGATATTAATATTGCAGGCTGAGAGCAACTGCCACACGCAAATAGTCGCCGTCAGAAGAGTTCCATATCTGTGCCTCCTGTTAAAAGATGCTAAACTCGATTTATGTGTTTTTAATTTTTTTGCACGATTGGAATCTGTAAAAAATACTTATCTGTTCGTCTATAAAACACATCGCTACGTGCCATAGTTCCAGAGTTAGAGTTGTGTAAAGTAGCGTATGCTGGAAAATACATAACAGAAATCCACTCAAAAGTATGAAATAATATTTTAATGTTTTAATAGAACTTAAGCGCGTTTTATTATCCCTGCAGTGCCATCTATTGACATTCTGCTGCTATGATTATAATGTGTGGTATGTGTAGCTAATAAGGGGAAAAAAGTACTCTATTGTCATTATTGTAAGTATCAATAGATCTACTTTCCCTCGGGACCAAAGAGGTTTTCCGGGATAAAGAATACCCGACTATACAATGATGGTCTAAACACCCCATCCCAATGTAAAGGTTTCATATTGATACGTCGAGCCATTCTAAAGATATTTTTTTTGCATTCCTGCAGGAACCCTTAATTTTTTTGGGAATCGCAATGTCCCAGTTTTTGTTCGCGATCAACGATCAACGTGTAAAATTTGATTGTAATAGGTCAAGCCACATTTGCGTCGTGAGCCACTCTATAAATGAATACTTTTGATTTTCCCACGGGAACTCTTGAATTTTACGGGATAAAAAGTATCCTATATGTTAACCCGGGCTATAAGGAACCACCATACAAAATTTCATCAAAATCGGCCTGGTAGTTTTTGCGTGATGCGCGAACATACAGACAGACAGACAGACAGACAGACAAAAATTCCAAAAGTTGTTGTTTTAGCCTCTGTATCGTTAGTAATGTCCACCACAGTCATTATTTTCCAAAAATATTTCATGTACAGACACGGCCCTGTTACAGTTTTATTATATTACTAGCTTTTGCCCGCGGCTTCGCCCGCGTGGACATAGCTTTTATGACTCTTTTTGAGGGTGAGTGGTGCGCGAGCCGTAATCAGCTCGCAAGCGTGGACATCGAGTTTTCTCCAGGTACCTCAGGAACTATGTCGGGCTATTCGGATTAGCAGTCTTTGTCACTTCCCACCCCCTCAACAAATTCTATACAAAAAATTATTTTAATCCGTTGCTCCATTGCGACGCCACCGACGTACGCGAGCGTAGATAACAGTTGTCCCCAGATCCCTCGGGAACTATGTCAGGATATCATCATTACAGCTCATATACGTCCCCACCGAGGGGCTCGAGCCTACCCTGAATCAGGGCGATTAGGCCTTAGTCGACCACGCGGGCCCAGTGCGGGTTGGTCGACTTCACACACAACCTTCGAGTTTCTTCGCAGGCGTGTGCAGGTTTCCTCACGATGTTTTCCTTCACCGTTAAAGCAATCGGTAAGTATGTACGTAAGTTTTTGAAAAACTCATTGGTACATTGGCCGTCCAGATTTGAACCCGGTACCTCTGGTTAGATGTACCGAGTCGTTACCGGTTGAGCCACCGACGCTTTTTTAATATCAGGATATACTTATTAGTAAATTATATCATTTTCCACCTCATCTCTGTGCTAAAAATCACTCCAATCCATTTTTTTGTTGCGATTTTAAATAACTTAACGAACAAAGAGTATTGTTTTAATTTACTCAGGAACTGCATCGGGCTATGAAAATTTCCAGAGCTAAAAAGTAGACTATTTCATTCCCAGTGATACAGGATACTTGCATGCTAAATTTCATCAAGATTGGTATAGGTGTTGAAGTGTGAATATGTAACAAACAACAAACACATTTACACATTTATAATATTAAGTAAGGATTTCTAAATCTTAAATAACATATAGAGCATCGGTGGCGTAACGGTTAGGGCCACTACCTCCTGTCCGGAAGGCCGTGGTTCGAATCCTGTCACTTACCAATATCTACACGAATATCGATTTCATACTCGTATTGTACGTTTATCCGACGCTCTTACGATGAGAAAAACATCGTGAGGAAACCTGCACACGCCTGCGAAGAAACTCGAAGTTTATGTGTGAAGTCAATCAACCCGCAATGGGCCCGCGTGATCATCTAAGGCCTGATCGCCCTAACTCAGGGCAGGTCGAGTCCCTTGGTGGGGACGTATATAAACTGATATTATGAAATAACACGTATACCTATATTATCAAAAAACTAATTCAAATCATTATATCAATCTAGTAATAAAACTTCCTAAAAATATTAATATGGGTCAAATCCTCGAGTCGCATCAGCTCCAAAGGAGCCCATAACGCACTTCTCGTTGCCGCGCTGGATGGCAATAGACAACCTTAGTAGCAGGTAGGACCCGGAGCGGGCGTCACGTCTCCTATCTCGAAAGCGGCGGCCAATCTCCTTAATGAAGGCAAAGGCCTCTAAGGGTTAAGCAGCCGGTTGTCTCACAGACCAGCGGCACAAAGCAGTAATTTGCCTCCAAGACCGAGTACTTCTTCCATGACACCTGTTTAAACCCTCCGGCCGTTTGCCATCAGATCGACCAAAGCCCGGCGGCTGCATCAAAGATGGAATATTCCATCTGGCCGAGACCAGTACCCTCCGAGTGAGGTCATTAAGGAATTGGTGACGTGGGAATCTTTACAAACAACGACCGCAACTCAGTGCGTGATGGCCAATTGCCTCCACCGTGGACCCGCAAATACATTGATTGAGTGAACCTATCACAGATATTGATATTGCAGGCGGAGAGCAACTGCCACACGCAAATAGCCGCCGTCAGAAGAGTTCCCATATCTGTGTCTCCTGTTAAAAGATGCTAAACTCGATTTATGTGCTTTTAATTTTTTTACACGATAGGAATCTGTAAAAAATACCTAACGGTTCGTCTATGAAACACATCGCTACATGCCATAGTTCCAGTAGCGTATGCTGAAAAATACATAAAAAAATCCAATCAAAAGTATGAAATAATATTTTAATGTTTTAATACAACTTGAGCGCATTTTATTATCCCTGCAGTGCCATCTATTGACATTCTGCTGCTATGATTATAATGTGTGGTATGTGTAGCTAATATGGAAAAAAAAATACTCTATTGTTATTATTGTAAGAATCGATAGATCGAACTTCCCACGGGACCTCTTTAGTTTTCCGGGATAAAGAATACCCGACTATACAATGATAGTCAAAACACCCCATCCCAATGTAAAGGTTTCATATTGTTTCGTTGAGCCATTCTAAAGATACAATTTTTTGGATTCCTGCAGGAACCCTTGATTTTTTTGGGATTCACAATGTCCCAGTTTTAGTTCGCGATATAGGGTATCAAAGTGTATAAATAGATTGTAATAGGTCAAGCCACATTTGCGTGGAGAGACATTCTATAAATGAATACTTTTGATTTTCCCACGGGAACTCTTCAATTTTCCGGGATAAAAAGTATCCTATATGTTACCCCGGGCTATAAGGAACCACCATACAAAATTTCATCAAAATCGGCCTGGTAGTTTTTGCGTGATGCGCGAACATACAGACAGACAGACAGACAGACAGACAGACAGACAAAAATTCCAAAAGTTGTTGTTTTGGCCTCTATATCGTTAGTAATGTCCACCACAGTTATTATTTTCCAAAAATATTTCATGTACAGACGCGGCCCCGTTACAGTTTTATTATATTTATGAAATAACACGTATACCTATATTATCAAAAAACTAATTCAAATCATTATATCAATCTATAATATAATAAAACTGTAACGGGGCCGTGTCTGTACATGAAATATTTTTGGAAAATAATAACTGTGGTGGACATTACTAACGATACAGAGGCCAAAACAACAACTTTTGGAATTTTTGTCTGTCTGTCTGTCTGTCTGTCTGTCTGTCTGTCTGTATGTTCGCGCATCACGCAAAAACTACCAGGCCGATTTTGATGAAATTTTGTATGGTGGTTCCTTATAGCCCGGGTTAACATATAGGATACTTTTTATCCCAGAAAATTCAAGAGTTCCCGTGGTAAAATCAAAAGTATTCATTTATAGAATGGCTCACCACGCAAATGTGGCTTGACCTATTACAATCAAATTATACACATTGATACCCTTATCGCGAACTAAAACTGGGACATTGTGAATCCCAAAAAAATTAGGGTTCCTACAGGAATGCAAAAAATTGTATCTTTAGAATGACTCAACGTAACAATATGAAACCTTTACATTGGGATGGGGTGTTTTGACTATCATTGTATAGTCGGGTATTCTTTATCCCGGAAAACTAAAGAGGTCCCGTGGGAAATTATCTATCGATACTTACAATAAAAACAATAGAGTACTTTTTTCTATATATTAGCTACACATACCAAACATTATAATCATAGTAGCAGAATGTCAATAGATGGCACGGCAGGGATAATAAAACGCGCTTAAGTTGTATTAAAACATTAAAATATTATTTCATACTTTTGAGTGTATTTCTTTAATGTATTTTTTAGCATACGCTACTTTAAACTCTGGAACTATTGTACATAGCGATGTGTTTCATAGACGAACAGAGAGGTATATTTTTACAGATTCCAATCATGTAAAAAAATAAAAACACATAAATCGAGTTTAGCATCTTTTAACAGGAGGCACAGATATGGGAACTCTTCTGACGGCGACTATTTGCGTGTGGCACTTGCTCTCCGCCTGCAATATCAATATCTGTGAACCTCATTAATGTATTTGCGGGTCCACGGTGGAGGCAATTGGCCATCACTCACTGAGTTTCAGTCGTGTTTGTGAAGATTCCCACGTCACCAATTCCTTAATGACCTCACTCGGAGGGCACTGGTCTCGGCCAGATGGAATATTCCATCTTTGATGCAGCCGCCGGCCGGGCTTTAGTTGATCTGATGGTAAAAGGCTGGAGGGTTTAAACAGGTGCTATGGCAGAGAGGAACGTGTCTGCTTTGGGAAGCCAATTTTTCTGCCTCACTGTACGGTACTGCTGCTCAATTTTCGGCCAAAAAGAAGCATAATAAGTACTCGGTCTTGGAGGCAAATTACTGCTTTGTGCCGCTGGTCTGTGAGACAACCGGCTGCTGAACCCTCAGAGGCCTTTGCCTTCACAAAGGAGATTGGCCTTCGCCTTCGAGAGAGGAGATGTGACGTGAGGTCGTACCTGCTGCTAAGGTTGTCTATTGCCATCCAGCGCGGCAACGAGAAGTGCGTCTTGGGCTCCTTTGGAGCTGATACGACTCGAGTATTTGACCCATATTAATATTGTTAGGAAATTTTATTACTAATTTGATACCTATAATGATTTGAATTAGTTTTTTGATAATATAGGTATATATGTTATTTCATCATATCAGTTTATATACGTCCCCACCAAGGGGCTCAACCTGCCCTGAGTTAGAGCGATCTGGCCTTAGACGATCACGCGGGCCCATTGCGGGTTGATTGACTTCACACATAAGCTTCGAATTTCTTCGAAGGCGTGTGCAGGTTTCCTCACGATGTTTTTCTCACCGTAAGAGCGTCGGATAAACGTACATTTCAGTATGAAATCGATATTCGTATATATATATTGATAAGTGGCAGGATTCGAACTACGGCCTTCCGGACTGGAGTCAGTGGCCCTAACCGTTTTGCCACTGACGCTCTATATTTTATTTAAGATTTAGAAATCCTTACTTAATATTATAAATGTGAAAATGTGTTTGTTTGTTTGTTACCTATTCACACTTCAACACCTCTATCAATCTTGATGAAATTTGGCATGCAGGTAGCCTGTATCACTGGAAATGAAATAGTCAACCTTTTATCTGTGGAAATTATCATAGCCCGATGCAGTTCCTGAGGAAACTAAAACAATACTCTTTGTTCGTTTTATATAAAATCGTAACGAAAAAATAGATTGGTGTGATTTTTAGCACAGAGATGAGGTGGAAAATGATATAATTTACTAATAAGTATATCCTGACATAGTCCCCGAGGGATCTGGGGACAACTGTTTTCTACGCTCGCGCACGTCGGTAGCGTCGCAACGGAGCAACGGATTAAAGTGATTTTTTGTATAGAATTTGTTGAGGGGGTGGGAAGTGACAAAGACTGCTAATCTGAATAGCCCGATACAGTTCCTAAGGTACCTGGAGAAAACTCAAGTCCACGTTTGCTAGCTGATTGCGGCTCGCGCACCACTCACCCTCAAAAAGAGTCATAAAAGCTATGTCCACGTGGGCGAAGCCGCGGGCAAAAGCTAGTCTAGTAATAAAACTTCCTAAAAATATTAATATGGGTCAAATCCTCGAGTCGCATCAGCTCCAAAGGAGCCCATAACGCACTTCTCGTTGCCGCGCTGGATGGCAATAGACAACCTTAGCAGCAGGTAGGACCCGGAGCGGGCGTCACGTCTCCTATCTCGAAAGCGGCGGCCAATCTCCTTAATGAAGGCAAAGGCCTCTAAGGGTTAAGCAGCCGGTTGTCTCACAGACCAGCGGCACAAAGCAGTAATTTGCCTCCAAGACCGAGTACTTCCTCCATGACACCTGTTTAAACCCTCCGGCCGTTTGCCATCAGATCGACCAAAGCCCGGCGGCTGCATCAAAGATGGAATATTCCATCTGGCCGAGACCAGTACCCTCCGAGTGAGGTCATTAAGGAATTGGTGACGTGGGAATCTTTACAAACAACGACCGCAACTCAGTGCGTGATGGCCAATTGCCTCCACCGTGGACCCGCAAATACATTGATTGAGTGAACCTATCACAGATATTGATATTGCAGGCGGAGAGCAACTGCCACACGCAAATAGCCGCCGTCAGAAGAGTTCCCATATCTGTGTCTCCTGTTAAAAGATGCTAAACTCGATTTATGTGCTTTTAATTTTTTTACACGATAGGAATCTGTAAAAAATACCTAACGGTTCGTCTATGAAACACATCGCTACGTGCCATAGTTCCAGTAGCGTATGCTGAAAAATACATAAAAGAAATCCAATCAAAAGTATGAAATAATATTTTAATGTTTTAATACAACTTGAGCGCGTTTTATTATCCCTGCAGTGCCATCTATTGACATTCTGCTGCTATGATTATAATGTGTGGTATGTGTAGCTAATATGGAAAAAAAAATACTCTATTGTTATTATTGTAAGAATCGATAGATCGAACTTCCCACGGGACCTCTTTAGTTTTCCGGGATAAAGAATACCCGACTATACAATGATAGTCAAAACACCCCATCCCAATGTAAAGGTTTCATATTGTTTCGTTGAGCCATTCTAAAGATACAATTTTTTGGATTCCTGCAGGAACCCTTGATTTTTTTGGGATTCACAATGTCCCAGTTTTAGTTCGCGATATAGGGTATCAAAGTGTATAAATAAATTGTAATAGGTCAAGCCACATTTGCGTGGAGAGACATTCTATAAATGAATACTTTTGATTTTCCCACGGGAACTCTTCAATTTTCCGGGATAAAAAGTATCCTATATGTTACCCCGGGCTATAAGGAACCACCATACAAAATTTCATCAAAATCGGCCTGGTAGTTTTTGCGTGATGCACGAACATACAGACAGACAGACAGACAGACAAAAATTCCAAAAGTTGTTGTTTTGGCCTCTATATCGTTAGTAATGTCCACCACAGTTATTATTTTCCAAAAATATTTCATGTACAGACGCGGCCCCGTTACAGTTTTATTATATTTTAAAAAAATAAAATAGAAGAATAGATGTGAAAGTAACTCTGTCTGTCTGTTACGCTTTCCCGCAAAAACTACTGAACGGATTTGGCTGAAATTTGGTAGGTAGACAGATTAGGACCTGGATTCAGACATAGGCTACTTTTTACCACGCTCGCGAGCCGCTTGCGGCTCGCGCACTGCGCACCCTCGAAATGTCATAGAAACGTTGTCCACGCGGGTGAAACCGCGGGAAACAGCTAGTAAGATATATAATAATAAGTAATAAGATATATAATTTAAAATTGTTTTTCGCAATAAATCCCAAATCTGATTACACATAAATCTTCCTAATTAAAATCCTGCAAAGCTGTAAATTATGTCAGCGCGAGGCTTCTTACTTGGGGAACAATAACAGTATGCTGAATATTTAAGTTTCGTCTTTCCCATTAACTGAGGGAAGTGCCATAGATAATATTGCAGCAATTTTCACCCTCAAAAAGTAAACAATAATAAATATTAAAGAATATTAATAGTAAAGTTCTCGAGTGGCGAAAACGTAGCGTAGGCAGACCGATGACCTGGTGAAGGTCGCGGGAAGCCGCTGGATGCGAGTAACGTAGAGCCGGTCGTCGAGGAAATCCTTGGGGGAGACCTATTTCCAGCAGTGGACGTCCTTCGGCTGATAGGATGATGATGAAAGAATATTAAACAAATAATAAATATTTAGAAACAAATCTCCGCTAAATCCTGTCCGGGAGGTCGTGGTTCCAATCCTGCCACGTACTAATATGTTTCCGAATTTCGATTACGTAAATGCGTTTATCCGACGCTCTTACGGTGAAGGAAAACATCGTGAGGAAACACGCCTGCGAAGAAATTAGAAGGTTGTGTGTAAAGTCGACCAACACGCACGGGGCCCGCGTGATCCAAATCCGCGTAATTCAAGGTAGGCTCGAGCTGATATGATGATGATGGGGAACAAATCACACACGGTCATCTGGATCCAAATGGGGATTCCCTGTATTATTGGAACTACAGAGACTGTATAAGTACAAACTTATATACTTTTAAGTGCACACATATGGTGACCGCACAACGGAAGCCGCAACATAGTGTAGGCAGGCCGTAGGTGGACCGATGACCTGGTGAAGGTTGTGGGAAGCCGCTGGATGCGGGCAACGTCGACAGGAACGATTGATGTGGAAATCCTTGAAAGGAAGCCCTTGTCCAGAAGTGGAATTTACATATACATATCTGTGTATATTTGGATATTACGTCTGTATAAGACCAATGTCTTATGCAGACGTAATATATACATATACAAATATTAAACAACCATACACTGAACTAAAAATCAGTTTTTAACACGAATTTTTGCCCTGGGTGGGGATCAAACCTGACCTCTGGACCAACAGGTCTCTTGAGGTATCTTGAGATTTTTTTATTTTACAATTGGTAAGCCCTTGGCATCATCTCACTTGATGGTAAGTGACGATGATGCTGAAGATGAATGAGGGCTTACCAAGATTCCCCAACGCAATAAGGAACTGGTTATCTTATCTTCAAGCTGTTAACACTGATGTTTGGCGGCAAGACTTAGATAAGATGGTGGTAGCTACCCAGACGGGCGTTGAAAATGCCCTACCACCAACTAAACCGAGTCTTACAAAGTTAGACTCGCGTCCTCCTGATGTGAAGCTAATAGACTCAACCATTACGCCACGAAGGCAGTTATATCCAGTTTCTAAAAATCCATGTGCAGAAATCTATTGTATAAAGAGCTTTTATTTGACTTGCAATGTTAGTATGTATGTATGTTTGTTTAGTTCAAATCTTGCGATCGATTTTAGAGCGACTTCCAGGGGTCCAATTCAGCTGAAATTTTAAATGACGCAGTATTCCCGGTAACAATAGATACTTTTCTTATTTTTAAGCTATCTTTATGATGAACTTACAAGGTGGAATGAAGGTCCTATAGTATCGTCTTTTATTTTTCAATAGAATCGTAGTTAACACAATAAGAAGAAATAAGTAAGAATCCATAATTATTAGAACTCACCTTTTTTGAATTTGGAGCCTTGTATTTTTAATATGACGACTACGACCACTCTGCCAAGAGTGTAACGACTAAGAACAAGATTTTTAATATTCATTTGAGCATTTGGCTTTTTAAACATAAAAACTCTTTTTAAATAAACGCTTGTACCAAAAAGCTTTTAGGTTTTTCGAAAATAACTAGTGCATTTTCAGATATCGCTGAAGTGAACAAAACTCATGTTACAGAATAAAAGAGGCTAAAACAAAAATATTTAAAGCGAAATAGCTGGCAAATCCAGGGAAAATCGTCGTCGGCGCAGTGCTGACAGCGTGTCGAGTACTAAACTAATAAAATCTACATCCCTCGTGCTCCGGCGTCTATTTACATAGTATTTTTGCCAAATTCCCTTCATGAACGTATCAACAGTCTCGTAAAGGGGTTCGAAAATTTTTGTAAGGAGACTGGCATACTTGAGTCCGCCATATTTTTTTTTAAATGACGTCGCATATTGAGACCTATATAATATTTAGATAGGGGACATACAGACAAACAAAAAATGACATGTAACATAGTGTCCTAAAACGTCACGTTACGGAGATAATTGAATATATATTATTTTTAACTTCTATATTATCTCAGAAACGTGACACTTTAGACCAAAATGTTATATGACATTTTTTGTTCTTCTATAGGTCTTCTATCCTAAAACACAGGTTAGATTGTGCGACGTCATTTTGAAAACAGAGTTCACCGCCGCCCTGGAAGATGTTTTTAAGCTTTTGGACTGGGGTGGACTCGGCATCAATATCAACGGCGAGTACATCACCCACCTTCGTTTCGCTGACGATTTCGTGGTCATGGCTGAGACTATGGACGAATTAGGCACAATGCTCGATGGCCTCAGTAGAGCCTCTCAACAAGTGGGTTTTAGAATGAACTTGGCCAAGACGAAAATTATGTGAAACTACCGTTTCATACCTACTCCTCTGAAGGTTGGAGGCTCTACACTCGAAGTTGTTACCGAATATGTATACCTGGGACCAACAGTCCAGTTAGGTAGGTCCAACTTCGAGAAAGAGATCAATCGTCGAATCCAACTCGGCTGGGCAGCGTTCGGGAAGCTTCGCAATATCTTCACCTCCCAAATACCGCAGTGTCTCAAGACTAAGGTCTTTGACCAGTGTGTGTTGCCAGTGATGACATACGGAACTGAGACATGGTCGCTTACTATGGACCTCATAAGAAGGCTCAAGGTTACCCAAAGGGCAATGGAGCGTGCTATGCTCGGAGTTTCTCTGCGTGATCGAATCAGAAACCAGGAAATCCGTAGGAGAACCAAAGTAACCGACATAGCTCTCAGAATTGCTAAACTTAAGAGTCCTCATCAGCTTTGCGTTCGAAAAACCGAAAATACGACATTTTCTAAATCAAATTACTCAAAAACTATAAAATATCTGGTATTTCTTGTTATGTATTGTAATACATCACTTATTTGCCTAGTTAGTTGACAAATTTTTATTTTGAAAATAAATCGACATAAATTACAAAAAATAAAACTATACAATACAGGCTTTTTTTATAAAAGCAAGAAACATCAGGTTTCTAAATTGTGTTTGTAGCTAATTGGCAGCGAATTACGATCTGAAAAAAATCATACATACTAAACATAATGTTTACTAGTAAGTGGACAAATAATTTTTTTTATAATATGTTTGATTAGTACTCTTAAAAAATAGTTCCGCACTAAATAAAGTGAATATAATCGTGGTGGGCGGGGCACATTGCTCGTAGAACAGATGACCGTTGGGGCAGTAAAGTTCTCGATTGGCTACCATGCACTGGAAAGCGTAGTGTAGGCAGGCCTCCCACTTGGTGGACCGATGACCTGGTGAAGGTCGCCGGAAGCCGCTGGATGCGGGCAGCGCAGAACCGGTCGTCGTGGAGATCCTTGGGGGAGGCCCATGTCCAGCAGTGGACGTCCTTCGGCTGATATGATGATATAAAATTTAAGCTACTCTGCTCACTTGGCACGAGGCAAAGTGGCAGGAACACCTCCAGCGGAAGCACAGTCGGCTGGAGTTCAGTGCGACGGGGAGAGAAAGCGTCGAACTATCCGGGCATTATCAAGGAGGGCTGCTATCTGCATTGCTGCAATTATTGGTCTGCCTCGGAGATCCAGCCGCCTTAGGTGACGTTCAAGGTCGGCTGAAATTAGCCCGTTCAAGGATAGGACTACGGGGATGATTTCGGTGGATTCCACTCGCCACATATCAGTAACCTCGTGCGCCAGGTCCAGGTACTTGGTCCTTTTATTGGCATCAGCCTGCACTAGGTTTTCATCGTATGGGATAGTATATCAACCAAAAACACCCTTGACTGCGCCCGATCCATCAACACGATATCAGACTTATTCGAAAGAATAGTCCTGTCCGTTATGATGGGTCAGTCCCAGTAAAGCTTTTTTTTTTTTTTTATTATTTACAATTGGTAAGCCCTTGGCATCATCTCACCTGATGGTAAGTGACGATGTTGCCGAAGATGGAAGCGGGCTTACCAAGATTCCCCAACGCAATGGGGAACTGGCTATCTTATCTTCATGCCGGAACACACCAATGATATCAACATTGATATTTGGCGGCAAGACTTAGATAAGATGGTGGTAGCTAGCCAGGCGGGCTTAGAAAATGCCCTACCACCAACCAAACCGAGTCTTACAATTGACCCCGCCGGGAATCGAACCCGCGACCTCCTGTGTAAAGCCAGTGAACTTTGCCTCTGAGCTACGGAGGTGGTTAAAAATGGCTTGGCGCGGTCGTTTTAGAGAACCAGCTCAGGCGTGTACTTGTGATACGGCAACCGCCGAGATATGAGGCCATACTTTAGAGCGATCTCTTGGTGCAGGATGCTGGCTGCCTGGTTGTGTAAATTATTATCATTATTAATATTAACGGGACCCTATTACTAAGCTTCTGCTGTCCATTCGTCTTTCCGTCTCTGTAGAATGTCCGGCCTAACCTTCCACATATTAATATGAGTATAGATCCTGTTCCGTTCAACGTTTTGTAATAAATGGCATGTGTTTGTAGTCCTCACTTGTATTGGCAAAGTTTATGGTCAGTAAAGTTTTCATGTATTAGCTTTTATGTTTTGGGCAGACGGCATTCGTGGCCGGGAAGTCTCGCCCTGTTGAGGGACGCGCGAAATTGCGTTGTTTTCTTTAACAACGTTTCACTTGCGAAATGAGCAGCCTAATATAAATTTTACGGTTTGTCCTTTCGTTCTATATGGAAACTGTTAGGGTGATTGGTAGGTTACTTATTATTTCTCAAACACGCTTGGAAATTTGAGTATTATTTTGACAACCTTCTTCGAGATAAATCGAAATTGCTGTCTGGTCAAATACATGCGAGCAGCAGCCAGCCAAAGTTGTATGAAAAACCATATCTGTTGTGTTGTAGCGACCAAAAAAATTACTATGTAAACTCATGTCTGTCGTGTAATTTAAAAATGGAACGATTTTTTATTCCGAAACATGGTAACCAAGGAGGTAACGTATCAAAGGTTTTATTTAAATTTCGAACTGGTTTGCAAAAAGAAAGCTGTTTATTGATTAAAAAAACCAATGAACACTTTGGAATTGATTTTGAAAATAAGTAGTGTAGAACTATTTTAACTAAATCTTGGCCACAACCAGGCATTGATGGACTTACGTATGCGTTCGTCCATCGATGCCTCTTTTGCTGGCCGCTACAGTAATGAACTATTTATTTGACGTAGAAACTATGAGTTTAAATGCCGAAAGGATAAAGTTTAGCGGCGCGACGGAGCGAGAACGACTCGGCAGCTTTCCGCCCAATAAATGTTCGCCCCGTCCAGTTCCGCCCAAGCCCGCCCCGGGGACAATAACTACTTCCATCAACTTTTTGGCAGCGCAGCCGCAACTCGCAAAACTCTAAATGCATCGCAAATACCTATCTGTCCTTTACATTTTGACATGGCGCTTTCGCGATTAATTGTTGATTGAATTTACTTTTAAAGTGAAACTTTTATTACATGGTCTCAATTTTTTTCGCATGTGTGTCGCGTGACGGTCGGTATGATCGTTTCGTCTACTGTACCGTAGCTCCAAGACGAGAGCTCAGCCATGATCGTTTCGTCCTCTGTAAATGTCTATAATGTGAAAAAAAGTTTCACTTTTACCGTGGTTTCATACAACCACACACTACTTTTTTTATTTTATGCCTTTAGATACCGAGTTTTTTGAGAAAATAATTTTTGAAGTAAAACTTCTTTACGCACGGTTGACTTGGGGAGTAAGCTGGTGAACGAGTGACGAGAGCGTTACGAAAGTATGTTCGGGCGAGGCGAACGGAAGCTAAGAGGGATATATAAATTAGTAAAGATAGAAAGAGAGATACTATTAATTTTTGTTTACCAACAAAATTTGTTGCCTTGGCAACAATATCGTTTGTCAAAACAATCAAAACAAACATACGGGTAACAGGGATTCCATCCGCTTTTGTAACTACACCTTGAGCCAATAAAGATCTTATTATTATTATTTTTTCTTTCTATTTTAATCTCCTTTTCAGGGTTTTTCTTTTTAATCGGCCTTAGAGGCAAGATTAAAAGGGTGGGTTTATTAAAGGTTTAGATGTCTCCGCACTATGGACGTCGTGCGGAGTATAACTGATTTTAAAAGATTGTCCCGGACTGCCACCGGCAAACCTAGTTTGATTAGATTGTCGGTGAGCAGTCTCGGTACAATCCCTGTTGTGGAGAGGATAATAGGGATGACAAAGACCTCGGCCTGGCCCCAAACCTGCCTAATCTCTTGGGCTAGCGGCTGGTACTTTGTCATCTTTTCAGATGTATAGGACTGGATATTGTGCGAGTTGGGTACACCGATATCCAGTAACCATGTCCTCTTCTTTTGTTTTTCTATTAAAATAATGTCCGGCCGATTGTGGGGTACTGCACGATCCGTGAGTACAGATCTGTCCCAGTAAAGCTGGACAGCATCATTTTCCAGCACCGAACTTGGGATGTATTTCCAGTATGGAACTTCCTCCTCCACCAAGCTGTGCTTACCTGCCTGCTTATTATTATTATTATTATTATATAAGATAAAGAAGATTTGATCATTTTCAGAGGATAATAAAACTCTTTTCATAAACTGTGTATACCTCCATATGACAAAAGATTTGATGATTTTCTGAAGATTAAGTATTTACTTTCATACATATAGATGGAGCTAAAGAAGTTTTACTTCAGTCGTAAGGTCTAAAGCACACTCGTATTTTTTTTGCAAATCGGTAATTTCGCAAATTTTTCGCTAATTCCGCCGCTATGACAGCGCGTAAGCTGACGGTAGTGTGAGCGCTTCCGGGTGGCGAACAGAGATATTAACTGTGATGGAAAACTTAGAACTCATTTAAATCAATTTTAAAAGACAATTAATTTAAATACGACATTTAACTTAAGATCTCGCTAGTGTCTCACGTCTTGTGGGGAATTTAAGTAGATTGAGTTAGAATCTGTGAGACACAGTTAGTTAATCCCCTTGGCTGGCAATCCGCAAGTATTTGAGTCACGTCCCCAGCATGGCGGGAGGAACCCAATCGTATATATGTCTTAGGAAATGTGTATAATCCGGCATTGTATAGAATGCCTAGGCATTATAAACATTGCCTGAAACGTTCAGGAAATGTGTATAATACGATTCATTTCATACAATGCCTAGGTATAGGCACCGACCACGCCTTGGCCTAAGATGACTATTATTACTACCCTAGCTAAGCGCTTGACGTTTCAAGATAAAGCACACGGTTCTTCGACGCATGCGTAGATGGCGCCACGTCCTTGCGCTCCGACACGGCCATCCTGACGGCGATGCGTGCTCAGCAGCTGCCATAATCAATAATGAGGAGTGGATGTGTGTTTAAGTTAGGTATTCAGATTACCTAACTTATCATAAATCTACTACAGATAAGTAGGCCTGTGGTGTGGCCCTAGAATAGCACCACCCATCTCTTCCAGAGGGTGTGGTAAGAGGTGACTGATGGATCAAAGACCGGAGGACGGGCAGCAGCGTCTTTTCTGCGTATCGTGCCACACACCGCGATCGCCCACCTGCCTGCCAAGCGATTGCGCCTTTGTACAGCAGTGAACGTTGCCTGGCTGATGTGATGACGATGAGCTGTGTAGGTACTTGAACTCCCCTTCCACAGGGCAAAGCTCACGAAAAAAAGGTAGGTACTTGAACTCCCCTTCCACATGGCAAAGCTCATAAATATGAAGGGAATGCGTAAAGGTCGATGCTGTGTGACACACAGAGGCTCTAAAATGATAAAGGTCAGGTCGATGCTGTGCTCTAGGCGCATATGTCCATATGCGCCGTGGTACACAGGGGCCCTAAAAAAAAGGAAAGGTCGATGCTGTGCTCTGGGCGGTCTTGTACGCCGTGGTACACAGGGGAAAAGGAATGACAGTAAAAATGTGAAATATTTTGCAGTCGTCACTACAAGTATCATCAGGAAACCTGACCAAACAACACTGGCTGTAAACAAATCTACACGGAAACGACCAAATCATACAGTCGGCACCATCTTTTTCTTTGTTATAGTTTATGGTTAGTTAGTTTATGGTCAGTTAGTTTATTATGGTTCCGAACCAAGGTGTCGTGTCGGCTCCGTGCGGACATTGAGTCGTCAGACTAAAGAGTCTGACAACCAGCTGTCGTCAGTCTGTAGCATTGTCAATGGTAGTCGTGTACCTACTCAGTACCTCTTAACTTGCACTGACGCAACAGATACCAACAGATTTCTCTTTAATGAAAACTGCTCACCCGATGGAATTCCAGTATTGTGCATCAACCACGCAAAGGTCGACTCTCTTCTCCATCACTGGGGCAGCTTCGCAGGTGCTTCCCTCTTGGCTACATCGCTTCAAGCAGCTAGACATGTAGTGGCCCTGCCCCTTGCCGATATGGGTAGTAGACACACAGATCCGTAGTAGCAATCCATGCACGTGCATTCACATCCAATCTATCGGGGTTGAAATCGGGTAATCTCAATTCATGGGACGATTATGGCGTCCGCGTGGCTAGTAACAGTCCACTTCTGATTTCGGATCTAAGAAATAAACTCGTCTTCGAAAAGTTTTGGAGTGTACAATCAATATTCACACACGTTTGCAATACGAGGCTTCACGATGATTCGGATGAAAACCGATTATTTTATAGACTGCGATGAGTTTGGCACGGGGCTGGCTTCCCACATTGACAGTTCAGCTGCTCGATCAAAAGTGCTCGTAAAATAATTGGCGCCTCTGTCGTAGCCTCTGTAGGTAGGCTGCATTGTCTTTGATGGTTCGATATTCACAACGATTCTGATTGGCTAACAAACAAGTACCAACACTACCAACTTCCGGTTTCCGGTCCCGCACCGACCACGCCTTGGCCTAAGATGACTATTATTACTACCCTAGCTAAGCGCTTGACGTTTCAAGATAAAGCACACGGTTCTTCGACGCATGCATAGATGGCGCCACGTCCTTGCGCTCCGACATATAGAATGCCTGCATTATACATATTGCCTGTAACATATACACTGGCGTGATAATTAGACACATCTACCATGCAACCGTGATGAAACCGAACTAAACAGGAAATTTGACGTGAATGAACTTACTAATTTATAGCTATGGAAATGCTTTATTAATATAATTTTCACCAAAATAGGATTTGTTTTACTAAACGCAAGATGACGATTCAAAATTTAAATAGCTAAGTGGGCATAAAGACCAGTTATGTCTATGAAAAAAAAAGGAGGCTCAAGTTTCCATACAAACGTAGTTCCGCTTTTTAATACAAAAACTACAAGCCGGCTTGAATCAAAACTTTGCGAATATATTGATTAGACACATATCGATGTTTGTAATTAGTTTTCGTCGTATTAAATTGAAACATAGCCTAAACGAAGGCTTGAATTTAATTGTTTTGTATGTAGTATAACGATCTAAAATTATTTTGTTTATTTATTGTACACTAGCTTTTGCCCGCAGCTTCATACGCGTGGCATCGTTTTTATGACTGTCTATGAGGGTGAGTAGTGCGCGAGCCGCGAGCGTAGACAGAGGTTGCTCCAGATCCCTCGGTAACTATATCGGGCTATATTTAGCAGCCTATGTCACTTTCCACCCCCTCAACTATTTCTGTGCAAAAAATCACGTATATCCATTTCTCCCCTGCGACGCCGTCGTGCGCGAGACTGAAAGTGAGTTTTCCCCAGATTCCTCGGGAACTATCTTGAGCTATTCTAATTAGTAGTGTATGTCATTTCCCACCCCGTTAACTCACTTTATCCTGATATTATTTTTTTAATTTTTTATAACTACATGTGATTTGTTATCTTTTTTTTGTCTTGGAAAAAGTTTTTTTTTAATTGCAATTCATGCAATTTTTTTCTTAAATCTGGCTTAGGAACCTCTGTGCAAAAATTCACAACAATCCGTTGCTCCGTTGCGATGTTCAAGAAATCAAACAAAAAAGAGCCATTTTTTAGTTCAATCAGGAACTGTATCGGTATTACTATTTTCTAAAAGTAACCTATCTCCTTTCTCGTGACACAAGCTATCTGTTCAAATTTCGTCAAGATTGGTTAAGGTGTTGAAGCGTAAAGAGGTAACAACCAAATAAATAAACAAACACATTTTCACATTAATAAGGATTATAGTACACAATTTAAATTGTTTTTCGAATAAACTTAAACATTATTGGAGACAGAAAGGCTAAGCTAGCTACGAGTAGCTATAAGTTTGAATAAGGAATCCATTAACAATCCCAAGATATCCAAAGTAGTTTTCCTCCTTCACCGCAGCCTCTCTCAAGGCACCGGTCACCGAGATTCCAAACATTTCTGTGTTTAGTTCGACGAACGCTATCTACCCACAAATACGATACAGTCCCCAAGGATAGAGACCTCGAGTCTGACACCTTTGTGAGGATTCAAAACGACGTGAAGATGCCTCTGATTTATGTGCACCCATTACTCTTGCTTACTGTGACGTAAACACATGCCATTCACTCCAAGAACACTCGCAAATAAGATATTCACGCACCATTTTCATCCCTTTTAACATACTGGTTGAAGAATAGACGGGTAGACGACGACTGGAAAATAATGGTGACCTCTATCTACCTTCTCGTGCGAGTAATCGTAAGTCTGACAAACAAGCACGTACCAACGACATTACTTATACGTGGTGAGGAGTTTTACCGGGGCCGCCGAAAGGTAAGAGACAAGTTTGGAACACAAATAGTAATAAGCTTCGGAAGTCGCTCCAACTCCGCCCCGCTCGGGGTGGAGTGTCGCAAATATAACGACAAAGCGACGCAAACTTAGATATTGTTTGTTGGACGTCCATCAACTGAAGACGCGACAGTCTTGCGGAGAAATTTATGACAAGTATGCTTTCATAATTAGTAAACTATACTAGTTCGATGCCCACGGCTTCGTCCGCGTGAATATCGATGGTGCGTGATGTGCGAGCCGCTAGGTTTTTTTGTTATACAACTTCCCAGACGTGGGCACGACAACTCGTCAAAGTGAAGTGAGCGCGCCAACAGCTCCTTTACCACACTGGAGATATGGGAGCCAGCTTCTCTGGCGTACCGAACGGGGATCGAACAGCCAGCAGCGAAAGCACCGGGACCTACCTGGAGAGTAGGTAGTGGTTCTCTTCCACGAGGCACTCGCCTTGCAGAGTACCAGGACAAGCGTCTTGGCGGCAAGACCTACCGTAGTTGGTTCACGTAGTTAGTTAGTTGGTTGGCATGGCAGGAATAGCGGCACTCACTATATGGCCTAGCTGTCGGTGAGTGGGGACGCTATATCATAAACCTGGTAGTTTAGCGTACCAGGTAGATATACGAGATGGAAACTCGCCAAAATTTTAGTCACATGATCATGTTAGTTATTAGATATACAGGTATATCTATACCGAAAAAACCAGCCAAGTGTGAGTCGCACTCGCGCACCGATGGCTTCACACCTTTTCACACAAGTTTATCAATTACAAACCTATTCGTATACCTATTCGTTACAAACTCTTTATCTTATTGTATGGCACAATTAACGGTGCTATCCAAGGGATAGACGGCGGCAGTTGCCACTTAGCATCACCGGCGGTCACGTGTAGGGCATTTAGATTTACAACTACGGAGTAAAAGACATCAACGCGAGCGACAGAATTTATTTTTTTATTTATTTATATCGGACTTCTTATTACTCATTCTGGGCCGATTTTTATTATTAAATTTGTTGTTTTACTTCAGGTTATCTAGTATAATCACACAAAATTTTACGCGTCGGTTAAAAGTAGTCTCAACGCGAAATCCGTATTGTGACACTTGCGAAAACGCTCAATCATCTCCGGCCTGGGCAAAATACTGAAATGCGTCAGAGACGGCAGTGAATCGACCACAACGCGGTCTCGACTAAATAATTTTCCAGAACGCATTGTGGATGAACCACGATCGATGCAACTGACGCGCACGCTTTAACCGCTGACATGGTGCAATGGGTAGTCAAAGTACAGTGGGCAGTCACCCGGTCGATTCTCGGGGAAGTCTAACATAATTAATAGGACTTCTGGTTAGTATGAGGGCTATTTCCGAAAGTCCTAAGATGAAAGTCAAGAGCAAGTCGATTAGATTAGAAGTCCCGAAGTAGGTAACCTAAATTCCGAGCCTCGAAGTCGGGAACTTTCAACTTTGGACGACGGTATTTCAACTTTGCACTTTCGGAAAATATCCTCCAACGAACCTTACCCAAACTAAAGTATATATATTAGTACCAATATACAGTACGGACACTCCCTGCCGCTCTCTAGATTCCGACCACACCCCGCCTCGTCACACAGATCGGTACTAGTTTGGTTCTCGAACGTAAAGGATTTCGCCGTGATTTTGTTTGTTCCATCCGTCATTTGTTTTTTGATATGACATTTCTCGCCGGTTGTATGAAGTGTCCGGGGTGTGCCCAAACAGGTGAGACATCCTCGGGAATCAAACTCGTGTTCTTCGTTAAGGCGTAACTGTGCGATGGAGGTAGTTAAAACGTACGCATAGGTATCCATTGAGTGTCGGTGGCGTAACGACTAGGGCCACCGCCTCCTGTCCTGGAGGTCGTGGTTCGAATCCTGCCACGTACCAATATGATTTAGAATGTAGATTTCATATGTACGTTTATCTGACGCTCTCACGGTGAAGGAAAACATCGTGAGGAAACCTGCACAAGCCTGCGGACAAACTCGCAGGTTGTGTGTGAAGTAAACCAACACGCACTGGGCCCGCGTGATCGACTAAGGCCCGATCGCCCTAATTCAGAGTAGGCTCGAGCCCGTATATGAGCTGATAATCTGATGATAAATAAAAATAAAAATCCAATTTTATAAGATACTAGCTGTCCCGGCGAACTACGTACTGCCTTACATTACATTACACTGCCCTACCCTACCCTACCCTACACTACACTACACTACACTACACTACCCTACCCTACACTTCACTACCCTACCCTACACTACCCTACCCTACACTACTCTACCCTACACTACACTACCCTACCCTACACTACTCTACCCTAGACTACACTACCCTACGCTACACTACCCTACCCTACCCTACATACACTACACTACACTACCCTACACTACACTACACTACCAAACACTACACTACCCTATCCTACCCTACACTACCCTACCCTACCCTACACTACCCTACACTACCCTACACTACACTACCCTACCCTAACCTACCCTACCCTACATAAAAATCTTCTCCTGACAATAACGAACTCGACAAAAAAAGAATTACCGAAATCGGTCCAGCCGTTCTCGAGTTATGCGCTTACCAACACATTTTGCGATTCATTTTTATATTATAGACTAGCTGTCTCGGCGAACTACGTACCGCCTTACATTACACTACCCTACCCTACACTACCCTACCCTACACTACACTACCCTACCCTACACTACACTACCCTACCCTACACTACACAACCCTACCCTACACTACTCTACACTACCCTACACTACACTACCCTACCTTACCCTACACTACCCTACTCTACACTACCCTACCCTACACTACTCTACTCTACACTACACTACACTACCCTACACTACACTACACTACCCTAAACTACACTACACTACCCTACACTACACTACCCTACACTACACTACCCTAAACTACCCTACCCTACCCTACACTACCCTACCCTACCCTACATAAGAACCTTCTCCTGACAATAACGAACTCGACAAAAAAGAATTAGCCAAATCGGTCCAGCCGTTCTCGAGTTATGCGCTTACCAAAACATTTTGCGATTCATTTTTATATTATAGATTAGATTTAAAAATAATTTGTATAAATAAATAAAATATACACACAACACTATGTAATAAATCCTTCATTCAGAAATTTGTATAAATCTAGATGATATCTAATCTTGCGTAATTAAGTTTTTACTTATGAAATTGCTGATTGGATGTAAAAGTTTAAAGAAGAAAATTAATATTGGTAAATGTATGCCTATTATTAAGATAATTTGAGAGCACGGCGGCTTGAAACCCATGAAGACTGATTTTTTCACCTCAATAAATCGCCATTTTTTAAACAAAAAAATACACATTTTTAATATTAAAGCACTAAAGTTTTCGCAGCAAATTCTTCGTTATTAATGTCATATTTGGGAACACCCCTTATAGGATTCCGTCATTTTTAGGAAATTTCTAGAAAATTAGGAAAACGCCTTTATTTCATTCAATGGTAGTATAGCTCCTGGAATCGGAACATGAAGGACACTGGTCACTCATAAAAGACATCACACTGGTCACTCATAAAAGACATCAAACTGGTCACTCATAAAAGACATCACACTGGTCATTCATAAAAGACATCAAACTGATCACTCATAAAAGACATCACACTGGTCACTCATAAAAGACATCACACTGGCCATTCATAAAAGACATCAAACTGATCACTCATAAAAGACATCACACTGGTCACTTATAAAAGACATCACACTGGTCACTCATAAAAGACATCACACTGGTTATTCATAAAAGACATCACACTGATCACTCATAAAAGACATCACACTGCTCTCTCCCAATTAAAAAAAGCTTTTAATTAACAAGAAATGATTTTTCATGTTTCTTCCACCTGTTGGAAGAGATCGCTTGTTAGAGATAAGACTGCCTATATGTACAATTTCCTCAATCATTGTATCTTTTTCCCTCTTATGCTGTGCATTAAAGTGTTTTCAAACAATCAATCAATCAAGAACTTCTTTTTAGGTTCCGCCGTAAAAAACAAAACGGATCCTTATAGGATCACTCGTGCGTCTGTCTGCCTGTCCGTCCGACTGTCCAAACCAATTTGCTCCGAATCTAATGGACCAAATCAGGTGAAATATGGTAGGATAGTGTGATCCTATGACCCAAACACATATGTGCAAAGAAAATAAAAAAATAATTAAATAAGGGTTATTTTCGGGGTTCAAATGAGGAAATTAAAAAAAAAGTTTTGGAAACCTTATTGTGTCATATATCAAATGAAAGGGCTCGTTATCAGGATCTTAAATATATTTTTGTTAATATTTTAAGATAAATAGTTTTGATTTTATTTATGAAAGAAGACGAAAATTGTCCATCCCCCCCTGTTCTCCGAAACTACAGAGCCTAAAATTTTGAAAAAAATACAAAATATAGCTAGAAGCGTTTTGCGTCTTCGTTCATTATGCGAACGGGCAAGGAGTGGAATTTCCTGCGTCTGTATTCCCCGATCGTATAATTTAGGAATCTTCAAGACGAGAGTAAATAGGCAATTTTTGAGGTTTCGTGTTACATTCTCGGCTGCATCGGCACTTACCATCAGGTGAGGTGCAGCCAAACGCACCAAAATTTTTATTTAAAAAAATGAATATCTCTAAAACACCACTAGATTGCGCTAGTAGTAGTTAACTGTATGGAGTACTGCTCTCACTTGTGGGATGGATCGGCTCGTTACCAGCTATATGTCTTGGATTCTATCGACCGACGCGCTAGGAGACTCATTGGCGACGAGGAACTTGTATCAAACAGGCTCAAAAGCCTCGAGCATCTCCACAAAGTCGCCTGTCTATCGATGTTCTAAAGGATTAATTTCCAAGAGTGTGTCCTGGAGCTTCACGACCTCATTCCCCCTTTCCATTTCATCATCGGATGACCAGGTGCGGTGCAGTTCCCCCCTTTTGTCGTTAATGTTCCACCTTTACACACGTTTTGCTTTTTCGTTCATCATGCGAACGGCCAAGGGGTGGAATTCCCTGCCGACGTCTGTATTCCCCGATTCGTAAAATTTAGGAATCTTCAAGACGAGAGTCACTTTTTGAGGTTGCGTGTTACATCCTCGGCACAATCAAATTTTTCATAATAAAAAAAATAACTCGCATCCTTACTGTGAGGATTTCAAATGTGATATTTTGTATTTGACTTTGGCATTGTACGGAACCCTCTCCACGCGAGTTCAACTCGCACTTGGCCGGTTTTTTTAAAAAACAATGGTACTCAAGTATGAATAATATTATATACTTATATCGCTTCGTAATTGCACAATGCAAATGCTCCCCGCACCGTGCACCGCCTAGCTAGACGTTTTTATTGCCGTGAGAAAACGAGTTAATAATATTTCACTAGAAAAGTGGGACTAGAAACTTACATAAACGGGATATTAAATTTTCACTTAGGATTTACGAAGTTTTGAGAGTGCCAGCAATAACTTGTTCCTCATGATCACTATAATACTCGTATAATAAAACACCGTAGAGTATGTTTATAGACTATGACAAGGCTCTACAATTATTTCGTCAATAATTGAAAACGCTAAACACTTCAAAAATCGACTTCAATCAAAACAACAACGAAGTCTAATTTTTTCAGCATTTTTGTTTTTGTTAAATTCCTAAAAACTGTATGAAGTTATTTTGATAAAATTTAAACGGAACCAACCTGGAGGCATAACTTATCAATTACAAAAAGCATTATCAAAATCGGTTCACAATCAGCGCACATACCGCGTAACACAAAAATAAATAAATCATACAGCCGAATTGAGAACCTCGTTTTTTTTGAAGTCAGTTTAAAAGCGATAAGTAAATGCTACCAGTTATTAAAGTACTTGCACTTTTGCTTTTACCAGGTCGTCGTTTCACCGAATGGGAGGCCTGCCTACGCTACGTTTTCAGGTGCGCGGTCGCCACTCGAAAACTTTATTATCCCAATGGCCATCTGTTCTACGAGCTTAGGACCGCCTCCGTGGTGTAATGGTTAGTCACACCAGGAGGTCGTGGTTTCGATTCCCGGTGGGGTCAACTTGTAAGACTCGCTTTGGTTGGTGGTAGGGTATTTTCTTAGCCCACCTGGCTAGCTACCACCATCTTATCTAAGTCTTGCCGTCAAACATCAGTGTTAAAAAAATTGATGTGTTCCGGCATGAAGATAAGATATTCTCCAATGCGTTAGGGAATCTTGATAAGCTCGCTTCCATCTTCGGCATCATCGTCACTTACCATCAGGTGAGATGATGCCAAGGGCTTACCAGTTGTGAATTTAAAATAAATGTGCCCTGCCCACTGCCACTTTAGTTTATCAATTCTGAGAGCTATACTTTGGTTCTCCTGCGGAAGCTGCTGGATGCGGGCCGGGAGTTGTGAACATTCTTGGGGGAAGCCTTTGTCCAGAGCAGTGGCCGTCTTTCGGCTGATAAGGTGATGTTGATGACTCTTTCTTTTAGATTTACACAGATGAGTCATAAAGTCCAATATCTAGATTTAGGTATTTCGAGTCTGTCTATATTGAACAAATGATGGATAAGAGACATTATTGGATCATCATTTCAAGGCTTGAATTCATAGGGGGTTCACTGGCGGCGGCCCGGGATGCTAATTCTGAGATTCCGTTACCTAACTATGTATAGCTTTTTTTTTTAAACCACAAAAATAACTATAAGAATATTGTACTCGCAATGGTATCACAGACGGAAAAATTATAACTCTTTGGGCTGTAATCTACCTATTTTGTTACTCTTGGAAAGAGATACAGTGATGCACCGTTTAAAAATTTCCATAAGCAAGCTTCAAAACTACTCCCCTTGATCAAGGATAAATGAATTACGCAGGCGTTGCTCATCGATCACTGTCGACAATCTGATATAAAATAAAGCCCATATCGAGCAGAATGCTTAAGATATTAGGTCTTTACCTATGAAATTGCCGATTGTATAAAAAAAGTTTAAAGATGAAAATTAATATTAAGAACAATAGTTATTAGAACAAAATTTATTCTCAAAATAGCATTAGACTATTAGATATTAAATGCCTATTGTTTAGATATTTTGAGAGCACTGGAGCGTGCTATGCTCGGAGTTTCTCAGCGTGATCGAATCAGAAACGAGGAGATCCGTAGGAGAACCAAAGTAACCGACGTAGCTCTCAGAATTGCTAAACTTAAGTGGCAGTGGGCGGGGCACATTTCTCGTAGAACAGATGGCCGTTGGGGCAGTAAAGTTATCGAGTGGCGACCACGCACCGGAAGCGTAGTTAGGCACTTAGGCAGGCCTCCCACTCGGTGGACTGATGACCTGGTGAAGGTCGCGGGAAGCCGCTGGATGCAGGCAGCGCAGAACAGGTCTTCGTGGAGATCCTTGGGGGAGGCCTATGTCCAGCAGTGGACGTCCTTTGGCTGATATGAGAGCACGGTGGCTTCAACCCCATGAAATCGGGTTTTTTCACCTGATAAAATCGCCTTTATTGAGGCAAAAAATACAAATACTTAATTTTAAAGCTCTACAGTTATCGCAGCAGTTTCTTCGTTACTAATGTCATATTTGGGAATACCCCGCATAAGATTTTGTCACTTTCAGGAAAATTTAAGAAAATTATCTAGTCTAAAAAATTGCCCCATGTGACCACTATGAAAACGCCTTTGTTCCATTCAATGGTATATAGCTCAGGGAACATGAAAGACATGCCTTAAAATAAAATACGAATAATAAAACATAAGTAGTGTCACCAGATCTATAATAAAAAACATTTTTTTTTAAATAAATGTTGGCAATGAACTTCAAAAACTAAATCGGCAATTTCATAGGTAAAGACCTATTAAAATGGATTTCACCATCCGTTTAGTGGCGAAATTGAGCTTTCGCTGTCTTGTGGATTTTTCTAGAAGTTTAGTAGAATTCATTTTAACCTGAAGGAATGGCGATTAAAAAACTACATTAAACCATTTACACGTCTCGAAATATCTTTTTTCTTAATAACTGGATTATTTGTTTTTACTGTTATGCTCAAGGAGAAACTAATTATAATGAATTAGTAACTTTTGTAATAAATCTTCTAATATTGCCGCATTCTAATGCCGATTTAGTGATACTTTGGGCAGCATGATTATAATAAAAACAAACAGAGAAATGGGACGAAGTTAAATCTTTTAAGGGCGATATTAAGAAAACGCTGTGGATAATAATTGATGCATGGGAAAATTCTGCAATGAATATAAAATTTCATCAAATTTTACCAAAGGTGTAATTACCAATCTGAACCTGAAACTAATGATGTGGAAATGATTTATCCGAAGAAAACTAGGTTAGAAATAACGTAATGTTACAATGATTGAATAATTTAAAAAAATATTAATAATTTTATGATGATTTACTAATTGTCTGTTAATTTTTTTTAATAGGTATGAATAAAAAATGAAATATTTTCTTATTTTTATTATTATCTTTATTTGTCAGACAACATGGTCCATTTTTGTTAGTAACTAATTATATACTAATTTTATCTTTTCTAACTTTATCTTATTAAATTTACTAGCCCGCTTCCATCTTCGGCACCATCGTCACTTACCATCAGGTGAGATTATGCCAAGGGCTTACCAATTGGATTTCAAAACCCTGACTGAGGCCGCGAGTTCATATCTGCGAAAATGCAACTATTAAGTTTTTTTAATTTCATATTTTATTTTTTTTATTTTTTTATTATAACCAGTGTGTAATATGAATGCCATACGATAAATAAATAAATACCAATTGTGAAAAAAAAGAACACCAACCCATTATTTACTCTTTTTTCTTCTAAATACCAAAAAATAATTAAGTTTAAAGTTAAATGGTTTTTATATTACATTGTTATATTATTTAAGTATTTTATTAATATTTATAATAACTATTAAGTATTTTATAATAACTGTTTATTTGCAAATTTTTCTGTTTAACTATTGCACCGTCTCTTAACTTATTCTATCGCTGTTTCCCTACCCAAAGGTTGCCTGGAAGGAATTGCTACCTAGCAATAAGGCCGCGTATTGTATAGGCTTTCTTCTATATTGTCAATTTCTTTTTTGTGTTGTGATGCAATAAAGAATATTGTATTGTATTGTTTTTAGAATATGGACCCTTTCTGTTTGTGGTTTTTTGGTCGTTTTAGAAGTTAAATTTGGTGGAGGGCTTATTTGACTGGATATATTCAAGCCGGAACACATCAATGCTGTTAACATTGATATTTGACGGCAAGACTAATTAAGATGGTGGTGGCTAGTCAGGCGGACTTATAAAATGCCCTACCACCAACTAGAGCCTTACAAAGTTAGACCGCGCCGGGATTTGAACCCGCAACCTACTGGTGTGAAGCGAATGGACGAACCATTTTTGCAGATTTAATCAGGAAATGTGACGATAAAGTGATGGACATTTAAAAGTGAGACTTGTTAAAGACAATCTCCGTAATCTGTAAGATTATGGAGCGTGTATTGAACACCCGCATTCTGGCATACCTAGAAGACAATAACCTCCTTAGCGATCGACAATACGGATTTCGCCGAGGTCGATCTACTGGAGATCTTCTACTGTATGCTACGCATATATGGGGCGAGGCCATCGAGAAGCATGGCGAAGCTCTCGCTGTGTCACTCGACATCTCGAAGGCTTTTGATAGGGTCTGGCACGCTAGCCTTATTGGCAAGCTTCCTTCTTATGGTCTTCATTTGGGATTGTGTAACTGGGTAGCTGATTTCCTGAGGGAACGGTCTATTCGAGTGGTCGTTGATGGCTGTTCCTCAGACCTATTGGCGATTGATGCCGGGGTACCTCAGGGATCTGTTCTTTCCGCAACACTATTTCTGCTTCACATAAACGATTTGCTGAAACCCGGTATAATTGGTTATGCAGACGATAGCACGGTTGTAGAAAGATACCTGTCCAGTGCACGAGCTAACAGCGCTGATACGCTGTTTCTGAGAGAGGCCATGATAGAGCGCATTAACCTATCACTTCAGGCAGTGTCTGAATGGGGTGATTCCAACCTCGTAAGGTTGAATGCCTCTAAAACACAGGCATGTCTTTTTTCCGCCAAAAGGAGTCCATTCACCTTGACTCCAACTCTCCGGAATGAACCGATTCAGATATCTGACCACCTGGAACTCCTCGGCGTGGATTTAACACCCAATCTTAACTTCGGTCGTTACATTGAGTCCAAGGCAAAAGTTGCTGCAATGAAGCTGGGCATTCTCTCTATGGTTAGACGTTACTTCACACCTGGACAGCTGCTTACCTTGTATCAAGCACAAGTCCGCTCATGTATGGAGTACTGTTCACACTTATGGGATGGATCAGCCCGCTATCAGCTGGATACCTTGGACGCCATCGACAGACGCGCAGGGAGACTCATTGGTGACGACGAGCTAGTCAATGACAAGCTCCAAAGCCTTGAGCATCGCCGCAAAGTCGCCTGTCTATCGGTATTCTATCGAATTCATTTCGGAGAGTGCGCGCAAGAACTTCACGACCTCATTCCCCCTGCTCCATTCCACCGTCGGTCAACGAGACGCAGGGAGGGGTTGCACCCCTTTGTTGTTGATGTTCCACCTTTTCGCACGAATCGTTACGCTTCTTCATTTATTATGCGTACAGCGCAGGAGTGGAACTCCTTGCCTGCGTCAGTGTTTCCCGATTCCTATAATTTGGGGATCTTCAAGGCAAGAGTGAATAGGCATTATGAGTTTGCGTGTACCATCCTCGACTGCATCATCACTTACCATCAGGTGAGTTGCAGTCAAACGCACTCAAATTTTTAATAAAAAAAAAAAATTATGTTCGTAAGTATACTTGTTATTACTTAGTGTCAATTATTAGTTCTACTAGGATATTTTGGCCTAAAGCGTCACGTTGCTGAGATATTTGGAGTTAAAGGTTGTCAAATAAAACACTACACAATACAATGCAATATTCTTGTTTACTATGTTCCCTCAACTTTTACCGTTGTGTAGCAATACGACTGCTGTAGTTCTTCCTCGCCTTTTTATAATACTCGTACATAATGTATGATTTTGTATCCCATTTACGTTATCGCCATTCAAACAATACAGAAAAAAACCCTAAAAAGTGGCCAAGTGCGTGTGCGATCACACGAAAAACAGGTTCGCCTCTTCGCCCGCGTTTTAATACTGTTTTGGACGAGAGTATTGCGCGAGCCGCTTCGGTTGGACATGATTGTTCTCCAGATCCCTCAGGAATTATATAAGACTATTCTGATTAGCAGTCTTTGTCACTTTCCACCCCCGAAACCAATTCTATACAAAAAAAATACGATGTCTGTAAAGTCGGTTTACGGACGATAACTTTACGTGGTAACGTGTCACAAGCCGAACGCTTGTGTGCACACGACTGTACGTTTGGCTCAGCGTACTGGCGTAACGGGACAGTAACGTCACGTAACGGGACACTTTTTCGTGCATGCAGCCCGTGTCATCAATTAATAAGACGTCATCACGTCAAAAAACATTTCAATCTGTTGCGACGCTGACGTGTGCGAGCGTGGAAATGAGTTTTTGCCAGATCCCTCGGGAACTATGTCAGGATATGCTTATTAGTAAATTATGTCATTTCCCATCCCCTCAAACAGTTCTGTGCAAAAAATCATAACAATCCGTTATTCCATTGTGATGTTAAAGAAATAAACCAAAAAATAGATTTTTTAGATATCTCAGGAACTGCATCGGACAATGTTATTTTCACGGGATAAAAAGTAGCCTATATTCTTCCTAGTGACACAAGCTACCTGCTGCATGCCAAGGTCATCTGCATTGGTCAAGGTGTTGAATCATGAAAAGGTTACAAACAAAACATTTTTACGTCCCACTGGTTGAAATTTGGTAGATAAGACAGTTTAGGGCCTGGATTAACACATAGGCTACTTATGTCCACGCTCGCGAGCCGCTTGCGGCTCGCGCACTGCGCACCCTGGAAGACAGCCATAGAAACTATGTTTACGCGAGCGAAGCCGCTGGCAAAATCTAGTTTATAATATTAGTAACAATGTAAGGATGCGAACTCCCTAATGGAGAATATCGCTTTCTTCTTTTAACAAAAATATATTTACTGGGATGTACTTTTGTTAAAAGCAATAATAATATACACTCGAGAGCGATGAATCCGGGTCACTTAAAGAATCCTAAAAATCTCGGAAACTAAGAAGGCTAGCTTAATGAAATAAATTGTGTTTAATAGACAATTTAATACTCCTTAAATGAAGTCATTAAAACTTCTTAGTTATTGTAAAGTTATGTCATAAAAAAATCAAATTTGAAAAAGGGAGACTTTCGAAGATGGAACTACGAAATTACTACATTTGTTTTTCTTTTGTTTCTAATCTGTCATTTAAGTGGGTACATAAACCATGTTGATAGTGTTCAATATTTATTATTCAAGCAGTAATCATGTCGCTTACACCTGAAGAATGCACCAGAATACTCACAATGCTGGAAAACGGCCGGGGTCAGCGCGATACAGCCACGACTGTCGGTGTGTCGCTCTCAACCGTACAAAGAGTTCTCCAACGTTACGAGGAAACTGGCTCTAACCTACGCAGACCAGGAACAGGCAGAACCAGGTGTACCACAGCACGAGAAGATCGATACTTGGTGAACACAATGCTTCGTAATCGCTTTCTCACAGGAACTGAACTTACAAATCAGTTTCGACGCCTCGGAGGAAGTAGCCCAAGCGCATGGACAGTAAGGCGACGACTTGCTGAAGCTAACTTGAAACCACTTAGACCTGCAAACAGCCCTAAACTGGAGCGTGGGCATCGTATTTCAAGACTAAGATATGCCCAGAACCACTTAAATTGGAGTATTGGAGATTGGTCAAAAGTTATGTTCTCCGACGAATCAAAATTTATGCTCTACAAGCACCATGGAAGACACAGAGTGTATAGAAGACCAGGGGAAAGATTCAAGCAAGCATGCATCGAAGAAAAAGTAGCCTACGGTGGTGGGTCTGTACATGTGTGGGCCGGAATTTCTTCTGAGAGTCGCACAGAACTGGTGTTCATAGAAAACGGCTCTTTAACTAGCGAAAGATATGTGGAAGAAATCCTCAATGAACACGTTGGTCCATTTATGGTCAATTTGGGTGAGGATGCTATTTTTATGCATGACAATGCCCGGCCTCATACGGGTTGGATTGTGAATGACTACCTTCAAGAGATGAACATTACTCGTATGGAGTGGCCAGCACGCAGCCCGGATATCAACCCGATCGAGCATGCTTGGGACGAGCTAGGGAGATGCGTAAAACAAAGAAGCCCTTCCCCATTCACGCTTCGTGAGCTCAAAATTGCTCTCACAGAGGAATGGGTAAATATTCCCCAAAATCGTATAAGGAACTTGGTGTACAGCATGCCAAACCGCGTAAACACAGTGATGGAAGCACGAGGAAGCAATACGAAGTATTAAAATTCAAGTAAATCGTAATGTTGTTCAAAAATGTCATGTTTCCTATTTTTGTTTTAAGGCGAGTTCAGCAGTTTTTTTTTTATTTATGTAATTTTTTGTAAATAAAATGTAGTGACTCGTAAATTGTATTACTTTCATTTAAGGGGTATTAAAGTGTCTATTAAACACAATTTATTTCATGAAGCTAGCCTTCTTAGTTTCCGAGATTTTGAGGATTATTTAAGTGACCCGGATTCATCGCTCTCGAGTGTAGTTAAAAGTTCCTTCAGACATACATATTATACTACTCATCGCATTTAACAGAACTAGCTGTTGCTCGCGACTCCGTTCACGTGGATAACTGAACATGATAAATTATGAAAACTATGAACCACATGAAAATAATTTATTTGTGATAATAAACCAGAAAAAACATTGCGAAGCTCATGTTCCCAGGACGCACGATGCACGCACTGGAACTGATACAAAAACTTGAACTTTTATAAAAAACTGAATCACCAGCGCCGCAATCGAACACGCTGTAAATCAGCTCCTCAACAGGCGGTAGGATTTGACCAGTCCGATATTGTTCGGTAATCGCCTGACTTTGATCTTGAAGAGAACGTCTTAAGGTTTTAAGATGACTCAATCCGAGCAGGTTGAAACGTGTTAAAATAATATCGAACGTAAGTCTATTCATTTTAAGTTCAAATCAATGCGGGCTTCAACGCGTATGTTACGTTGAAACCGAACGCCCAAATCTGATTTTTACATGTTTATATTACTTTTCTTCACTTTCAAAAAAGTTTTTAAATAATGTTTTCAATTAAAATGAAAGGTTTTAAAGTCACCCATTTTTGTGCGTTGGTTTTATTCAACATTAACTATTTGTTTTTGAGAAATTTTGCAATTAATGCCAAAAACAGGGTCTACAGTAAATCTTTTTACATCAAAAGTGGTAATATTTTTTAAATTGTATTCAATTAAATCGATTTTTTATTATTTTAAGTATATTATATATTTTTTCCATAGTGATAGTCTTTCAATAATTTTTTTTTATTCACAATTGGTAAACCCTTGACAACATCTCACCTGGTGGTAAGTGACGATGTTGCCGAAGATGGAAGCGGGCTTACCAAGATTCCCCAACGCAATGGGGAACTGGCTATCTTATCTTCATGCCGGAACACACCAATGATATCAACATTGATATTTGGCGGCAAGACTTAGATACGATGGTGGTAGCTAGCCAGGCGGGCTTAGAAAATGCCGTACCACCAACCAAACCGAGTCTTACAATTGACCCCGCCGGGAATCGAACCCGCGACCTCCTCTGTAAAGCCAGTGAACTTTGCCTCTGAGCTACGGAGGCGGTTACTTAATTTGAATATTGTCATTTATCCAATCTTAAAGCCTTAAAACTCTTAAACCTGAGGGTTGCTACTAAATTGGACCCGAATATTTTACGTAAGGCGAAATTTCAGTATCTACTTCCGACCGAAGAACAGAGCCGTTCACTTCATCGGCCCTGGTTAACTAATTATTAATCTGTGCCCTGGTGCCACCAGCAACGTCTGGCGATAACAACCGCAAAAGAGAACTACGATACCACTCATCCCACTATTCTCCCTCCAGGTGTACTGGAGCATTAACTTTTTCTACAGCAGTCTTGTACTCTATAGTGGCGTTGTGGATACTCCACTCGCTTCACATCAGAAGATCGGGGGGTCGATTCCCGGCGATTACTACGTAGGACTTGGTTTGGTTGGTGGAATTGCATATAGTGCCGGACTAGCTATCTTAAGTGTTGCCGCCAAATCATCAATGTTACCACAATGTATTTCAGCATGTAGATAAAGCCAGTTTTATAAATAGCGTTAGGGAATCTTGGTTAGCCCGCTTCTATCTTCCGCATCATCATCACTTATCACCAGGTGAAATGATGCCAAGGGGGATAAAAAGGGAGACACATTGTCATACTATGTTTCCGTGGAACATAATTAAATTAAAACATTAAATTAAAGCAACTACATAATATGAAAAATAGATAAGGCTGTATAGAAGCACCTTAGAGACATTGACGTAGTTTGGGCTTCATTGATTCGGTCTTGATGTGTTCTCTGTAGAGTTGTATCTTACAACTTTTCAATGAAGCAAAAATGGTTATATATGATACAAGGGTGGTAAAAAGTTAAATAACAAACGAGTGACATTGGTAAGCCCGAGCTGCAGGCGAGGGTTCACCGTCGTCACAGTTTGTCATTTACATTTAACACCCATGTATCATACGGCGTTTTTCAATACAGTTGTGATAAAACAGGTCAAATTAAAAAAAAAAACCGTTAGCAGATACAAAAAAAACACATGTTTACATACCTATCGAGGTTTCGGCAACCAAAGTTAATTTTACGCGACTTGTGGCTCATTTTAAATGTCCGGGGGAGTATCTAATCTCACTTTGTTTTATCTATACATACATACAACCAAAGTTAATTTTACGCGACTTGTGGCTCATTTTAAATGTCCGGGGGAGTATCTAATCTCACTTTGTTTTATATATACATACACCTAAGTGTATTTTTATCACACATATTTATATTAACATTTTTTTTTCGCATTCACAACTAAATAAATTAAACATTATTTCCGAAATATGCCCAATGTCAGGAGTCTTAAACAAAAAACACGGTACCAAAAGCTGAACGTCCCTTGCAGCCGCAGTCCAGTGAGTACTATCGTACGCCTTGGGTGGTTATCTAACCATAAGAAGTGCGATCAATACATGGATAGGTCTTGCTGTTGGCCGCATTAAAATATAATTTTCTTTTTTTTGAACCCGCATTCCACCCTATTCCTCTTAAACTATAAATGTATGGTACTTCGGTCTATTTTTCCTTAGACATAGTATATTCTTTATTAGTCAAATTTTTTACATATTTCTCGCCTGGCAAACTTCAGGGTAAGGTTTTTTTACCCGACTGCGCCAGGAGGGTTATGTTTTTTGTGTCATCATATCAGCTCATATACGTCCCCACCGAGGGGCTCGAGCCTACCCTGAATTAGGGCGATAGGGCCTTAGTCGACCACGCGTGCGTGTTGGTCGACTTCACACACAACCTTCGAATTTCTTCGCAGCCGTGTGCAGGTTTCCTCACGATGTTTTATTTCACCGTAAGAACGTCGGATAAACGTCCATATGAAATCTAAATTCGAAATCACATTGGTAAGTGGCTATGACGAATATTTTTCCCAACCAGTAACAGTGTGACAGTAAGGGGTGTTACCGGACGGGAATAAACCGAGACTGCTGCCTTAGCCATTACGCCACCGACGCTCTTTTTCCTTAGACATAGTATATCGTCGGCTTACTGCAAGAAGTCATTATTCACCAAAAGTCATTAACTGCATTTGTGATACCAGTGTATAGGCCGCGCTACGCTCTACAATAATCAGAAATCATTATTTCTCTATGTGTTGTACTTTTAAAGAAATTGAACATTATGTCTAACGCAAAAAGATAGTGATTGCAATTTTCAGTTTTCACAATCATTACAGTACCTTATATTGAGTATTAAGATTTTTTTCGTTACAACTACACACTAATGATACTTAGTGTCTTCATCTGAAATTTGAAAATGTATGATTCACTACTTACAATTTTCGTTATAAATAATTAAATTATTTTTGTTACTTAAGGAGGTTTCACGAATATATCGCTTACTACATCTTTACATTTTGTATTAAGTTGATAAAGTTCATAAGTGACACCTAGAGTACTTAAATTGTCGTATAACGTTTTGCTAAAAGTCATTATATTATTTCAATGACGTCTGAGCAACGACGAACGACAAAAATGCATATAAGTTATGATTTTGTTAAAAATAATTACATGCCTTTAATTGTCTTTTAGTCACATTATACTTGTCTATTAAACTAATTATAAAACTTAAATGACTTTTAATAGAAAATGGTCACTTGAATTAATACTTAATGAGATCTGACAAAAACAAAGTTTTGTTAATTAATATTTTTAGACGATAATAAGTGTTTTTGTTGTATAAAATTATATAATTTTAATGAATTCTGGGAGCGTGAGTAGCAGAACTATATGGATTCAATCTAATAATTACACAATAATGATTTCTGTCAAATCTACACACCAAAAAATGTAAGGTCTAAAAGTACTTAGTTAGTTCTGCACAATATAAAAAGGTTTTATAATCATAATAATTAGTTTTTTGCTTAAACTGGATACAAAAGTAATATGAATTTTGTTGGTCCTGACAAACAAATTCCATTCTTTTTATCGGATAATTACCTTATGACACTAAACGGAAGTTCATAGAGTAGATATTTGTAGATTAAAATATAGGGAACAGTAATTAGGATAATAGAAACTCGATTTACTTGTCACTATGATGCGCAAAGGCTGGCTGTAAGGCGGTGGGCGAGCGAGGGGGAGAGGTGAAGCGAGCCGCGAGCGGAACCGATGCCGCAGTTTGCTTTCTACATTAAGACCAGAATACAACTTTTGTCTCGAAGTTGATCTAAATCTCCCGGTATGTTTCTGCTTCATTAATTTATAATCTATTATTTTATTTACAATAAATATTAACCCTTAGAGTTACAAGCTACTATAAACCATCATATTAATTTATAATCTGCTAACTAGAGCCACGAATTAAAATAAGAATTCTACTTCTTGCTTACACACCCAGGAAACGGCCCCTTGTCCCCGGCGACACTGCTATTCCTGGCTCCGGTAACAGACCTGGTAACGATGGGGTGGGAGGTGCAAAGAATCTCCAGGAGATGCCAGGCTACCAAACCCAACGACCTTTGGCCCTGGCAATTTACAACACGCGTACACTGCGGACTGACGAGAAGCTTACAGAACTCGAAGAAGGATTGAGCAGGTTACGGTGGGATATCGTACGTTTATGTGAAGTCCAAATAAAGGGAGAGGACACCATGATCCTTTAATCCGGAAACCTGCTCTCATTCCGGGAGGATGACCAACTGTCCCAGGGTGGTGTCGGGTTTCTCGTCCACAAGTCCTTCATTAACAAAGTGGTCCAGATCATGATCTTTTCGACAAGGGTAGCATACTTTATACTCGGAATCACAAAACGGTATTCGATAAGTCATACGGGTATACGCGCCGACCACGCAACACTCCGACGATGAGGTAGAGATAATGTATGAGGAAATCTCTACAACCAAACGTAGAACCATGACCCATTATACCATTGTTATGGAGGACTTCAACGTGCAACTGGGCAAACGAGGCGATGGTGAGCTGAGAGTAGGGCAATTTGGATATGGAGTAATAAATGCACGTGGTCAGATGCTGGCCGACTTTATGAAAAAAGAGAGCCTCTTTATAATGAACTTCTTCTTCAAAGAGTCACAACAGCGGAAATGGACATAGTTGCATCCCAATGGCATAGCGAAGAACGAGATTGATTTCATTTTATCGACGAGAAGACTGATGTCAATGATGTCTTTGTGATCAATTTTAGTAAAAACAGGAAGCGATCACCGAATGGTAAGAGGCACACTGAATCTAAAGATTAAGCTAGAAAGATGCCGACTGATGAAGTCTACGTTCCGACCTGCACCCATACAGCTCCAAAACCCCTATAGCATTCAGCTCGATTTGCAAAATAGCTTCTAATGCCTAGGATACTGCGAGAATATGGACGATTATAATGAAAAATTAGTGGAAATGGTCCAAAAGGTCGGGTCTGAGATTCTTAAAACTCGCCGTTCAAACAGAACAAAAAAAAATTCAGACTTCACCAGCAACCTCATGGAAGAAAGACGCAGATTGGTTTTGCAGTCCTCTGAAGATGCTACTTAATATCGACAACTAAACAGGCAGATCTCTTAAGTCCCTGGCTCGCGATTAGCGCGAGTATATTACAAATTGTATTAAAGAAGCGATTGAGCACAACAAAGGCTCAAAAGTGTTCGCGAGACATCAAACCAACGAGAGGACAAAGCTAACTGACCAAGCCGAAAACTGAGGTGGCATGATCATATAGTCTGAGAATTCTAAGATTGAGTTGCTGGAAGAAGTTAAAAAGTTCTACGGACAATTGTACAAGACCACTCGTCTGCCTGTCAGCGATCTGGCTAAAGACTCAAGAGCCAGACTAACCCGACACTTTACCGAAGCTATATAGATATTCGATATATTCTTCCTCCGACGTAACCAATTCATGAAATTAATTTTTATACGACTTCATACAAACACTCACAATACACACACAACATTTACACATGCCACAAACACACTACATATATAACGTATAACACTTTGCGCTGCCCATTTCAAACTTCTTGTTCTTATTTCTTTAATTGTACTTTTTTTGTTTGTTTTATATATTTTTACTTTATAAATATTATTTTCTATTACATAATTTACGTTTAATCCTACTTTGTCTTTTTTTAAATTTCAATTAGTCGAATTTCATAATTTGCTTTTTAAAATGTAAAACCAATAATTGTAAAATTCATGTGTGTAATGGTCTATAAAATTGGCGACAAGTTAATAAATAAATAAAAAATATCCCGAAAGTCAGCCTATACGAGACTGGAATGGCTTTCAAACAGCTTAAGAACAACAAGGCACCGAGTGACGATGGAATTACGGCTGTACTTCTGAAAGCAGGTGAATCACCGGTACTCAAAGCTCTTCAGAAGTTATTGAATTCCGTTATACTCGAGGGACAAACGCCTAACGAATGGCACAGAAGTTTGGTCGATCCTGCTTTTCTTCAAAAAGGGTGACAACACCTTGCTAAAGAAGTACAGACCCATCTCACTTCTGAGCTATGTCTATAAACTGTTTTCGAGATTCATTACGAATCGTCTCGCACGAAGGTTTGACGACTTCCAGCCTCCCGAACATGTCGGTTTCCGAAAAGGCTTTGGTACCATAGACCACATACATATGCTGCGGCAGATTATACAGAAGAGTGAAGAGTACAATCAGCCACTATGCTTGGCGTTTCTGGACTATGAGAAAACCTTTGATTCAGTCGAAAACTGGGCTGTGCTACAGGCTCTCCAGCGGTGCTAAATTGACTATCGATACATTACGGTGTTGAAGTATCTGTATGAAAACGCCACTACTTTAGTTCACCTCCACACCAGAACTCGAAACCTCCCAATTGCAGCGAGGGGTGAGACAGAGAGATTATATCTCCGAAACTGTTCACCGTCGCCCTGGAACATGTTTTCAAACTTCTAGACTGGGGGGTGGGTACTCGGCATCAGTATCAACGGCCCACCATCGATTTGCTGACGATATCGTGGTCATGGCTGAGACTATGGAAGACCTAAGTGTAATGTTCGATAGCCTCAGTAAAGTCTCTCAACAAGTGGGTCTTAAAATGAACATGGACAAGACGAAAATATGTCCGTGTTGCACCCACCCCTCTAAAGGTTGGAGACTCTACACTGGAAGTTATTGACGAATATGTAAACCATGGACAAAGAGTCCAGCTAGGTAGGTCCAACTTCAAGAAAGAGAACAATCGACGAATCCAACTCGGCTGACCAGCGTTCGGGAAGCATCGCAATATCTTCACATCCCAAATACCGCAGTGTCTCAAGACTTAGGTCTTTGACCAGTGTGTGTTTACAGTGATGGATGACATACAGAACTGAGACATGGTCGCCTACTATGGGCCTCATAAGAAGGGTCAAGGTCACCCAAAAGGTAATGGAGCGAGCTATGCTTGGAATTTCCCTACGCGATCGAATCAGAAATAAGGTGATCCGCAGAAGAACCAAATTAACCGACATAGCTCACAGAATGGCTAAACTGAAGTGGCAGTGGGCAGGGCACATAGCTCGTAGAACAGATGGCTTTTGGAGTAGTAAAGTTCTTGACTGGCGACCGCGCACCGGAAAACGTATCGTAGGAAGGTCTCCCACGCGTTGAACCGACGACCTGGTGTAGATCGCGGGAAGCCGCTGGATGCGGGTAGCGCAAGACCGGTCGTTGTGGAATTCCTTGTGAAAGGCCTTTGTCCAGCAGTGGACTTCTTTCGGCTGATTAGATGATATGTTTTTACTGTCTACAATAAGTAGATCTTATACCTTTATTATCACTTGTTTTTTTTTTGCCAAAAATTTAAGCGACTTTCATTTAAGTTGTTAAATTAGATTTAGGTCACCCGAAAATATCAAAAATAATATTGTAAAAGCTTCTAATTTGATAATAATAAAAAAAGAACACTATTTTCATTGTTTTTATGGTAATAATTGATTTTTTTGAACGATTTTCATACAGAAATCGTTATTTTCACGTTTTGCTTGTATTGCTCAAACGCAAGAAGTCCTTATCTTTTTTTTCCGGCTTTTTAAAAAAAAGTGCAGCATTAGGGATGTATTCCTTAATGAAATCGTATAAAGAAGATGCTCACCTTTAAGGTGGTGTTTAATTTTTTTTTCTATGTCCTCAACTTTTGAAGTTATTGCAAAGATAATGAAAAATATAAAACTGCGATTATCTCGAAATCACTTTTTTGCAGCTAATGATGTCTTGCAGTAAGCCGACGATATTCCTTATTAGTCTAATTTTTTACATATTTCTCGCTTGGCAAACTTCAGGGTAAGGTTTTTTTTACCCGACTGCGCCAGGAGAGTTTTGTTTTTGTCATGTTTTTTGAGTGTATGTGTATTTTTGGCACGCTCAGTAGCTTAAACGGCTTGATGGAGTTTTTCGGTCACGTTAGATTCGTCTTAATCCCGTGAGTGACATAGGATACATTTTATCCGGATGACCAGAAAATAGGGGTTAAGTTTTTACACAGTTGGGTTTTTAATTAATTTATAGTTACTTAAAAATATTTCATCGGCATTCAAAAACTACGGGGTTTAAAATAAGAATATTTTTTACCAACCCCCAGTAATTTCATCATATACCCATATACCCCATACGATGGGAGTAGCAATCTCTCTTTAAAGGATGTTACAAAATTGGTGTAGATCTCATCACACTGAACAACTTTTGTTCTATGATTTTTTTGAAATCACAAAAAATAATATAATTAAATCTTTATACAAAACGATCGGCCGATCGACCAAATTCTGTGCATTTTTGTATGGAGGTCCCAATTTTTTTATAAGAACTGAATATGGGTTTCTTGGAGAAAATTGTTCAGTATGAGTAGAACGGGACCTACACCAATTTTGTTACACCCTGTATATATACAAAAGTCGACGTGTGTATGTATGTATGATCCCTATGGACTCAACGACTTGGCCGATTTTGATGAAATTTTCAAGGAATCTTGATTTAGCCCAGCGGGTGATCCTGTGAAAAAAAATGCGGATCGCTAGTACGCAAATAAAAATCCACAGTACGCGTATGGGAGGCACCGTACTTTATTTTAATACTGCATAGGGTGTCAAAATTTATAGAACCAAGCAAAATTTAGCTTTATAACGGTAATAGTCGTTCAATAAAACGCTTGTGACATCCTGACGGAGCTACATAAGGGCTGGCTACAGATTTATTTTGTCCAGCCAATCAACCAAGACTCAATAGACCAAGACCATAATATCATATCAGCCGATGGACATCCACTGCTGGACAAAGGCTCCTCCAAGGATTTCCACGATGACGACCAGTTTTGTGGTACCCGCATCCAGCGGCTTCCCGCGACCTTCACCAGGTCATCGGTCCAACGAGTGGGAGGCCTGCCTATCCTACGTTTTCCGGTGCGCGGTCGTCACTACGGTACTACCCCAACGGCCATCTGTTCTACGAGCAATGTGCCCCGCCCACTGCCACTTAAGTTTAGCAATTCTGAGAGCTATGTCGGTTACTTTGGTTCTATAGATCTCCTCGTTTCTGATTCGATCACGCAGAGAAACTCCGAGCATAGCACGCTCCATTGTCATTTGGGTGACCTTGAGCCTTCTTATGAGGCCCATAGTAAGCGACCATGCCTCAGTTCCGTAGTCATCACTGGCAACACACACTGGTCAAAGACCTTGGTCTTAAACACTGCGGTATTTGGGACGTGAAGATATTGCGAAGCTTCCCGAACGCTACCAAGACCAATATTCATTTTATTACTGGAAGCAAAGAATAAAGACTATTATTACCTACTACTTAAAGACAAGTAAGAGTGTTAACGCTTAAATTGCCAAATTTATTTCCAGCAATTTTTTTCCCTTCAAACCGGATTTAAAAGAATAACTTTAAAATTGCAATGTAGGTTTTTGAGAACAAGATCTAGATATGAAATCAAAAGTCGACTTCTGTGGCATAGCAATATAATTTTCGAAGCGGGTTCGTATTGAGCTATTCCGCACGTATATTGTAGGAGTAATACATTTTTCAAGAGGTTCCCAGTTTGAATTGTATTTCTGTGAGATTGCTCTTAGCTTTTACGTATTGCAGCAAATACAGGCTGCGAGGAATCTGGATAAGATATACGGCACAAACGCTCATGGTCTATCACAATATTCTAAAACAGCTATTAGATATATATTATCAGCTCATATACGTTCCCACTGAGGGGCTCGAGCCTACCCTGAATTAGGGCGATCGGTCCTTAGTCGACCACGCGGACCCAGTGCGGGTTGGTCGTCTTCACACACAACCTGCGAGTTTCTTCGCAAGCGTGTACAAGTTTCCTTACGATGTTTTCCTTCACCGTAAGAGCGTCGGATAAACGTACATATGAGATCGAAATTGGAAATCACATTGGTACGTGCTAGGATTCGAACCACGACAGGATTCGGACAGGAGGCGGCGTACCTAGCCGTTACGCCACCGACGCTCTCAAATAGGTTACATAACCAAATATTTTATTCACACATTGTGAATAAAGAAACACATTTACCCGACTGCTCACAAAGGAGGGTAATGTTTTTCGGGTGCATGTACGTTTATATCTGTCTCTTTAGCTGAGCATGTAGCCTAAACGGTTTGATGGATTTTGAAGTGCGAGGTGTTGTTAGATTCGTGTTGATCCCGTGAGTGACATACTACTAGTACTTCGCTGGCTCAGCGACCCAAAGTGGATCTTGGCCTCCTCTTGGATCTTCCGTGAGATAGGATACATTTTTACCCGCCTGCACAAAAAAGAGGCGTAATGTTTTTACGCAGCCAGGTTTTTCATTTTAAATTAAATTTGTTAGGATATTGTTTGTATCAACTTAATATTAAGACATAACCTAGTATGTTTCAAAAGGTTTAGTAAAATACCCGTGAAAACGTATAATGATAGGTCGGGGAAAAGTTTTTTCGTATTTTGTAATTAAATCTCTTTGCTTGTATAATTTGTACCTGGCTGGGAATAATAAAATTAAAAAGGTGAACATTTGATTTCTTTTTTGAAAAACCCGGCATTTTTTTGTCTATGAAAAGGTATGAAAATAACGAAGAAATTAGCTACATTTTAAAATTTTATTAAAAAGAGTTAAAAATGCAGCAACTCATGATAGCCGATCTTGAACGTTAAACTTTAAAATTTAAAATTAACATTAAAAAAAATAATTAAAAATTAAAATTTACATACAAAACACGAAAAAACCGGGAATTTCCCGTGGAACTACTGGTAGTGCCATAGTTAAATTTAATTTACCGTAGCACTACCAATAGCTATTAAGTATACTCCCAATTTCTTCTTCTGCGAAGTATTCTTCTGCCCATCGAGGGAGCCTCGCTTTCTTTGATTGTATAATCAATCAAACCTGACCAAACCTAATATCGCTCGCTCATTTACAGTTTTTGAGATAAAACTTAGTTAAAAAAATAATTTAAAGTAAAGTAATCTGCTGCTTAGCTTTTTTTGTTTGGTCGGATTGGGAGTAAACCTATCAAATTAAATCAGTAGTGCTACGGTAAATGAAATTTAACTATGGCACTACCAGTAGTTCCACTGGTAGTGCCACGGGAAATGAGCTGAAAAAACTTTTCCTTCGACCTATTTGAGGCAATTAAAATAGTAAAACCAAGATAAATAGCTTCAAATCATTTAATAAAATAAGTGATGTATTATTTTTTATACAAAAGAACACATTTTAAGAGCGGTTGTGTGCTGTAGTATTTAACAATATTGCGTAATTAACAACAACCTTTTTAAAGTAAGTGTTTATGTACCTACCTAACTGTAACATTGTCGTGCCAAACTTCTCGACCGCTACTTTGAGGTCGCTCGCTTCCTCTTCAGCTTTCGTCCGACTGGACTATTATTCTGATTTGGGACTGCTATTAATTTTAATATTTTTCATAAAAAAACATGTTTTCAAAAAAAAACTATAAAAAATACTTAGGACATGTGTACTGTGTAGGGTAGAAAATTTCAAGACGGGCAAGTGTTATATTTACCCTCCCATCATCATCATATCAGTTCATATACGTCCCTATAGTCCTATAGGGGCTCGAGCCTACCCTGAATAAGAGCGATCGGTCCTTATTCGACCACGCAGTAATATATACAGGTTGACCAAAAAATAACGAATAATCCTATAACTGCGGATAATAACATAGCCTATTACATGACAAAATTTAAGTTCTGTAAAAGTCTTACCATTTTTGAGATATTAACATTTGTTATTTCTTATTTTGTATGAAAAAAGCATTTGTTTAAATGCTTTGTGATTTTCCAGAAAAAAGTTATAATAGAGTTGAATGAGTTCCATGATTTATTATGTTTTTTTCACATTTCAGCCATCTGTGACACTCTAGTATCATTGACTTCACTTTAATTCACAGGCTCATTCAAAAAATTTGAACTTGATTTTTTCCATAAAAAATTGTTGATAAATTAGTACCATTTAGGCATTTAGTGCCTTGCCCTTTTTGGTTTTTGTTGGAACTAATTTGTATTTTTTCGACTATTTTACTTTGTTGAAAAGCTGATAAAATAAGGAAGTTTTTACCCTATTGGGCACTCCAACTGTATTATAACTTTTTTGTGGAAAATCACAAAGCATTTAAACAAATACGTTTTTCATACAAAATTAGAAAAAACAAATGTAATTATCACGAAAATGGTGAGAGTTTTACATAACTTAAATTTTAGCATGTAGTAGGCTATGATATTTATTACCTATCCGCAGTGATAAGATTATCCTTCATTTTTTGTTACACCCTGTATACTTTAACGCGGTCCCAGTGCGGGTTGGTCGACTTCACACAAAAATTTCGAGTTTCTTCACAGGCGTGTACAGGACTTCCTCACGATTTTTTCCTTCACTGTAAGAGCCCTAGTACCCTCCCAGGTCCTATAAATTTATTTTGTTTCAGATTTTTTTATTAAAAATTTGAGTGCATTAGGTAGCACCTCACGTTTGGTGGTTTTTGTACAAACGCATAGATTAAAATTAGGTTTTTCTATTTTAATAGAAGGGGTACAAATCGTATGAAATTAGGACAACCCAATTTTCATTGTCTTCGCGTTTGTACAAAAACCACTTTACAAATTTAAATCTTTCATTTATATCTACCCTACAAAGACCTAAGTTATTTTCTAAAGCTTCCAATAAACCATGTTTTGTATGAAAAGTTTTAAAATAATGTTGAGCAGTGTATATTTCACTGTGGGGCGGCACAATCGCCTCGTGTTTACATCGGTCAAGAAGTTTGGTACGACCAAATACGCAATTTTGAGTGAGTAATGGTGTGTCAATTCCGTGCCTGGCTAGCTACCACCATCTTATCTAAGTCTTGCCGCCAAACATCAGTGTTGACAACATTGATGTTTTCCGGCTTGAAGATAAGATAGCCAGTTCTCCATTGCGTTGGGGAATCTGAGTAAGCCCGCTTCCATCTTCGGCATCATCGTCACTTACCATCAGGTGAGATGATGGCAAGGGCTTACCAATTATGAATTTAAAAAAAAGTGAAAAAAATACACAAAAACAATCTTGCTTCGCTTTTTAACACTGAATACCTCTCTACGTAGCAGCAACCTTAACCAGTTCATTGGTTCTCTCAGATTACGAAAACCAATTTGAAGAAACCATTAAAAAAAAAGAATATACACTTTTTATTCACTATCAAAACATTTATATTTAAAATCTATATGCAATATCAATTTTCTTATATTTTTTTTTCTGTACTTCTCCTTTTATCTATGATTGTTTAAAGAAAAAATAATTTAAGTACTTACTGACCTCTATAAAAAACAAAGTAAGAAACGATCTAACTAGGTTATCGACAATCATTACCGACAATAGGTACGTATATTTTGTTTACAAACTTGTTTTTATATAAATCCACACATATCAAAATATAATTGTAGTTGCCGAATTTATTATCCACACACTCATTTGATCAAACATCTTATTATTAGCTATTAATTTAAGATTTTTTCTTGAAAATAGCAGTTTTTTTTGTAAATGATCATTACAGTTCTAATGGCTAGACGTGGCTAGACAACGGTAACTTATCTGTGCAACTGTAAATTATTAATAAAAAAAAGTGGCAAAGTGCAAATCGGATCACGCGGAAAATAGGATTCCGTAGTCTTTTCAGTAAATAAATGTACATTTAAAAATATTTTATTTTAGTTAGTATAAACCTTTTTATGGAAAATCTCTGAAATTTTTGCAAATTCAATAAGTACATCTTAATTTTGTCGACTTTTACTCCTAAACTAAGAAAGCCCACGTGGCGATCATAATTTTCCATCTAATGTCCTACTATTATCAATACATTTCAGATTATTGAAACAGCAATTTTGCGGGGGGTACACTTGATTTTAACAAAAATTAGCACTTTAAAGCTTAATATTTCGGAAACGGAACCCGGAATAGAAAAATGGTAAAGCAAACCCCGCAGTAGTTTTGAAATACCTATTCAACGATACCCCACACGATAGGGTACGTGAAAAACAACGTACCCTAAATAAATATTTTTACATATTTTATTCCATAACTGTATAGGGGCCACAGATTTGTACAACCATATTACAAATTTCAGCTTTACAGCTGTAGTAGTCTTTGAGCAAAACTGCTGTGACATACCGACGGACAGACAGACTGAATAGTGAAACTATAAGGGTTCTTAGTTCGACTACGGAACCCTAAAAAACTGGCGGATGATAATTGACAAGTGATAGGCAAAAAGCTAATTGTGTTAAAATAACAAAGAATAAAAACTTATCTAGGACTAGCACTGATTTTTGATAAAATACTCTTCGGAGCAAAAAAATATGGACTTTAATTCGTTATAGGTACAGACAGACGTATTAGTGCCGTTGACATAATCATTATGGCACAGAAAGACGTAGATCAATTCGATATAAACGTTTTCGACGAAAGTACAATAACATAATAATAATGAAAATAGTTGCATGCATCAGGTACTTAATATTGAATTAAAACTTTAAATAATATTTTGTTCTAAATAACTGAGTTAGACACGGAATGCAGATTTATAATTTTCAGTTAAAATGAAAATGCTCGGAGGACTTATTTATTAAATATACTGCATTCACTTGAAAACTTATACATAGCATTTATATCGTTTGTTAAGGTAAATGCCGATGATATTAATAATAATAATAATATACTAACAAATAGCACCTAATACGGCAAAAGCCGCTAATTAAATTTATGTTAAAAATAAAACTACAACATTTTTAGGGCAAGCATAATTGCATTACGCGATTACAATTCATGTTCTTATATGTCATCTACATAAAAAAAAGCTGGACAAGAGGATGATAACAAGTCAAATTAAAACATGTGCAACATCCCCATTATTCAATTTTACAACAGACTGAGAAACATTTATTTAAGATATTTATAATATCACTCTTTAAAATTTTATATTACATGATTCGATAGATAAAGTCATTTCTCAACAAAGATTATGTCACATCGGAACATCCCTTAATAAAGTTACTCTTAACAATGAGCTGTTTCTACGTGATTGTTTAAGATAACGCGCAGTTGCGCGTCGTGGTCGTCGCCTGTCTGCACGTCACAACTAGAGACACCGATTGATGACTATCGAAACACAGTGTAGGAAACCATACAGCAGTTCAACGACTTTAGAGTTTGCGTCAAAGCCTAAATTACTAGTCACTGTCGTCTGTCATCTTCTGGTCCTTCTCCTCCTCCTGGAATAAATTGTCCTAAACGGATTATAAGGGTGACTATGACAGTTTGGGCTCGGCCTCCCACGTCTCATCCCTCACCCCCCGCACGATTGCCATGTCTAGACGTCCCCGTTGTCTGACTGTATGGATTCTTTAAACTGTGACCGAACCGTGGACCCTGTCAGGGTATACTGAGGACACAGACTTTGATGAGTCCGTTTACAATAATTTTATTGTTTGGTTCCAACCTTTTAGGTTGTAAGATATGCTATCCGTTCGACGACAAGTCGTCTTTCAACCACTGTGGAACGGGCCTGCCTAACCGCACTAGAAGCTTCGAGAGAGCCGTGTTGTGAGGAGTGTAGTACTTCTTAAGAAATTTGGCCGACTGCTCGTTCATTGGGGGGTATATTCGACCTTTCGATTTGCCGAGACATTTCGTTTTCTCATCACTCATTGCTTGACAGAAGAAGCCCTTCTTCGCGTCGTATCTGTAAAACAATATGAATTGAAAAATCTGTTAAATAACTTTTGAAGTATCTGACGTTCAAGTCGTTGTGGAGGATCTTACTTGAGCAGCTTATTGTAGTCGACTTGCGGCGTGAGCTTGAGGAACTTCTGCAGAGTGTTCATAACGGAGGCAGGCTCGGAGCGCAGCAGCGACCCGTCGATGATATGTAGCTGGTGGGCGCTGTACTCCGTCAGCCACCGCTCAAGGTAGTGGCTGTACTTGCCCGGGTTCAAACACCGGTTTCTAAACAAAAAAAAACTTAATCATGAAAAGATTTATATTTGTCCCTCTACAAAGATTTGGTCAGAAGGCCAGAATAAATTGATGAAGAAAAAAAGTTGCTTAGCTCGACGCCGAATTGAATTTTGGAGCATGAAAATTAAATTATTCATTTAGATAGCATCAAAAAGATGGAGGAGGGTTCAGAGAAGAATGTTTGTCCTCTCTGTCTGATTAAACTCATTTTTGGAATGTTATTTGACGATCCAATTAAGTTAGAAACGTGACTGAAATAGTTTTCTGTGTTGCCTAAAATTATCACGTATTTTCGAAAGTCCTGTGAAAGTCAATCCACATTGAATGTAACCCAAACCTGGGTTAGTGAAACCTGAAGATTTTCCAGCACTGGATGTCATTCGACAGATGGGGGTGACTGACAGAGTAGGCACCGTCTCCGCCTACCGACATGCCGCGCGCGTTGCCCACGTATTGACGTGATGTTTCCACAACCCTCGCTCAAGGCGGGACTAAAATACCGAGTTAGAGTCGATTCACGTCAGTGACGGGCGAATGAGACAACAAATTGGAGCAACGGCGCCGAAGTTGAAATATTATACATACACAGTGAAAATGTGACCGTTTCGTTTCGTGACTGCTTCAATACTATCTAAAAATAGAGTTATTTTAAATTAATTTCATTGTTAGGGTTCCGTACCCAAAGGGTAAAAACGGGACCCTAACGGGACCCTATTACTAAGACTCCGCTGTCCGTCCGTCTGTCCGTCCTTCTGTCACCAGGATATACATCATGAACCGTGATAGCTAGACAGTTGAAATTTTCACAGATATGATGTATTTCTGTTGCCGATATAACAACAAATACTAAAAATTAGAAAAAGTGAAAGTGTCCATACAAAAAAACGTGTTTTTTTTTAAACGTGAAGAAACTAGCGCCATCTAGTATGATACGGAACCCTTTGTGCGCGGTACTGACTCGCACTACTCCGGTTTTTTTACCTATTTTTTTTTTAGGAAATGCACTGTTTGTATAAGTTCACTTTGTATGGAAACTCGCAAATGTTTTTCATGATTTTGAAACGGTTTCTTTTTAGATAGTACTACCGAAACCCTTACAGTCGCCTACGTACCTATCACTACCCTGCTGCGGAAACGGAACGAATAAAATGTCACCATGAATTATTATTTTGTTCGCAGCTTTGCCCGCGGGGACATAGCTATTGCCCGCAACTTGGATCCCGCTTTATTCCCTATCCCGTGGAAATTTGGAAGATTAACTTACTCAATTTAATCACCTTAATCCGTCCCCGTGGAAAAAATCTTATTACACCATTTATTTAATTTACATTTTAAACTATAGCAGCGGAATCACAGGACTTTCATAAACGAGTAAAAGTGGCCTTAGCGCAAAATCTGTTCTTAGCTGACGTCTACTACCTATAAACTACTTAAATGCTAATTTTCAGCTTCATATGTCAAGTAGTATTCGAGATTTCGTGTTTAATAAGTGTAACTGAGTGAGTGAGTGAGTGACCTTTCGCTTTTTTTCTGCGTTACGTGTAGAGGATAGCATGAAAGTAAATTTATTTTTAAAATTGTATTTTGTATAATATTTCTTTGAACAAGTTGCATTTAGTGAATTATTTTACGAGATTCACGGCATGCTGTAGTTGTCTTCAGGCATGAATAAAAACTGATGTATGTAAGTAAAGCCACTGAAAGCTATAGAAAATGATTGATTACAGAAGTCTTTTCCGGTTTGCAATTCCAACGACAAGGCTAGAATTTGTTAATACACGTCATTTCTAACGTTGTCTTATTGTTTATATACATGTTGTGTATATTTTTTCAGATTTTTGCATTCGAAATTTAAATATACATCTTAGTGTAATTAAAACTATCAGCTATTTTATTATATTTTTTTTAGAACCGCTGTGACCATATACACGTAATTTTGAAAATAAGTCATGACTTTTT